>OZ020168.1:5368055-5432422 GCA_963971145.1 Sussaba pulchella
GTCAGCCAGGATACGTCGGCGACGGTTTTCACTATCTGTTTGCGGACATCCTGCCGCCGATGGTGACACTGGACCGCGGCTCATCACCCGGTCGTAGTCCTCACAGCGCGTATCGTACTTACTATGCCCTTTACATATGTATATGAACGTATTATACATATATATGCGAAGCTTCGTGTCATTAACCCTCGCTCGTTCGAATATAAAAATGCAGCTCCGTCACCGGCGACGATGCGTTGGTGGATTACCTCGTTTTAATAACTCAAACTATAATCATCACAACATTACGTCTGTTACGAAGATATTACCGGAAAGAATGGGAGAAAGTTTTACTTTTTCGAATGAAAAATACCATCTTAAAGCACGATTTTCTTTTTTTCTTAATTTTTTTTTCTGGCGTATGAAAATATTTAGTCATTTATTATTAATATTATTATTATTATCATCATTATCGTTATTATTATTCTAATAATATTGAATGATGAAACCACCCCTTATTCCTATCTTTTTATTTTATATTACTTCCAAATTCATTCGCTCGTGTCATCACATCCCAATACATTTTACAAATATTCAATAATAACCGAAGGAGAGCCAAAGAAGACGTCATTAAAATTCACGCTCAGCCAAATTCAAAGAGCAGCGAAATCTCGAATCCCCCCTTCGACCCTCGAGTTTCAACAAAAATCGATTCTCCCGTAAAATTTCAACTATGCTCAAAAAATAATTGTACGCGTACGATGAGGTAGCGCGGTTTTTGATAAATCGTAAAAATAGATAATTAAATAAACAAAAGCGCTTAACAAAAGTTGGATCGAATTGAACGAATAAAACTACGACGGGGACGCATGTGATCCGAAAAAAATACCACGTGGGAGACTCGATAATAGGAATACGCCTCCAATTGACCCTGTGTCGTAATAAATTCGAAGCCGAAACGCGTGCGTGTCTACGGACAATGGTCGTGTGATTGTGCGCGTTTATGTGTTTATCTGTGTACGTACGTGTGTGTGTGTGTCGAAGGTGTCGTTGCAAAGAGTGGCGGTGACTGGTTTCGTCGGTGTGTGTTCGGGGGCTCTGGGTAACGCGGCAAACCGAGCGAACGAAATAACGGTGCCCTGCCCTCGATATACTCTACAGCGCTCGCCATTGTGAAACTGCGTGCACTAGGTACGAGTATTATGACGAAAAAAGAGCAAAAACGAGAAGAAAGAACAAAAAAGGATATGGGTATGTAGAAAGAGAGCGAGAGAGAGAGAGAGAGAGATGAAGAGAGAAAGGATATATCCGATGTGGATGTTGTTACATGCGTTTACATAGTTCGTACGAGCTACGATGATGGTTCTCCGATGCCGCGACACTCCGTTCTCATCGTCACACGGTCGACACACTTATGCATTACACGCGGGCTTCTGTGTCCCCTTAATCCGTCTCTCGTAGTCTTCGCGTATATCGCGTTACCATCAACTGCCCCTCCCCCCCCTCCACCTCCACGACGACAATCAACGACGCGTACTTGCGACGAACACGGAGAAACGTTCGGTCTTGTTACAATATTTAATTAAAATTGAGTTATAAAGATTATTGTTTCAATCCAGAATTCGACGAGTGCTCGCTCGATTTCGATTAGACGATTTTTTCAATTTATTTTACTACGTATGTTGACACTTATCGTGGCGGAGAAAAAGTAATTGACCTTTTTCATTATTCGCGAATATAAATCCGATAAAAAACAAACATAACAAATGTAGATTAGAATTTTCAATTATTCATTTGAATTAATTTTTTTCAATTCATCACGAGCGAAAAATCCAACATCCATTTATGTAACTAAACCAATTCATCGATATTACGCAAATTATTCAAATTCACGCGCAACTCGTGGAATAATATCGCACCATCGAAAATTATATCTCCGTCGATGCATATGCCGATAACGATGCAATCATGCGCAATAAATAAATCACGGATACGGGGTGCAATCAGGTCGCTTATGACGATTGAACGCTTATCGTAGTCCGCCGTCTAGGATACCAACGTCGCGATCGATTATCGCGAAACGAACATTGGAATAATCGTGAAGTGTCTTTCGCAATAACAATAATTGAATATCCATTTATTTTCTATTACGAAACGAATTTGCAAGAGGCCTAAATGAAGGAATGAATTTTTCAATATTTCTTACATTTGCACCCTCGTAATAATAATTAATAATAATAATAATAATAATAATGATAATAATAAAAATAATAATAATTAATAATAATAATAATAATAATAATAATAATTTTGTACGAATCCGGATAGAGAGTTAGATCGGCTGCCGATAATTTTGTGTGTTAATTGTTATTTTCACTCTTAATTCGGCGGAGCGAGTGAACGACCGTGAAGGGTCATCGTTCGTTGAAAATAATATATGTAGATTTATTGAAAGATGAGAGAGCAAGAGAGAGCGAGAGAGACGGAGAGATGGAGAGTGAGCAACGTGTACACGGAGTTCACGAAGTAATCTCCCGTAGGATGGTTCGTGGAGTCCTTCTGACCACGAGATCGGCGCCCAAGCGGGGGAAGCTCCACGGAGCAGCTCTTCGACTATGACACGAGGGGACCGACAAAGTGGCACGAGGTACCGTAAGACATTTCACTTGGTTGATATTTCGTTGTTTCGTCACCGTGTCTCCGGGCGAATAACCGTCGTCGATATAATATACGTATATACGTATATATATGGTGAATCGTTTTCATCATTGGGCAATCTTACAAAGCACTGCCCGTTGCGCGTTTGTAACAAAAATGTGTCATAAGATCTTTGATATTTTTATCTGACGTTTTTTTTTTTGTTTCTTTCGGCATTGGAAGTTTTGTGCAATTTGAGATATCACAGCGTTGCGTAGTTGCATTGTTCGATCGTTCATGACGATACAACACAAGATTTTGAATAGCCAGGAATTACATTTTTTCGTGTTGTTTAATTAGTTTTCGGGTAATTATTCCATTGGCTTGTGAACTATAATATCGACTAGCACTTTTGAAATATTTCAGGGCTTGAGTAGAAATGAGGAATTTTCTTTTCGCAAAATAATTATTCATTCATTGATTTACCTATTTATTCGCTTTATTCAATGCGAAATGTTTGATATCAACACACAGGACCTAACGGAACAATTTGATTCAGGGCCCGTTACACATACAGTTGCAGCCCCTATTGTGCGACATTACCACGCGGAAGACACGAAATATCCCTTCGTTGCTTTAACGTACCCTCAATGTGCAATATCGAACTGCATTCACAAATTTAGTAGGTGATACATATTCGTACGTGCATTAAACGGTTTTTCTTTTTCATTTCTTTTTATTTTCGATGTACACAAAGACACGACAATGTCTACGGTTGCTCCCATCGAACACACAATCGCGCCCCGAAGAGGCAGGAAATATTTTCGAACCCGCGTATTATACACGTCTATAAAGAACCGCTATCTTATTTTTTTATTTTATTTTTTTTTTGTGGATATATTTTTTTGAATTTTTTATATTGCTGCGGGGGTGCTCTTCGCGTTTCCCGGTGCATTATTCTCGTGCAATCTGCGTTACACTATGGATCGGTGAGACACCGGTGCAACCCCCGTTTTTATACGATCTATTGAATCGCGTTATTGGGTCGTCTCGATTTTACCCTCCTGACCTCGATTCGCTCGGCGCAACGTGAATATACATATATCTATATATAACCTCTCTTCCTCCGCAGTTCTCGTCACGGCCATTGTATTCGCACGGACTCTCCTATAGGTCTCGCATCTGCGAAAGACTTTATTGTTTTTTTTTTTTTTTTTTTTTTTTTTTTTTTTTTTTTTGAGTCTACGTTCCTCCTCTTCCCACTGCGGAGGGCGTTCTCGACGAAACGGAAGATTAAAAAAAATTTCTTTCATACAATTGTCGTGACGCATCTATGGTACGAGCTGATTGAGCACTCTTGGGACATGTCGTGGTAATGAAATATCAAGTCCTTGTCTGCATTTTTTCTTCCGTTTAAAAAAAAAACTTGAAAAAAATTTTTTTTAGATCCATTTCGATATTATCGCATTAACGACGAGACTTTATCGGTCCTTGACTCGTCGCTGGACATTTGTCGTTCCTCGTTTCGATGTACAACCACTTTACTGATACGCGTTCTAAGCTCGGTAACCATTCGTCCGATTGAAATCCGTCGAGATTGTTATCGCGTGGATCGTTGCAACATTGCTTATCGTTGCAACTGCGGGACTCGTGTTATATTCCATGGAATTTTAACGGAAACGAATTTCGCAAACAAATTTACCAAACAAACTTCTTAATCTCTAAAATATGTCGTTCAATTATTCATGATTTTCGTTGTTACTATGTTTGATTTAATTTAATTCCTTCAAATTTATACAATTCATTCAATTTTTGCTTGTTCTGTTATTATTAATTTTATCATAATTTCTTCTGCAACAAGTTGTAATAAAATGAAGCCTTCGCGAGTGTCCTGACGTGCCACAGATATATTTTACTATCCGAGAATCCGTATTAGAACTTTTTTTTAAATCGTAAGTCTCTCACGATCTTTTTCAAGACCCGATTAATTCTCCCTCATTCATCCTCCCTCCCACAATTTCCCCCCGCAATTTTCTCGCAACATAATATTTGCCCACCGTCCGTGCAACCTTCCACCCCTCTGATTATCCCTCAAAAACCTTCGTAGCATGAAGAACTTTCGAAATAAAAAATTCCACGACTCTGATTTCATCTGGCGTAGCTTAATAAAACCATTCGCGGAAACTAAAATTGCTTTCTCGCAAAATTCTTCCTTCCGGTTAATCGGATTCTCAATAGATTAGTCGCCACTCATCGAAGTGCAATTAACAACAGCAGTCGCAACAGCCGTAGAAGCCGCAGCGACATCACCCTCCGCCATTAAGCTTGCGACGCAGCTTTGCCTTTTAATTCATTCCCGTCCGACGTGTGCACAAGCCTTCGCACATTATATCACGCATGCAAACGTCTTTTCTATCGCTCTCACGCGCACACGTCTTTCTCTCTCGTCGTACGCTGAAACTGCGATTCTATTATTATCGCGCACTCGTACGAGCGTCTCAACGCCCGAGATATCTCGCTCGTTCTCATCACGCAAACGACAACTCGCTCGCGGGACGTATGAACGATGAGCCTCCGCCCCGACAACGTGCTTTTCATATCTCAACGACGTCCAAAGTCTCGCCGCGAGCATTGCGTGTACGCACACGCTAGTCGCAAACCCCACGCATAGTTTATCCCCTTAATTCCGACACCTTACGAGGCACGATTATTCGACCGAAAGAACCAATCGTGGTATATCCTCGTTCAAGCTGATTCACAGAATCCTTCGCGGCATAAGAATTTAAGGGGGAACATTCGAGTAGATGGTGGAAAAAATAGATGAATTTGAGGAATTTTTATCTCAAAAAATGTTTGTTTGATTTGATCCAGGTCTGTTTTATTCGAGAGTATACACGTTGAGGTATGCTGAGAAATTTCTTTATAAATATATATATATGGACTGGGAGCGCTGCAGTCTCCAAGATTACACGCAGTCGGCTTACCTAAAAAAAAAATTTCAAATAGATTCTCAAAATGTAATGCATGACCTTCGCAACGTAGGAATTTAGGAAAAAAATTATTTTTTCGAATCAACGGAATATTGAAATTTACATTAATTTTTCAACCTTGGCTTCCAACCTCTGCCCCGTAAAAATAAAAATTGAGTTACAAAAAAATCCCCATTTTCTCAAAGCGTACAAACGTACTTGTGGGCTGCCCAACACCGGTTCAATGGTTTTTTCCAATCGTTGACCCCTCGCGAGATTGCGTTGTACGTAACAGGGCCGGCCAAATCGTACGTGTGATTAAGACGATGGACTACAAACGCTCTCTCCTTCTCTCTCTCGCTCCGCAGCGAGCACCGATAGCGCTGTCGCACCTTCGCACTGGTCGATATAGTCAATTACCTTAAGGTTACGGTGATACGCGGTCTACGCGAAGAGGAAGAGAGACGACGACCGGATCCGCGGCTCGGGAGAGTTACGTCCATCGGGCATCACACGCAACTCCGTGGATATATAGGTACTCGAAAGAAAGTTTTGTGCTGCGTGCGCTCGCCCGAGCGACTTGCGCCCGCGGTTCATCGACACCGGACCCGGCGCGAAACCATTTCAGCACAACAACCGATACACTGTTTAACGAGGAACAACACACGAGTCAACGTACGTCGTGGGCACCTGTTCGGAAACTACCAGAACAAACGATAAACCACATTCTTCTGCTACCAACGTTTCTTCGCGCATTGACGCGCGGAAATAAAAATAATAAAAATGGAAAAATAACCAATAAACAGTGAAGAGAGTTTCTTATTTTGTGAAAGAAAAAAAATTATTCGTTGCGGGGTTATTTAGCGACGTTGAGAACTTGACTTTGTAAGGACATGGGCGAATTACGTGGATGAAAAGTGGGCAGGGATGAGGGAGGATAATTTACTGGGAGGAAGAGGATGAAACGTCGCCGGAAACGGCAATGATCTGTAGACGATTTTGCCGAATCGCATTGTACGTATACGACTGGGTGTGGGACGTGATAGAGATTTTTTATCGATGCTATGGATATGCAGCTGCGTAGGTGGAGGCTAGCCCGGGGTATGCCCTCGCCCTTGGTTTTTTTTTTTATGTCTGACGATTTTTTTTTTTTGTCATTTTTGAGACTTATTCGAGTGAGGACGATAATTGTGGTAATAGTTTGATCGTTGATCAAATTATTATATTATGTGGCAGTTGTGCGAGTGTATATAATACGTTGAGTAAGTCGTTGTATTTCTTGGTTTTACTTTCCTCACGTTTTTTTTTCAAATCTTCTCGATTCAATTTGATTGTAGATTTAATAAAATTCGATTAAGCCGATGCGTTCGTCATAGCACCGAGGTAGAAGAAGACCAGAAAAGTTGTGTTAATAACGGTCACGATCAAATAAATGTTCACGTCTCATACGTCGTATCTCTTTGATTGTTTTCCGGGTTTGTATCGTCGCAACGTGTGTTACAATTGACATCACGTACGGCGCGATTCGGCACGTGGGAAGGTAATGTTACAGTTTCCTCTTTGCCGAGACGCGTAACATTTTTACGTACCATCGATGAGACGGCTTATCGTCACGAAAATCGCAAATGAGATGAAAATAAAAAACATTACGGCGCTCGCACGAGATGACGACACGACGACCGTATCGTCGTTTTCATGTTATGACGATTTTTGTGCGGCAGTGGAAAAGATGATTTTTATTATTTGATGGATTCATTCGGTTGTTCATTATATTTACTATATTATGGAAAAATCTGAAAGACGTATCAACAATGGAAAATTTAATTTAGAAAAATCTATTTGATAATGACATTGAATAAATAGAGAAATAAATAAAGGAAGGAATAAATAGAATAAGTGGTAGTTGTGGATACAGGACGAGCTCGAGCGAGCTCATAAATTGAAAGAAATGGTTCGTTTGATATTTTGTTTCCCTAAAAAACGTCCTTGAAAGATGCTTGAAGTTTGAATTACTTTGGCACCTTTTGCTATCAAACTCCAATTTTTTCGATGTTCACAGCGATTGGTCGAGCGTCCGGTTGATTCCATGGACTTTCCCGAGACGTCTCCAATGGCACGTTCTATCGCGACAACAACCAGTTACACGAGCATATTCCAGTCGTTCGCGACATTCGTTCAGCTCCCTTCCCCCACGCTACGATCAATCGTACCGATGGCACGGAGAGGGATCGTTCGTGACCGTTCATTTGACAATTTTATGACCCCTTATCACGAGACTCGACCGTAAAACCGTGAATTTGTATCTCATCGAAAAATCCCAAAACATTAATTCGACGATTAAGCCGAACGTTAACATATTTTCATTTCATTTTCATTATTATTCATAACCTCAAGACTTTCGCACAATTAAAAATTCTGCCCTTTCCCAACGAGATAATTTTTCAAACGAATTATTTTAGATTTTTTTCGCCGGCATTGACGAGATTTCAGGAACAAGAGAATTAAAAAAATCGCGCGATTTTGAATATTGCAATCTTGCATCTCAGGTCGATGAAAATTGTGTCAATGCTCCGTCATTCATGTCAACGATGATTATAGATATTGTTTCATCGCCATTGCATATAATTTGACCTCAATGTCAACGCTTCAAGGGCTTACCAGTTATATCTGAATCGGAATTTCTTCCTTCTCTCAACAAGCTCGTGCTCCTTCTGAATTATGTATAAATACACAAACACACATGTAAAAAAGTATGTGTGTGAGTGAGCGTGCGAGTGTGCGTGCGTCTCTCACTCTTTTTCCGGCGCAACACTCTCAAGGGTTAGCCTTACACACGCACGTAATAACGGCTTCGTCTTTTTATCGTACATTTCACCTTTCTACTTTGCAATCAAGCACTTTCATATTGCTTTCACTCGGTCGATGAAAGTACACCGAACGAGCGAGCGAGCGAGCGCGCGCGCGGGACTCAAGTAGGCTCCGCGTCTTTTATAACGGGTGATCGCAACGTCTTATCGTTATTTTAATACCATTCTTCGCATTCGTTTTGAGGATTATTTTAAGATACTTGACATTGCCGAAAATTCGTTGACGAGCATCAGATTTTAATCCTTTGCTGGCTCTGGCAAAAATTGAGCGCTTTGTTGCTTTTTTTTCTTCTATTTTTTGTTTATCTTTGATTCATTTCGATCAAGTGTCACCCGTTGGACGTAAAGATTTTGTGCGTATCGCTACTATAAGAGGTTACCCAGTCGGCACGAGAAAGGGCAATGTGCCTTAAGGCGAACAACAACCTACGGATATTTTGGGAATTCGTGGCCGCGACACGCGCAGTCATTGGCCACTTAAATTTACTCCGATTCGATATCAATACTTTTTTTTGTTTTTTTTTTTAAATAAATATTGCTGTATCTCGGGATCGAAATTGGCACGTGTGTGGATTTATTTTTAATTCGAACTAAAATTTGGAATACGTAAAATCCAAGCAACGTGCCAACGACTGTATACGTATATGTACTGTCTCTGACATTCACTTCTTTCTTTTTACTCATTTTTTTTCTCCATTCGGGTCATTCACTATTTACTGCCCAATCGTGTGTGCCACTGGCCAACAAACTTGTGTATTTGCTACTTGAGTGTGATTGAACCCGAAATATTGGGTAGAAGGAGCGATGAACTCGACGAATGGGAGATCTGTCGAATTCGTTTCTAATATATATGCGGTGCACGGGGCTTTCGGTATTCGGTCATCAAAAGTGTTATACGTACGTGTCTTCGTCGTCTACATAAGAGACCGTCTCATTCGTGTAGCTGTACTCTGATAATTTTAATGCTCATGGAAAATTTGATCCAGATTATAAATTATTCTCATCGTTATTATAAAATTTCACGAGATTTTTCATTTTGTTCGGCATAGACTTTTCCACCTCAATTTATTATTATTATTAATATTGTTATTATTATTATTATTAATTACTGTTATCACTATTATTATTATTATTATCATCATTATTATTAAGACCTTAGGTCTAAACAAAATGATACTATTCTAGCCTGTGGTATAATTATTATAACTGAAATTCTATGATTATTGTCATCATCATTGTTAATTTGTTGTACCAATAAAAAAATTGCGGGAAGCACTGCCATACGATTATCCAGCGACATATAATCCAGCAAGAGTCTGAAGAAATGCAAGAAGAAATTTTCGCTAGGCTGTTCACGCATATATATATATTTATATATATTCATAATGATTATTCTCAGTTCCGTTAGGATATCGCGAGTCCTACGTACGTATTAGTTTCGCGTGCGCAATCGCGATTACACCTGCATCATCATCGTGCTAGCTATTACTCCAACAGTTATACTTTCTCCCCCGCGATGCACGACGGGTTATTCCACGCGCGTACACACCGGAGCGCGCAGCGTCGATTAGCGCGCGAGACCGCGTCGTTGGTTCGCCAATGAGGTTCGCATGATAGAGAGAAGCTCGAAGCAACGAAGGCTCGTTTCGGGAGAGTATGGCGAACGAGCGTATGTCAGGGGGTTACGAACACGTATAACTCTCGCTCGGACAATGATAAAGCCACGGGGGATGCACGATTCTAGGATTCTGCGTTTGAGCTAAGTACCCGAGAGGGATTGATCGTTGTGCAGGCACCAACGGTAATGTTGGTATCGCCAACGAACTCGCGTGTTGTTTACACGGTGAAAGCATGCATGCACGCACGTTGAGGCGAACACGAAGTCGTTACACTTGTTTGTGTTACGGCCGAAAGCGAACGAGCGACACCGGACAAGTCCATCCGGCACGAATCTCGGTATGTGAAATTTCGCGTTATCAAACCCGGAGACGCTGCGATACGTGACCCGAAGCATCGACGTTTCATACGGAAATTACGATCAGGGGTCAGGGCGATAGGGAGGGCGTTAACGTGCGTGAAAGATGGGGCTTGATATTGTACAGATAGATGCGGTATGATCGGCCGAGTTTAATGATACCTGGGTCAAGGGCGGTACGAAGGATAGTTTTTGAGTTATTTGACATTTAAGGGATGCGCCAATCACGAAGCAGAAGACGCGGGGCGAAGCCAGCGCCGCCTATCGTCGCGCCTCGACCGTGCTTCGCTAGACCACCGCCAGAGATAGTTTTTTCCTTCGGTTTTCTCTTTGCGCGTAATACCGGGCGCAAGCATCACGAGCATTATTTTTTTCACATAGATGCGATCCTTCATTATCGGCAAAATTCAACGCTACGTGGAGTGCGAAGGGGGTGGACGTGAAAATGAACATTTTCATTGTTAGAAACATGTATCCGTAACATATGTACACGTACGTATAGGGTTGTTATCGAGCGACGGGAGAATCTACTTGGGCTTGCATCTGTTTCACGGAAATCGATAAGCCAACTTAAATGTTGAGTGGAATTTTTTTTCCTGGAATATTTTTTCCTCGAGGTGTACGACCCGGTCATTGACGCATCAGGCGCAGTAACCCCGGATTATACATTTTTCATTCTTTGTGTACAAAGTTTTTATGCGATACTCGTTTGTTTTTTCACGTTTCGATCGGTCGACGAAAAATTTTGACATTTGGATGATTAATTATCGTAGAGAGGCAATAAACTCATTACCGAAAGGAAGTCCAACGTTGCTTAAGGGAGAGAAAAAAGGCTACATTGCTAATGATTGAATAATACGATGGTGAATAAATGAACATTGAGAATATTATTGTTAAGTCATCAACGATGATGCTTCTGTGGAGAAAATCATTAAACTCGCATATACAAACCTGACGATAAAATGTCGTACCCCAATCGTGTGAATAGTACGAGGGTGTCAAGGTCATTAGTCACACCCCAGTATCTATACCGTGCACCATACTGCCACGTGCAAAAAACAAAAACCCCTACGATGTCCCAAAACGACATAAAATGATCCACCGACCCAGACCTCACCCGCTTCTCGCCACCTCCCCGCTTGATTCAAGACCAATTTCATCAAGATCGGTCACGCAGTTTTCGAGAAATCGCGAATCGCATCTTCGAAGTGGCCGCGAAACGTCGGACGCCAGTCCCTAACCCCACCAATCTACCCCGAACAATGGAACGTAACAAATTTGACATTCAACCACGAAACGAGTTCGAGAGACACGAACCCGTCGATGTTCCATAGAACATAATACGGAGAACAGCGTCGTGATATAAATTACGGTGCGAATGCACCATCTTCTTAATATAGTGTTTGCGAGGTCGCCAATTGCCGAGGGCGGAGGAGGAAGAGGGGGAAGAGGGGGCGACGACGGCGAAGGGGTTGGAGAAGGGGTCGGGCCATGTTATTTCGTTGTCGTCGCCGGGGCGAAGGCTTACTCGGCGTTAACGAAATTGCATAAAAAGCGAAGGTGACCCGGGCGGTGATTCATGGGGGCTGATGCCCTCGTTGTCTGGCCTCTGGTGCGAGCAACAGCCGCGAAGAGAACCAACCTCGGGCGCGATTGCGACGGCGGAAGGGTGCGCGGCCGACCCGTAGCGGGGGGGTTGGGGAATCTCTCGCGTACTCTCCTCCGCGCCTCCGTGGACAACGAAAAGCGAATAACCGCGTGCACACGGACCAAACTCCGCTTCACCAACGGCTTCGTATTAACAAAACACCTCACCTCCGACCGACTCTCTTTGTTCCAACGATTACACGCATATCGACTCTTTGTTACGCTATACAAATAATTTTCTTGTTTTTATCTCTGAGATACGAAAAGTTCGTTTGTTTATTCTCATCTCGCAATTTTTCTTTACCGCAAAAACAACGATTAAGCAACGTCGCGTTATTTCATTTGACTCATTTATTCGTTATCGGCCGTTAACGATCGGCGAAACGTCGATCAAACGACTCGAATAACCGACGATCGGTGTTTAATCGTTGCCCCATATAAAAAACAATGCTCGCGAACGGAGAGCGAAAAAGTCTTCTCCGGTTCCGCGTACCGCGACATTAGATTGGATAATCCGATCACGGCGCACCATCGAAGGTCCGCGATAATGCGATCGGTAATTGTCCCCAGGATGAGAGCATCTTTGCTCAGGGGTGAATCTAATTCAGCGCAAAATCCGCTCCTTCGTTGCTTCGCCGGGGGAAGGGGAGAAACGATGCTCTCGCTGACGAAGCCTACAAGCGACTCGTCGCCGCGACGTCGGCGGCTCGTCTGCCGCTGCTGATGCTGGACCCCGGTGATGCTGCGTCTGTTCTCGGTGGGGAGAAGAGACGGACGCATGGACCGACGCCCGACGTCGAGATCATCCCCACCATTGGCTCGGGACCATACGAAACGCCGACCACGCCGCGCGTCGCCCTCCGATCCCTCCCTCCCTCCCCCCCCCCCCCCCGCTCATCGCCCATCTCCGATGGTCGCGACGGCAGCGACCCACCCACCCACACACGAACGAACGAACGAACTGGTGGACGTCTCACGCAGCGGGGCAGCACCGAACGCTCTCCCGAGATCTACTCTTATCTAGTATACCGCAAACCCGAGTGAGCAGCCCACGGGATCCACTCGCTCAGTCGTTCACCAACACCGTAGCTAACCCCGTAACACTCCACCACCTCCGTCCGCTCTTAGCATCGCACGCGAGACTCGCGTAGAGAGAGAGAGAGAGAGATAGGGCGAGATAAGGCAGTAGCAAGAGAGGGAGAAAGGTAAGAGAGAGAGAGAGAGAGAAACCGCGGCGACGAGTGCGAGACATTGAGGCCGGGAGACAGAGTCCGGAGCTTCACGCGGCATCCACTCAGTTTGCAGCGCAACGTCGAACCGTACGGACGTACCGAGCGTACCGACTTATACGCTGTTAAATAACTCACGTTTTGTCACGATTCAAATCCAATCGCTCTTGCGTTACGCGGATTTTTAAACGCTTGAGAGAATTTTCGTAACGCATCGAAGAGTGATCGCGCATTTGACGACGCTGATTATATATTTTGAAAGAAATATATTTTTAGAGGAAAACGGAAAAATAACGACGAAAACACGTGAAAGTTTATTTCTTTGATCGACAATTATTTCTCTGGTGCGGAAAAACGCTGGATGAAACATTTGAGGATTGTTGTTGGTTGTTATTATTATTATTATTTTTTTTTTTTTAACGTTCGTTTGTTTTTGTTGATGCTTTGAGGCATTGGGTGTGAAGACAAGTGAATTTAACGGTTTAACGAGGATTCGAGGAGTACACGAAGGACCTGCAGTGATTTGCAACGATTTTTTAAAATTGTTTCATCGTCGTTTATCATCGCTGTTGTTACGGTGGCCGGTGACGGCGGCGTCATGTTATCGTTCCGATCTTCGTCGATCTGACGAACGAATTGTCATCGTCGTTTTCGTTGCAATTATCTCGCTTCGAGTGCAACCAAACGAGAGAAAAAAGGAACTGCTCCACGGACTGTAAGGGCGAAATTTATTTCGCGGTCGTTGCTGGAACTTTAATTGTAATATCGCGACGTTGTGGAGCTTCGATTGGAAACGAAAAGAGAGAGAAAACTAAACGTGGATCAAAGTAACTACGTGAGATCGTGCTCGGAAGAACATTTAACGATTGGTGAGCATTAATTATTGTATTAGACGATTCGTGAAACGAAGAAAAAAAAATTTTTGTTTTTTTAAATATGTTTTTGTTTTTTGTTTTTTTTTTTTTTTTTTCAATTATTGGGTTGCGATCGCGCGTTTTATTGTAATGTGATGCAAGACGTTGCCCCGGCGAACGTGCGCCGGTCTTCGTTTAATCCACCGGCGCTGATCCCTCGCACACGTGCGTCTCCGTACCGAGACTTTGAACCTCGTTAAACATCGTCCAACCGTCCCCAATTTTTCTCTCAATCGCGTCAATTTTTTCCCGCGAACCAATTTTGATAATCCTGCTCTTATCAATAAATGCATATGAAAAATTGAAAGCGAAATAATTGTAAAATGAATAAAAGGTTTATCTCTCGATCGAGGTTCTTCTCTCAATCGCGTCAATTTTTTTTCGCGAAACAATTTTGATAATCTTGCGATTATCAATAAACGCCGATGAAAAATTGAAAGCGGAATAATTTGGAAAAAAAGGAAAAAAAAATATTTATCGTTAATCGCGTCAAAATTTGTGATTTGTATCGCATTATGCGAGCAAGAAAGGAGTTTGAGACGAGGAAAGACGAATGTTATAATTTGTTAGAATGTGAAACTAAAAAACGAACTTGAAAAATGCGCTAGTCAACCTTTCAGGACCGTCGATTCCGCCTTGAACCACGATTATTTTTTTTTTTTCTCTCTCATAGCCGAGTGTGTGACGGTTAGCTTTGGCGACGTTGCGTCATGCGAATTCGCGTAATACGAGCGGATCTTCGGTCTCATCTCGTCATCGATTCAATCGTGAATTATATTCTTTGAAAACTAACTCGAGTAACCCCCGCAGATGCCGAATAAATCGTCGAATAATTTTCTTTATACCCGCGAATATTCGTACGCATGTGCACGTGGATTCTAATCGTATTTTGATATCATTCGCGTGTGCGTCGCGGTGAAAAACCGTTTCGTTGGTTTGAAACGCGTTTGTCAAGTCTGTGCAATACAGCGACACGCTTCGGGTATTCTCGACGTCGTACGTCTAGTCGTCATTGGGCAATGTGTTTTTCGCGACGTGATTCCAGTCACGAAAACACGGTCGATAAACTATCGCACGAGGATGGCGCGGGATCTACGCGAATGAACCTTGACTCTTCAATACCAATATTAGAAAAAAAAATAAAAATAATCTTGGTCCCGCATTCTTTTCCATCGACTTATCGTTATTTCAAACAAATATTATCGAAAAGCAGCTTAATTTCTAGCGCTACTACACTTTTTTTCAAATATTTATTAAATTCATCAAATGACTACGGAATTAATTCCTTCACTGAACAAATTCATTCTCGCAAATAATTCAATTACTTTCAACATTTGGAATAATGAAAAAACTATTTATCTAATCATCCCTAATTCCTTCACGATTAAATTATTCAAAATCGTTTCTTTCCCCCAACAAAAGCGAATTATTTTTCTATCACAAAAAATTCTATCCTCTAATCATCATACCGAGCAATCCCACGAATTTTCATATCAACTACAGTTCAATCAACTTTCACAATAAAAACAAAAAAAAAAAACCCCCCCAGTAATGATAACAACGCTCGAAGAAATAAAGATCCTAGCCGTGAACTTGAAAGATCGTTGCAACGCCGGTGTCGTTCAATCTATCCCGCCCCCGTGCCCTCCCCCGTCCGAAGCCGGCATCAATGACGCCCGTTCATCGTCGGTCGCGTCGGCGTTGCAGTGCGATGCACCGGCACGGCTCGAGCGCGCATCGGCGAATGCACGTGGCCCGGCCCGAGTTGGCGTACTATGCGCGCGCGATCATCAATCCGGTAGCCCCAACGTTTCTACATCCTCCTTCTTTCGCCCTCCCTCGAAACGGGATTTCCCCCACCGCTTTCTCGCTTCTCCGGCTGCAATCCCGCACAAACGCACTTGCACACGCGCACACGAGTACGCGCTACGTATCGGAGTGCAAACTCTTTTTTTTTTTTTTTGTTTTTTTTTTTAACCCCCTCTCCGAAGGATTTTATCGCGCTCGACGACGTTTCACCCCCCTCCCGATCGCGGCTACGACCCTGCACGACTGGCCCCCTCCCACGCGAACAACCGTCGTCCGTCCTCTCTCTCCCCAGCTGGGACGCACGCGGCCCCGAGCTGACTATCGTTCGCCAACTCACTTGCGAAGTGGGCCACGGCCCAATTTTCAACCTCGCACACGCGGAACACACGCGTGTTGTCCGTACACAAACTCGTACACGTTTCCTCGTCAATCGCGCGTACTCGAGCGTGTACGTATGCATATGTTCATGTATAACGCGTACGTATGGTGTACGGTAAGATTAAACCGACCGTTTCACGGACTCTGGCGAATACGAAGGGCAGACGGTTTCCCGTCCTTCGTTAAACTCCGACAGATGGAGGATTATCGTCGTTGCTATATCATTGGAGTTATCAGGTTTTTTTTTTTTCTTCTTCTTCGTTTTCATTCTTGGAAGAATATCGGTCGCGCGATCGCGATTATCTCGTTGAAATGAGTTATATCGAGAAGCGATGGATGAAGAAGAATGCAATTGAGTTTATCGATAAGATAATCAAGGTTGTGAATAATTTTATATCCGTTGAGTAATTGCGGAAATTGATTGAATGGTATTTTTACGAATGTTTGAATGGAATCATGCGTCGCAGGTGTTGTTCATTCGTTTGCGCGATGGTATCGATCGTACACGATCGTAATATCGAATTCTCGGACGAACGAGTTTGCGACTCGGACGAGCTCGCGCACATACGCTCGGTACGGGGATTAACGGTAAGAACGGCAGTTCAGTGGGACACACGAAAGCCACACGACGACACGATGTGCGCACCTACTTTCTACAACGCGTGGATGTGTGTGTGTTTTTTTTTCTTTCTTTCATTTGTTTATTTTTATTTTATTACTTTTTTGCTTGGTACTCGCGAGCGTTTGCCGCGGGACGAACATACGCGACGGAGAGACGGAGGGAGGAAGAGGGAGGGAGCGCGTCGGAGAGCGCACGATTTACTTTAAACTAGCGGAGAATATTATAACGTTTCGAGTACACGACGAGGAAGCGAGAGACGGATAGTACGGAGATATTGTGGAGACGCTGTTGAGGCTCGTTGCGTCATCGGTCGTTCATCGATCACGTTGCGTTATAAGGCATACACACACGGTCGTGTTACTTCATCGGCCTCCCCCGAGTTCGGGTTTTTTTTTTCTTGTTATTTTTTTACCGTATGGATTCCTCGTCGTTGGTGTAACGAGACCTTTTTTGAGAGGATGATAATTCACGTCTGGGAATTTTTTAGTGGATGTCTTGATATGGGGATGTTACGAGTTTTAGAAAAAACTCAATTGTGGCTTTATATATATAATTTCTATTGTATTGGATTATATTGTATTTTTATTATATTATATTATTTATTGTATTGATATATATTATGTAATATGTATTTTTTGAATTCGAAATTATGTGGTTTAATTGTCAGAAAAAATCAATGAAAAATAAACGAAATTGTGTCCAATAAAATTTAATTTCAACTCAGTTGTATTGTAACGTCATATAAATATATTGTTACGTATATAAATATATAAAATTACGACGGTCGTAATTTTATTTTTCGATAATTTGATAAACGGCAAAAATCATTCGCAGCATGATTCATGGAAAAAAAAAGAAAATCCTTCACAATAAAATTTTTGCATTGAATATATTAATCGGAGAAATGAGAAATTTTTTTCTGCATATCTGTAACAAAAAAGTACAGCAATAAAAGTCGTAGGATCTAAAAAAAATAGACGTAGATACAGTGGCGATACGGAAAATTTATAAAAAAAACGTCACATTCCGATGATCGTCCGTGTAAGAGGCGTTTTTTTTTACAATTACCTACTCGGGATTATAAGTTCACAGTGAGTCGGAATCAACGCTAAGACAGCGTTCGCTCGAGTCTCGAGGTGAATGGTCCGAACTGCAGAGTTTGCGCATTGCGACGAGTCACGCGCCGTTGCTGTAATAACGCGATACATACATATATATTTATGTATATATATTTACATATATATATATAGACCGTGAAGATCTCCGTTCTCGCTTGCGGTATGCGCCAAGGTGGACCCGTCGACTCGGTATCATCACCGTCGCAATCACGATCACGAATCATAATCGTTATTTCCACGAGTAGTCGGATCGTGGAACGCATGACGTCGTTCAACGACGTGATAATCGCACATCGCTATTGTTTCACCCCAATTGGTTCGAACGACGCATCGCGTTCGAGGAAAATCCGCTATAACGCCGTGACGTTCATTGAAAACACTGGCGTTTCTTTGTACTCGATCTCGAAACAAGTGGAGCAATGCCACAATCTACGTTTCAAACAGCCTCACGTAGTTTATTCTTGTTTTTCTGAAATAATTTCGATCCTGCGAATCGCCGTCGAGATATTTATATCTCGCGTATGTATGTGTGTATGTATATAAACGCGTATCGACTCTCCGCAATCTAATATCTTCAATGGATTCTGACTTTTCTACGTTCTACAGAAACGAATTTATTACACACCGGTTGGCTACGAAGTTTCGGAATAATACATTTGTCGATTAAAATATTCATTGAATTGTGAACAAAAATATTTTCCATTAAATTTTTATTTATCATTATGAATAATATTATTTTTAGTTTATGTAGACAAACAGAAGAAAATAATTTTCTACGATCAAGCAACTACGATTTTTCGAACGAATAAATTTATCGATGAAATATTCATTAAATGATAAATAAATATTTTATTGCACTCGGCGTTATTCGTATTTGCATCCAATGAGTTATTCAAACACTCGAAATTTCAATTTGCCGTGGAATCGCCGATATTTCAAATGTATGAATATTTAAGTCCAAATTCATTCATTTTTATCAATGTCCCATTGAATATTCATACACTCAATGGATTACGTATTTACATTGGAAGAAGAAAAAAACTAAAGTCAAGCAATACGATCGTTTTGTGAATTGTGATTAATTCTGTCGACCGACGAAGAGAACGTGCAGATAGACCCGCCACGTGACTGTTATATCGTCGATTACGCAACTACAGAGACGCACGCGTGGATATATTTGCGCGCCACTGATTTTTCGCTTCTGCTCTATCGCTCATTTATCTATTAGCGCTGTTTTATGTACATTCGACGTGTCATCTTTTTTTTTTTTTTTTCGTCGGTGTTATATCGAGCAACGGATTCAACAACACGAGGCGGGAGGGGAGGGAGATCGTACTCGTAAACGTGATTCACTACCATTCTGCAGATCGATAAATTAAATCACGATTCTATTACCCGAGAGACGTTTCGTCACGAAATGTTGATTCGCGATGTCGCGTTCGAAGTTTTACAAACTACGTCGCGAGAAAATAAAATTATTACCGTCATAGTTTTCTCGATAAACGTCGAAGCGTTTATCTCATTTCGAACGAATCAAGTTTCTGGAGAAAAAATATTTATATAAATTTTAAAAAATCTTTCAATTCAATTTTTTCTTTTCTTCAACCGGAAAAAAAAAAAAGAAAATCCCGACAGAGTTGTTGCATCAATTTTTATCAATTTTCTCAATGGTTTAATCAGAATTAAATTCTAAAACGGATCTCACTGAATGGTGACGAATGAATCTTCATTTTTATTAATTAAATACAACAAAATTTGTGGTCTGTATATAACTTTGTGACATCATTGATGGGTATTTAGTTCGTCACCGTAGTTGTTAAATTCGTTTACTCTCTTTAACCGTTGTATCCGCGGCAACGATTTTGATACGTAAACGGTGGATTCAATGCTCAGCGATGGAGAACAGAAGCACTGCTAGTTTATACGCGTAATAACAATCGCGGTCAACGCTTACATAACAGCCCCGGCACTGATACCGTTATCGCGTGGTACACCGGGTTCTCCTCCGCCCCCCCCCCCCCCCCCCCCCCCCTCGACGGTGCCACCGCGGGTCCTCCGGCTCCGTCGCCATTGCCGCCCGCCCCGCTGGGTTATGCTCGCAACCCACCGACGACAAAACTATTTCGATCCGGTCTCCGATTTCGTTTCACCGTTCGTCGCTCGCCGCTCGTCGTTCACCTCTCATTATGCAATTGGTACGCGCCGGCAACTCGCGATAACGCCACAGCCGCCGTTACGTAGCTTGTATATTGAATTATATATTTGTACACTCGATCGTCGAAAAAAAAAAAAAAATTAATAAACCTCGTGGTTGGGAAAAAACGACTCGCCTTGTCCTTATGAGGTTGTTCGAGAACGATTTTTTCTTTGGTCTGGAAATATTAATGCCGATAAGGAGACGACGAAATGAAAAATCGATCTTCACTTGCTGCACCAGCTTTGCCCAATTGACTGTCGACAACTTTGATCGTTCGGATTGATTATCACACTGCAAGAATGATTTCTTCCGTCTTGTCTTTGCCACTCAAGTAAATTAATTTTTATTCAAAATTATTTCTAATTCTAATTCGCAGAATAGGAAAAAATGTATCAATGATTGATCAATTTTGTTGAAATTAAATGATTTATAATCACTGGGATTTTTTTTTATTATAACTTAAAATCCATCATGGAACAAATACGATTGATAATAATGTTTAAAAAACAAAATAATAAATCGTAGTCACGAAGCTAATACGATAGAGGCAAGTTTTTGTGGTGTTAGCGAAGGGCCACGTGCACCACGAGACGATGCAACGTTATTATTGCGCAACGACGGACGGAGCACGTGTTCGTTACGACTCGTACGGTATCCGAGAGGGGTTGGGAAATAATTGAGAATTGTGAGCAAATGCCCGCAACAACATCGAAACTTCGAGATCACGAAACGCGTCGTTAGACCCCGGGACAACGACGAAATTTGCCAACATACGTGTTATATAATATCATCACGAGGAAGAATCGTGTCGCGCGTGTTTATCAATTTATCATTTTCTAATGTCAGTCACGTAATACGTTCTCATCGTAATCCGAGCAAACAAGCGGCGCAGAGCGGTATGGTTACGGTATTTATTGCGATGGACGCAAGTTCCCAATTGGGAAATCGTCTTCTTAAGTCGGGATGGATGCAATGGCATCTAATTAACGGCTTATTATTAATCCTTTCGGCCGTATTAGATGGATATTCATTTTTACGGTTATTCGATTCGATCATGAGTATTTGGGTTTGGATTTATGTCTGAATCTGGCAATGAAGAAGTAGCGTATTAATATCGCGCTTAAAGCCTTGCAAGCGTCGAATTGCAATGTTTCTGTATTATAAAAAACCTCAGTGCTGACGAGGAGTACATTGGCAAATCGCGCAGTTAGAACGCGTGTCGAGCGAGACCCCCACGACGTGTCTCCAAAGCTTTTGGAAGAACGACAATGAAACACTACGAAGGACAAAAAATCGCTTCCTCGATGTATCTTCGACATACTAATCGGTAATCATTAGTTTCTTGAGTGAACAATAATGAGGCGATGTATAGCCAGTACACGAGAATTGCGAGGCAAATAAAAGCTCAAGAAAAACATGAGAAGAAAAAGAAGATAATAATAAATTCCCCGTGATTATTTTATTTTTTCCCCCAATTTCTGATTTATCAAGCGAAACATTCGCACGTCCTTTTCTCGTTCTTAAAAACGAAATGAAACCGAATTTTCGCTCTATTTCGCTTTTCGTCGTGTATCTTATACTTCACCCAACGAATCACAAATTGCAGGAAAAAATAGAATACAAAAAATCGCGGGAATTAATTACACAACCTAATACATAGAGCACTTACGACAACGTGAATAACCGCGTGCGTCACAAAACGTCGGCGTCGCGCGCGGGCTAGTTATCGCACGGCTCATTCTTCCCGTAACCCCCGTTCAGCCCTTCATCTTTGTTCCACGTTCGATCGTCATCGTTGTCGTTGTCGTCGTAACAGTGTAAAACAGCGAGGCCAGCAACGAGCTATAAAGAGACGAATATCGATTACCCCCTTCTTCATGTATCCTCGCTTCACGCGTCCGCAAAAAGTAATATATATATGTACAACGTATGTTTATATCCAATGAATTCGCTATTGCACGTGACAGGTCCCCGACCTTCGGAATTAATTCATCTCGATCCGCACGATTTATTAAAATGTTTCGTCGAATGCTCGGAAATATCGCCATAAATGGCCACAAACATCCGGCGCTCCAGGGCGGATTTAAATAATTTGTCCACGAATCGCTATTGGTCGTAACAACCGCACAGCCTTCGCATTAAATTTGTCTCAATTACGAGTTTCGTTGGATGTACCGCGAACGCTACGAATCTCATCGCGTTCAATGGAACACGAAATATTTTTATCTCGCTTTTTTTCTTATAATTTGTCAATTGTTTTTTTTTTTTTATTATTGAATTGTCATAAATTTTGTCGAGTTCGTGGTAATAGAATGGTTGTCATTCCAGTCGAAACTATTTAGAAAAACTATGGGCACTAGTAGGCTGAATATTTAGTAGACAGTCAGTTTAAGTACAATTTTTTTTTATAAATGTCAAATGAAAAAATATTGTAAAGAAGGGAATAAAATCAAGCACCCTTGATTGATTCAACAATTTATAGATTAGTGCAATCAAAAATATTTATACGGTGGTTTCGGGGATTTAGAACAAAAAAGGGATATAAAATTGCTTTTTTTGTCATTGGATTAATCATCGTAGGTATGTACCAGGTCGCGATAACGATAACTCTCGTTCTTCGGTTGTGACGCATAATCATGAATCGTCGACGGTGAGTCCTGACGAGCGAGTTATGTCAATTGACGACGCGTACATCACTGGCAACCACGATGCGTCATCGTAATTTAACAATAACCTACCGCTCGATGTTTTTCAGACCCTTGCACTCACACCTACGCCACATAACGTGAATCTCGTCACAATCAGCGATTTACAAAAATCTTCTCACTCAATTTCAATCTCAATTTGGATTAAAAATCTCTCACTATTTTTTCTACCTCAATCAACACAATAATAACAATTCAATAACCGATCATCGATGTTTTCAATCCCGTTGTCATCTTCGCTGTATCTCAAACGCCTTAACCATTAAAAATTGACTAATCAGAAGAAAAAAATGTAGATTAAATCAAACGGCGATTCGTTCAAAATTCGTCCTTGGATGAATATCGCGAATTTATGTAAATTCGAGATCTCTGACCCGGCCATTAAAAAAATGTAGACACGAAAAACGTCGTTAGAAGCGTGGAAAAAAATAATTTTACGGGCAACGGAATAAACAGCGTTGAGTTATTCATTTATTTTTACGTTATTTCATTTTTGGTAAAATTATCATTGTCAATTTAATCACATTCAATCATAATTGTATAGAACGATTACGCGTGAATCAATGCGAGAGTTACTCGAGTGCGATCCATTGGTCTGGTGGGTTCTACACAGGGCGTACACGCGGCATACGTGTGTGGACTTTAGCGTGCTAGCCGGGAGCGAGATATATAGCGATCAGCTAAATATGACTCACGGGGAACCAGAGGCGGGTCTTTCCTCTCTCGGTCAAGCCAACTAATATAAGCGGGTGCAAAACCGTGACGACTTTAGAGTGTTATCCACGCTATACGTACGTACACGCCAAAAGCGAGAAAGAGAGGAAGAGAGAGAGAGAGAGAGAGAGAGAGAGAGAAAAAGAGAACGAGAGAGAGAAGATAAAATTCGATTCCTGGAACCTAGGCGAGCTTAAGCGGTCGGTCACCTTTGTAAGAAGCCATCCGTTACGTCGAATTAGAATCCCCGGTATATTACGTAAAATCATCGGCCATGAACCTCCCCCCATCGGTCTCCCCAACTTCCGGACTATCGACATTTTTTAAATCAATTTTTTTCTTTCATTTTTTTGTCATTTCGCTAATTACGCAATTCCCATTGGATTATGCGATGACGAACGATTTCTCCGAATTCGTCGGCCAAGTACTTACGTAGCTGTGTACCGCTTGAATTAATCCCGGGGAACCTTCGTCATTCACGTGCGTCGCGTCACGTTGTCATTCGATAGACACGAGTTTCGTGTTAACAGCTTTTACGAATGTTCTTTTCTTTTTCGTTTTTTTTCTAAAACATATTTCGTGTTTCGTACTTCGTTTACCCGAACGAGTGCTTCGTCGTGCCGTCGAGTAGGTCACAAATAAATTGCGATTCCAAGTCAATTGATTGCCGCGACTTATCCGGTTCACTGGTCTTGCCTAATGTATTACATCAGCTTGTCGATCGGGTGTTATTCCATAAAGTTTGCTTCACGCATTTTTTTAGAGTTGATTTTTTTTTTTAAACTTTTTACGATGGCACAGATCCAGCTGTGACAACAGTGACATATATAGGGTTCATTAATTTCCCTTGTATCGTTGGTGCGTGTGATTTTTTTTTGTCTTTCGCACGTGTATATCACGCTGCTGACGAATTATTGGTCTTGCTGGGGCTAAGACGGATCTTTCGCGTGTACGCGCTATTAATACGAAGGCGTTGGACATTTCTCATCGTTCGAAACGTGGCCGGCGAGTATATATTCGTCGCGTCCAGCTACGAGACGAATAAATATGAATATATATATATATTGTAGTGGGAAAAATTGATTTGCCAAAAAAAGATCCACACGTACTCGTCGAGTCATTGAGATTACCTCGAAATAATATTAGAATTGAAATAACGAGAATTCAAATGACTAATGGAAATCCGCTCGAGCCATTCCCGAATCCACACACGTGTATGTAAAATCGATTTGGCGCTGAAATTATTTTCACGTCGCACGCGGCATTGAATTATATTCTTCTTAAAATATCCTCAACCCCTTTTGCACGCGTTTACCGTCGACACAAGGATTATGAATTTGAGCAAAACCCAGTCTGACATTTGTGATCACACTATTCATTCGAGATTCCATAGGCAAGCGATTAGTTCTCCGAATGGAAACAATAGTTCCGGAAATATATGCCATTATTTGTCGTTTTAATGTTTCAATTAACGAGAATGTAACAGACGGGAGAGGAGGGGAAAGCTCACAATGTAAATTCTCGTGATCTAAGCGCGACGTTCTCGACAAAAATGGAACAAAACGTACGATGGCGATTAAATATTTTTTTTTAAATTCTTTCAAATATCATTGCAATAATTATTTTTATTATTATAATGATAATAATAATAGTAATAATAGTAATTATAATAATTATTACTATTAATAATAATAATAATAATAGTAATAATTATTATTATTATTACTACAATAATAGTAATGATAATAATTATTATTACTACAATAATAGTAATAATAATAATAATTATTATTATTACTATTAATAATAATAATAGTAATAATTATTAGTATTACTATTAATAATAATAATAATAATAATAATAATAATTATTATTATTATTATTATTATCATTATTATTATTACTATTAATAATAGTAATAATTATTATTATTAATACTATTATTACTATTACTACTATAATATTATATTATACTACTGTTGTTATTATTACTATTAATAATAGTAATAATAATAATTATCACTTTTAATAATAATAGTAATAATTATTATTATTACTATTAATAATAATGATAACAATAATAATAACATGACACCGATAATTTTATAAATATTAATAATAATGATAATAATAATTTATAATGATAATCGTATGTATTCGAAAAAAAAAAATAACGCGTCGGTGCGAATATTTGACAAAGAGAATGGTCATTAACCGGTACAATGTGAATATTTCACCCGGAGATAGAGGCGGCGGGTTCGGGGCCGGCTGGTTTTCGCGGTGTATGACATTCACCGCGAGTACAGCGCAATGCGGTATATAGGAGCCGCGGCAGCGAAGCAAGAAGCACGTGGCCGCAACGAGTGGGACCGGCGCGCTCTCGATACGCAGCCGCGCTCAACGCTCTTCGCGCCCAACACTTGTGTCACAACTTCATGTGCTCCGGCGATACTGATACATTCGTGTGGCCGCGTGGGTCTCGGTTACGTAACGACACGTATGTACGACGCGTATACGATATGTATATTATATATATACGTCTGGATTGTACAAGAGCAAACGGGTAGAGCCCTCTCGGCTCACTGGCACGATTGCGCCGCGTTATATACACGTATTTTAATATACCACCGACACGCTTATGTACGATGACTCAACGCTGGCTAAACTAAAATCGCTGCGAAACACACGATATCACTCGCTCATGGAATAATAATAATAATAATAATGATAATAATCGTTTATCTGTTGGGCAAATATTTTTGACGAAACGTGAAATCCCGGAATTCTAATGGTTTTATGTAATTATTCGCGGAAGATTTTTTTTTCGGCGACGTTTACGGCGATGGAATATTATGAAATTTTGCAGATAAAGAAATGATCGTGCTCGCGTGTGGCGTATTTACGGAATGGGGGAAAAGAATCTGATTTTAGATCGTCACAATTTTTTAAAACAATTATAGTTGAACTATTATTTCTCACAGTCCCGATAGGCGTTTGAAAAATTAAACAATTTATGACTTTATTATTTCTCAACGCCTCGAAAGCTTTCGCACGTTGTTTCAAACGTGTGTGCGAGGGAGAAATAGAACGCAAGTGGCGGAGCCAACGATTTATTTAAGGTCGTATACAGTACAACGACCCCCGGATCGCGAAACTGTCCTCGCCGTTTCTCTCGTCGCTCGTCGCACGGGCGACCGTTCCGTGGATTTTCATATTATCCACGTATGCCGGTGCCAATGGCCGTTTCTATCGAAATAAAACGAATGGGATAAAAAAAAAAAAAAACGTAAAAATTCTAATTCGAGAGAGTTTAACGACCCGAGAAGTTCAATGACCGGGCGAGAACCTTCGGGGAAGCTTCCGCCCACGATGTTTCTTTATCATCGTCGTTATCTATCACGAACGATTCGTCGTCCCTTGGCATTTTCCTTCGACCCCTTGAAGCCCCGATTTCGGCCCACGCGACGAATCGATTCGTCGATACGTCGGAAAAAAAACAAAAACGAAAAAAGGGTAAAAGAAGAATAAAAATGAAGCTTTTATTTACACATCGCGACTACGTAACATCGCAGACACCCGGCCAACGGGTTTTGATAGCCAACGTTGTATTCCCGTTCGTCGTGTGAATATGTACGAAACCCGGGGTTTGTATGTACCCGCGATCGAGGCTCTCTCGAACACTCGCGACTCCATTCCCCTCCCACGCGATAGCACGGTTATGAGCAAGGCCCAAGGCAAAACGGTCTTGTGTAACCACATAACTAATCTCCGGAGAATGCAACCGGCAGCACGTGTTTCAACTCCGGGGGGATTGTTCACGTTTGGCGCGTTGCATCAGCATCGGTGCAGCCCGGAAAGCGAGACAGCGATAGAGAGGCACTCGCGGAGGGAAGGGTACGGAACGAAGACGATAAATATCGTAACGAATGTCGCAATTATTTATTCGCAAACTCTTTTTTTTTTGTCCCATACATTGTTTTTAACGAAAAAAAAAATATTATTTTTAATTTATTTCGCTATAGTTTTCTCGACGGAATAAAGCAGATTCAGATGACAAAAAAAAAAAATTGATTGACCAACGAATCGCTACATGCGATATGAGAAAAAAATTAAAATCCATGCTGCATAATTCAGTACTGCGTTGGTCGTTTTTTAACCCTTCAACCCACTACGCTTTTTCGGCACCTTCCAACCCACTACGGGGGTCGTTTTCGTCCTGGCGTTCTTTGGACCAATAAAAGTGCTTTAAAAAATCTGAGAAAATTCATGGGAGCTCTTTTAATTTTCAACTTAAAGTTCCAATTGTAATATTTCAGAAAGAATTATTTTTTCATATAGTTTTTTATGAAAATATCGAGGTACGTAAGGAAAAATCACTTGCTCACTTAAAAAATCATAACTTGAAGCCAAATGAAGATATCTAAAAAAATCAAAGAGGAAATTGAAGGGGAAGAGTATAGTCATAATTAAAAAAATAACACAATCAATATTATTCGAAAGAAGTGCTTAATTTTTTAACCTCAAAATGGCCAAAAATTGAGTCCTAAAATCGTGTTTAAAAATATTCAAAAATATATATAATGATAAAATTAATTATGAAACGGGTAAAAATCATTAGTAACGCAATATTTTAAAATATCGAAGTAACTTTATTTTACGAAACACTCAGTGCAACACGAAATGCGGTGATCGTCGCAAGTTGCCTTGCCGCATTTTGCGCAGCAATGATTTCTTCAGCAGTGCGACTCGCTATGATGATGAAAACTGCGAAAAAAAATTTTTATAATTTTTTTCGCGTGTGCAGACATTTTTTTAACACTTTTTGAACTTCAATGAACACTTTAAAACGACAAGTAGAAAAATTATTACCTGCCTTTTTGACCAACGCCGCCCCACTACGGGGGTCGTTTTCGTCCCGACGGAAATTGAATCGTCTGCTGCGACGGCCTGAGGGGAATTAGCGCGCTGCTATTCGGCAGGCGGGTCCTCGGGCAGCATAACTTTTTTTAGGAAGGGGATATGGCGCCTTCCGTGCCCGTTTTCAAAAGTTAAAGCACTTTGAAATTTCGCTTGGGACGAAAACGACCCCCGTAGTGGGTTGAAGGGTTAAAAATTAATTTATCTCGTTTATTAAAAAAAATTATAATATTATTATATTAATATTATATATCAATATTATTATTATTATTATTATTATAATATTATAATTATTTTAAAAAATTGAAACCAATGCTGCATAATTTATTACTGCGTCAGTTTTTTTTTTTAAATTTATTTATCTCGTTTATTTTATTTTATTTCATTTTCTTTTATTGTATTTCGTTGTCCGCGACTGAAGGGTGACACACGACATGTGTCCCGTGGTATCGAGCGTCTCGTCGCTCGATAGTCAATCGCGAGGTACGTGACCGTGGCACGATTACCGCTGATGGATAAACGCATGTAACGTATAAGTACACAAGTACAACGCATGCATCTATCCGCGAGGTCACGCTCGTTCGCGATTACACCGGCTATGAACAGCCTCCTGGCCGTCTGTGTCGCACGGGAGTCGCCGTCGAAGGATTTTATTTCCTCGTTCCTCATTCCGGAGTCATACGCCACGCATACGTCTGCGTTTCCACGATCCGTACTCCGACCTTCTCCGTTTACACGTAACCAACGACCTCTCTGACGCGCCTTCGATGGTAAAATCTAAAATGAATTAAAAAATAATAATAATAATAAAATTTAAAAAACTATCGGAAAAAAAAAAAACTAATCAGAGGTCCTTGATCGATACTTCCGTTTCTACGTGGCGCATGGTTTCGCATAATCAACGATCGATGACACGCACTTTGCAGCTGCAACAGAGATTCTTACGTCTAGGTCTTTCCTTCTTCCTGTTTCAAGCATTATTTTTTTTTTTTCTTTAAATTGATGATAGAACTACCGAACCCGTCAAAATCACTGGTTCACATTTAAAAAAGGGGGGAGAATAATTGAATGGACAGTAAACTGTGGGTACTTCTAGTCTATACTTTTCACCGAATAACCATTTCACCATTGATTAGATATTAAAAAAAACACACACACACAAACCAATTAGAACACATTCCATCAAATATTAAACTTGGGGTCTTACAAGACCCCTCTGGGTGTGACCACCGGGAACCTAGAAAATGGGATTAATCAGAGGGTTGAAAAGAAAAAAAATCTTCATCAATAATCCTCGATTGCAATTATCATTAGTCTATATCACAATTTTTCACAATAATTCATCGTATTAACGTTTCCCTCTTTTTTCCAATTTGTTTCAGATGTTCTAAGGAGACGAATTATGGTGGCAGAGTTCGTCACCCGTCAGAGTGGATCGCCCATCAACGGTGAAACGGCCTGTTTGAACAGCAACATGCCGGCAACCCATACGATGGCCCACGTGGGTCACGGAGGTGGCAATCACGGTGGAAATCACATCGGTCACGATGCCCACGGTCCTATGCCACCCTTAACCCATCCTTCTCATCACGGTCCACCGCCGTCGCAGCATCAGCAGCACCAGCAGCAGCAGCATCAACATCAGCAGCAGCAACAACAGCAACAGCAACAGCATCATCAACAGCAGCACCAACAACAACACCAACAACAACAACAACAGCAACAACAACAACAACAACAACAACAACAGCAACAGCAACAACAACAACAGCAACAACAGCAACAACAACAACCCCAACCCCAGCATCATTCTCACGACAGTCAATCCTCTCATCCCGACAATTATTCACCGAACTTCGACATTCGAAAAGAATTATTTTCACAACGCAAACAACGCGAATTCATACCCGACAACAAAAAAGACGACAGTTATTGGGACAGACGACGACGCAACAACGAAGCCGCAAAAAGATCACGCGAAAAACGACGTTTCAACGACATGGTTCTCGAACAACGCGTAATGGAATTGAGCAAAGAAAATCACATCTTAAAAGCTCAATTGGACGCCATTAGGGACAAATTCGGTATATGCGGTGAATCCGTGATAAGCACGGAACACGTTTTAGCCGCATTGCCGAACGAACCACCGATAAGCGTTAAACGAGCGAAATTACCAGCTTCGTCGTCTTTGATATACGCGAGATCCCCGAGTCCCGTTCACACGTCGGTTATTCATCAACCTGTGAGCGGTGCGAGATCACCTAGATCACCCGGACAACTTTACGTTCCCGAAACAACGGCTTATCCCGAAACCGAAAGTTTTCAATATCCTTATTCACATTCGTCCATGCATTTCGATACCACGAGCGCTCTTAATCTTTCACGAGCGCGAAGACCACAATCACCGTTCGAATTGTCATCGGGAAGCGGTGACGAGAGCACGCAAATAATACCTTCGCACAATCCATCGTCGAACAATTGTTTGCCACACAAATTGAGGCATAAATCGCGAATCGGTGACAAAGACGCGGCTAGCGCTCTTTTGGCTCTTCAGGGTATCAAACAGGAACCACCGGGACCTAGGGCGTCACCACCGTGGGACAACGAAGGTTCGAGCGACGAACGCGATTCTGGTATATCGTTGGGTAACGAATGGACCGGATCGAACGTTCAACCTGTTCCCGAAACCGAACGAGAAGTTAAAACGCGTTTGGATCGTTTGGCTTGCGAAGTCGCGTCGCTTCAGAGCATTTTGAGACTCGGCAAAGGGGGAGAGGGTTTGGTTGCGCCACAGATGTTACCCGGACCCGTTGTCACGTCGTCCATCGGTATTACCGGTATTAATCACGGATTACCCTGAAGACGGCGAGGGATTTTGGGGAATGAGGTTTATCGATTTCAATCGAGATTTTGGAATTTTCTCGAATGGATTTTAGGGTTTTTGGGGGGGATTGAGGAGAGGATTTTCGTAACACCGAAGGAGGGAGGAGGGGATGAAGTCGGACCGGGAGTTGGACGGAAACTTGAGGATGAACGAGATAAGATTGTATGTTTTTTTTGTTGGTTTTTTTTTTTTTTCGTCGCGGTTATTGTGCGGGCGCAAAGTGCGATTCGAGGACTCCCGGGAGCTCGGGGAAATTGCATAATGTCCAGTCGTGGTGACTGTGGGGTACGCAGAACCCTTGTGAACATAGTAGTTCGGTACGATGCCTAATTTTTTAAGTAAATTATGATTCTGAAGTAGATCGTCTCGTTGTTGTTATTATTAATATTATTATTATTATTATTATTATTATTTCTCTTATTATTATTATTAATTATTCTGTTAGATTATTTCTATCGAGTTACGCGAATTGTTATTCGATCGTTGTTGAAACGTCCTGTATTATAATCGTGCGATCGATGATTCGTTCAACACGTCGATTTATGATTTGATCGCGCGACCGGCTATCTCATCACCGACAGATTATACCCCATAAATTATTTCGCTTGTTGAATTGGCGATAATTATTCAATCTCGCTTGAAACAATTTTCATTGTTTTCATTTAGCTCGACAAAATTATCGGAAAATTCCAAACGAATTTTTTTTTTTATTTTTTTTATCACGAACTTTTATCGCCCGATTTGATTTTTTTTTTTTTTTTACTCGCTTACGTATTTTGTTGTATATATTCGAGACGATTCGACTTTCCTCCCGCAAGGGTGTGCGATCTGTGTGCCGTGTGTCAAATGCAAATGTCAAAGAATAACGAAGTAAACGAAACAAAGAAATACGGAAGAAAAAAAAATAATTAAGATCAATATGAAAGTATTAAACAAAAAAAGCCTGAATGTTATAGTTGGTAGTCGCTATCGTGGACTAATAACGAAATAACGGTATAGATATATGTAACAATCGTTGTGTATAACACACATTGCACACATACACGCACCCATCGTATACATACATATATATAGTACATATATATAAATATATATATATATATTTACATATATATCAATGTATTTTTCCAATTATTGTATTTTTCATATCGTGATTACGAGCGATAGGGCGCTAAGATTTTACGGTACGTGATGTACGCAGGTTTTTTTTTGTCATTTTTTTTTTTTTTTTTTTAATTGCGAAAGAGAGAAGCGCGAACGATTTTTACGAGTGTTTAAGGGCGTGCGGAAGGTTCTGCCCGTGATGTATATTATAGTGATAAGCGGCCGATTTCTTTATGTTTTTTTTCACGAGAGGATCGGTCGAGGTTGCGAAATATTTGACGAAATTTATTTAAACTTGACTATTATCGGTTTGAACGATTATTATTATTATTATTATTATTATTATTATTATTATTTTAATAACTATTTTAAATTTATCGTATTACGCACCGACCGATCCTCTAGCGAAGAGTCGCGCCAGTACGGCCAATGAATTTATAAATAATGCGCGATGGTGTCATTGGCTGAATCGTTATGTATTATATAACTACGTGATACGGTACGACGTAATGTTTGCGAAACGTTCGAAACTCGACAAAAATACGGGAAGAAAGACGAATCGCAACATTTTACGGAGTATGATAGATAATCCGAAAAACGTTTCGTAATTGAAGAAAAAAAAAATAAAGAAAAAAAAAAGTAATCCCCTCCCCGGAACTATTTATTATAATTAATCCTTGCGCGATAAATCGTCGGTGCGTCATCGACGATGACGGTTGAAGACGGGCCAGGACGATCGGTTTTAACAACTTTTATGTCGATGATCGACGTGTGTACTATAGTTTTCGTACTGCTTATGTGGTTCAACGAATTTAAAAAATATGAACAAACAAAAAAAAAATGGAAAAAGAGTTTAAACGAAAAATACATAAAAAAGAAGGAAAAAAAATGTAATAAAAATTTGAAAAAAAAAAAAAAAAAAAACAAACCGTGATCCATGTTCGAAAATGATACTAGCGTGATAAGATTTTACGGGACTTTTGTTTCTTTTTGCAATGAAAGAAGGCAAACAAATTGTCTCGGTTCTGTTAAGCCCGACACAAGACTGTTTATTAATATTGGTGTTACGTGTGGAAGCATGAAACGTCGTTTTTTTTATCTTCCTCGTTGGTTCTTTGTTTTTTTTTTTTTTTTAATATTGATCACTGAACGCTGAGATATAGATACACGCGCGACTGTCGCGATTTGAGTAAGAAAATGAACGAAATGGCGCAAGAAAAAGGAGAGAAAACGAAAACGAAAATTAAAAAAAAAAAAATAAAATAAAATACGAAGAGTACGTCGAAAATATTGTAAATGAAACTTACGAATAATAGTGTATTTGGCTATTTATATATATGAAACATGACTGGTGAATAAATATGCCCAGCAAAGAACATGTATCGTTGTTTCTTATCACCTTTTACTCTAAAAAAAAAATTATTTCGTATAAAAGCGAGCATCTTCCTGTGGACCGATAACCCTCCCCCTCCTTTGTGGTATGGCTGAATCCAATCCAATGGCGATTGCGCCGATTACATGGATTGCAACGATGTTATGGTGAATATAGTTTGGCAAGAAAAATGGGTAATCGATGGAAAAAGCGGATAGTCTGGAAGAAAACGAGTTACCATGAGTGCCTAAGAATTTATGGTTGGTTGAGATATCTATGAAGTTTAAGCTCAAGACGTTGAAAGTTTCGGGTTATTGACGAATCGCAATTTCATACGACTATTCAGCACTAAATGTATTGAATCACGTCGCTTTTTAATGCTTCATTCGCGTTTACGTACGTATGAATAAATACGAAATTTTATCTAATCAATGCGAATGTCTTTCTGAGGATGATAATTAAATAAAAATATTAAAATAATATGAACGTTGGTGCGTATCTAGCTTCCGAAATAATATCCCCAGGGATCGTGTAGTCTAAATTGTACGGTGTATCGATATTGAAATGAAAGTTTTTAATATTTTTCACAATATTTCGAAACTACGTCGGTTCGTCATTTTTTTTTTTTTTTTTTCATAATTTCTTCATTATTATTTATTTATTTATTTTTCTCAACATATTTCTATGTTAAATTTCCATCGATGTAAGATTCGACTCTTACAAGATTGTACAGCAATTAAAACGCTTCGCGATTCGCTCAGGCGAAACTACGCAAAGCTAATACATAAATTTTTTCAGTAAATTCGTCGTAATAATTACGACTCGCAATTGTTATAAAATATAAAAAATCATGGTTTATCGAAATTTTTCGGATGGAACAATACGGTAGCAAATAAAACGTCCGTGAAATTTATCCGTATGTGCAATCGCGTGTACGGAGAATGTAAAATGTCGTGTAAAATGTCGATGATACGAAAAAAAAAAATCTTCGTTCATCAAAGAATCAAAAACGATAAGTGCGCGAGTCAATGATTCGTGACGAAAAAAAAAAAATAAGAATAAAAGCTTTGTATTATTCTCCGTAAATCACGACGACGTTTACGACCTGCGCAAAACTGTTGAAACATATAAAATTGGGCAAGAAGATCATTCGTGCCCGTGTGCTAGTCTCGATGTTTTCGTTTGAAATATATTATTCCGTTCATTTGCGTTTCTTGCATTTGGTTCTGCCCCGACGACGACGCGAGGCGTTCGGTCGTGCGTCCGTTTTCTTCGACGATCTGTTAAATATTATATTTTCAATTATTCCACGAGCGTACGAGCGACGAAAAATTTTTCCAAAACGTCGTTTCGCAAAAAAACGTTCTTGAAAATTCGAAAAAAATGCTACGATATCGTCAAAGGCAATGATAATAAGCATCAATAGATTACTACTCTCACTTTGTTGTCATAATTGAGCTAAGATAAAAATAAAATAAAATAAGAAAACTTTATATTATCAATTTCAAACGAGAATTCTGATATGAAATCCGTAGGTCGAAACGTTTTTGTAAAATTACAAACGAAAAATAATAGAACTGAAGGATTTGAAAGATGATAAATTTACCTGTGAACTCTGCTAACCGTAACCGAAGTCGTATGTTTTTTTAGAGTCAGGTGTTGCTGGACCAATTCGGCGAGTTTTCCTTGCTGGGCCAGCATCGAGAGAAACGTGCAGATGAATTCGTCGTAATTGTGAGTCCTTCGACAATCGTCGATCTGAAATGAAAATTCATTATTGATTTAACCATCAACGAAATTATCTGGACTTGTCGACGATTCATCCATTTCGGATTACATTTTTGGTCGACGATTTAGCCTTAATGAAAAAAAAAAAACTTAATAAAAAAATAGAATTTATTTATAAAAAAAAAAAGAAGAATTTAATGAAAATTATCGTTGCAAAACTTTAACGATCTACGTACTTTGTATTTGTTTCTCTTGTCGTTCTCGTCTTTGAGACTCAGTTCGCATATGCTTATCTCGTGTTCGAGATTTTTCAAAAGCGCGAGAAGATCCTTGGGCGCGAAGGTATGAGGCTCGAAGAGTTCGGGATATTTCGAGCAGAGCTTGGGATCGATCTTCTCCGCTTTTTTTTCCTCCGTTACGGTGTCGCCGTTGCTCGTCTTCACACGGGCGTGAGGTATTCTCACTTCGCCGGACAGACAAACTTTTTTGTGAAGATGACCGCTGTCCGAAACGAGCCTCTTGCCATTTATATTTATATTTCCCAAAGATCGACCTGATGATAATTGTTTTTGTTTTGTTTTTAAAACAAGAATCTTTATGTGAAACAAATCGAATTAAAAAAAAACAAAAAAATAATAATAATAAAATAAATAAATAATAATAGTAGTATTAATGTAGTAGTTAATGGTTATAAATTATAATAGTAATAAAATAATCAAATTTCGAATGTATAAAATTCAATCGAACTTACAATAATAATTATAATATAGATAGAATATTTGTTTTTTATACACATGAATAATATTATACATATATGTATAATATTCATATAGCTATTACTTATACCTATAGTTTTATTTTAAAAATTTTATGTATATATGGGTAGGGACGGCCCGAGTCACCGGATTGAAAGCCTTTTATCCCTCGTTGTGGTCAATCATTATTTTTTTTCAGCATCTTTTGGATCCCACGACCTTACTAATTTTTTTTTTTAGATTATTAGATTATTTCAGGTTTAAAAAATTTAAAGAAAATATTGAGATCGTGGCATCCGAAAGATATTTTTAAAAAATAACCGATCGTCATCGTGGGATAGGTTTTCAATCCGGTAATTCGGGACGTTCCTCTCCGTATATAAATTTCGTGCGAAGATACTGACTCAGACCAGCTTCGTGCTTCTCATCGCCGGCAACGCGTATGACGACAAATTTCTTGAAATCTTTGGCCGAAGGACTGCTTTGACCAGAGTTCCATCCCCAAGCTGCAATAACAATTTCCACATTATCAACCAACCGTTCAGAAAAAAAAAATGTTATTTCGTCAACAAATTTTTCTCGTTCGAACGAATAGTCTTTGCAACCAAAAAAAAAAAAAAAAAAGGGTGCAAAGTCGAACCTTGCACATTGCTTCCTCATAATTTTTTGAATTCGACAAAGCTTCCTCTATGAGGAACTGTGTCGATCAATTTTGGCTTCCACATAGAGGAAGCTTCGTCGAATTAAAAAAATTATGAGGAAGCAATGTGCAAAGTTCGACTTTGCACCCTTGTTCTTCTATAAAATCGGTTCGTAAATCGATCTAGTCCAGAATAAATACATAGTGAATTCCATGTCAAATTTAAAAAATTGAAAGTCGCATCAAATTTAAACGCCTAGATGGATTTTGCCCAAATTCGATACGAAACATCTTTGGATGATAGTGCGACTTTGTACCAAGTTTTGATCCGATATCTCAGAAACTGTGAAAGCTAGAGCGCACGCGACGATTTTAAAAAAATTTCTAAACGACATAAAATATGAATGGTTGGATGGATTTTGCCCAAATTCGATACGAAACATCTTTCAATAATAGGGCGACTTTGTACTGACTTTTAGCCAGATATCTCGAAAATTGTGGAATCTAGAGCACTTACGTTCATTTTTGAAAAATTTCAAAATGACATAAAATATGAATAGCTCGATGGATTTCGCCCAAATTCAATCCGAAACGTCTCTTGATAATAGTGCAGCTACGTACCAAATTTTAGTCCGATATCTAGAAAATTGTGACAGCTAGAGTGCGCACACCATTTTTTTACACCTTTTAAAATTTCTTAAAACAAAAGTACGGCATGGATTTTTTTCCAATTTAGTGACGAGCATCACCCTGTGGTCGTACAACATTATACTAAATTTGAGGTCGATATCTCTAAAATTGTGGAAGCTAGAGACCAAAAATAATTTTTTGAATTTTTTAAAGATCGCGTAAAAACGAAAAAACTGTATGGATTTTTCTAAAAATTGAATCATGCTATGCGCCGTGAACCCTCTACATGTGTGACAAATTTCAGCTTGATATCTTGAGCCGTTCTCAAGTTATGAACGCTCAACCAATGTTACATACATACACACACACACACACACACACACACACACACACACACACACACACACACACACACACATACATACATCCGGACATTTTTTCTAGTTGTGTTTTTTAGATGTTTTGGGACATTCTGAACACGTTTTCATGAACATCTCGAAAAAAAATGTTGTCACGAAAACAAAGCTTCCTCTATGAGGAAGCAAAACAATGAACAAATGTTGAATAAATAAAAATTATAGAAATATCGATGTGCTCTTCGTTACGCAAGATGTAGGAATTGAGGTGACCGGTCGTGTTTTCGCATCTACGGTGAGCCTAACTGTAAGTTTAAGGTGCTAACGACTAAACATCGGGTTGTGGAAGGGAACGTGCGAAAGATACATAAACCAATTCCGCGGGTACTGAGGAGGTTCAGTGTCCCGAGTAACGTTGACGAAAATGGTTGCGACACGCGGAAACATAATTATTTGCCTTCTGTGTAGTTTTTTAACGTCCCTGGATGCATCGAAGTGCCCGGAACCGAGAAAACCTCACGTTACGAGTTGTAAAATTTTTTACAATTGCATCAATTTGCCCGAAGGTGGATACGTTTGGGCCCCGGCGAAATGCCCCGACGGTCTGGTGAGCTCTGATCCATTAAATATCGTTTTTGAAAAAATTCCATTTGGCTCGTTGTTGAATTTATTTTCAACCAAATTGACAAACGGTTTGAAGTTTTTTTCATTGAAAATTAAAGAATAATATGATAAATAATATGAAGTATAATATTATTCATTATAAATATTATAGAAGAAATTAATAAATGAATATTATCATTCTAATAAAATAAAATGAAATAATATAATAATTATATTGAATTAAATATAATATATTTGATATATATATAATTTAATTAAATACAATTATTATATTATTTTATTATATAAGAATACTGGTATAAATAATATTATATATACAATATTAGTATTATATATAATATTATATATATCAGTTTTCTTGTATAATAAAATTATTTTATATTATTAGAATGATAATATTCATTATGAATAATATAATACTTCACATTATTTATTATATATATAATTTAATGAAATATATTATATTTAATTTAATATAATTATTATTCATCATTATCATTATTATTATTTTATTTTATTATATCTATAATATTTCGAAAATTACATTATTCTATAACATTATTATTATATATCATATTATTCATTTCTCTCCTTATTCCATAATATTTATCACGAACAATAGCATATATAATAACAATACAATATAATAATGCAACTTTCAAAGTAAGACAAAATAAATTCTCGCCAAAATAACGATGCCAAATTGATTCACGTTTATTGCTTATTTTTTCTTTTCAGGTATTTCAACCGTATCTTCGAATTTGCGTATTACCGGGTGACACATGGACGTGCGACAATTTAGCTACCGAATCCTCTCCGACAGCCGAGAATTACGAGATTCCAGGTTCGATCGGACCGCTTCGAACGAGTTATCTGGAATACGGACAATATTCATCGCCGATTCCCGATCAACTAACCGCCCCGGTTTCTTATACAATCTCCGACTCTACGTCGGAACTCGATAATGTACGACGAATCGCGACGCCCTATCCCCTCATCGAAATTCTCGAACCAAACGATAAAAATAACAAAAACAACGTTAAATTAACGACCAACGCGGCTGTGCCTCAAACGATCGAGCACAAAGTTGAAAATTATTTGTATCAATTTTTCAACAGCCAACAAAAATTTCCATCGGAATTCGTCACTTCGATCGAGAATAAATTACAAAACAATCGTTCAACTTGGCTCCAAGGCTTCATAAACAAAATATTGTTGTACGAAAACATCGGTGGATCGTCGAAGAACGAAAATTTTCCGTTAAAACCGGTCAACGCTGGGATTACTACAAACGCGAATTGCGAGAAGATCGTCGAAAATAGCCCGAAAATGAGCGAATATTTAAATAATTTCAACAGCGATATGCTGAGCTATATCGTGCAAAGTTATATCCTCGGAACGAAACAATCGGATGGAAAAGTGAGGAAAAAGAATAAAAAAACGCCAACGACGACGACGACGACGACGGAAACTAACGAACAGTTGAGCGATGAAGAGATTTATTCGGATTTCGGAGAAAATTCGGGCGAACGACCGATAAATTTAAACGTCGATCGATCAAGATCGGATAACAATGTCGTGGGGATCAGAGGAAATCTCGGTGGCAAAGAATACGTAACCGTCGATAAATACAAAAGTTTGTCGAGCGAAATGACGTTGGAGATTCTGGAAATTTTGCCATGCGCCAAAGGCGTTAGACTGCCCAATCGTACAGATTGCACCAAGTATTACACTTGCGATCCGGCAACTGCGACAATCGGGCAATTTTCGTGCTCGTCGAAAACGGCGTTCAACCATTATAACAGAGTTTGCGAGGCTCAGAGGTACAAAATTTGCGTCAAAGAATCGAACGCGTCGACGAATAAAGTTTCGACGAATGAACAATCGATCGCACCCACCTTGGCTACGATCGGGACGGAAGCAACGACGAGGAAAAATCCTTGCCAAACCACGGGGAAGTTCGTGGATCCGGAAACGGATCGTAATTATTACGTTTGTTACTCGTCGCAATCGAAATCCGGTGTTATCGATTCTATTATTATGACTTGTCCGAACGGTTTGATATTTTGTCAAGACAGACGATTGTGCACCACGCGAAAACGATGCTACGATTAAATATTGTTATCTATAATTATTTATTGTTTTTATTATTATTATTATTATTATTATTATTATTATTATTATTATTATTATTATTATTATTATTATTATTATTATTATTATTATCTATTGTTTTTATTATTATTATTATAACTATTATTTATTGTTTTTATTGGTATTATTATCGTTATTATTTATTGTTTTCATTGGTATTATTATTATTGTTATTATTATTATTATTTATGTATTTATTTATTTATTTATCTATTTGAAAAAAAGTTATACGAGATACTTTGAGCTAGATTGAAAAATAAATTTTGTTGACCATTTTTTTGTTTTCAATTAATTAAATTTTCATTACTTCCTGAAATGGACGAATTAATTAATTAATTAATTCATCCAATAATTTCCTCGCTTGTTTATAATTTCAACGTAAAATTTGCGCGAATTCATTATTAATGTGCCGGAAAAGTTTGTGAAGTAATGCGGCAACGATTATTCCGGCGTTTTAACACATTTTTTGACTGACCTTGCGTCGGCGAATTGAAAGCGGAACCAATTTCCGAGGACGTATCGGTGCTCGAAGAACTATGCGCCGGGGACGTTTGTATTCTCAACGGCGTGGCATAATCCAACGCGCACATCACCACTTTTTCCATATTACTGCAAAGGGTTCGACAAAAAAAAAAAAAAGAATTATTTTCATCCAATTTCATCAAGAATTGTTGACGACAAAATATTTTAAAAAAAATGTTTCTCGCTTGTTTCGTTACCTCGCTTCAGATTTGCTCATACCCATGGCACACACGTCAATATCGTTATTCGTCTCGTTCGAACGTTGTATCAACTGTACATCCCCATTAATCGTTCCTTCGTTATCGTGTTTGCAATTATCCAAATTTTCGTCTTCCGATTTGTTTCTTCGATCATTTTTCTCGTTCTTGTCGTAATCAGAATTATTCTTGTCAATTACGCCTTCCTGATGGCTCAATTTGACCAATTGTTGAAGCGCTTCGAGGACTATTTGACGATTGGTCTTTAACATCGTTAGTTTGTGAGAGATGGCGAGACGACGATCGGGAACTACGGCCATGAGATTGAATCTTATGTCCTGCAATTGTTCGCCGGTTGCCATTCCCAAACGATCGGTTATGACGCGACGAAATTGTTCCGTCCATTCTTCGTGCTCTTTCCATGGTCCATGATCCATCGGATATGGTTTTAAACCGTCCAATTCGAAGAGACGACCGTTTATCGGAACGTAACTCACGAAATGAAACGCCTCGCCTGTGAATCTTCCGGTTGATACACCGGTATTTTTGTCCTGACGTCTTTTGGCTTGTGGCATCGCGTGAGAATTGTGAGCGCATGCCAATTCTGGGGTGTTGCCGATGGCCCAACCTTTGTTCTCCGGACACATACCCGAGGTGTGCATCTTTAGACGCGACAACGTCGTTCCTAGATGAATGTTCGGACAGTTCAGAAGAATCGACAGCAACGCGTGAGTAGCGCAACTGTTCGGCACGACCTGGAAACATTTTTTTTTTCATAAATCTTTTTTTTTTTTTTGGGCTCGGTATTGTTTTATTGTTTTGTTTTGTTATTTTTTATTATTAGTGTTTTATTATTTTTGGTTGGAAGCAATTTGCAAGTTTCGAATTGCAGCTTTTTTTTTTTTTGGAACGCGACGCTGAATTGTGAAAAATAGTCTCAAAATATTCTAGTAGGAACTGAAATCGATTTGCGATAACACAACAATTGTAGCGTCGGTTGATTTTGTTATGGAAAAAATAAAATAGACAGACCTGCTGGGCAAAGAATATGTTGTTGACGATATCCTCGTCTTTGACGAAACTTTCATCCTGCTCGACGATCTTTCTGCGAGATCTTCGCTCCTCTGTCCATCGAAAGAGAAATATGAAGCCGTACACGGGACCCTCTAATGATTTTTGGAGATCGTAGATTTCTTCCACCTGGACTCCTTTTACACCAAAATCTTCCAGCAAGAGCGTGAAGAGCCCTGGAAAAAAATAGGATCCGTTGAGTTTTTAAGCGACGCAAGTGTCCAAATATAGGTCACAAACGAAAAAAGCATGAAAGTCTGCGGCGGAGGCGCAAACAAAACGAGAATTACCAACAAAAGAGTGTTGACGTTCGAATAATCAGCTGTCAGAGTGGCAAACGTTCAAAACGCGAATACAATAAAATTACGTGCATTATATAATTTTTTCTCATTTTGCAGTAACATTGATTTTATTTGTTTTCTTTAAAATCTTTATGTTTTTTATTTCGTTTTTTTTTTCTTTTTTTTTCGTACCTGGATCACTCTCGAGCTCGAGCCAGCCCTCGGTCAGTCGATTGATGTCGACCGGCATCACAAATATATATTCAATCAATCCATAAGAATCTCAAAAATGCTTCATTTTTCCAGCATCTTTTTCGTCCCTTCTTTCACCGAGAGACACCATTTTTTTAAGCTTTTTCGTCATAAGGCTTTGCTGATAATACCGATAGGGGCGCCACTGCAGCGTTTTGTTTAGCACCGTCCGGAAAATATGGACCAAAATGTCACGATTGAAATTGAGTTATTTTAACGCACAGAAATAACTGAATTTGGCATTTTTGGTATATTTGTTTGCTTGGTTAAAAATGGAATTCATTGCGGGAATATTGTATAGAAATAATGATTTGAAGGTTACGAAAAAACGCGAAATCAATGTTCAAAACATAATTTTATTTATTCGCTTTAGAAACTCATGAGCGTTGAAAATCGTAGCGGCGAGTTTGAAAGTACAAAAATTGTATTTATGAATTCGGTCGGTATTGCAGATCCCGCCGAAACCGACGAAATGTAAATTAACCGACCGATTCAACCGATTTAATTTCTGAAAATTGCGAATAATCGTTGGTAAATTGTTGAACCAAAATCAGAATTTTTCGGATCGTCGTTAATTTGTAAATAATCAAATTTGACCGTCAAGTAAGCCGAAATTTTTTAAATATCAACTGAAATCAATCGTTTAGGGGCTCAATCGATGGTCTATTTTTGATGATAGTAGCAGAGATGAGTAGGGAGATTGGTACAGAGCCGTATATCGTCAATTCCGGCTGCTTCTCATTCGTTGGTCGTGCAGAGGCGACGCCTCGTGGTCAACGAGGGAAAGACGCCGTCGTTTTTGCTTGTTTAGCGTATACTGGGTAGCCGAAAGCAAATTCTCGGCCGCATTGAACCGCGCGCGTACAGGCATAGCTCGGAGTGGTGTGTGCGTGTGCATGTACAGGAAGGCTGGCTAGGAAGTATTGTAGTAGAGGGGAGGATTTTCGACGCCGCCGTGGCCGTGAACGCCGTGGATAGCTCGTTTCGACAAGCGTTTTTGGCTTGCCGCGCAACGATGAGCGAGCGTTGATGTATTTCCTTTTACAGTTTCCCCGTACATCGATGTTTTTGCATTTATTTCTAACTCATTTTGGTTATAATTATATCGCGTATTCTGTGAAATGTATGGTTTTGATCTAACTTGTTTAGCATGTTAGCGGAAAAATTAATGTCCATTGATAGTGTATATTTATGTAAAATTTCCTAGATAAACGATTATTGCAAATATTGATTTGGATTAAACACAAACTTATGAAAATTTAGTTCAACCGGTTAAAAGCTTATAAATATTAAAACTCATTGATATTTTCATATCAGGATTAACTCACAGAACTCCTGCCTTCGCAAGAGAACACAATTTACACACGTTTGCACAATTTTGATAATAACTTAAGAACCAGCAAAGATTTTCCATGGTCCTTAGGCTGAAATTAAAGATAAATATGAAAAGCTTGGGTGTGAGAAATTTAAAATTGAAAAAAAACAACTTTGTTCATAAGTTAAAGTCAAGATAGAAAATTTGAGAATAATCCGATTTTTATTCCAATTAACATAACATGCTATTTCAGTACTGAATAATGGAAATATTCTTTTCTTAGTATCAATAAATTCAAAAATTTATAAGCTTTCCAATGGTGGTTACAGAAAGTGCCTAGCGTTTTTCATCTCAAAGTTGTCGACGTTGAAAGACAAGTGATTTTTACGGGCACTTTTGTGGCCTGATAATGTTCTCCGGCAGTGTATAAAATGAAGAATTACTGTTTTAATTTTCATGTCAGGATCAAAAGTTTTTTTTCAGAATAAATAAAAAATCATTTCTTATTAATCAATGAATTAATTTCAATTATCATTCCAAACTTCACATCCTTTATATATTCCGACTAGCCGAGACAAAATATCCACAGCCTCGCAGAAAATGTTTTTTCATGAAATCGGCACTCAGTTAGCTGTTCATTATAGATATACACTGGGCAAAAAAATTAAAGGAACAGACAATTTTTCGTTGGGATATCGGCCGGTGAATAAAAAAACATCTTTTTTCGTTTGATCATCGATATATCAGGGAACCGGTAATCTCATAGCAAATTCGCCGGCAGTTTTGACAACGCAAATGAATTGCGTATGAGCTCCAGTTATTGTTTTGGGAAAAAAAAATTTTTCATCCCTTGCGTTTACTTGAAAAAGTTGGAAAAAAAACACTTTTTGTTTAGAAATTTCACCAGTACCTCGCAAATATTGCTGTTAGAACAAACGTTCGTGCATCCGCACTTAGCTCAATGTATCACCAATAACCCTATTAAATTTCAAATTGATCCGTCCATTTGTTTTTCTACCCCGAATTGTTTATTTTAGGCTTCACTTGGGAAAACGCCTTTTCTACTCTTTGAATATCATCGGATGATTATTGCAATAAAAGAAAAAAATCCTCTATTTTTCTCAACATTCGGCATTGAATACTCATCCAGATTGTTTTTGAAATAAAAAAAAAAAACAAAATTTCTCATTTGAAAATTTTCAAAAAATTCGATGTAAACGGTGGCCGAACATTCTCAATACTCATTAAGATTGAGAAAATCTTTTTTTTTTAAATATCAAAAACAATTTTGATGATGCCAAATGTTGAGAAAAATAGAAAATTTTTTTTCTTTTATCGCATCGTACATGGGACATCGATGATCAAACGAAAAAAGTTTTTTTTTTTAATCACCGGCCGATATCTCAGTGACAAATCGTTGTACAAAAAAAAACCAAATCGAAGATCAAGAATCAGGCTAAATGACTGTGTTATTGGTGCCCCCAGAAAAATTTTTTTGAAGTCCGGGAACAACTTGGAAAAACGGAAATTTTTGGAAAAAAATTTCTTTGCGACATTTCTCTTGAGTGTGGCATGACCAATGGCCAAAAAAATCTTTCATCATACGGTTTTAAAACTAGAAATGTCAAGCTCCAAAATGCTTCTTCATTCATCTCAATACGACAATTTTTCGCAAAGTTACAGCCACGCAAAAAACACGTAAAAAATTGGAGAGATTTTTTGTTCCTTCAATTGGTTGGTTGAGTGTATGTGACTTTCAAAGTCTGGACAGATGAGGAATACTGCCTCACATAATATGCTCCGCATCACTACTATCCCAAGACGGACCTTACGTCGTGGTTTTTCTTGTGTCGCTAACCACTCGGCTGCATGATGAATCTAATTTTGGTAATTCAAACTTGGAAAATGCAATAAAGTTTTATTATTGTTTGAAATATTTTTCCCTGATAGATCACTTAAAAATTCAGATTTTGGCGTGGGGCGATTAAGTCGGCATTTTTCCTGTCGGATATACTGTGTGAGTTTCCCAATTTTGATACTCTTTAAAATCGATGAAAAATAGTAAACACGGTTATACCAATACATAGAAACTTGAGGAGTACTTTGAGAAAAAAATGTTCATCTAAATCAAAGACCGGCCAGCACAGAAGTGGCTGGTTTCATGAGGAATCTCTCATATAAATATTTTTTCATTAAAAAGACTTTTTTTGAGCATTTGTTCGTATTTGTTTACGTAAATCGTACTCCAGTTGTTCGAGGTTCTAGTGGGTTTTTTTTGGTAATTATAATAATCAAACGGAATATACATTTCGTCCTAGTTTACACAATCTTGTATGTTATGTTCAATTATTACGATTGTATCAAATGGAAATTACAATCATGCCTGTGTTGTATTGTTCTGCAATGAGCCGAAAATTAGTTCAATTTCATATTCAACGTACACTTTCCATTCAAGACACGGGGTCAAACTATAATTTAACAATATAAATTCTTACTACAAACCTTGAACGAATAAACAACTATTTATGGAGACAAAGGATGAGAATGCCCAAAACAAAGTTTTTCACTTGAAAAAAAAAAAATCAAATGTAAGTAAATGAAGATAATTTAATCGGATTTTTCTACATGATAATTCTATGATTCATTTTTTTTTTCATTCCGGAAAAAAATATGTTTATTACGGGACTTGAACTCGCACCCTTTAGATTGCCAGGCCAGCCCGCTACCACTGTAGCTGTCACAACCTTTGGGAATTTACGCTATCATTAGTACTTGTAGGCTGCAATTTATTTTTCCAAAACGATTTTTCATGGAATACACTAAAGACTGAATAGTGCAATTTATTATTTGCAATCGCGAGAAATAAATAATCGTACGGAAAGAATCCGTCATAATCGACTGCACAGAACGAAAATTTCTTCAAAAACAATTTTTTTTGCTCCATATTATTCCCCTGTATGTATGTAAAATAAATCTTTTTTAGCCATGACTCGAGCTATTTGACGACATTCATCTCATTCACAGCACGCATTGATTATAATCGATCAAAGTTAGCCAGTCCGAACGCTGAACGGCGTTTGACATTTGAGGCCCCGCAGCCCCAGCTGTTAGTAAATGCGCTCGAACGGTCGAATTCGTACTTGGGTGTTTACCCGACGTAGTGTGAACCTAGCCACAATCCAGTGGAACCCAACACCCAAGACGGTCGGATTCGTACTTGAGTGTCCACCCGATGTAGTGTGAACATAGCCACAACCCAAGCCGCCGGTGTCGACCCAACACCGGCCCCGCCAAGGGAATGGGAAGTACTATAAACTACAAAAAGGGGGCTCTGTACCAATCTCCCTACTCATCTCTGATAGTAGTATCGAGAATTCTCCTTGAGTAAACAATCAATTGATAAGTACATAAATTGGAAAAATATTGTTATTCATCGGCCAACTTTCCAACAGTTCGTCAGGACATCCACAACTCCTTGTTCAGTGGCGCCGCCTGGTAGGCAACCGCGTTGCTAAATAAATCCAACTCTTCACATCCCAAAACCCAAAGCCTCTCTAATATACACGCTCTCCTTGCCGGCTTGGTTCCCGTGAACCTGTTCCCGTTACAAATTCAAAAGAAAAACGTTTGCATTCCGCATTACATATTTTTGGCATATTTGCATGGGAGGAAGCAAACAACTCCATTCAATGGCGTTTCGTTGACGAGTTTGATCAATCCACGATAATATCCCACGGCTTCGAAGAAGACCGTTTCATTAATTTTAATCACATAACAATTTTGCAATATTAGTGATAACATAACAGTCGTACGGTGTTCAGTCGTTGCCCGGTTATCGAATTAATTTATGGTAAAGAAGAAGAAGAAAAGAAAAGTCAAATATGTCGGAAATACCGCCTTGGTGAGTTTGTAATGTAGAATTATTTATTGGGCGTTGAATGAAAAACCGAGCGATAAAGAATATTGGTTGTTCAGGTTATAAACGTATTGAGGAGATGAGAATGAGCGATAAGATCGCGTAGCGTCGTAAACGGTTGAGATAAGCTGTTCAATTCAATACTCTTCCCTCATAAGGGATAAAGCTACTGTGAGATTTTGAAAAAATCGTTTTTTTATTACACATTTCGACAGATATATCTATGGGGAATGTCGTTTGGGAATTTCAGAGAAAAATTCATAATTTTGAATAAGTTACAATTTATGGTATAAATCGGTGATGAAAAATTTGGAAAAATATTATTGCTTTACGAGTCTTTGCATTAGCTTGCTCTCTTTGTCGACGCAAATTCTGTTACGAGTGAGGCTCAGCTAAAGTAAGGCCCAGCGTCAGAAAATAATTATAAGCAAACTATCTGTCCCAAGTGGTTACAAAAATTACTGGACATGCTCTCAACATTCTCAAGGATGTACAAAAAGTTTATTTGTTGGAAATAAAATGGTAACATGTTGAAAAAAAATTATAAAGAGATAAAAACGGACACAAAACTGCTCGTCGTTGGTTGTTCGATGGGTGGATTTCACCCAGTGCGATGGCGAAGGGTCAAATAGCGTTGAACTGTACTGTATAGCTTGTTAACGAAGGATTCTGTTAATTAGGCAACCTACCGTCCAGGAGATCAATGCAGCGACCGAGAACTTATTCTCAAAGCTGTACCAGATATGCGACGACATTGGATTCAAAGACAATGGCGCCAAATCCTACTCCCATCAAGCTCACCGTCATCTCATGGTATGATTAAACCACTAACGATGCTTAACAGAACGGCAGAACTGCATCGAATTGAAGAATCATCACACTGCTATGCGTAGAAGATGGAATTAGTGACATTCAAAACAAAGTGTATTTCAAATACTATTTAACTGAAAAAATATTGCCCAAATTTTTAGGATGACTAAATTACAGATTTTTCTCGAATCAAGGAAATTAATTAATCCTCGTAGAAAATTCTCTCACTGCTTCTTTTAGGTTCATTTAATTATTTTATGTTGAGCCAATTCAAAAATGAATTTTCCAGCATCCACAAATAATGTCAATAGCTGTGTAAAAATTGAAAATATTTTCTGTTTCGAATAGCTATGAAAGATTTTCAAATCTCAAAAAAAAAAATCTTCGGCGACACGCTCGATTATTGCGGAATACTCTTCTATAAAATGTATCAATTTGTATATTCCATCCGCAGGATCTTATAAAGGAGATGTTGGAAGAGGCGGAGAGGAAAAAAAGAGAACTACACGAAGAGATTGAACTTTTGCTCGAGGAAGTCCAATCTTTGTCAATGGAATTGAAGTACGATCCGGGAGTTCAGGACTTTACCGATGTGTCTTTGGTCGACGTTCGATCGAGGTTGCAGGTTCAGATCGAGACTCTGAAACAGATAAAGGAGCAGCGTCTCAATTATTTGGGAGAACTTTTGGAAAAGGTACGTAAAGAGAATTTCTAAAATCCTCTATTCTTCGAAAAACGCCAAGCTCTATCGAATATTCGGAAGTGACTGACATAAAAATTCGTACGTTTTCCAGGAGTATGAAATTTGCAAAGCCATGGGAGTCCAACCGATAGGAAACAACGATAATTTGTTGAGTACCGAAGAGCTGGAGAATTTCAAGATGTACTTGGAACGTCAGGACGCTGAAAAGGTAACATTTTTGTTTAAATCGAGTTATAATTCTGCCTGCATGCCTCCTCAGTTCTCCATCCCGCTATCTTAAAAGTCTAACATTGACTATGTTTCGTTTTCCTTTCACTATCTTCTTTCTGCGGTGTAGAATCGGTTGGAAAATACCTTCAAAGAGATGCGTCGTTCGATAATGAAGATGTTGGACGAACTGAGCATCACTCCCGCTCTCGAATTCGAGTGTTTGGTTTGCAACAATCCCGATGATTTCGTATATACAGCGAACAATATGGTGAAACTGCGTAAAATGCGGGACAATCTGAAAGACCACTTGGACGAAGCGAAGAAGAAAGCAGAGTCCAAACGCGAGGAACTCATGGATCTGTGGAAGTGTCTCGAAATTCCGGATAATTGTTGCCAAGATTTTCTCGTCAAGTACTCGGGCCACAGTATCAAAGACATTCACGAGGTTGGTCGAGATTACGAGATGTTGCCGGATTTTTTATTACAATGAAAAAATAAAACAATAAATTTTAATTTTGTAACTTATTTTTTTTTTTACATTCGAAGCAGTGGTTTCGTTTTGGTGAATGGGAGGTTTTTGAAGAATTTTTTGATAGAAATAATATAATCCGACAACGCTGGAATTTTTATTGCACAATTATTATTTATTTATTTATTCGTTTATTCATTTATTTATTTATTTATTAGTGGTCTATTCAGAAGCCAGAATGAAATTTTTGTTAATATTCTATTCTATAATTCATGTTATTTTCACGGTCCTATTTACAACATTTTTAACACTCGAACCTGCGAAATCTGGAAAAAATTTGTCACGTAAAAATAGAACTTGCTTCATCGGAGAGCAAAATGACGAATTTTCTTCTTCACGATCTCATGTGGTCTTCTCCCTTTGATTTTTTTTTTTTGCAGTTAAACGAGGAGATCAAACGCTGCAAAAAAATGCGAAGCGAAAACGTCGCAAGATTCGTGGCAAAAATTCGCGAACAATTGAAAAAACTTTGGGACTTGTGTCGATTCGACGATGCCCAACGCAACAAATTCAAACCGTTCTACGTCGAGAATTATACGGAGGATCTTCTTACCGTTCACGATTTGGAAGTGCAGAAACTCCAAGAGTATTACAATAAGAACAAGTAAGACCCCCATAATCATGAATCTTTTTGACATCAAAATTTTACAGGACATCGCAAAATTGTTCGCACTTGAAAAATACTGCGGTATTTTTCAAATACCGACTTGCACGATTTTATTGATTGGAAAAAAAACTATCAACAATTTTCATATTCTCCAAACAGTTGCGTGCAGGACTTAAAATTTTTTTAAAAAATCCGAATAAACGCATTAATTTCCGCGCTCGAAGCCCTAACTTATTGTTAAATTTCATACGCATTTTACACCGCGTGTCTTCAACCGACGCGAATTTTTTCAACAGAAATATCTTCGACCTCATCAACGAGCTCGAAAGTTTGTGGGAAAAAGGCAAGGAAATGGATCAACGTGCCAACGATCCGGAACGTTTGCACAATCGCGGTGGACAATTGTTGGCCGAGGAGAAGGAACGAAAAATGATCGTGAAAAATCTTCCGAAGATCGAGGGAAAGCTCAGAGAATCGATCGAAGAGTACGAGGCTGTTAACAACGAGCCGTTTACCATCGATGGAAAATTTTACAACGATTTCTTAACGCAATCTTGGGAGGCTTATCTGGAAGTTAAAGAATCGTTGAAAAAAGCTCGCGTGAGTAAAACTCGATGTTAATCCAAGAGCGAGAGAGGGACGGAAGCGCTAAATAAGCGCCTGATTGCAGAATTTTTATTTAAAACTTTTCTTTAAATATTAATAAAAGTTTGTGGGTTGCCGACAGGCCAAATCAAAGGACAAATCGATGAAGAGAACGCCGATTATGAGTGTCTCGCGTAGAACACCGGCAACAGCCGGCAGCATGCTCAGACCGGGTTCAGCCCTGAAGAGGAGAGATGACAAGTCACCGCGATCGATCAACAATACGCGTCGACTTGTTAACAGTGAAAAAACACGTCCTACAACTCTCGTTTCGAAAGTACGACGCAGCGGTCGGGTAAGATTTATCGTTTTTTTTTTTTTTATGGCAACTTACGTCGAGTCGCAAAAATTGTGCCTGATGACGAGAAGATTCTAATTTTTACAAATCGTTTGAGACGAATGATAACGAAATAATTAATGAGTAAAATACTAGTCCGGCATGGAGGCTATCTTTTTGCATTTAAAAAAAATCATTAATATATATTTTGCGTCTTTTCAATTAATCAATGATGAAAATTAATTTTTTTTTTTAACGAATCCAAGGATTCAGTGTCAATTTCAAAATTGGGAGTACAGTTTTTGCCCTTTCCCGTGGTAGATTTTTTCTTCTTTGGAAGCATAGAATTTTCAAAATTATAAAAAACAACGTGACGATCTAAGAATCGATGTAGAAAACGATGTGGCCAAAATTGCGACTAATGGCTCGGAAAAATCCGCTTTCGAGACCTTCCGGCATTTAAAAAAAAAAAAAACGTTTCAGCGAAGAAAAAAAGCGTTCAAAGTTTCGATAACGAGATTGAGATAAGAAATCCCTTCTCACGATCAGACAATTATCATTACACGAAAAACCCGCAATACGGTCATTTAAATCATACACAATCGTATTATCATATCATTGTCGCGCTAAAAAAAATTCTTCTCTCGTGTCTCAGCTTCCAAGACGACTGGTGGCTATGTCCAAATCCGCCAATACGTCGAACAATCGCTCACCGAGGAAGCCGCAACCGTTGAACGATACGCACACCACGATCGACAGCATTTCCCAATACGAACAATTTCAACAGCATTTGGCGAATCGCGACGAACTTCGCAGTTCAATGTTGCCCGAACAAGTATTGAAATCCGTACGCAGCAAGTCACAGATGAAAATGCGAACTCCCGTGAAAACGCCGTTGAAACCGTTGCGAAAAAATACGCCCGTGGCTGTTACGCCGAACAAAACTCCGAAATCGAGCCACTCGAGCCATTCGAGCCACTCGAATCACTCGAAACGAGATAAATCTCAAAGCCCCAGAATACTCAGTACCCCACGTCTCGCTCCAACACCCAACAACATGCCCATATTTTTCTAAACCCCTTGATTCATCTTTTTTTTTGTTTTTTTTTTTTTTTTTTTTTTAAATCCATTTTATCTTTGTTTCACATTTCTCGTCTGATAAATGAATTGCAAATAGTCGTCTTGCGCCTCAGGAGGCAATAGAAAAAGCACCGTTAAGGGTGGAACTTTGCGTGAATCAGCAGCTTTCGTTACGTTGAAATATTCATCTTTTCGTGAATAAATCTAATGAAATTTAGTCTCGGAAAATCGTTTTTCTTTTTTTAAATAACTGGCTTAATAATTCAAGTCTTGCTTGTTACATCCACCGGCACCGGTAATTTTTTATTAACTGACTACTCAATAAATTAATCATAAATTGAATCCGAGGGAAAAATTAGTTTGCACTTCAAAGTAACGAAAGTTGTTCATCTCTGCGTCGTCGAATTTTCTACGTTCCTTAACTTCTTAATTGTCACTTCGCGTTAATAATAATCATTTTTAAAACTGTTTACAGCGAAACGGTTTTTTTTTTTTTTTTTTATAAAACAACGGTGAAAGGTGAGAAAAAAAACCAAACGTACAAGCTAACTCGAAATAATTTTTATAATCTGAAAGAAGAAAAAACTGTGCCTTTTTGATTGCGTATAGTTACATTGTAATAAATGAAAAGTGAGCATAATCGGATCATTCGAATTCTACAAACTGTAAATACCCGAATTCCTTTCCTGTACAATTTAATAATCGAACTGGAAAGATCTGCAAGACGTGCTTTTCTAAGCTTCGTGACTGTCGTTACGTAACTGGTAGCATAAAGACTTGACATTTGTATGATTCTTTTTGTAATCTTCTAACAATAATAATGAACAAAATAAAATCAAATGATTCCCATCTGGTACATGAAAATAATTTTTCCTTAGATACGTAAAATACGACGTCATCAACCGAAAGCCATCAAACGAAAGCCCATCGCCCTACGGGTGCCAAAATGGGCCTCTTCTGATTATTTCCGTGACAAACCTGACCAAAAAATCGATTTTTCGTTTTTTCTCTGGGATCTACGCGAAACTTCTCTCCCTTAATCTAACAAAGCTGTTCAGTATCGTTCGAACCTGTGCAGGTTTCCCGTCCAGTACAGTTTGAACCACTTCGAATCTGTCCGAATGAAGCGTAGAAAGCCCACGTGGGACACGCCTATACTCACACCAGCGCCTCTACATTCCCGCGCGCCTAAAATCCCGAAACCTCTTCCCAAAAATCCAACCTTCGACCACCTCACGTCCACTCGAATTACCATGTAATGCACGGACGCGAGAAGTCGGTAACACGAGTCAACATGGCGCCTTTCGAAGTTCGAGGAATCTCGAAAATCCTCGAAACAACAATTTTTCGATAACCGCGAAACCACGGTTGCCAATATAACAAATTATCACATGGTCGTTGTCGTTGTTGCAGCAGGCAGCAGCAGCAATCGAGTGCGAATAGTTCGACGATTAAACATTTTTTTTTGTTTCGGCCAAACGGACAAAAAACACTCGTTGGACGATTGAGCGCGGGTGCATCGTCGTTGTCGTCGTCGTCGACGTCGCTGAGGAGACGCGAGATCGTAACAATTTTTGTTTTGTTGTCGAACCATTGACGAATTAAAAAAAAATATACGTTCGGTGATAACGATAACAACATGACGGACACGGCGACTAATCCGGCCGCGAATAATCAGAAGAGAGCCAATTTTTCGGCTCTCGCGGTTGCTAATCCAAATGGGGTTAACAAAATTACACCGAGTCTCGCTATTACGAAACCTGGCTCAGCGAGAAAACTCGTCATCAAAAATTTTAAGAGTAAGTCATCCGGATTAACCTTAGTTTTTTTTATTTCTTTTTTTTTTCTTTGGGTGTTCTTTTTAAGCGTGAGATTCTAACCTATAAAATCAGCTGTGTTTTTGGAATTTTGTTTTCTTTTTCTTTGGTCTTATTGTTATGGTTGTGGTGGTGTATGCGATGGTTGTGGATGACTTTTTGGACTTGATTGAATGTTGGATGGACAGAAAATCGAGCAAATTGAACAAAATAGTCGACATTTATACATATATATTTTATACATATGTGTATATATGTATCTATTTTTCGTGAATGACAATGGCAGTTCATCGAGAATTGTATTTGGGTTCTTTTTTGTTCCTTTGTTTCTGGCAGAGTACGTTTTTTATTATGCGATATTATTTGGAGCTCGATTAGCATTTTCAATTTGTTGACAAGAATTCATTCTTTTGGTTATTTTAAATTTGTGTTTCATGGACCAAAATCTCGATGTGTAGCCGATCGCAGGCTTTGTGTCTTTTATCGATGTATACGAATGATGACAAAATGGAGTTAATGAATATACTATACTCGTGTTAATTTATTTACTTAATAAAATAATAAGCTTGGATGAATAAAATAATAGTTTACTTAATAAAAAAAAAGAGCTTAACCAAATACAGAAACAGACGTTTATCCTCGTCCCTCTTTGTGCCTTCGACACCCTCTCTTAATTTCTACATCCAAAAAGAATCATTGTCTTTATAGATTTTAAAAGTATTTTTCTATTATTTGTTATTTATTTATTTTTATAATTTATTTCAGACAAACCAAAACTGCCGGAAAATTATCAGGAACAAACATGGGAGAAACTGAGGGAAGCGGTGGTGGCGATACAGACGAGCAAGAGCATTCGTTATTCGTTGGAAGAATTATATCAGGCCGTGGAAAATATGTGCAGTCACAAAATGGCGTCGACGCTTTACGCGAATCTAACGGTACTCACGGAATCTCACGTCAAAGCCAACATAGAACAGTTTTTGGCCGAATCCATGGATCGTCACATATTTTTGAAAAAAATGAACGAATGTTGGCAGTCTCACTGTCGTCAGATGATCATGATTAGGAGCATCTTTTTGTACCTGGATAGAACTTACGTCCTTCAGAATCCCAGTATTTCTTCGATATGGTGAGATCTCGGTTCTTTATTTATTCAATTAAAATATTTTTTAGTAATATTCACGTTCTTCTAATGGTAAAAAAGGTTTTTGCCAAAAATTTTGGGATAGTTCACGCATAATATATTTATGATAGATCATCAGAGATGATTGAACGCCGTTGTTTTTTCGTTGCGGTTTACAGGGACATGGGATTACACCTTTTTAGACTGCATATTGTATTAAACAATTTGGTGCAAACACGCACCGTCGAAGGATTGTTGATGCTCATTGAAAAAGAGCGTCAGGGAGACACGGTCGATCGCACCCTTCTCAAATCATTGCTCAGAATGCTCTCCGATTTGCAAATATACCAGGAGGCCTTTGAAAACAAGTAGAGTGTTTTAAAAATTCATCCAAACATGCGGATTTAATTAAATACGGTTTTAGATTTCTTGAGAGTTAAAAAAAAATTAAAAACTATTTTTTTCTTTGTAATAGATTCCTGCAGGCAACGGAGAGGCTGTACGCTGCCGAGGGTCAACGACTGATGAACGAACACGACGTTCCCGAATATCTGGCCCACGTGGACAAACGCCTGCAGGAAGAAAATGAAAGATTACTTCATTATCTCGACATGTCAACCAAGTACGAAATTTTTTTTTAAATTAATTTTTTACGAGTAAGAGAATAAGCATTTATTTCCGTGAAAATTTGTTTTTAATAGTGTCAGTACCGAATTAATTATTTATTATAATTTCGATTGAATATCATAATCCAATTCCAGGCCAATAATCAATCTTACTCATTTATAACCAGAGAAAAAGAATATTAATGATAATGATAATAATTTTGATGCTTCATTTTAATTTTAAATATATAAATATTCTCATTATTTACTTATTTATAATTTTCGCACAGATCTAAAAAACCAAAATCTTTCCGAGATAATTATTTTCAATATAACAGTATTATTTTATTCTTATTTATTTATAATTTTTGCACCAATCTAAAAAAATAATAATTGGCAATTAATCATCGTAATTGCTTCGAAAAAAGAATCTCGAAGACATTTTCATCGAATTAATGCCCATTCTTCGTTTACTAGTCAATCAACTCGATAATTTTATTAATTTAAAAATAAATTAAAAAATAAATAAACGTTTTAGATGGTCCCTCATACACACGGTCGAGAAGCAATTGCTGTCCGAGCACGTAACGAGTATTCTTCAAAAGGGTCTGAGCGGTTTGATAGACGAGAATAGAATCAGCGATCTGACGTTACTCTACAATCTTTACAGTCGCGTTAAAAACGGCCTCGTCGAGCTATGTTTAAACTTCAATAGCTACATTAAGGTAGGGAAAACGGTTGAAACCGGAGCATCGAAAACATTCCCCCTCCTTCCCTCACCTCACGGAAAAATATCATCTCGAGAAATGCCAAAAACTCTGGAAAAAAATGTGATAAACATTTTTTTCATCGTTGAGTCAATTAAAAAAAAAAAAAAATAAAAAAAAAACCAATTGATATTTAATATTTAATAGAACATTTGTCAGTCGTTATTTCGTGCTACGAAAAATTTTTCCGTGAGGGATCCTTCGCGCAATTAATCGAGCGTTACGGAGATTCATCACGCGGTTTTACGTTTCACACTAGAAGAAAGGCAAAACGATAGTCATTGATCCGGAAAAGGATAAAACCATGGTACAAGAATTGTTGGATTTCAAGGACAAAATGGACAATATCGTTAACACGTGTTTCTACAGAAATGAAAAGTTTGCGAACAGTCTCAAAGAAGCTTTCGAAGCGTTTATCAATCAACGGGCGAACAAACCCGCGGAGCTGATAGGTAAAAATCATTCGAATCTGTCGAAATTTTGTTCATCTTCAATTAATAATTTAATTTAATTAGATTTAATTTAGAAAAAGATTATGATGATAATATTTAATATTCAATTTTATTTATTAATTCATTAACGAATTTTTTCGATTCTCAGCCAAGTTTGTAGATATGAAACTCCGAGCGGGAAACAAGGAAGCGACGGAGGAAGAGCTGGAAAGACTGTTGGACAAAATAATGGTTCTGTTTCGTTTTATTCACGGCAAAGACGTTTTCGAAGCGTTTTACAAGAAGGATTTGGCGAAACGACTTCTCGTCGGCAAATCGGCTTCGGTAGACGCTGAAAAATCCATGCTTTCGAAATTGAAACAAGAGTGCGGAGGTGGTTTCACGAGTAAACTCGAGGGAATGTTCAAAGACATGGAGCTCAGCAAAGACATAAATATTGCGTTCAAACAGGTAATTCAGTTTTAACGATAACGAGGTTTATTTATAATATTATGATAATGACATATTATAAATAAATAAATAGATATAACAAAAATATAATAATATTAACATTAATATAATTATTAATAATATAATATCTAATATAATTATAATAAATTGTAATAATAAGTGATATATGTTACAATAATGTTAGTTAATATTATTAAAATATAATAATATCAATAATAATATAATTATACTATTATAATATATTATAATAATACATAATATATACTACAATAATTTTAGTAATATAAACAGCATTGTTATTATTATTTATTTATTAATAATTTTTCTTGAGCCGAAGTCTTTCAAAATATTCCAGCCGTACTTGAATCTCAAATATTAAGACGTTGCGTTAATTATTTCATCTATGTAATTCGTTAAATTGGGTTGTTTTTTCTTGTTTGATGACAAAAATTATTATTATTCTTTCAATAGTACTCGGGAAATCTGCAGAACGAATTATTGGCCAGTAATCTCGACCTGACGGTGTCGATTCTAACGATGGGTTATTGGCCGACATATCCGGTCATGGAAGTAACGTTACCCGCGGAAATGGTACAATATCAAGAAATTTTCAACAAATTTTATTTGGGCAAACACAGCGGACGAAAGTTGCAGTGGCAACCAACGTTGGGACATTGTGTTTTAAAGGCCTGGTTTCACGCGGTAAGATGACAAGATATTGATTATTATTCTTCGTTCTTTAAGCTTTCTTCCACAGAATTTTTAATTTTTTTAATTGTTAAATTTCGGTTCTGGTGTATTTTAGATAGTTTAGGACGTTCAGGAATAATATATTTAATTGGCATTCAAATGTTTGTGCTCGAATGCAAATTCTCTATTCGTCTTTAAAATTCCACCGAATTTAATTAGAATTGAAATATAAAAGTTTAAAAAAAAAATCGTCAAGCCTTTTCTAAATTAATAAAATTTTGAAATCTGAGATTTTCCAAGAAATGATAAATTTTGCATCTTTCAAGGCATCGAAAATTTATAGGGAAACCAAGATTAATCAATGCACTTTGTTACCTTTTGGTGGCTTTGCGCAAGATTTTGGAATAGAATAATAAAAACGAGCAAACGAAATCCATAACGAAAATACGTTTCATCAACAGGGCAACAAAGAATTGCAGGTATCGCTTTTTCAAGCGTTAGTCCTCATTCTTTTCAACGACGCGGACGATTTGTCGCTGGAGGACATAAAAGCAACGACGAATATCGAGGACGGCGAGCTCAGGCGAACTTTGCAATCCCTCGCTTGCGGAAAAGCTCGTGTGTTGCAAAAAAATCCTCGCGGTCGAGACGTTGCCGACAACGACAGATTCGTCTTCAACGTTGAATTCACGAACAAATTATTCAGAATTAAAATCAATCAAATACAGATGAAAGAAACGGTAAATTATTTCGTAAAATTTCATCCGCGTTTATTTCGTGTTAATTTCTTCTTTATTCTTCAAATTTTTATTTTCTCAGAACGAGGAGCAAAAAGCCACCGAAGAACGGGTTTATCAGGATCGACAATACCAGATAGACGCGGCTATCGTGAGAATCATGAAGATGAGGAAAACTCTGACGCACAATCTTCTCATAAGCGAACTCTACAACCAACTTAAATTCCCGGTCAAGGCAAGTGTTTCGTCATTTTTTTCTATTTATTCCGGTTATTGCCTGTATTGTGTTTCGTTGGATAGAAGCAACTGCACGAGTATCGTGGGCAATATTTGAAGGACCATTCTTGTGTGACGTTCCTCGGAGTTTATGATTTTTATGATTTTTTTCGCAACAATAATTTTAATGATTTTATCTCTTTTTACTGATTACTAAATTCTTACTCTTTAATAATAATAATAATAGAATAATTTCATCATTTAGGTTAGTATTATATTATAATATTAATATTAATTATTGATATAATAATAATAATAATCTCATTATTAAAGTTATAATAATTATTATTATTATTTTTATTATTATTATTATTGGAGAGTTAGAAATTAGAGATTTGAAAAAAAAAGATAAAATTATGAATAATAATAATAATAATCTTATAATTTAAGTTGCTATTATTGCTATTATTATTATCATTATGATTATTATTATTAGAGAATAAGAAATTAGTAATTTGAAACAGAGATAAAATTATGAATAATAAGAGCGTAAAAAAAAAGTAATTCGAAAAAGACAAATAACCTAAATTACTTTTGAAATAATAAATATTATCATTAATTTTTTTTAGCCTGCCGACCTCAAGAAGCGCATAGAATCTTTGATAGACAGAGATTACATGGAGCGTGACAAGGACAATGCGAATCAGTACAATTACGTTGCGTAACCTCAACCAAATGCCAAAATCACGTTGAGCTGGGTCAACATTGTTACGTTCCGTCGGGGAAGAAGAATTAAAGATAGAAAAAACGAAAAATCGATCGGGTCGAGCCTGATTGTCGCAAGTCGATTTTTTTTAACGTCACGTTCGAAAGAAAAATGATCAACGATGAGAGTATCGAATGAAAACCGAGACGTTATTTTATAATTATTACTTTTATTTTCGTCCCGAGCGACTTTAGCGAAAAGTCGTCGAGCGCTCGCGCGACCGCGCGTGTTGGAAGGTTACGAAAATGAAGAATTCATCTCATTTTGCTTCACGAGAACCCGAGCGAGAGAAAATGATCGAAGAAAAAAATTAAATTAAATAAATACGAGAAGAAGAGAAAAGAAAAAAAAAATATCCTCAGAGCGTGATAAAAATAATTGGCTCTAAAGTCGCTTGAAAACGATCAAATCGTTCATTCAAACATCATAAATTTCGGAGACGATTCAAAACCGATGCTTCGCCGTTGGTGTCGTTGATTCATTCGCTGTGTTACAATTTTTGCGTTAGCCAAGGACTATAATTATTATATTTAAACAAAAAAAAGAAACAATAATATACGTCGTGAGTATTAAAAAAAAAAAAAAGAAAATGAAACGGAAAACGAATTTTTTAATGCCAAGCAATTTTTCACAACCTACGACAGACCGAGAGAGAGAAAGGAAGAGAGAGAGAGAGACAGCGCCGAGTGAATTTCAATTAAAAATTATACGCCTAGTTAACCGCAACGGAGGGAATAATTATCGTCCGATGAGACGCAAACGATAAGAACATCTGTCCGCGCTCAAGCTCGAGACACTCGCAATTAACGCTCAGTCGTTCCAAAACGTCTATACACGAACATAATTATTTCCCGATTTTTTATCTCTTTTTTTTCTTCTTTTTTTGTGAATAATAGACGAGTAAAAAAAAAAAGATTCGTGGAAGTAATTCAACGAATAACAAAATCACACACGACACGCAAGGCTCACTCACCCACAATGATGATAAGCCGGAAAAGTGGAGAGAAAGAACAGAAGAAAACGAAACAAAACCGTGTTTTCGGACAAAACGCAGAAGGCAAGATATTAAGAGAAAAAAAAAAGAACTACATCGTATAGGAAAGGATTGTATAAAATAAATACTTACAATTGAATAATATTCATGGATAAGCGTTATTCAACGAGTCCTTACGAGGGGATTTTTATTCGTTTCGTTAGTTTAAGGCGAACAAACGTCGGTGAGTTTTGCGATTCTCGTATTGCGATTGTGATCATTGAATTTTCCAAAAGCATTTTTATCCAAAACCGTAGAATTCCGAGAGAAAAAACGAGAACGATTGACTGCAGAATTTCGTTACGCAGTCAATCGTTCTCATCTTTTCCACCAAAGTTCAATGGTGACCGAGAAAAGTGCTATGCGCTGGGGCAACGTCCCAATCCTCCTTTGTCGATGATATTTCAAGTCTTGATTTTATTCTTCTCCTTTTTTTTCACCATCGCATCGATCTGTCGTTAAGATCGAATTTCGCATTGTTTCGTCACAAATTTCGATTCGAAAATGGGCAAAAAAAAAAAAAAATAATAATCTCGACGGAACTCGACGCAGTTTGCACGGATTAAAAAAAAAAAAAAAATAAGACGCGAAACGGAGGCACGTCGGACTATCGTGCCCGAACGACAAACCGTTCGAAACGTGTCCGAAGTAGTTTGAAAATTAGTTCTGCGATATGCGTATTGTGTATCGCGTTCGAATTCAGGACAAATAACGCTGAGCTACGAAACCTTATTTTTGTGTAATAATATTTCGTAGTTGTCAAACATTGTAAATAGAATAAGAATTCCGTACTTGTAATAAAATACAACGAAAATGAAGGGATAAAAACGAAAGTGATGAATGAAAAAAAAAAAAAAAAAAACATATTTTATTCGAATTAATTGGCAAAAAAACAACACCGAAGAAGTAACAATTTTTGTACATTTATCGAGGTTTAATCAACCTCGCGAATTATCACGTACGAAAATGAAGAACTCGAGCGACGAATTAAAGAGAGAAAAAAATGAGATTTTTGTTCGAATTTACAAGGGAAAAAAAATTAAAACGAAAAGAAATTTACAATTTTTGTACATTTGGCGAGTTTTAGGGAATCTCGCGGTATTGATTTATTTATATTCGTGGGGGGGGGAAGATTTTTTCACGCCGAAACTCTTTTGACGGATTGTATGTGCTCGTCTTTGGAATCAATTTCCGTTATTAGAGCTTTTGCGAAATTTTCGGCATTGGCTTGTTTGTTGAGAAAATCGGAGACTAATTTCGACGGTGGTTTTCCACCTCCGTGAGCCAAACAGTCGCGACGATAACGCTCGCCCGAGGCGCGACTGAGAGGATCGTTCTGGAAATAAGTCTGCCAGATCCACGAGGCGATCGCTCTGGATATCAGGTACGAATAGTACTTGGCTCCGTAACCGACTAAATGAGAAAATCTCAGTTGCCAGGCCTGGAAATGGAATAAAATCGCGATGAGGTTTTTATCTAAAATTCTTAGGAATGATATTTTTGCTGAGGATTGACAATTAAAAAAAAAATTGAAGGATATTGCATGGACCAAATATTGCCGATTCATCTGAATTGCACTTTTTTAAAATTGCAATATCGTTTTTGGTTTAAATTCAAATCCATTTATCGAAATTTTTATTTTAAAAAAGGTGGAAGTTCTCAAAAAAAAAATATTTAGACCATCAGTTTCAATTTTTGCAACATAATTTTTACATTTTTTTCTTAAAACGTCATTGTGGGTTTCTTTTTGGAAAAGCCTATATTTTTTTTTTTTAATTGAAATTGTCACAAAAGTGTTAATTTATCGATAAAAATTGATTTTATCATTCGTACGTTTCTACGAGCCCATCTCAGACTTCCGATAAGCACTTGGCACTAATAAGATACGTTCTAAATCATAGTTTGATACCCACCGTATTTTCAACGTACGGAAGACCGTAAAATTTTTCTTGAATATCCCGCAAAATATCGGTACTCGAACCGTTCAATTTGCCCGAGTGATAAACCTGATCGAGCATGCTGTAGAACACTTGAATCTGCAATTCCGAAGCGGGAAACATGTTCTTCGAGGCGCACAACTTCTGCAACATCTTCTCCGGCATGGGTTCTCGCGTTTGAAAGTGTTTTGCGAACATACGAGCGACCTGAAAAAATTCCAAGTTTTTTCGTTCCAAAATAAATGAAAAAAAAAAAAAAAAAAAAACATAAAGTACAATTAAAATTAATCCTAGGACCCTAAACTTCGTGTAGGAAACAAAGAATTCATTCTGGGGTCTTGCAAACCCCAACAGTGAGAGCCAAAACCGGAACCTAAATCTTTATCGCATTGATGAGTCTTTTTTTCAACTATGCGTCTAAGGACTTGATAAAT
>OZ020168.1:5432622-5577495 GCA_963971145.1 Sussaba pulchella
GTTCGTTTCCAGCCGAACCCCGTAAAGAGCCTGTGTGAGAATATTCAAACCGTCCATACACGCGCCGAGCGAGAAATACGGAGCAAATTCGTTGCTGCTGGTATTGAGCCAAGATTTTTTCGCCTTTGTCGTGAAATACGCGGTGTCCCAAGCCATTAGATCTTGTTTCGTCGGAGATTCCGCTTTTTTCATTTCGCGCATTATACCGAAATCTTTTAGCGCGCGATCTTTGAGCTCGTCGTTGAGCACGTTGAGAAAATCACAGACAACTTCCGGGGTTTCCACGGTACTTCCTTTGATGGCTCTGTGGAGAATTTTTTTGAAAATGGAATTTTGGAAAATTTTTGGAAGATGATTATTTTTTTAAGTAATTTATTTTTTAATTTTTAATATAGCTGGGAAGGTATATTGTTTTCGTTATGTAGGGACCGCATTTGAGGAAGGTTTTTTGAAATTCTATCCTTAATTCTTAAGGGGTTATATTTAGTTGTTTGCGAGAAAATTGAACGATTTTCATAATTTTTTTTAGCCATGTTGACATTTTTTAATTAAAATATACTATAGAGTATTAATTACAACAGATATCGAGGTACTTATATGAATTTTCTCTTCAAAAAATTCACATAAGCACCTCAATATATGTTCTAATTAATCCAATATAATCTATTCTAATAAAATTGCGTCAACATGGCTAAAAAAAATTATGAAAATCCCTTAATTTTCCCGAAATCAACTAGACATAAGCCCTTAAATCATCGTCCAAAATCCCGAATTCCACGCGAGCCGCAAGAAACACAGCTGATACATTTTTATCGATACGGTCCGATTATTTCAACGAATCGTCATCGATTAAGGGGTTTTCAGGGGCTCACCGATGGGCGTAAGTCGGAAATCCACATATTTCCGCCAAACGATGCCTCGAGTTCAACAATTCTTTCAACAAATGTTCCTGCTCAGAGTCGGGATACAAAAATATTTTATAAGCAGCTTCCCGAGCCAATGCGTTCGACGAATCCGTGTAAAGACCGTGAACCAATATCTGACCGTCTTCCTTTACGAAACTGCGAATAAAATGTTTCAACCAAATTCTTCGTTCGTTAATGAACTCGGAAAATTAATCAAAATTTTGACGAAAATTCATACTTCGATAAAACAAATAATTGTTTACTATTGTCTGATATTTTCGGGCAAGGCTTCACCTTTAACGGATCGCGGTGTCACTGCACCCGACATGAATCTCTGACCTACCTGTAATTTTGAAAAAATCGTGGCTATTACAAACGAAAGTCGATTGTAAGAAAAAAAGAAAACCGTTGTTTAAAATGATCGACTATTGGTTTGAAATATATTGACTCACTTGGAGTATATAATCGTTCAATTCCACAACAGTCTGTCGCTGTTTCTCCGGCAAGTGGATTCCACATTGCTCGAAATCGAATAGAAAAAGTTTTGAAACGTGTTCGTCCGTGCTTGTCGTTTCTACGACATCCCCATTTTTCACGACATTCGACAAAGCGTTGTACAATCCTCTGTGAGTATTCAATCTACGAACAAATTAATTTTTCAATATAATCCAACTTATTCAAACAAGGAATGTTTCAACAGAAACAAAAAAATTAGAATACAGCCGCAAAGTTTTTTTGTTACATAAATTATTCATAAAAATATCTAAAGATGTTGAAAAATCAACAAAGAAATTTTATACGTATTGGTGATGAAAAATCATTAATAGAATGAACTTACAGGCTAGGTTTTTCTTTTCAAGGAAAAAAATTGCACACTTCATTTGCTGTGTGAAATTAAAAAAAAAATAATTACTTCTCCACAATCCCGCTGACGGTCAGACAAGTGTCCTCCGCAGCCTGAGCGAAATCTTCTCGAGGATGAGCTATCCTCACAAACTCAGCCAGATCTGCGACCCTGCACAAAGTATCCGACAATTCGTCAAAGACTTGGACCATCTTGCGACTTCTCTTATCGCTGGTGGCTTCCTCTATCAGACTATTGGATTCCGTAACCGCCCTCTCCCTCAGCTCTGCGAATCCATCTGCGTTTTTCAACTCCGGCAGTCCAAACAAACCCTGAGACAAATACAATTATCACGAATAGAATTATTGTATGATTTCGAAAAAGAAATATATACATCCAAATCGACTCACGCATTTGGCACGGGACAGACCAAACCCCAAATCTACCGTAGCATTCGAATTGAACACGGTAGCCAGCGGAGACCACGTGCTGACTGTTCTGTGCCTTTTTTTTGCCCTTTTCACCGCCGTAACTGCAAATACTCGCAGCATCTTTGCTACACGGACTAAAAAAAACGATAACGATTGATAAAAAGAGAGAACAAAATAAAAATAATAACAATAATAATTATAATAACGACAACAACGATAACAACAACATTAAATAATCGGTTTTCTGTTCTTCGAGTGTTCTATACATTTCTCGAGAGGTTATAGAATCTTTTTTCGATCTGAACGTGGAGACTTTGGTGGATGTGCAACATTTCTCGTAAAACAAGCACGAATAATTCACAGTGAAAAATCATTACGAGACTTTATTGACGTGATAAAAAAGAAATAATTGTCAAGTGGCTGATAAAAATGACAAAGAAATCGTGGTATTTTGACAAGTAAGAAAGATTTACGTGAATCTGTTCGCCGCCGACCGTCGCCGGGTATTTCTCCCTTTTAAAAGGATTTAAAGGTGTGCGACTGTGCGAGTGAAACGGAAAGAGCCTGCGAGAAAGACGGACGAGACTCACTAGCGCCCCTTAATTTGTAGAGCTTGCAACACTAACTGTATCGCTGGATTGTGTTGACAAATTTAACATAAAAAGTTATTTTCCAATTATTAAATCCAATTTAATTGAACGGATTTTGACAAATCTTTAGGTTATTACTATTCAATGTTTCGATATAATCCTGTGACAACATAGTCAGAGAAGTAGAATTAGATAATGTACGTTTGAGGTTCAGTTGACTGAGTGTGATACAAATAAATGTAAGGAGAAATATAGTCAATTATAGGATAAAAAATACAATATATTTAATTTTGTGCCTTGCTTTATTTTAGTCAAAGCCTTATTTTCTATTATATTATTTTCGACGTTGTTTATTTATTTTACACAATTTTTGACAGCGGAAAGAATATGCCAAAGAGCTGTGGGATCGACGGCTGTAAGTCTGGGACGGCGTCGCAACGCAAGCGGAGGAAACTGCTCGGTTTAAAGCCAATTTCGGTGTTTTCGGCCCCGGCAGTGAGTAAATTTGAAATTTAACACGTCGCAAACCCAGTATATCATTTTTGCAACGAAATACTATCATGTATGGCAAAGTTATGCCTTTGAAGCTATCGCTGTATTTTTCTTCCAATCGCTAATGCTTTGAAATAAATGTTGAATATTAAAAATATTATACAGAATCCGAGTCAGCTGGAAAAATGGAACGAAGCGCTCTCAGGGAATAACAAAAAACTTTCACCCCATGGCTTGGTGTGCGCCAATCACTTTCGACCTGAGGATATCGAAACACACTACGTCACCGAATTACCCGATGGGACGAAGCACATGATCGAACGTGGGTCGTACCGTTTAAAACCCAATGCTATCCCAATTAATCCGGCGAACAAAGTAGAGGTAAATTATGTTTCAATCATCAACGTGGCATGGAAGCGTTACAGAAACTTGTACAGTGATTATATCAGGTCGTATAATAAATTCCTGCCGTTTCAGTATTATATTTTTTCCCCACAACTTTGTAAATTGTTAGGTAAAGTAAATATATGTATTCGCAAGTTCTTTTCTCGTTCTCCGAACATATTCGCTTTAATTTTTCTAATTAATTAATTTTAATCTGTTTTCAACCTTCTAAAAAATCACAACAATGAAAAATCACAAGCACGTGGAAATTTATTACGCAACCTAAATAATTCACAATAATTCGTCCCTGCAAAAAATATTGAGTATCAAACACTCGTTCCATAAATTATTCAATATTTCAGTGCATCGAAAGAATCGCACAAGCCCCAGGAAACCCCGATCTAGCCACGGAGGAAGTTTCTCTGTCCACGATCGTGGTAAGTGCGAATCAATCGGATAATCCCACGGTCGATTTAATTTCAGCCACCGATAAATCGACAAGCGAGGATGAAGATCGAATCTACACGGTCGATGGCATCGAGATGGATGAAAATAACGACAGCTATTCCATCGATTCTTTGGTTCGAGATTTGAAACAAGCGACTTGGAAAGAAGGCTGGGTCTGGTCGAACAGAATTCATTTATCGTCCGTCGAATTTGTTCAGATGGATGCAAGAAATATGCAGCCAAGAATTAATTGCTGCGTCAACTCGAGTATGGAAATTACGGTGAATATCGTAATTCCTAAATATCTAAGACTCGTAACATTTTCATATGGATTTGGCCAATAAAATAATTCGATAATTCGCCATTTTATAGATATCCGTTGACGGTAAATCTGCTGGTATCGAAATGAACGACTGCACGTTAAGTTCGTTCCCCGAATTGATGGCTTTGCTCGACGAAATAGAAAATCTTAAAATTTGTGCGGGTACCGGATTCGAATCGCAAATGTGAGTTGAATCAGAGGCTCACAAACTCCCTATCGGGTCAAAACGATTCAATTTCGAATTTTGAAAAGTAATAAATAATAATTCGATTTAATTTTATTGCGGTGTACAGTGAAAGTTTTTTTTATTTATTTCTGCAGACGGGCAACGGATTGCTCAGGAATAATCGGCGACATTTATGAAAAAAGATGCATGTCTCAGCGGTGTCCTCCGTGCAGGGCCGTCCGACGTTCCATACAAAAGCGCAAAAAGGTTGACCCCGATTCGAAGTACTCGGAAGTGGTCAAGAAGCTTTACGCGCTGCGAAAGAGGCACAAAGTTTTGCAGGAAACGGTAATACAAAGACAAATACATGATTATCCGTGTCGAACGATATATAATCAATTTGCAATTTAATTAACAATTGATAAAATAATAATAATAGTAACTATTTTAATATTAATAATTTTTATTTTTTTTTATTCTTGCAATTTGATTTGTAATAATTTTTTTTTTCTTATGATTGGCTCATTTTAACGGATATTCTCTGTTCCTACTAGATTGTAACAATTGTTTTTCAGGCAAGAAAGTTGAAAGAACGATATAAGTACAGTCTGCGCATGCAAGAACCCAGGAATAAGAAGTAGATCGGTACGATCGTGGACCTGGATTTTATCGGCAACAACATGATTAGTTAGAACGAAAAAAAAAAAAAAATTTGTCAACTCCATAAAAGTAACCATCTATTTTTCACCTTGATATGTGTTTAAACGTAATAATAAAATATTTTTTTAACAAAATAAAAGTCAACGAATGTTTCTGGTTACGAATGGTTGTATATTTTTTACATTTATATAGAAGATTGTATAAATTGTTGGATTAAGTTCGCACTTAGTTCGGCTCAGACGATGTATCGCTTTGTCTTAAGGGTCAAGTACCGTGCTGAAATATACCCAAGAAAATGGCTACGCGGTCGAATAAGCTACTATACCTGTATAAACCTTGTCAACATTTTAATTCGATTTATTGATCTGGAGAAATTTCCATCATTCGGAATTTCGACCCTCACCCCTATTTTACACCGAAATTTCGTCAAACAAGCCTCCCTCTATAACTTCAATCCGCGTGTGTTCCATCGCGATGCCACAAGACGGGTTTTTCGATAATCCATAGAACGCACCGTTCTTCAATATCACGATGGGGTTGTAGGAAATATCGAGATGGAAATGGCGGTGAAGCTCGCCTTCGCCTGACGATTTAAAAGCTCCGCTTTCAATAATCTCGATACCGTTGTGAGATATATCGAGCGATGTCAATCCGGTCAAATCGAATACCCCGGACGAAACAGTCGTCAACATATTGTAGGACAATGAGAGACGTTGCAAAGCTGGGAGTCCGGTAAAGACTCCAACCGCCAGTCTGGTCATGCAGTTTTCGTCAAGATCGATCTCTTGCAAATTAAAATTATTCTCAAACGCGCCTGGTTGAACAATCGTGATTCGGTTATCCTTGAGATCGAGATACAACAGTTCCCGAAATTTGGAAAAAGTATTGGTTTCTATTTTGTCGATGGCGTTTTTAGATAAAACCAGGCGTCTTATCGTCGTTGGCAAATTTGCAACGATCTTCGCGTCTGTCAAATTATTCGAACTTAAAGATACATCGCTCAAGCTCGGCACGTTTTCGAACGTATCGTTTGCAATCTCGTTAATTCCGGTTGAGTCTAAGAAGATTTTAAAACCCAAATATTTGCGAGCTTCGTTTTTCCAAAATTCCGGTGTGTTGGCGAGTCCGCTGCAGCACCATTCCTTCCCAAATTTGTGTATTTTTATTTTATTGTTCAACGATATTATCCCATGCCGATAATTTAGCCGAGTACAGTTGATATTCGTCGATCCTTTGAACTTTTCCAAAATGTAGAGTTTAGATAAGACGCCATCTTTGACGCAAACTTGCATTTCGACTCGGCGCGATGTCAACGACCTGCGGAGTCTGAGGTCACGTGACTCGGGCCCGGATGTTGGATCTTGAAGAGATTGAAGCTTTTTACTCGAGGACTTTTCACTGCCAAAGACGTCACATTTCATTGTTGTGATTTGTAACGGATTTTCTATTCGTATGGTCGTTCGGTTTGTGACGCCGAACATGGAATTGCTAGCCAGTTCCGTGGTGTCCGGATTTAACGAGATATGAGCTGTATCGATCGACCTATCGGAAGCTCCGTTAAAAACGAAGCTGTTGATAACGAGCGAGAATTCATCTTTTGGGGAAACAGCCGCTCTCGGTGATTTTATCTCTGCGACATCGGCGAACGAATTTCTAACGATAATCACGGAAATTATGAGAAACGCCATCTTGGGGTTTTGCATGTTTTCGACGCCGTAGACTGTAAAACAAATTCGATATTTTAGGCCTTTACCTAATTACCTAATTATTAACTGAGTTATTATGAAAATGCCTGAGACATTTTGGTCGGCATATTAGACCGAAAAGTGCGGGTGAGTGCTGATAAATGGCCAAAGTTTTATTTCACGAGCTCATGGAGATTGCTTTTCAAATGCCGATTCAAACCGGAATGTCTACCAAACTGACTATGAATGCCGAAAATAGTCACCGCACTTTTATAGGCTTATAAGTAGCTTCTACCGAGGTACCCAATCTCTTAGAAAAAGGTGAAAAAACAGCCCAAATATGCAAAATGTAGACGTTTTTATCAAGGCATACTCAACGATTCGAAAGAACAGTAGATTGTAATAGAACACAGAGAAATCTACATTATGCCAGTTCACTGTATAACTCAATTTGGAAATAAAAAATTAATAAAGCGACGATGATCACAAAGAGGAAAAAAAAGTGTACGGAGTACAAAACGATAGTTTAAGTGTTATAATTTACCAACGGATGCGCTTGGTTGTTGCAGCAACGGTCGAGTTCTGTCGTAGAATCGTAAAAACGTTATCGTTGGACACACGACTAGTCTGTTAACAAATTACAGAAATATACTGCGATGACGAAAGCTCGAGAGGTTTTATAGCATCCGCTCAGTAGTTCGAAGTTCCAAGTTTTTTTGAGAATATTGAAGATACAGAAGAAATCGTGGGAGGATAAGCAGTATCTCCACACCGATTGGCCTATTGCGATCCACGAATTTAATTATTGAGTCAATATATTGTACTCGATATACATATGGGAGGATGCGCGTTTCGTTCGGTTTTATTCATTTACTCTATAAGATAAGAGCGCTTTCGTCAGTATTGAATTACGGAACGATACAGGTGTAAGAAAGAGCCGGCTGTTATTATTATTTTACCGAAAATGGCACGTGTCGAGATAAATGTAGTTGCGAAGAAAGATATACAGCGGGGAAAAAAAGAGTGTTATACCGATTATTTTGGTATATTGTCGGTATATATTGCGGATGGTATACTATCGGTAAAATCAGGGTATTATACTGGAAATAAACCATATATTTGTGAATTCTTTACACCGAAAATATAAAAAAATTATGCTATAAGATAACGGCAAAAAATAAGTATTCTTCCGAAACTTTTGGGTTTATTATGCCTATCAAAATGCCTTAGGAATTCTTATAGTAACCTAATCTGATATGTGGATTCTGCACGCTCACACGAATAATTTGATATCTCGAGAACTCGATGAAATTTTTTTATTCTCGTTGGATGGATCAAGAGCTGAAATCCAAACGTTGCTTTCCGAATTATTCCAAATTTATGAAAAAAATGTTCCACATTCGGCGATGGATCAAAGTTGGGGTAGGGAATTTTGTCGGTAGAGAAATTATTTTTTCCTCTTCCTCACTTGATAATTCGACATACAGAATACCGATCTCACTCATCGGAGATTCATTCGACGCAGAATTGAGTAAGCTTCGCAATGGTTCGTATGGAAAATATGTAGCTTCATTTTTGACGGAGCTACCATTTTTCAAAGTCGCGACTAGTTTTTATTTGGGCATGCGGTATGTGGTCTTATACCGTCTTATACCTAGTGGCGGTAAACCACATCTAATTAGAGAGCGATTTCTCCGTACAACAGCCTGAACAAATGAAAAAGCAAGCAGCAATACGATTGTTGACAGATAATTGTTACATAAGTAACGAACAATCGACAAACAACGGCTCCGCGTCATCTTCTTGCAATCCACGCTGCACTAGCGCCACCGTTGACGGATTATGAAACCAAAACTGTTTTACCAGCTGGTTCGTCGTCCTTCCCTCTCTTCAAGCAGAGATGAGTAGGGAGATTGATACAGAGCCGTATATCGGCCATTCCGGCTGCTTCTCATTCGTTGGTCGTGCATAGGCGACGCCTCGTGGTCGACGTGGAAAAGACGCCGTCGTTTTTGCTCGTTTAGCGTATACCGGGTAGCCTAAAGCAAATTCTCGGCCGCATTGAACCGCTTGCGTACAGGCATAGCTCGGAGTGGTGTGTGTGAGTGCACGTACAGGAAGGCTGGCTAGGATGTATTGTAGTAGAGGGAAGGATTTTCGACGCTGCCGTGAATATCTCGTTTCGACAAGCGTTCTTGGCTTGCCGCGCAACGATGATCGAGCGTTGATGTATTTCCCTTTACAGTGTCTCCGTACATCGATGTTTTTGCATTTATTTCTAACTCATTCTGGTTATAATTATATCGCGTATTCGGTGAAATTTATATTTTTGAACTAAATTGTTTAGCATATTATCGAAAAAATAAATCTCCATTGATGGCGTATATTTATGTAAAATTTCCGAGATAAACGATTATTGCAAATATTATTTTGGATTGAACACAAACCTTTGAAAATTAAGTCTGGCCGATGAAAAGCTTATAAATAATCGAGTCCATTGATATTTTCATATCAGGTATAACTCACAGCACTCCTGCCTTCTCAAGAGAACACAATTCACTCACGTTTGCACAATCTTTATGATAACTCAAGAACCAGCTAAGATTTTCCGTGGTTCTTGGGCTTAAATTAAAGATACAAATGTAGAAGTGAGGCGTGAGAAATTTTAAATAAGAAAAAATTAAGTTTCTCTATAAGTCAAAATCAAGATAGAAAATTTGGGAATAATCCTTAATGATGGAAATATATTCTTTTTAATATTAATAAATTCAAACATCCATAAGCTTTTCAATAGTGCTTGCAGAAATTTCTTAGCGTTTTTCATCTGAAAGATGTCGACGTTCAAAAACCAGTGATTTTTACGAGCACGTTTGTGGCCTGATAATGTTCTCCGGTAGTGTATAAAATAAAGAATTACTGTTTTAATATTCTGTTTTAATTTTCATGTCATGATCAAAAGTTTTTTTTCAAAATACAAAAAAAATCATTCTTTATTAATAAATAAATGAATTTGAATTATCATTTCAAACTTCACATCCTTTATATATTTCTACTAGCCGAAACAAAATGTCCACGGCCTCACAGAAAATGTTTTTTTTCTGAAATCGGCTCTCAGTCAGTTTCGATGCTTCTTCGGCAATCGAACGTTAATCTCGTAAAATTAAAGTCCTCTAAATGAAAGAATGAAAATGAAAGAAAAATAAGTAATGAAATTAAATGAAAAATTCACGGGTACGCCTCACTATTGACATTGAGAGCTGAAATTTGGAGGATCTTCTTCTTACGATGTCAACTTAAGATTTTTCAAGTGGAATACATTTTTTTTAAATACAAATAAATTATATAATAATTTTTAAAAAAGTTGACAGGTACGCCTTAATATTAAGATAAAGCGCTAAAATTTGAAAGATCTTGATTCTTTGAGGTCACTACTAAATTTTGCAACTAGGAAAAATGAAAAAAAAAAGTTAACAAAAAAGTGAAAAAAGAAAATTCACGGACACGCTTTATCACCATATCATGATGGAGAGCTTAAATTTGAAAAACGAGTTCTTTTTGAGCTCAACTTTATATTGTTTAAATAGGAAAAAAAAATTTCAAACGTCGATAAAAAAATATTCAACACTTTTCAGGCGTCCCTTAGTGTTAAGATAGAGAGCTCAAATTTACAGGTCCAGTCAATCGGGTCTTTCGGGAGGTTTCCGCAGCTGAGGACAGTTGGGTCAACATTTTTGCCCCCGAATTTCTTACATCAATATATATCGAAAATGAAAAGAGCCGAATTTCAGCGTTTTTTATTTTGAGCCCCTGCTTTTGAGTACAGTCAAACGAATTTTTTGGACTATCGATCATGCTCCGTCATTCAAATCGAATTACCTCAGCAACGGTTAGTGATGACTTAAAGAACCACGGGTGTTCTTGAACGCTCTATACAATGAAAACATTTACGATTATGTTGCACAAATTCAACAATTACTCATAAGCGATTTAAAATTGAAAGTGAAATAGGACAAAAAATGTACCCTTAATTCAAAAAAAAAAATTTTTTTCAATTAAACGGAATAGAAAACTTCAGCCACCTTGAACTATTTGGGCCGACGCTTCGTTCGGAAGCTATAGCTTTTTTTGTCATAAAAAACCCGTAAATATACGTATGCTATTTGTAAGAAATTGCATGAAAGAAACGTATTCTTAATTATTGAAATTTATTTTTTTCCCAATACCTTTAACGAAAACAAAAATTTCGAAACCCTGCCGAACTTGGGCTGAGGCTTCTTTCGAAGGTTATAGCTTTTTTTGTTATAAAAAACCCGTAAATATACATGTTTTAGTAGTCAAAGATTACATGAAAAAAAAAATATCCCCAATTATTGAAATTTATTTTTCTTCAAATTCCTTGAACGAAAACGAAAATGTTGACAACCAGCCAGACTTGTGTCGACGCTCCGTTCTAAAGTTATAGGTTTTTTCTTGACAACCGGGTAAATATTTACGGGTTATTTATGTCGAGTAAAAGCTATAACTTCCGAACGAAGCGTCGGCCCAAAAAGTTCAAGGTGGCTAAAGTTTAATTTCCGTTTAAGAAATTGAAAAAAAAAGTTTTTAAAAAGTAAGTAAATTTTTTCTTCTATTTAACTATATATATATATGAGCAAGTCCACCAATTCAAGTACCGGTTTTGGCCGTCGATAGCAGCGATCTGTTTGTAACTTTGAGAAACGGAAGCCCCCATTGAGAAAAGAACTCTGAGTTTTTCTTGGATTTTTCCCTTCGTTATTGTTGCTGTAGTTGTATGGGTAATTCTGTGAGTTTTTTATGTTTTTCTTGTTTTTATTAATTTCTTAAAGTGTTTTGATAGAAAAAAAAATTTGAGTCGACCACCTATCTTCTATGGAAAAAAAACTCAGCTTTTCGAAAAAAAATACAAAAACTTTTTTGGGACCCGAAGAATTACTTAAAATCGCATTTGAAACATCAAAGTCAATATTTCGCGAAAGTATATTTAAAAAAATGTTTCAAGTATTTTTCTCGAAAAGCTGAAAAATTTTTACGTACCTAATATATGTAAAAATTAAATCGGAACCTCGTTAATAACTCGTTGAATCACCAAATGTGTGACAAAACATTTAAAACCTCAATTTGTTTTCTCATTTTGAAATGATTCATAATACTGAGATCAAGAAACCAAAATGATTTGATTAGTTGATAAGTTTCTGCAGGTAATGACGTCGTTTTATTTTATTTTATCGTATTTTGAAGTGGCAACATTCTGAATTTTGTAAATGAAAAATTGATCATAAAGGTTAATAAAAATTTTTAAGAATATTCTTCTAACGTTACGTTATTGAGTAGTCATTATAGAAATAAATGTATATCAACTGTATCGTCAAAAAAATTATCAATAATATCCTTTTTCAATAACGAACTAATCTGACCTCACCCTTAAGTTGTAGATGGTGCACTTGCGAACCTGACAGCGTCACCACATGACTCTAAGTTTCATCTTTGATCATATGGTTTTCATGTATTTATGGCGAACACGGTTTTACGTCACTGTGCAATTGTAATAGAAACATCAATACGATTCATTTGAAAATAAAAAAATATAAATTGAGGTTTTAGTTGTTTTGTCATACATTTGGTGATTCAACGAGTCATAACAGAGGTCCCAATTTTATTTCTGCATATATTACGTGAAATTTTCTCAGCTTTTCGAGAAAAATACTTTCAAAAATTTTTAAAAATACAATTTTGCGAAAAATCGACTTTTATATTTCAAATGCGATTTTGAGTAACTTCTCAACTCTCAAAAGTTTTTTTGGTAATTATGCAGAAAGTGGACGCCACCTGCATTTCCTTGGAATGAAGATATGTTGTAGAGGGCACTTTTCAGAGTAATTTCATATGTTTGAAACTTTCAAACACGGATTACTATATGAAGACTTGGTTTCCGCGCCCAACATATACATATGAAATTACTCAGAAAAGTACCCTCTATAACATATCTTCATTCGAGAGAAATCGGGGTGGCGTCCACTTTCTGCATGATTACAATTTTTTTGTATTTTTTTTCGAAAAGCTGAGCTTTTTTCCATAGGAGATGGTCGACTCAAATTTTTTTTTGCTATCAAAACACATTGAGAAATTAATGAAAACAAGAAAAACAGAAAAAACTCACAGAATTACCCATACGATACCCAATACAATTACCCAAGCGAACATAACCGAAGGAAAAAAATCTAAAAAAAAATCAGAGTTCATTTTGTAATGGGCGCTTCCATTTCTCTAAGTTACAAAAAGATCGCTGATATCGACGCCCAAAACCGGTACTTGAATTGGTGGACTTACTCATATAGAAATATATGTATAATTTTTAGTTCTTATATATATACATATATATATATGATATATATATGATATTATATATTATATAATATATGAGGCATTCCCTGCGGTTTCGAACGGAAAAATCAAATGTCAGGGAATAAAAATTTAATCGGATTTCTCCAGATGATTGTATGATTAACATTTCGGAAAAAAAAAATTACCTTCGGGACTTGAACCTACAGATTTTCAGTTCCCACGCAAGCACGCTACCACTGTAGCTATCACGGCAGCTCGAATCGGATGCTATCAATATTTTTTAAATTTATTATTCGTGAACGGTTTTCCCCGAAATAACCCAGATAGTGCAATCTATTATTTTTAATCCCGAGAAAGAAATTTTTTTTAAAAACATTTTTTGCTACATATTATTTCCCTATATCTTATTAAAATCAACCTTTTTTAGGCATTACTTGATCCATTTGACGACATTCAAGTATTTCACAGCACGCATCGATTATGGTGGGTCAAACTTAGCCAGTCCGAACGCTGAACCTCGTTTGCCTCTCGATGTCGCGCAGCCCCAGCTGTTATTAAAGGCGCTCGAACGGTCGAATCCGTTCCTGAGTGTGCCACCCGTTAAAGACGCCCCACCACAACTTGAACGACGTTCTCCCCACTCCCTTGAAAATTCCCGACGCCCCACCACGCCGCCACTTACTTGACAGTGGTGGGATGTCGGGAATTTTCGACGAATGAGAAGTAGTTTTACCCCCAGAGAATAGGCCGCTGTATCAATCTCCCTACTCATCTCTGCTTCAAGCTCTTCAATCTTCAGTCACGCGCCAAAAAGTTGGAGCGAAAATGGCGGAACCAATCGAATAATCCCATCTTACCATCCACCCTCCAATGAGGCTTCAAACGTCAATTACCGATGATTACTCCCACTCCTGCAATCACGCGGGAGTTTTCGTACGATTCAGCAACTTCCCTGATGCAGAATTATTCGTTTTTACATCGAATTAATGCAAACGAAGGTCTATCCGTCAATTCGATGCACTTAGCGTTGCAAATTTCGTATTGTTTGCCATCGAGAAAGCCATAACCCGAAATTTGGCGGTAAACCGGATGAACCCCATTGGCTGGGCTCGCTCGAACGTGACGCAATCAATTTCTCAACCAATGGCGATGCTCCATGGTGTGTAAAATTTTCCCGAGACGATTCGCGTCGGAGTCACAAAACGTTACTCGATCGCCAGCCGTTCGTACAAGTTGGAACGTGAATTTTTCCCGGACTCGAGAAATTTAGTCGAACAGAATAGAATCTATTAGAAAAATGGCTCTTCACGTCAGCAATCAACAAAATATTGTCAGGCCTCTCGAAGCATTCAGCCTCAAGGAAAATGTGAGTTTGCAAAATACATTATTATTTTTTTTTTAATAATTTGAAAAAAAAATTCCAAATACATAAATCGTAAGAAATTTTAAATAAAATCAAAATAAGGAATAATTCCATGGAAAAATTGAACCAACAAAGTTCCCAATAAAAATTAAATGAAATTAATTCTGATTAGAAGAAACAAAAATCTAAATAGAATTCGAGTGAAAAAAGTTTCAAATAAATCGTTATATACTCCAATTAAATTCTAAGCCAATCGTTTTGGTTCCATGAAATATATATATTTTTCTATTTTTTCCAGACCTACATGCTGTATTAGTTTTAACGGGAACCATAGAATTTTTCTGTTTCATTTAATCACTGGTTTTTTTTTTCATTCAAAATTCAGCCCATTAGGACGATTAATGTTTTTGCTGAGTTGGGATAATTTCTCTACATACATATATTCTTTTGATCGCTTGACACTTTATTCGATCTCCAATAAATTGTTACATCAGCTATTGCGTTCGGTTATTTCCTCAAACAACTTATCTCCTCCTTCCTACATTTTTTTTTCCTAGAAAAAAAATTTTTTTTTCTCTATTATTTCTCTTATTTTTATTATAATATTTTGAGATTTTGGATTAGCCCATATTTTTCTCAACATGATTTATTGAACACTGGTTGAATAATTTTTCCTATGCGATTGTCAATGCTCATTGTAATAACAAATAAAACAGCGATTATATTTTTTTCCATTGGTATCATCAGTTAGTATAATTTCCAGAGCACAGCGGGAGAAGCTTTTTATGCCGTGTTTCCATTTTATCTGTAAGATACATAATTTATAGCCATATATATGGTAAATTGTGCTGATATTCGTTGTTTTGCGATACAAATCGTAGTACGCATTGCTGTGCATTATTTGACTCTGATTTATAATTCACTGGTGCTTGTATATTATTTTCTCAAGGTCAATTTTACGGCCAATTTCATAACCAACAAGTTATATTGCCACGCTTTATCCACCAAACCAACCCTCAAAAATCTATCAAATATTGCCAAATACCACAAAAGTAGCAAAATTTTGAACAATACAATTTTTTTCTATTTTGTGGGATGAAAAGTAATAAATGTCAGGTACGGTGAGTTCTTTAGTGGTTATAAAATGAGAAAATGAAAATTCTCTATGAGCAGCGGCTGATGTACACCTCGATTGATTGAACTGAAATATCGCAATATTGTGCAACACGAATCTAAGACTATTTTGTTATTTCGACTGATTTTTTCAGCTGTCGCCGAAGAAAAAACTGTGCGTGACGCCCGAAAAATCGCAAGAGAATGGAGTTAAAAGCAAGGTAAGACAAATCAATACGGCACTAACGAAGTGTTATGTTCGTCATAATTCTAAGCGGTCGGAAGGTAGTAGGTTGATCGATTTTGAACTTAATCGTCAATAAAGCCATAAACATTTTTTCAATCTTCACATTGAAAATAATAATTAAATTGATAATTATTCTGATTAATATTTATCGATTATGGTGGATTATTGAAGAATCGAAGTAGAATTATTTATTTTATTCCATTTTGACTTTTCAGAATGACAAATCAAAAGCAATGACGAAGTTGAATCTCAACGAGAATGGAGCAAAGGTCAACGGATCCTCGAAGAAATTCGATGTACAACTGGAACCGCTGCTCAGAGAAAATCCCAGAAGATTCGTTGTGTTTCCAATTCAGTGGCCCGACATATGGGAAATGTACAAAAAGGCCGAAGCATCGTTTTGGACGGTGGAAGAAGTCGATCTTTCCAAGGTAACAATTTTCGTTGCTTTTTTTTTCATTATACTTCTTTCTATTTCATTTATTTGTTTCATTTATTTTAATTTTATTCATTTTATTTTGCGACGACGAAAGTTCGACTTAATACTGATGGTGATATCAATTTTAGGACAATATGGATTGGGAAAAGCTCAAACCATCGGAGCGTCACTTTATTTCTCACGTGTTGGCATTTTTCGCGGCGTCGGACGGTATCGTAAACGAAAATCTCGTGGAACGTTTCTCTCAGGAGGTCCAAGTGACTGAGGCTCGTTGTTTCTACGGTTTTCAAGTCGCCATGGAAAACGTACACTCGGAGATGTATTCTCTCCTCATCGACACGTACATCTCTAGTCCCAAAGAGCGGTACGTTCTTTAACGCCTTTATTTATTTATTTATTTAATTATTTTTATTCATTTTTTTTTTTTATTTCAATTTTTTTTAAATTTATTTTTTACGAGTTTTCAGGAAATTCCTTCGCCTACTTATTGTTAAAGGCTGATAGAAAAATAATTGCAGGGAAAAATACTATTTTACCAATCGCAGAGATAGAATACAACCTTGAACAAATTATTATTATTATTATTATTATTATTATTATTATTATTATTATTATTATTATTATTATTATTATTATTATTATTATTATTATTATTATTATTATTATTATTATCATCATTAGTATTATCATCATTATTATTATTATTATCATTATTGTCATTATTATTATTATTATTATTATTATCATTAGTATTATCATTAGTATTATCATCATTATTATCATTATTGTTATTATTATTATTATCATTATTATTATTATCATTATTATTATTATTATTATTTTTATTATTTTTATTATTATTATTATTATTATTATTATTATTATTATTATTATTATTATTATTAATAGTATTATTATTATTATTATTCAACTAAATATCAACGAATTTGCAAATTTCAGAGATTTCCTGTTCAATGCCATTGAGAACCTTCCTTGCGTTGCGAAGAAAGCCAATTGGGCCCTCAATTGGATCGCCAACGACGAGGCAACATTCGCCGAACGCGTCGTCGCTTTCGCGGCGGTCGAGGGTATTTTCTTCAGCGGCAGTTTTGCAGCCATCTTCTGGCTGAAAAAGAGAGGCCTCATGCCCGGTTTGACATTCAGTAACGAACTCATCTCGAGGGACGAGGTAAGTTTTTTCCCAAACGAAATTTTATTATTATTTTTCAATTTATCAAAATTTATATTAAAATGTTTCCATAATTTTTTTGCCTCTCACGTCTGATTGTTTATCTTCAAAACAAAATATATATATTTTTTTCAAACCAAAAGAAAAAATACTTAAATTGTAAACTTGACCAAAACCCCGAGACATTGCATTATAATTTATTTTTTTTCGATTATATTTCGCAGTTTTGAATTAATTAAAAAAAAAAAAATAATAAATCGTTAAAATATATTTACAGGGTTTGCACTGCGACTTCGCGTGTCTCATGTTCAAACACATCGTTCAAAAACCATCGACCGATCGCGTTACGTCGATAATCAAAGACGCGGTTACGATAGAACAAGAATTCTTGACGGACGCTCTGCCCGTTCAAATGATCGGAATGAATTGCACCCTCATGTGCAAATACATCGAATTCGTGGCCGACAGATTGCTGACCGAGCTCGGTTGTCCGAAACTCTACGGATCCGAGAATCCGTTCGATTTTATGGAACAAATATCGTTGGAAGGCAAAACGAATTTCTTCGAGAAAAAAGTCGGGGAGTATCAAAAATGGGGAGTTACGCAAAATGGAAACGAAAATGCGTTTTCCGTCGACGCCGATTTTTGAACGAACAATAATGACCGAGTCTCAAAAACGGGGATGGGCTTTAATTCATTTTAAATGTATTTAAAATATTTTTTCGTACTTAAAAACAAAGAAAAACTAATTAATTTCCGGAAAATAATTAAAATTTTCATATTACGATTATTATAAATGATTTCCGGTCGATCGTTTATTGTGCAATGGATTCTATACATCGTGGAATACATTTTCATCAAATTAACGCCCATTTCCGCTCATGTCTTTCTGACATTAACCGATCAATGGTAAAAAAAAAAAAAAAAAAAAACCATAAGAATGCATCGAGCATTTCAAAACAGTCTGATTAATTATCCTCGTATTTTTTGTAATATCTCTTTTTATTTCTTCTCATTTTCAGTATTCGTATTTAATTTAGTTCTTAAACGTGACTCGGAAATTCCGAAATAATTATTTTACGAATTATCCGAGCGTGAATGAAAAAATTCAAGCGAATGAAAAACGCGACGGTTGGGCATGAAAGCTCTGGACGACTTTTTGTGATTTTGTTAATTAATGTCGTGCCTGCGAGTAATCCAGAATGACATTTTATGACGATGCACGACGGTCAAGATTTAGAAGAAAAAAAAATTTAAGATCCGGTACTGAAATTATTTTTTTTTCGTCTTTTTTTCGTGGATGCTCCTATACACGCGTAACATTCGTGCCTTATGCAATATAACGAACGATATAATAATTGTCGAACAATATTTTGTAAAGTTTTCGCGGGTTTTCTTAAACCAACGACGTTTTTTTTTTTTTCTTTTTAGACGAGCGTGATTTTGCTCGGTCGGTAACTGAAAACTGCAAAGCGTTTATCTCGCCCAAAAACGATCTACCGTACGAAAAACGAGAACGGTTGACTGCGTATGATTATTCTGCGAACAATTATTCTCTTTTTTTCATTCGATACGTCAACGATGACGGAGAAAATTACTTTGGGAAGTTTAGGATATCGCACTCGTAGCAATCCAAGAAAGACTCGTGGACTTTAACGCATCACCTTAAAAACGATAATTTTTCTTAAGTTTGTACATAATCAAACATGCGACTACTGTTAATTCTCTGGTAAACGTTTCACACGGTTCTCATTTTATTATGACTCTTTATTGCCTTTTTTGTACATATATTGGTAGAGTTTGATACACATTTTTATAAATTCCGTGAGAGAACGATTTTTCCGTAAAATGCGTGTAATATGGAAGATTTTGGGATCGATAATAAAAAAAATATTCATGTAACTGCGGATTTTTTTCTTTCCACGCCGAAAAATCGATTTAATCGTTAATTAATTGACATACGTCAAAACCGGCTTTAGATCGTTGGAGATATTGCTTGCGAGCTTCCATCTCTTCGGCTGGTCTGTTGTAAGGCAACCAAACTGGTTCACCCACGAAATAACGTTTGGCCTTGATGTAATTCTGTTCGTAAAAAAAAAATATATGATTTTATTTGATATTTATATTCATTATTTCATTCGAAGTCGTGATGGAGAAATAACTTACGTTCACGTCCAAAGTAAATCGGTGATAAATTCCACTGGGAATAATTATCAAATCTCCGGCTGTGACTTTAATGCGTATCCAATTGTCTTTGGTGTCTCGGACATCGAAATATCCTGAACCATCGAGAACCAAACGAATTTCTTCATCCGTGTGCAAATGCTCGGTGAAGAAATTTTTCAGCTAACCAAGAGAAAAATTATTATTACATACCGTCTTCGGAATTAGTCACGAGTTATCGAGAGAAACAAAAAAAAAATAATTGAATAGCTGCAACCTTGTTATTGTTTCTTTATTTCTTTATGAAAAAAAATTAATTCAATTAAAAAATTAATTATTAACTTTTTATATTCGACTATATCCTTTCTATTTCCGCAATTTTCTAGTGTGTTATATTCTAGTTAGCTTCATCGATTAAATTTAGAAGTGTTTGGAAATAAATGTCGGGAAAACCAATTTTCAATGATTAAAATATCGTTGATAAACGAATCGTTCATTTTATTGCTGATTCGAGACAAATATTTTTTTTAATTAAAATTAAATTGATAAAAATGGATATGATATAGTACATTAAACATGAATTCAGAAATTTAATTTCAATCTTATTATCATGTCGATAATACTCCTAAAAATATTTCACTTCATGAACAACGAAAAAAAAGAGACCAAAAACTGTACCTATAAATATAAATATAAATATAAATACATAGCTAGATTATTTTACTTTTTCATCGTAATTCTGCAAGCACTCCTTGGAACATACAATTTCATCCTCGTAAGTGTAGCCGCGTTTTTTTTTCAGTTCAAGAAGAACGTCGTCAGATGCGTAGTTGCTCGCGTCGATCTGAAACGAAAAAAAATACAAAACAAAAAAAACAATAATAAATACCAAAAAATTTATAACGTGCAAGCCACGATACAGAACAAAATGAAGTAAACTCTTCGCTATCGAACGCAAAAACCGAAATTCAGTGCCAAAAAAGAATGTACGAAATTTCTATCGTCTAATATCTGCAATCTTCAGGCACGTCCTAACCTCAAAATACTCAACACCGGACATTTTGTATAATTGATCGAGCGACAAATATTCCGGTGGTTCACGATGATGTTCCAGACGTTGATCCGTCTCGCTGCTGTCCATGTACCAAACCCGAACCATCTTTGAAGCTGTTTCTTATTTATTTATTTATTTATTTATTTATTTTTCTTCAAACAAATCGTAGGCACAAGGAGTAAAAAATTGTCGTCGATGTGAGGTTGACTGTGACTTTTGAATTTTCGTTGGGAGTGGGAGAGCTTGTGGACAGAGAATTGGTCCATTCGGTGATAACTGCTCATAATCACAACTGAGTACGTAACAGTGTGAATATATTTTTTCATAATCGCATCATCGTATATTTATGGATAGATATATATGTTTATATTCATTTGCACAGCGATGATTGAAAAACTCAGTACCGACGCTAGTTTTTCCGGCTAAAAGTTGTTGAAAGCTACGATAAAATATATTTTGTCCATTTTTATCGGACAATATTGAAAATTTAATATAGATAAATATTTAGGCACGCGGCGATGATCGAAAAACTTAATCTACACATACTTTTCCCCATTACGTATTATTCCCAGCCAAGATATTAAGTTTTTCACTTTCAACGAATCGCAAAAGAAAATTTTAAATCAAAAATCAAAATTTTAATTCAGAAATTTTTTTCTACGATTTTTTTCCAAGCTAAAATCCAAATTCTCTCGTTCAATTTTTTCCCAGAAAATGGACGACCTGTACGCAAAAATTCAGATTTTTCTGATGAAGAAGGACGCCGAATGCAACCAATTGCGTTTTCTAACGTCCCGAACGACTCTGGAAAACTCCGAACACATTAGCGACGTCTGCGACACGATAGCAGAAATTCTACGAGCCGCGGAGATTCCCATCAAAGACGACGCTTCGAAGAAAGATCCGAGATGCGTCCAGGCTTTCAAATATCTCGTTCTGAACACTTGCTTCGAATGCCAGGAATATTTGGCCGAAGATCTGCTCAACGGACACTTGGTGGACATGTGTCCGGCTCTTTCGCCCTATTTGCTCATGGAAATTTTGTTCTCGTTGAATTACGACGACACAATAGCCGAATCGATGCTTCATTTTCCTCTCGATCTTTGCGTCGAGATTATCGAAATTTCTCGACGTTGCTTGACGCTTCTGGATTTCTCACGAGTTCTCGAATTCGTCGCCGCAACGACGATAAATTGTTACAAAAAAATGATCGTCGTCGGTCGAGTTGGCACGCAATCGAACAAACTAAACGAAAGTCTCGAACTTTTGACCATCAATTATCAAGAATTAATCTCATTGTTCCTCGATTCAAAATTTCTTCGACTCCACGAAGTCGCGGAATTAAAAAAAAGCGAAAGACGAGGAATTATTTTGACCAAAATAATCGAACTCATGAGAGTTTGTTTGAAAACTAACGAAGATAATGAAGTAAAATCGAACGAACTTTCGTCGATTTATCGAATAACTTTCGGTCGTTCGGAGATTAAAAAATCCAACGACAATTTGACGAATCATTTGCACATGCTCGATCAAGAATTCGCTCACGTTTTGTTGAAAAAATTAAAAGAAATCGATTGCAACACGTATTTGGATTGGGCGAGTTTGGAATTCGTTGGAAATAAAGATATTTCGGTGCAACGACAAATCGGCAACGATTGTTACAATCTCATGGAAATAATTAAAATTAACGAACATCTTTTGCAACACGATCATTTGATCGAATGTTTGCAACAATTATCGACGAAACCCAAATCCGAAACGAGCATTTCGGATGTTAAACTCGACGAATTGCGTCGAGAAGCGTCGAATGGCGATAAAAATTGCATCAAAGAATTGTTGAATCGTTACAACGAATGGAATCACGAAACTTTTTATATAATCGAAAAACATAAAAATCTTTTGGACAAAGAAGATTTTTTTAATCTTCTGGAATATCTCACTCTGGTCATGACGAAATCCGGGCAGGAAGAACACAAAACGCGCGTTTATTCGACCGTTACCAGAGTTTTGATGATTCTAAATATTCCAGACGTTTACGAAACAATTTTTCAATACATAATCAAACACGACGCTCGTAACACTTTGGAATCCTCGAAAACCCAAGAAACTTTCAAAAACTTCATGTCGCACAATAAAAATTTCAAATCCCGTCAAAATTTACGCGTAGTATTATTATTTTTGATGAAAAATCCGAAAAAAATTCTTACGATAATTTTAAAAATTGCAATCGGCCATTTTGAATTTACCAATATCATGATATCACCCGGAGATTTGACCCTGCTATCGCCAATTATGAATATTCGCGACAATCCGAATGACAATCTTCTTCTCGGTTCGTTGCGAAATATTTTTCTCGAAAATGACGAATTTAATGGCAAAAAATTTACACAATTCATTCAAGTTATGATGGAAAATTGTGTAACGACGTTCGATCGAATTATCAACAATGTTTTCGTACCTTATTTGAACGGATCGACGATCGATTCGTCGAATATCGGATGCGTTTTCAATTGTTTGCGTAAATTCGCCAACGAATCGACGAAACAAACTGATGTAATTGCGTTGATCGAAGCAATTGCAAAAACAATGTCGCGACTTCGCAATTCCACGAAATTACCGAAATATACTTTTAATGAATTATTAAATCTCATTACGCGCGTGATTGAAATTTATTCGCGGAAATTTGAGGATTCTTTCGACGATGAACGAATTAAATTGAAAATTGCGGAAATCGAATGCAATTTGGAACCCGTCGATAGACAAATTTTTAATCGTTTATTGACGACGAATTTGATTCCCAAAATCGATGCTTTCGACACGATAATGGATTACGAGAGAAGATGTTTCGTCGCGATGAATCGAATTAAAACCGAGCGAGTGATTAAAAATAACGAAGAAGACGACGACGACGACGACGACGAAGAGGAGGAAAATCGAGAAATCGAAGATTTTTCTTGCTTTTACGATGATTTTATTCGACATCTATTCGTCAAATCCACGGAAAAAGAATTCGTTAAATTCGCCACCGAATCAATGACGATCAATCAAAATGATTTTAATTACAAAAACGAATACGAAGCTTATGAAAAAATCGTCACGACAACGATCGAAGCTTGCGCGTACGTTTTAGAATTTCCAGATGAAAATTCGCCGGATTCGTTAGCGTGTTTGATCAAAGGTTTGGCAAAATTCACGAGAGGCATAGCAAGCTTGGAAAATCTGAAAAATCCCGGGAAAATTTATGAAATTCTTATTTCCAATGCAAGAAAGTTAAACGAAGTTTTGTGCAACACAATTTTTGCGAATGATTATACGAAAATAATTTTAACGATGAACAATCGGGCGAGTCACGAACCGTTCGTCGAATCTTTGCGCGAACTCGCGGAAATGATGGAAAAATTCGGCAACGATTGCATGGAAATTAATCACAGAGAAGTGCGATTTGATAATTTACATTCGAAAGAAGCTTTGAAATTTAAAATTGCTTTTGAATTCGTTAAGGAGGTTATTTCCGATAATAACGACGAGAGTGACAAAGCGCTACGTAGAATATATAAATTATTGTCCTCGCAGCTAACGAACGAATGATTCGTTGATTATTATCCCGATTACGTTAAAAAATATTGTTTTTTTCAATAAAATAAAGAAGTCGAGATATTTCGTTCTTTTTTATCTCTCTAATTTTGTGTGTTTCGTTGAAATATACCGGGTGTCCTACGTAAACTGATCACGTTGAATATTTTGCTAATTTTTCACGATAGGAAGAACTGTTTATTTTTTTCAAGGTCATATTCTTTGAGATTTCAAGGTCATCAGTGATTTTTTGGGACTACATTTTTTATATCCTACTTTTTTTTAATCCTAGTCCGTGATAGTGGAGGCAAAAAATCTTCCCGACAATTTGTCCAACAACGACCTTCGCGCGACCTTGAGCATGGACAATTCGAAAAACCGGTCAAGGGCGTATTGGACACGCACCTGGCACGATTGCGCAGCGATTCTCTTCAACTTTTTATTATGCGTTTCGAAAACTATTTGACCTTGAAAAGTTTGCTTGCTTCTGAAAAATAATTATTTTTAATTTTTTTGATAACGCGTTCGTTGTAATTCTTATTGGAAGTACTAATTAAAAACTGTGTACTAGAATTTTTTCTGGATTCTTTGCATCGATCATTTGGAAATTGGAAAAGGGATCGCTCTGATAACGACTTTGATAGTAAATATCTCGTGACTGAAGGGTTAAAATCGAAGGATCCTCAAAACATTTTTTTGGTGTATTTCAAGAGATCTATTCGAAGATTTTTCACTCGATGGCGTAATTAAAAAAATAATTATTAGAATATTTTTTAATCTATGAAAAAAAAGGGCCCAAAATTTTATTTTTTCAAAAACCTGATTATTTATGTTTTTGGGCCATCAATCCACGTTTGTATACCGAATTCAAATTTGAACAGCTATATAAATGGAAAATAGGAGGGCTTGGACATACAGACGGATAGAAAAATAACCATTAAGGGTTCCCACATGACCACGGAACCCGAAAAAACACGCAAATTTTCTCTTTTCTCGCGCAAAACCGATGGAAATGAGAACCGTTCGTCGTTGAGAATACAAGAAACTCATTTATCAACGTTTCGAGATGGCAGCCTACCTTCAAACCATTCCATTGAACGAATACAGGACACAAGAAACTTATTCACAGACGTTGGCCAAGGTCGTAGCTAGTTAAGAAGGTTCTCGTTGGTTCTCGTCGTCTCAATGACGAATAGCTCACTCAATTTTTATCATTTGTAGTCAAATTGGACCACACAGCTCTCAGCCACCCGTTATATGTTTCACAGCACATTTATCGCTCACCGAGCGACAAAGTTTCAGCTTGATTTTCTTTTTTTTCGGTTGATTTTATTTATTTATTTTTTCAACCACGGGATAGCCGCAAGTTCCTGCCAGCGCTGTTATCGGGGTAGAAAAAAAAAAAGAGAAAAAAACGACACATTTCAGAGACCCTATCTTTTTTTTTCTCCCTATCTCCGGCTCTTATCTTACTTTATTTCCTATAACATGAGTTAGTTAGTTTTTTTTTTTTTTTAACACATGAAAAAAAAAGTCATTTATTCAGCAGATTTCGACTGCTCGTCGCGTTTTATTATTTTAACCATTATTATGTACAGAATGCGCCATCGCTTTAACGGTTTTTCATCTTTCTTTCGTTCCTTTCCTCATTTTTTTTCCGCCTCAAGTCGCGGCGTCGTCGCAGCGCGAACGAAATTTTCGTGTATGCTCGAATCGACGATAGATTTTAAAAACAGATTTTTTAAACTTTTTTTTTCAATAGAAAATGTCGAATGCAACACACGAGAGGATAGGTGAGTTAGTCAAAAGGACCTTTCAATTTTTTTTTTCAATTATTCTGTTCATTATTATTAATATTACTATTATTATTATTATTATTTTTATTCAAATTTTTTTTCTCATGTCTATATCATATTTGTGCGATATTGCCGAAAATTTTCATTACAATGATCGAATAATTTGAAAAATAATAATGTTTTTTTTTTTCCTCCAAATAAGTGAAAAATTTGCGTACAATGAAAAAAATGTGCATCGGTCGTAGATATAAAAAAAATTGCCGAATATATTTCGATATATGTATGTTCATATGTATATATTTATCATCGTACGTTGCAAACTTATTTCAGAGTTATCGTAAAAAAGATTTTTTTGTTGCAATAAAAACAGGTTTTTTTCTTTATTTGTTTTTCCGCATATTCTTGAATGAAAAATGTGCTTCCCAGTGCTGATCTCCACGTTTTTTTTTTATATTTCCGGTCAGAAAACGACTCGGGCTTATAACCAGAGTTTTGTTACATGACTAGATAATTGTGCTGACAGAGCCAGTCATCGATGCTTCGCACTTTCCAATGATATCAGATAGCAATCAGCTACTGACTCAGCGCCTGTATCTCACTTTGTATCCAAAAGATTTTTTTTTTTTTTGGCTTTCTTATTTTTTGAGCGAGTCAAAAACTGTCGTACAATAATAATAATAGTAATAATAATAATACCAATATTAATAATAATTTTTTTTGTTAGTATAGGAAATAATATAATTAATATAACATTATTATTATATTAATGATAATAGTAATGCTACTATAACTAAATACCATTACTATGAATTATTTTTGATAATATTAATTATTATGGTAATGATAATATAATAATAATAACATTGAATAATTATAATTATTGTTTTAGAAAAATTGTTAGTAATTACATTTAGTTACAGTAGCAATAGCATTACGATTGTTATTATTATTATCATTATTATCAAAAAATAATTAATAGTAATATTCGATTATAGTGGAAATTTCAAATCTCTGAAATAACTGAGCATTCGAAACGGAAAATTAATACACGAAAAATAAAATAAAAAAACAAAACAAAAAAGTTATGATGTAGTTTCGTAAGTGGATATTTTTGCCCATAATATTGTAATGCACATTTTTTTTTTTTGCTGTAAGCTTGTTCACTCTGTTGTCTTCATTTCACGTGAGAGATAGTTAATTTTTATTAATATATATAATATATATATAACTTGCTGCTATAATATTTACAGATTCTTCACATTGTAAAAAATATAACATATTTCGTACTCAATACCATACGCAGGTAGTACTGAAAAGGCCGATATACATCTAAATTGTGGTGTTTCAGTTGTTGTTGTTGTTGTTGTTGTTATCTTTTTTTTTTTCAATTGAAGTTACCGGGTTGCGCGAATTGAAAATTATATCGAAAAAAAAAAAAAAAAAATGAAAAGAAAAATACTAAAAATCGATACACAGTTTTACAATAATCAATACAAATTGTTCGAAAGTTTTGTTAATTACGACAAATAATTAATTAGATCGACGGACCGAATGAACAAAGTAATTATGGTCCTTATGATGATATGCTGGCTGACACACAGGCAGGGCGTAAACCGTATTTATTTCTTATCTTCAATATTCTCGAAGCTAAAAAAAAAAAACGCTCTTTCTCTCCCTCTCTCTCGCACACACGAATACACACACGAATGACGGGCAGTATTCAACGTTTTTTTTTATTTTTATTTTTCACGTTTACTTTTGTTTTTTATAATGAAAATGCTACTTTCGACATATTTTTAGAAAAATATTATGCAATTTTGAGTTCGACAAGCAAACGGACTACGAGCTAAACGTGGTGTTGTTGTTATTGTGGTTAATTGTGAGAAACACTCTCGTAGAAATATGTGTACAAATTGTTATTAAAAACCGAGTTTACCGGTCGGGTATGGGCCATTTATTCCATGAAAATGTGTTTAAAATACGTTCTCGGACGAAATAATTCACGATTAGTTATCAATCAATTAGAATTTTCCACACTTCAGAATTAATCATCTAATTTAGACACATTTTTTATTTTTACAATGGATTCAGATATTCAATAGAAATTATTATCAATAATATATAATCTGTATAAAATGTATAAAACGATGAATTTGTTAATGAAATTATTTGAAAAACATTTTCATCGAATTTTCATGCCCATACTTGGTAACCAAATTCGTTCGTTATTCGGTAATCATTCGAACGTATAAAATGCCGAGTTTTCTCCGTTTTGTTTTTGCGATTGCGTGATTATATTTTATTCATTCTCCGTTCTTTCGTTTCTAAACATGTTTTTTTTTCTTTATTATTTGCGATAAATTTGCGATTTCACACGAAAGCACGAAGCACAGGATAATAAAAAACGAATGTTCGATAACGGATATGACGTTTTTTTTTTTTTCGAATACCATTAAAGAGGCCCTTTGATCTTCATCCGACAAACAAAAGCTTCGCGCCATCATCGATCATACCTCCCACCTCCCAAAGTTATTTAAAAAAAATTGTGGTTTAACATCTACGGGATCACAGCAAGACTATTTTCTCGGTTATTAACGAGCGTGAAAAATTGATAATCACAAATCGACGATATTTTCACATCCCAAAATCATTTTCAAACCCTTCGATCCTCGCTGTTCGATAAATGAACGTTTTTTTCTCCCCTTTTCCCAACCAGATTCTCAGTGCATTATTTTTTTCTTTAGTTATCGTTCTCATCTCGGTATTTTCACTATTTTTTTTTTTTTTTATTTTCGTCAATCGATACCGTAAAAAATTGTACCGAATAAAAAGTTAGCCGATCACAGAGAAATGATCTAGTTTTTTTTTTCTTCTTTTCTCACGTTAAAAATTGACTGACAACAATATATTGCAAATTACGATTCAACTTGTCTCAACTCTGCGCGTTTCTTCGATTCGAGGAAACTCAGAAAAAATTTGTGCTTATCGTCAAATCTTGTTTGATTTATAAAAAATGTTATTTTTTAAAAATTATTTTATCTCCCCTCGCGTCTGATTAAAAACGGATTCGCGTTTCTCGACGATAAAAAGTAGGACGTTTAAAAAAAAATATTTATTGACATATCGAGCCTGGATTTGTGGAACGACGGAGAAAAAAATCTAAGAAAAAAAAAAAAAAAAAAATTTTCGCACACGAATCAAACGATTAATAAATTGTCGTAGCTTCGATCGCTCTCTACCTTGTAAATCTAACAATAATTAATACGCTGTAAATTTGTTTTATTCGCAATTACGCCCTCGGACACACAATTTCTTATCGATCGATCAAATTCTCAATATTCCTTCTTCTTTTTCTCAGTTCGAGTGAAATAAAAAAAAATTAAAAAATAAACGAAAATAAAACATACAAACACTTTGGATATAGCATCAAACGTCAACGAATATACACGTTCTCTTGCAATTATTTCCATTCGCCAATAGTACAAAGTATTTCCTTATTTTTTTTTTTTCTCCTAATCCGTGTGACTCATTGACTTTAGGGTATTCTTCTGTACAGTTTTACACATAACGACGTATTGCAGATAACAACGTTTTCTTATCTGCGGGACACACAGTTGGAAGAGAGCACTTACAAACGAAAAAATAATTAAAAAAAAGATACGTAAAACAAACGAAAAAACAAAAAAAAAAAAAAAAAAACAAAAAACAATGAGGCAACCAAAGGCAAAGAGATTTCAATGTTCAATCGACATTAATTTAACCAGCGGAAATTGTGCAAACATCAGAGCGTCGTTCGATAAAATAAAACCACGAAAAATCGTATAAAATGAAGATCAGATGCGAATTTTTTGAAAATTATGTTTTTTTTCTCGAGAGATTAATTTACGAAACGTCTTACCACGATCGATTATTCCACAGGAAGATGTTTTGCAAAAGCGGCATTGCGAAAGAAACAATCGTAACGGCAGCTCGTCTCTCTCGTCCGTAGCTTAGATCGCGAGAAGAAAAAAAAAACAACACTTGTGATAATTATTCCCTTACAAATTGCGGACGTCAATGAATTATTTCACACGCGCGATCGATAAACACCGACTCGAGAATGAAGATAATAACGAGAAACGAAATAAAAATAAAATGTACGTACGGACGATTATATTATCGAACTGAAGAAATTAACTTTTTCAACGAAATTGCGAGTAAAAAATGAAAAAGCCTTGCCCGGTTCAAGCACCTTGCTTCTTTCTATTCGATTAATAATAATAATAATAATGATAATAATAATAATAATAAAAATCGTATTAATAATAGTTATAATAATATTAATAATGATGATAATAATGATAATAATAATAATAATAATTAGCAGTGTCCGTGGTAATAGTCGTTAGCGGCAATAATATTCATCAGTGAGTTTTTAATGAAAGTGTGATGATTGCACAATGAGTTATTTTTTTTTTTTTGTCAAATAGATCGGAAAAGCCTGATTGATATCAAATTTGGTTTTTGCCATTAACAATTAAACAACTAACGCGCGGGGGCAGCAGCACGGCAACTCTCTTCTCACAAATGCGACCTTTTTTCCACAATCTTTCTCTTTCTCTTTCTCTTTTTCTCTCGCTCTCTCTCTCGTCTCTCATTTTTCTCGCAGCTTTCATATTGGTCCTTATTTAATTTTTTTGCGGTTTTTCTTTTTTTAATATCCACGTTATCACGCCTTCTCACATTGCCCGCTTAACACCTTAAATTATATATTACAATAATGTTTACATATAATACTATTCCATGTATATTAAAATATTTTTTTTTTTTTTTTTTTTTTCGTCGTGGCAATTTGACAGCCACGATCTTCCGATAGAAAAAAATTGTCGGGAAACTGACGCGAAGCGAACATCGTTCTCGGTTTTTTTTTTTCCTCGCTGAATTATTTCTCTTCACGTTTCTCGCTCTATCGCAGTCCCAGTCATTCACCGAGTTTCTCGTTACGTCGTTACAAATTATTTCTACAAAGTTTTCACAAAGTTCACAGCACGACCCGGCCGAGCACAATAAAGTCTGTTATTATTATTATTATTACTTTTTATTATTCGTACTCTTCCTCCGTCGATTTTTCTTCTTCTCTCGTTCAACTTCCGGTCTTACGTTCAGCCGCAAACCAGCTCTCCCTCGAATGCGACCCAAAGCTTGGGCAAAATCGATTGAAGAAGGAATAAAAACAACGAAGAAACGAAGAAAAAATTGTTCTAGGGCTCGTCGGTCTGGCCGACCAGGATTTTGATTAAGTATTAGAGTACGCTGCAGCAGCAATAACTCTTCTTTTCTTTTTCAGGACTGACGTTCATCTCTCGAACTATCTCTGCAAACATTTCGTTGACGTTCGTTCGATTTTTCGCAGACGCTTCGACGAAGGGACATCCCCACAATTGCGCCAACGCGTTGCCCTCCGCCGTGTCGACTTCGCGCTGATGTTCCAGATCCAATTTGTTGGCGACCAACAAGACTGGGACGCGTTCGGTTCCTTTGACTCGGGTTATGAGTTCCTTCATGGCTTTTATGTCCTGAAAGGTCTGATGATTCGTCAGACTGTAGACGACGACGAAACCCTGGCCGTTCTTTATGTAAAGATCTCGCATGCTGGCGAATTGTTCCGTACCGGCGGTGTCGAGAATTTCCAGGACGCAGGGCGAATTGTCCACTTCGATTTCTTTGCGGTAGAAGTCTTCGATCGTGGGATCGTACTTTTCCATGAAACAACCCGAAACGAATTGCACGGTCAGGGCGGATTTGCCTACGCCGCCCGAACCGAGAACGACTACCTTGAATTCGCGCATTTTGGGGCAGGATTTTTTTTTCTCTGCGTTCCGTCTGTCGTCCTTGTCGTTTTTGAGTTATTCGACGCCAGGCCGAGGGATCGACAGATTTGTCGGTGCGTTTCGAGCCTGCAAGAGACGTTCGATTGGACGATGGTCAACACAACCGTCTGCACAATATTATCGACGGTGAAATGTTGGCGCAGCGATCAACAGTTTCTGCACAATTTTACCAACAGCAATATTTTTGGTTTCGATGACGTATTCGGCTGTCAACAATCCCATATCAATCTTGACAGTCTCAACTACGACTTCAAAACAGAGACCCTGCAACGATCTATTGACAATGTCGTCAGCAACATTTGATCGATCACAGCACGTTCGGCCTAAAAACAAACCAGCTGCCGTCGAGTGCGTATTAATTCCAACGACCTTGACTCCAACTTCAAAAAAAATCAAAGCTACGCTAAAACGGTTCACAGCTTTCTCTGCGCAATTCCACCAATGGCTGTGCGTTTAGATCTGGCTTGGGCGATCGGGCAATTGGGAATTACTTCGAAAAGCTTCAACGCCAAAATAATTTGCAGCCACGCCGCAACAATCGACACCGTCGACAGGACGACTCAACCGACACAAGTCTGTTTGGTTCGACGACGAACAGTTCCTCCCACGCAATTCGACCAAGCCCAGTACCTTCATCAATCGGCACATCAAACCAGGCCCTCAACAATTCTCATAACCTCAAAAACTTCAAATTCTCGATTTTCTTCTCTTCTTCCGCGTCAGTGTATAAAAAACGAAAAACAAATGAACCAAACGAAATCTTACAACACATAAAATCCAATACACTGCATGTATATATATACACAAACACGTATATCATACATACATATACATATGATATGTATATATATAATATTTACGCCACCACAAAAAACACCCGAAACACTATTTTTTTTTTTTAATTTTCGAAGAACCGATTTAAAACAAAAAGTCGTCGGCCGAGGTTAACACAGCGGCGACCGCTACCAAGTCCTTCTTCTCACCGAAGCCGGACGGAACCGCGAACGTTAAAACTTTTCCGAATCCTCAACGATTTCCGCACCGTAATAACAACGCCGGACAAAGGCAACTCACGATTAATTAATATATTTTTTTTCTTTGGTGTATCCGTGTTTTTTTTTTCTTGTCCACGATTAGTAACCAGTCGGACAAAGAGAATCCTCGTAACTGCCCGAAGACATGACACCGCCAGTCGTCGACTTTGTACGCTGCTGCTGCTGCTGCTGCTGCTTCCGCCGCTGCTGCTGCTGGTGCTGCTGCTTCTGTCGATATATCCGGTGTGCTCGATAATTCCTCACTCACTCGCACTTTTCTCTCAACTAACTACATTCGTAATTCTTCGAACAAAACCGGTCTGTTCATTTTTTTTCTCGAAAAAGCTTGGAAAGAAAAATCAAACAAGGAAAAAAAAATATGATTTCTCCGTTGAACGAAGTTTCAACGATGACTCGCTGTCTTCTCGGATTTTACGACAATCTGTCTCTCGATTCTCGCGGAGCGACTAACGTGCTGCCAGCCCATGACGCCATCTTATCGTTTCACGATGGGTTTTCCACGGAACGAAACGGTCCTGTATTCACGTTCCGTCTCCCCGATGTATATATGTATATGTTTAATGCGTTCGCGACGAGTCTGTGTACGTAAACGCGTGGGCCAACCGCGTATATTTCGTTTCACGGATATGAAAAGCTTTTCCTCCCACTACTGAACGTTGTCGTACGAAAATTCGCCGCTAAATCCGTGGCGCTGTTGGCGCTTTTGTGGCAACAGATTCGTAATTGGTTCTCGTTTCCTCCGTCGGGGACGCAAAACTACGTGTTTGACCGACGAGTCACGCGTTTGCGGAGATTAATACGCCACACGTACATGCACCAACACCGTTGACATTTTCACACACTTGTTTCGTAATAAAGGGGTTTTATGGTGTAACAAAGTTACGAAGGTTTTTTTTTTTTTTAAAGAATTATTTTGTTCAGTCGATTTATGTTTGCAGAATTTTTGAGAACATGGAAGATTGCGGAGACAAGGACGGACGTGAGACGAATGACGATGTTGCGCTGTGGAGTTTATTGGTATGACGGATATGGGGAAACTGGTAAGGTGTGTACGGATAGAGAAATGAACGCTCACACCCGCGCCCGCGTGTGTGTGATTGGGCTTTGGAACTCCACGAAGCGCACTGGCGCGGCGAGCGGCAGTGACTGGCAGCAGGAGGGCTCGACTTGGAAGAATTAGGGTTTAGAATTGTGCAGTAACCTGTGGTAGACGTCGCTAGTGTTTGTACTGATGTATTATTCGCGCCCTATCTGGGTTTCAATTGCGCAGATTCGAATCCTCAACTGTAAAGATAAAATCCGACATCTTTGTTTCTGCAGGGGGATTAGATGGGGTTTGATATGCAGCTGGATTCTTAGGACACGATGATTTTTGAGATTTTTTATTTATTTTGCTTTTCCATGGATGAAGCGAGATGTGACGATGAAAAAAAATGGTTATAGGGATTTTCATGTCGATAGGGTAAAAATGGGCTGAAATACGAGTTTTGAGAGAATCCTGATCCGGGTTTGGTTTGCTTGATGCATTTTTGTGTGCAATGACCTTGCGAAATTCAAACGTTTATTATTTGAAAATGATTGGAGCTACAGCGATTAAATTTTGCGGACATGTGAAACTCTGGAATCTTTCTGTTGTCTGTAATAGTTTAATGATAAGAGCTTCCCCCGAATTGAAGTTGATGGACGGACGCGTTCATGACAAAGCCGGAAATTAATAGAAATAATTACTCATTGAGGAGTTGGACTTGCAAGTTTCAACTTGCAGCTTGTTTTTCAATTGTAGAAATTATTGCATTGTGGGATTTTCTAGTACGAAGTCGGATGTTGGCAAGATAAAAAAAATGATCTTGAAAAATGATCGTGAGTTGTATGTAGTCGTAGGAAGAATAAATTCATAGTGGTTATCAATGAATCGTCGATTTCTCAGAACAGAGTTTTGGGTTAACAGTGATGTTGCCGATAATTATATATTTACAATATTAATAAATAACATCTAACCAGGATATATTATCTGATGCGATTCTCCGAATATTTTATGTTAATAAATATGGATAGCATACATCTAATTCCACATGCTCTTCTATGTAAATAACATGTAAATATTCTACAAATCATTCTATTCACTCAATATATTTTACCTGCAGCTCAATTTGACGCCGTATAAATTCTCATCAAACCCATGAGACCTCGAATTCATATCCAAGGTCCTTTTTTCTATATCTATACATACATTTTTAGTTCCGTTCTTGATGCCAGTGGCGCTATTTCGGCGTTGCTCATAGCCCGGCCCAGCCCCTCTCGGCCCTGCACCGCTCGCTGCAACGCGATGTGCAGTCACATTTGCAGCGCCCCCTCGACTCTCAAGGCTCACGTTGATAATCCATTCGTCGTTGTCCTTTTTCTTTCAGTTTCCTCGGTCGCTCATTGGCGGAACCATCGGACTGAAACGAGTTTTTATCGACCAATGGGAAATCGCTAATGCAATCGAAACCCATAGAACTCGCGTGTTATTGTTTTCGTTTGGGGACATTTGTTCGTGGGGACGTTATCACTGAGAAACGTCACGGTCCACGTGATTACGTGGCTCTGTGGGTCGTACGTGTATCACTGGTCCGTCATCACGATAGCCCCTGAACCATCCTTGGTTTATCATGGGACTCGCGCTTAAGTCGTCGTAGCGAACGCACGTTGCAATTTCACGAACTTTAAACGTTCTTCATATCGCGATTTTGTTTTTTTAAGTTTAGTGATTTGAGAGAAAAAAAATTGTTACCTGTTGAAAAAGTGCATTTAAAATTTTTTTTAATTTAGGATTTTTGATTTTTTTAAATAGAAGATACGTTTTGGGGAATTCACGGCCGCGTAGGAGGAACTGACGATTGGCGGGAGGAGTTGTTATCAAGGACCAAAAGGATTCGACGATATTTGTGAGGTTAAAGAGCTGATTAATTGTTTTCCTTCGTTTTTTTAAGATATGGAATTGTTTATGGTAAATTTTATCGTGGGTTGGTTGAATTTTACGAAATTTGAACTGTCCTTGCTGTTAAATATATGTATGTATAAATAACAGAAGTGCGATTGACGTCAGTCTAGCAGAAGCGTTCGTGAATCATTTTCGAAATGGGGGAAAAGTCCTTGCGATGGCGGCAACGGCGTCGGCGTCGGTGGGGGTTTAGACAGGATGACGCTTGTAGAATAATTGAAAATGAATGACGATAAATAATTCGGTGCTGCGATGATGAATAAGGGACGTAGAGGAACGAAATATTATTCCATCAATTCCGTTTAGTTCTCGAGGTTACCGGTCAAGGTCGTTTCAACAAGGTCAATAGTTAAAACGTGCCGGTCAATGTTTTTAGAACGAATATCTACCATTGAGTCGTTTCACAACTGAACGAGCTATGATGAATAATAAAATTGTATTGCAGATTGATGTTAAAAGCTCGATCGGTAAATGAAAATTGTAAAGTGGTTTTCTCGGCCGAGATTAGCTCGTTGGATGAAAAATGAGAACGATTGACTGCGTGCCAGAATTCTGCAGTCAATCGTTCTCGTGTTTCATCCGGAAAGTTAACGATGGCGGAAGAGAACGCGTTCGGCTATCTCTCTCGTACTTGGGGCAATCTGAGAAAGATGGACGACACGTGGCACGTCAAGATAATGGATTTTACTTGTAACTCGTGCAGACTGACGCAAAATTGAAGCATGGATAATTCATTTGATTATTATTATGATTTTTTCTCATAATAGAAAAGGTGGAGTTTTGGAGAGTTTCAAATTCCCATGAAATACGATACCTTTGATCGATCCTTATCAAATTTTATTGATAGTTCGCCTAACGTTCGACGGCTGCAGCGAATTCGGGTTTAATAGGTCGAGGCTGACGCGAGTTAGAACGAAACTTTGGTTGTCTTAAAAATTTCGTTGAAATATGTAACTATAGAAAATATCTAGGTCATAAAAACGTCTATTCATAGAGACTATCTATTACATAAAAATATTTATTCGTAGAAATTATGTATTTCATAAAAATATGAATTTAAAGAAATTATGTATTTCAGAAAAATGATATATTTACAGAACCTTTTTATAAAAGTTCTATAAAATCTGAACTCGATGGATTTGGCCCAAATTCAAAAACAAGCATCCACGATCATTTATCTATTCGCGCAGATCTATTTACACCTATGACTCGAAATGTGCAGCGAGTAACCGTTCTCGAGCTGCGGGCGTTTGAATTTCGCAGGGTCATCACAGACACATTTTCAAATGTGATTTCTGGACCCTTTGGCCCATTTTGATCATACTAACATAAATAAAATAATAAAAATTCCGACATCAAATTCTTTCGCCGTCAAAATTCATCAATTTCGGTTTTCCAACGTAGCTTACAAGCTCTTCGGGAAAATATTACCTCAACGGATCACAACATCGAATCGAACAATCGTAAACGATCGCCGCCCGCTCGCCCCCTCGCGGTAAATTCTGTAAACACAAAACGCCGGGCGTTTTAACGAAGCTGCTTCGCAACGCAGGCTTGACATCCTTGCCAATCAGTGCCAATCGCAATGCTCGCTCGCTCATTTAAAATTTATCATGGAACCTCTAGATTCGGGTTACCGGATGTGGAAGATACGCGTAAACTTTCGAAACCCAATATCTATCCACATCCCTTACTTATCTTCGATTTTTCGCTGAGACGAGCCGACCCTAGCAATTTTGGCAACTGCAAAGTCAACCGAAAATATCAACGGTTGAATTTGGAAAGCTTCACAACTATAAAGTCAACCGTAGAAAAGAATCCTAATGGTTGATTAAACGGTTGTTTAACCGTGGTTTAACGCAGTTTGGTTGACTTTCGAAGATTAACAGTTGAGAAGCTGTAAAAATTCGACTGTTCAACTTTTACGTAGACTCAACTGTCTCTTTTTCAACCGGTTGACCAAAATGACAGGGGAGAATTGCGAGTCATTTTATCTCGAAATTCTCAGCATTCGCGAAATTGTCCCGGAAACGTTGTATAAAACCTTGACTCACGCGAGTCATCGTAACACGGCTTGTCTAATAGACGTACTTGACGTACCAATTTAGAATCGTGGTGTTCGGTGCACCGACTGACAGCAGTCGAGCGTAAGTGCGACAAAGATGGCGCTCATGGCGTCACGGATTGAGCGAGAGAGACGTAACTACGCGTTCGCCACGTCACGTTTAACGACTACGTGTTCTTCACGTGTCTGTAATTCTGTCTCTTCTCCCTCCCTCCTCCTCCTCCTCCGTCCTTTTGAGGACCGCGATAGCGCTATCTTCGTCGCTCTCGCGGCAGCCTCGAACGTTCACCTTCCACGTCTGGCGCACGTGCGAATTCTTCCGTTAACAGCTGATTGAACTTCCGTCTCGAATTTCCTCTCGAACTTGACGCGGTCGCGTTCGCATGAGCCGCGCACACCGGAAACGGGGCGAGGCTCGACAGAGAGAGAGAGAGAGAGGGGGGAGAGAGAGAGGGGGGGGGGGGAGAGAGAGAGAGAGAGATTTGGTTTATTATGCCATGGTAATGCTTTGGGCTGATAATAACAATGGACCTAAATAACAGTAATTATATTTCGAAGTATAACAAATAATGAAAATATAAGAAAAAACAGGATATGTGTATATCTAGAAAAATAAAATAAAAATAATTTTATATTTATTTATCTATGAAAATAGAAATAATAATAAGCAAAATAATGCTAACAGTCCGAGAACCGAAGATGAAGATTCGAGATGAATAAACAAATTAATTAAGAATAAAAGCATCAAAGGAAAAATAACGAAATTACCGCTCAATTACAGAGAAATAACGAAATTACTCAGAGAGGAAAAGAGTGAGAGAGAAAGAGAGAGGGTGAGGACTATTCGACCCTGCGACAAAATCCGAGCAACGTACGCACGAAACGACGATGATTAAAATAAAAATAATAAGCCATTGGGTTTGAAAATAATAATAAATAATCGACATTTTACACCATGCGACCGCAAGTCATCCACGTGTGGCAGGGTTCCTTTTTTCGTTTTTTTTTTCTGTCCTTCGTGTACCGTAGATATGGACGAACGTGAATGCCTTACCGAGTGATTCAGGCTGCGGGCATTCCTCCTCAGTTGGGTATTCGGATTGGTTCGACGGATTGACTAAGTGTTCGGGGATCCGTTGCAATGATTATGAAGGCAGAAGATAGAGGGGTGTCCTCCGTGCTTTGAAAAATCATATTCGACGTGGATAAATGAAGCTACAGAAAAACGGCGTATCTGGGATTTTAGTGGGGTGAGGAGGGCTAACTGAGCCTTGATTTACGTATCTCGGGGTTTCATTATAATAATAATTATTGAAATAAAAAAATATTGAATAATGAATTCATTTTATAATGATTTATTAATGATTAATAATCGATTATTTACGAACAATATATTATTGTTATTAATTAGTTAATCGCAATAATTATTAATTAATAATGAATATAATAATAATTATTATTATTATTATTGTTATTATTGAATTATTCGATGCAACAATGATAAATTATTATAGTTATATTAATAAAGAAATATTAATAAATATTATTATAATAATATAAATAGTAGCAACAATTGTAGTAATATATTATTATTATTATTAGTACTATTGAATTATTTCGACTATTGTTTTTTATTGAATAACGATAATGATTATTATTATTATTGTTATCATTATTATTATTATTGGTGGTCACGTGATGTTAGAGGAGCGAGAAGGCCCAAAGGTTCCAATAGTCTCGGTCGATGTAATATCGGTAATATTATAAATCGCGCGACCTTCGGCTCCGGTTGACGTATCATTATCGTTGTTCTGAAAACTCGTGAAAAGTGTTGCATTGCCGCTTATCTCCGGGATATGGCCGTTGGCGAGTTCGCCAGAGAGACCGAACACATCCTCTCGGATACGGCAAGACCGGAGCGGGGTCCGATGATCGTTCGTTCATTTCGATTGTATATTAGCAAAGCCAATCCGTCATTAAACCATGCATTTTGCCTAGGGAACTTTTTTGAAAATATCTCGAGGGCTCTCGCGTCTGAGAGTGCTCCCGTTTGGCGGCCATCTTGAAAATAAGGGCAGAGTCTCACACTTTTTCAATTATCTGGGTAACCTTGAGTCTGACAGAAAATTCGTACGAACCATTTTTGTTGTTAATATTATTTTCTACAACTTTTATTTCGAACTTTTTGGCGTAACTATGATAACAAAGAAGTTATGAGCGAAAAAGAAAGAATTTGAGCGATCGGAATATCATCCACTTCGTTCGTTGTATTTGAATATACATAGCCTCTCGCAAGCACACGGAAAAAGCTCTCAACGGGTTTTTCTTGCCACGTTGTTACGCGTGAGCGTGTTTTCACACAATCCGTAGATCCGCTAAAATGGCGCAGCTACGTTTCGAACGTAGCGACGAGGGTTCCCAGTGTACGAGTCGAGAATAAAAATGTTTCCACGAGGAGACCCCGGTGGCGATGATATCATCGGACGAAAGTGTACGTACATAGCTGAACGATGCATCATTCCAGACACAACGCGCTGTGTTCCCATCGCATTGATGATTATCCGATGATTATCCGATGATTTGACGTAAAAATTGTGCCGCTTTCGGAAAACCGAAGGTTTTCTCGGTGTGATTGACTCATGTTCGAGCTTTCGAGTCGTTACGTGGAAAATGAACGAATATATATGTATCGCAAGGAAATAACGTTTTACCGGCATCATTACCGGCATGCAGGCTGTTAGGATTAACACTTTTTTTGTTTGAAAAAAATGAAAAAACGAATGAAAACAAATTTTTGTTCTGTTAAAAATTCTCGACAATCCGATTGTATTTAAAATTTTTATTTTCATTCCTTAGAGTTTAAATTACTGTTGACTATTTTTTGTTAATAATTTCTATTAATTTATTGATTTGAAGAATAATTAACAAACTTGAGCTGAAAAAGTTTCAACGCGCAGTTAAATAAAAAAATAATCGATACAGAAGAATTAATTGGAGGACTTAATACATGCAAAAGACGTATTTTCCGATAAACTGTAGAGCGGTCCATCTCGAATTCCAATTTGGATTGTGTGTCATCGTTTTAAACTATTCTATGACTCCTCGCAGGCTTGCAAGCTTCTCAAAAAGCTTCGCCACAAAGATTTTCGAATTGCAGCGAATTCTTTGCTTAACGCATTTCACGCCCGATATCGATACAGCAAACTATAATAAAAAAACGATCTAAAAACCACATTATTTTTTCAAATAATCTTTTTCTTCAATTACCGTTTCTTTCGTCCACATTTCGTCTTTTGCTCCAACGACGGTCAAGGAGCGTAAAAAATAGAATAAAATGCAACGAACAAAACTTCACCGCATAAATAACAAATCTCGTTAAAGATTTGCTAATCAAGAGCTTATCGGCAAACGCCAAACCTCAAATCATATAATTCAGTTAACAATACTGCCGTTAGCTCAGTGCTTTAATCATCCTTTGTCCATAAGTTCGATACCAAGAATTATATTCCGTATCAACGGAAATATTAATTCGCCGAAACAAAACGCATCTAATTCATTTCAATCGATCCCCCTCTCATCTCCCAATTAAACAACAACGAAAACAAAAATCAAAGCCTTCAAAGCCCAACGAAAAACCTCAGATAAAAAAAATTATCACGTACGTAGAAAATCTTCTTTTATCACAAAAAAAAAAAAAAGAGATTTCCAACAACTCAAACAGTCCGTTTATAACCGTTAGATAAATAACCTAAGGCGATAGCACAGCCGGTGAATCAATCGTATCATTTCCTACAACTCAACCGTAACCGCGTCCAGTAAACAATACTCGGATATACGAATATAATGAATTCATTAATGCCGTTCTCGGGGTCGTTTAGTGACGAGCCGCGTGGTAAGCACAAAAGGCTAATTCAGTACATTAAAATACGTTCTCACGTGTCCGTATTCGTATTCGTACGCGTGTATGCGTGTATTAGTCCGTGACTGTGACGAGAGAGAGAGAGAGAGAGAGATAGATGATAATCGTCGTGGTGTCGGGGTCAGAAAGTTTCTCCCTCGTACTCGAGTATCGCATCACGTTCTATATCGTTGGCTGTACTCCCACTATTCTTTCCGCAAGACTAACGACCTCTAAAATCAATGGTGATAAGCCGAGGACGGGACGACGACCTGTACAATTTAATAATAATAAAAATAATACGACAGCGGCTGTAACGTCGTCGTGGTCGAGCTAATAACAATATATGTATATATAACGCATTATCGAAGTCGGCGAGTGTTGCAGCGCCAGACTTTGTTCGTACAGTCGAGTCGCGATTTACTTTTCGATTTTTTTTTCATCATTTCTCCCACTCTTGCGTCGGGGGGGGGGGGTCTGAAGTGGGCGTGGTCTCCTTTGGTGTTGAGCGAATGGTGTTCTTCTTTACCTTCTTCCATTGATGATGGTTAAGATGATGGGCTACAAACACGCTCTTCTCTCTCTCTCTTCGCAACGAGCGCTAATAGGCGCTGTCCCTCTCGCACTGCCCGATGTAGCTCATCGCCTTAACGTGGTGTTCTCGGTATTGTAATTGTCGTAAATATTCCAGGGCGTGATCGACCTGGGGAGTACTTGGATGTGGCAACGTCGCGTGTTATGATGTCGAGTAGAAAGAGTTTGAATTAACGCGTTTCGACATATTGTTTGGAAAATGGCACTGTTAAAACTTGTCGAAAGCTACATTTTGAATAGCGCACGGTGGGTAACCTTTCTCGCAACGTTGCCATGTCTACTGAATCACGACCGACTCCGGATGTAAACAATATTTTTTTCGATGTTTATTTGCTTATTGTTATCATTGTACTCTCTGAATTTGTACTTTCCAGTGCTCAAAATGTTCTCTGAACATTGTACTTACATTCTATCGTTTTATGTTAAGATTCGAACGGTACTTTTTGTATTATATGGAATTGTAAGGACAAGCGCGTGATTTCCCATAGGACTCGTCGGAACTATGCCGATTTGTCAGATTTATTTTCCGAGTATTTTCATTTGATTTATTGATCTGTCGATACATTAATCAGTCGGAATTTCAATCCCCACCCGCTGGGGGAATCACTAGAAGCAAGAGAAATTCGGGATTCCACTGTAGCTTCAAACCTCACTCCGCTACGGCTGCTGCTGCTACTCTTTCATTCACCAACTGCGAGCTAGCCGTGGTTTTTCGAACTAACACGATATCTTTCAATGTCCGGTAAAATTATTCGTATTGCCTGTAGATAATGACGAGCTCTGCTCATTGTTGCCTATATATATATATATGTATAAATATATTTATTTGATTCAAATTTACGCGCGCGAGAATTCGCGCGAAACAAAATCGTGGATTTTAAGATCGATGGATTATTTTAATCGTGACGATGATGGTTTTATTGGAGGTCTTGAATTGAATCTCGTTGCAGGTTTTTCGGAGGAAAGTGCGCACGGAAATGATGAAGGAAACGGCATTCGGCGCGGAATCTTCGAGATGGCCGGACACCCGACAAAATTGGGCAATCACGACGCCACCCGCTGCCGGATTTCACATCGTCGAGCCCACACCGCATCCCAGTAAGCCAGAGATACTTGAAATTTGAGTCATCGCATTTACGAGACCATCGGGGTTTTCCGATAAGAAGCCCATAGGCTTGTAATCCATTTTTGTATCGTTAAGGTTCTTTCTTTCGTGCCTGAATAGAAGCACGTGGGCTTCTTAACGAAAATGGGTATTATTTCGGAGAAATATTCATTTGATTTGAATTATAATATTATATATTTATATATTTATGAATATATAGTCAATTATTATACCATTGTCCATTTATAATTACAACACGAGAAATATTCCTGCTGCATATAAACCGAACAACTATCTTTCTTCTCTAACATTATTCCAAAAATATTTCAAATCTAAAAGAAAAAAAAAGTAATAAACAAAAAAATGAAAACAAAAATTACAATAAATACCTTATAAAATCGAAAAGTTGATAAAAATAAAAAATAAAATAAAAATGCAAAACATCGTTTGTCACATCCGGCCCCGTTCACCCAATTGTTCCACAAACACGCTTCCAATCACAAAATCCGTTTAAATCTCGACGCTCATCACCCAGAAGAGAATACCGATAAACTTCGATCGTTTACTCAAGATCGTAAATTTCGATTACCAGAATTCTACGTTATGCGGGAGCATTTGGAAGCGAACGATGGGCACCAGATGCTTCTATCGCCGCTTTCGGTGTGCATATATACGTGTATATTTATATACACAAGTATACAAGCGCACGCACACGAAATAAATATACGTATTACGAGCAAATAAACGTTGGTACGTCGAGCGACGTTACGAGTGACAATCGTGGCAGATAATGGTTGAGGGCCCGAGAGAGCCCATGGAAGCGTTCGGAGAGTCCACGTAGATCGACCATGGAAGATTGGGAACGATATATACGTTAGTCGTCGTCCCGTTAATAGGCCCCCTCCCCCCCTTCGTCATAAGCGTTATCACGCTGTTCAAATACCTCGCGTTATGTTTCCAGTTTGTCCCCCTTAAACCGTTACCCTCTCTACGTTCTCGCGTCGCATCGTCGGGATTCACAATCAAGATTCTTCACACACGTAGAATCATCGTCAGTGAGATTCGAAAATTTCGTTTAAGCGGAAGCAAACTCTCTTCACCTGTTCAAATTTCGTTTTCAATCGTTTTCACGAGCTGTCGTTACGTTTGGAACAATTTTTTTTCTCTTGCGAGAAAATTTTATGTAGATTGTATCAGGGGTCAAATTTTAGCTCAGTCAATTCGAGACCATATTGAAAAATTTGTTTGGAGAAAAAATTTTGCTGAGATATATGTTTATTACGAGTTAATGTTTGAAAAATTTATCTACATTTTATCCATTAAAAAAATTGGTTTAATGTTTGAAAAATTTATCTACATTTTATCCATTAAAAAAATTGATTAGCAAGAATGTTGGCTAGGATTTATTCTAGTCGCTGGATTAAAATTCCTGCAAATTAATCCAAAAGCAATTTCCTAAGAAAATGTAGTTCGTAAAAATATATGTAGCTTCGTCACTAATATTTTGTGAAGATATTGAATCGAAAAAAATCAGTGAAATAGCCGAGAGAGTGCGCGATAAGAGAAAAAAAAACATAGAAAAAATCATCGCGAATCATTGTAAAAAAACTTTTTGGTTCTCAACAAGTGAAGAAAAAAAAACAAAATTTCGAATTCAATCACAAGCAAAGCCATGCCGAAATAATGATGGTCGTTGTTGTTGCCGTTGTTGCGTGAAGAAAAAATATCTCTTCGTGGTAAAATCGTGAAACCTCGTCACGTGGAAATCGAGAGATCGGGTATTCCAACGGTTATGGAAATCTGGTCGGTTGTCGACACGAAATATTGCCGGAGCTCGAAAAAGCAAAATCGAACGTTGAAGATTGTCGCCCGCATGTGAAACGGCACCCATACTCCCGCATTTATTAATCGTTAGGATGGCATTTATCGAACCCGACGATTTAAATACTCGTCGGGGATTATGTTAAAACGTATAAATGTATTTCAAAAGTGTACGTAGCCGGGACTGAGATTTGTCGTCGACCGTCATTGAAAGAGAGAGAGAGAGAGAGAAAGAGGGAGAGAAAGCGACTCGGCGAAGTGGAAAGATATGAGATATTTTTCATCGATGAAATACAATCTGGAAGGTCTTCTCTAGCATAGCACACGAGAGAAGATGCAAAAATATAATTTTAATAAAATAAGTAGTCGAAGGAAATTCGATGTTTCAAGCTAAAATGCTTGAAACTCAAAAGTTGGAGAGAAAGGGAGATGTGTAATATTATTTATTAATATATTAGGTCCTGGAAGGTCTCCTGGTATACAAACCAGGATACAAAAATAGAAATAATAAGATAAAAGTATGAAAGAAATAAAAAAACATTGAAATATGATTATGGATAAAAAAACAAGGAGTCGATGAGAATTGAAAAGCTTGAACTAAAATAAAACTTAAAACTCAGAGTAAAAGAGAGAGAGATCCATGTATATAAACAAGAAATTATCCTTTCGTCTATTAGGATCTATAATGTCCTCTGGCACCCAACCCTAGACGCAAAAATAAAATATAATTAAACAAATCAACATCTAATCACGAAAAAATAATTACCCGAAAAAAAAATCGAAAGGTCAAGCGAAAATAAAATTTCAACACAGAAAAAAAGCCAAAATCTCCCAGCAAGAAAGTAAGAGAGAAAGAAAAAGAACAAGAGAGACACAGCGATATGAAGAAATAAAGAGGGAGAGATGCTGTTTGTTCGAGATATTGAATATCGGTTGATCGTCGAAGTAACGAAGACCGTCGCATTTCTCTCGGCGCGTCTTGAACGTAAGGTCGCGAAGTCCCGATAAAACCTTGGCCGATTGCGTTGGACCGCGAAGGGGCTGCGATCGCGGGGTAGGGAAGATCCCGTGCAACAAACGTTTGTCATGGCTTTAAAACGATTCATCAGTGCCAAATGCAACTTGCGAAGACGAACGTCGGTTTTTACGAGCCAAGCTCTGTATCGTCGGTGAACCACTTTGGCGAATTAACATTAATTCCTTTTAATTCGCGAAACGCAAGAAGAGACACCGGGAGAACGGAAACTCGTGGGTGGAACGTTCAATTCCTCGCCGCGAGCTTACTTTTTATGCACCGAATGCCGAACACGGACTATTTTTTTTTTTTTTTTCATAGAATATTTAATTCAAGAAGAAATTGTCGCTGTATTTTCTTTTTTCTTCTCAAAAATGGATCAATGAAAATTCGATTTTTTCCCCTTCTTTTTTTAACTGATTATTTGTTCAACCACAATGTGAAAAGTGGATTTATGCGAAACTAGGAGAGACGAAAAGGTTGTACGGTGCAGCAGGGTGCCATAATTTTCTAGTCGACTTGAATGTGGGTAATTGTAAAAAGAGAATGAAGTAATTGTCACCGATGCGACGTTTCAAGATCGAACGTCAGTCGTCGAGTAGTTTGCTCGAAACGTCTGTGTGCGCTTCCTGTATGATGAATTTGCGTTGATCAAACGCGACAATATTTGTATTTTAAATCCGTTCTTTTCTTACATTATTTTTCAAAATGAATTGGAAATTGCGTGGATAAAGAGAAGAAAAATTGGCGAGAGAGTGATTGAATTACATGTGATAATTGGAGATTGTGGTAATCGATGGAATCGTTTTACGAAAGTGAGAATACTCCGATCGTTAATCGCAACGAACGAGTCATGGACTCCGAATACTTCGAGACTTCATGGAAATTTCGATTGAAACACTTGCGCAGACGGGTATTTAATTTGTTGCGAGAGACGGCCAAGAAGTATCGAAAGAACAAGGATTACACGAGATTTCTGACGGATGAGGAAAAAAGGTTGAATTAAAATAAAATTTACATGAATACATGTAATAATTATAATGATAGAATTATCATCATTAAAATATCTATTTAGACATATTGGAAAGGCTAATTAATTCTTTCTAATAGCATAATAGGTTAATATTATCATTGATTATTATTGAATCATCAATAATATCCTTACTAATATAATAAAAATAATAATTGTTATTGTTATTATTAATATTATTATTATTATGACTATAATAATAATTATTATTATTATTATATTCATTATTATTAAATAATGATAGCAATCAATAAATGTTATACCAATATAAAAATATACCAAATATTATGGGCACGATATTTTTATAATAAGCATATAGATATTATATGCCTATTAAATTTTATTAAATTATTTTATCTTTTATTATTCCCTCAAATTTGATTCAATATTGTCTTTGCAATTTTTCGAACTAACGAATAATTAATTGATTAATATTATTATAATAATGATGCTCGTTCGTTAAAAAAAATATATCATTGTAAAGCGTGACGTAAATAACTCGTCGGAAATATTCAATGATCCGCGTTTCTTATCGTCTACCTACGATAGTGGATGAATTTTATGAAACGTACGTGGTATGGAAAACAACTCGAATCGAGATTCTGCATTGGCATAATCACTCTTGCAAATGCAATTTATTAGCGCTGATAGTGAGACGTCGAACACCGACCGAGCGTTTTATCCTTTTGACGCACTCGTTCGCTCATTTGGCCCGAATGCGAGGGCGATTAATTTGCAATATCGGGCGTAAAAGTTCTTGCAAGAATCGTTCTTTCAATTCACTTTGCGGGTGACGCGTTATCGGTTTTTTTTCTCTGTGAATTTAATTCGTAAATTTTTTTTTGCAGGTGGATGGCCGCCGCTGAATTCGACCTGTCTACCAGGGTTGGAATCCCTTACGCACCTTGATAAGATCTTCCTCGATCAGCACGTCGACATCACCGAAGGTTAGCCCCCTCCCCCCTCTGCTCGAAGAATAATTGAAAATAATAATTCGTTGTCATGCAATTACGCAAATTAATTTTTTTTTTCATTTTATCATGTTGAAATATAAATCATCAATCATTTTTATAAATGATAATTCGGCAATGATTTTATTATTAGTAATAATTGATCGACAATTAGCCAATTGTCGTATCAAAGAAATATCCAAATAATCTATTAGAAATTTGTCAGAGAAAAAATTGTATCTCGGTTGTTGAACTCGTTTGAAAAACGATGATGACGTTTCAATTGAATCAACGATGGATAGGTCATCAAATATATTTCGCTGTAAAAATATGTCGATTATTGTTTTTTTTTTTATTTGGAAAAAATGATTTCCGTAGGATTAATTAATGTCAATGGGGTCAAAAAACTTTTTGATCGAAAAAAAATTGGATTATGAGTGATTTATGAGACCGAATGATTAATTGTAAAGGAGTTGATACCCATTGGGGATGTTGCAATTGCGAACGTGAATTACGAGAAGAAGATAAGATAGTCTGAAAATGTAATAACGTGTTTCGTTATTTACAGCGATCGTGGGGTGGCCCCAGAAAAACAAATATACGATGATGGATTCGAACGGGCATCCACTGTTCTACCTCAAGGAGCAATCATCGGTTCTTGGTCGTATGTTCTGTGGAAATTCACGAGAATTCAACATCAAAGTTTTCGACAGAACGAATCGAGAAGTTCTTCGTCTTTTTCGGCCGACTGAATATTGGACGTCGGTTAGTTTTGTACATTTATTTGTTTATACTCAGAAAGAAAATTTAATTCATTCACTTACGTTTATCATTTTAATGAGCAGAATAAAATAATTAATCGATTAATCATTTTTACAATTATTTAACGGATTAAAGTATTTTTTTTTTTTGTTCAAATTTTTTATCCTGAGAATTTCTGGCGAAGATGATAAAAATCGATTTCATTTTTATTTTAATTGTTAAAAATTCTTTGCTTGCAACAAGAACCTAATTTCAGTCAGAAAAATTCGAGACTTTGTCGAAATTTAAGCAAAAATTAATGAAGCGATGTTTTGATATTAATTATTAAAAACCGGTTGGGATTAGTGTAAAATTTTTATTCATTTGATTTACCTTTTTTTCAGCGACTTCAAGTTTTTTCCGGAGATCTTCAACTCGGATCGATAAGCGAAAAGTGCGCGATGCTATTTCCCGAGTACGACGTTTACGATGCAAACGGCGATATACAGTTCCAGATAAGTGGTCCTTGTTGCAGTTGCGAGTGTTTTGGATCTACGCAGTTTCAGGTAATTATTTACGCAAATTCATAGTCACTGGTTCTACGAAAAAATAAATAAATCAGTAAATTAATTCACTGATTAATTTACTGATTAAGATACTAAAGCTAGAAATAAAATTTGTTTCCTCCACCGGGGTAGGTAAATTCTTAAAGTCTTAAACATACTGGGTTTATAAGTGCGATATATGTGCTGTGTTTTCATCCACTTTATGTCAGTTCGTGTTCGATGTAATGCAAAAAAAAAAAAAATATACCAAAGGGTGGCTTCTGGACCATCTCCGGAACGACGTGCGCTAATCAATTCCCTTAAAAACTCCACTTTGAGCCCAGCAACCTTACAGATACGATGGTCGCGTTCGGGACTATTAATAGAATATCCAGAACACCGACATCGGCTTTCAAAGTATATTTATAACACGTACACGCGGGTAATATGGACAACGCCATATCTCGGCCATACGAGCGTCGCTCGTTCGATGTTCCACTTAATCATCTCGATTCTAACATATAAACGTTGGATGTAACATCCAATAATTTATTAATCAATTATTGATTGTTGGAAAAATGTGAAATTTACTATCGACCAAAATACTTAAAAATTGATCGAATCGAATCGTTACAGATTTGATCCTTAATATTTTAAAGAAGCGATTAAACTTATTTATACATACATATTTGGATCATTTTTTGTTGTAATCAGTCACGAATCATTTGTTGCCTTTCGTGAATTATGGAAAAACCGATAAAGTAATTGATTTTTTATGTATTCTGTTCTTCACAGGTGTTCGACGCAAATGCTTCGAGAGAAATTGGTGTTATCACGAAAACTTGGGCAGGATTGACGCGCGAACTGTTCACGAATGCTGATATATTCGGCGTTTCGTTCCCGACGAGCCTCGACGTGAATCTCAAAGCACTGCTTATCGCAGCAGCTATCCTCATTGTACGTATTAAATCGATTATTTTTCAAACATAATCCGGTACTGATTTCATTCTTCATTTTGAGAAGCATAATACCGATAATGCCAGTAATGCAAATAAGCTTAACAAAAATAATAAAAATTTTTTTAGTATTATTCACTTGAATTATTTTCTCTTTCATAATTTTATCGAAAGTGATATTTAGAGAATAAACAATAAAATTGATGACAATAACGATATCGTAATAGTATTAATGATTACATTGATGGATATTTTTTGTATTTCAGGACTTCGATCACTTCGAAGGACGTTAAAATGTTCATAATCTATTGATTATGGGTCGTTTATTTTCCGACCAATACTTTTCCATCCTCCGCTAGATATTCTACCAGGGTATGAGCAAGGAGAATTTAATAATCACGAGTGCTTTCAACGCGCAGTCCGTTATTTGTGAAGATTCGCCTACAACTCCAGTTATTCGATTTTATACGCCATTGTTGCCGTCTTTGAATATTAATTTATGAATATTTATGTACACATATAGTGATAAACTTTGTTATTATCTTGGAGAAAGTTGAGCTATCGAGTGTCGCACAATATTTTTCGATAATATTAATCGAATTCTTGCCATACCGAAAAATTCATAGGACTCTCATTACGCATAAAATTATTTTTAAACTTACATGCTAATAGAAATGTCTCATTTATAATCAATTTTATAAAAATGTATTATCGTTATTTATCGACGAATGAGAAACACGTTCGTAACACAATATTAGTTTTTGAGGCGATGTGCGACTGTGCTCGGTCGGTAATCTAAAACTGTAAAGCAGTGTTCTCGGTCACGATGTTTTTCTTCAAAAAAAAATGAGAACGATTGCATGCGCCTTTAAATTCCGCAGTCAACCGTTCTCGTTTTTTATCCGTGAGATCAACGATGGCGAGAAAAACGACTTTGTGAAAATTCAACTCCATGGCATTTTTACCGATCTGAGAGTCGGACGATATTTTTTCTCATTACGTTAGATGGAAAGTTAAAAATTTTCCAGAACGATACATACCGCCATTAATTATTGATTCGTGCGTACCTCTTCTTGTTATTTATGAATTCGTCATGGTATCTAAGTTATTTATAATTTATGAATATATATTTGTATATTACGCATGTGCCTGTTATACTCGAAAAGCGATCGTCGGTTCTGCTGGATGAGTCGTTGATCGACGAATTTTTGTATCAATTTATTGTAAATACGAAAATATTAATGCTTCAGAGAATTTAAAAAATGTATTTACGTAATAAAAAAAAAAAGCGTGTACTTTGTTCATGTTCACGTGCAATATGCGCACATGTGTTTTATATAAGACAGTTGTCCGGAACGAACAATTTGTTTATTCTACACGTGTATAAGTGCAGAGAAATGCAGAGAAATTAAAGATTTCGTTATTCTTGTGATGAATTACGGTATACTCAATGACACGAAAGAAACATTGAATTTCATGTGCCGTGCAATAAAGTTGGCGTAACGATATTTACTTGATATACGAATAATTGTAATTGCCGTAATCATGGAAGGTAAACGTGGAAAAGCAAAATGGCGGATTCGTAGGTTGTACCGGTTGTACTACGGCTAGCCTCAACCTTTGGCGCTCCATCCGATCCTTTCGGTTTCTCATTAATCAAGTGTGAATGAAGAATAAGAAATAAAAAAATTAAATTAAATCTAAAATTTCATTTCTTATTAAATCGGGTTTAACATAGGTTGATTAGGTCTCTAATTTTGTATAAAAATCTCGGATGAGGTGCCAGAGGTTGATACTCGCTAGCCAGATGCGCGGATTGCGGCGCTCGAAAGCCAAAATGGTGGACCGAGTGAAGCTGGACCGGCTAAGACGCTCGATCAATGATAAAACGCGGTTGAATAACGCGCAATCTCGGCATCGGATCAAGGTGAAAAGTAGGCAAGATTTTCTAGGTATATCTCTAGGTAACTCGTGCCAAGACGCCGGGAGATAAAAAAATAATCTAGTGTTAAGGCGGCTGTCGCACCGGTTGCCACTCACACGGCGCTGTAGAAAACTGCCGCGTTATCGGATGGCAAATGCAGCCGGAAAATAGGCAACCGGGTTAGCACGACTGTCTTACCGGTTGCCACTCGACAGGCGCTGCAAAAGAGTTGAGTTATGCGCTATCGGATGGCCAACGGCGCCTGGAGATAGACAACCCGGTTTGCACGACTGTATCACCGGCTGCCACTAATCAGGCGCTGTAAAATATTTTTTCACGACAGGACTTTCATTTGTGCATTAAGATGATGTACTACAAACGCTCTCTCCGTCTCTCTCGCTCCGCAGCGAGCGTCAATAGCGCTGTCACCTTCCCACTGGGCGATGTAGTTCATTACCTTAAGGCGATGGGCTACATCGTTAAGTGCGAGAGAAATAGCTGCAATCATGAAAAATCGTTGTTTGTCGCAACAATTAATATCTCGGATCAAAGATGAGAACGGTTGACCGCAAAATTTTGAGCCGCAGTATTACCTTACCTAATTTTATTCGACAGAACAATTGTGGCGACAAACAACGTGCCGCCGTGATTGAAGCTATCTCTCTCGCACTCACCGATGTAGTCCCTCGTCTTAAATGAATTATGTAGCGCTAGCAAACGAAAATTCGCATTTCCAAGCACTCGGATTTTCGTCAGCGCAAGTTTTAAGACGGTAAAACATGTTTTTCTCGGGATTTTCATAGTAACAACGCTTCACAATTTTACGTATTTTTATTTATGTTGTTATTTTATTCGTGTTCTAAACTTGCATTCGATACATCTGGATTTTTATTTGCTTCAAGATATCTCAACAATATCGCTAAAATGCCAGAGCGCGCTTGCGTCGTGTAACGTGTTTAAGGGGCGAATCACTCAGCCTCCGTTTAAAATTGTTTTTTTGTTTGTTTTTAATCAGACGTTAACAACGATTACATAAAACGATAAATCAAGGATTTACAACGGATTTGAACAGTAAACTGGATGAAAAAAAAGCAAGTTATTCGAACGACAGTTCAACGATCTTTTCTGTCCGGACTAGAAAAATCACTATGCCCTTTTTTGTTTTTTTTTTTCTTCACAAATTTTGTTCCGTTAGTGCTGCTGTGTTAATTTATTTATTGTTAAATCCTGTATCGGCTATTTTTTAAAATCTTAATTCAACTAAGACAGGCAAAAGATTATTCTCTCGAATACTTTCTCGTGCTTCTGTGTATTTCACAATTGAATAATTATTTTTAACGTAACAATTGGTGTTTATTCTTCCGTTTTTTTTTTTTTTTTTTTTTTTTTAACCACAGACACATTCGACAAAGATTTTTTTCGCTTGATTCGTTAATTTATCATCATTTTTCCAAGCTTAACGACGTAGCAGCAACTACCGGGAGCCGTGATCCCAAATAAAATCATCATCGATACAATCAATGAGCGATATACACGTAACAAAACGATAATTAAACGGAATAAAAGCAAATATCCGTGTCAGCGCTTTTCAAGCGCCCACGCTTACTCAATTAAAAAATAATGATACGGCAATACGATAAATGTATCCCATTGTAATAACGATAATAAAAAATTAAAAAAAAAAAAAAATAGGAAAAGCGTAATACGTAAACGTTTAACGAAGCAAAGAACAAGCAAACGAAATAACGACGATAAAACAACACACGTATATTAGCAATACAAGCTGCCCATCAGTTTAGATTTATTTATTTATTTCTCTTTAATTCCATCAAATTTATTCTTCAATCATTAACTTCGTGAATTCGTTTACTTTCCTCGTGTCTTTTATTTTCCGTTATCTTCTTTTGGTATAGGCTAATTAAAAAGGAACTGTTCAAACGTAAACGTCAAGACAATCGTTCGGTTTGAAAAAAAAAAGGAGGAAAAAAAAAGGGGGGGGAGTGGAACGAGAAACGGGATCGTAGGCAGTTTGGGCGGAAAAATGATGAACGAGAAGTGAAAAATTAACGTTTAAAGTTCCTTCTCGATCTTAATAAGCTCGGCGATACCATCGTGCATCTCCTTGACCGCTTGATACTCGGTAAGTCCGAGACGTCGCTTGTTCGAAATATCATAAATACCACCCTCAGCCTCGGTGTGTTCGCCACGAGTTCCGCGAACTTGAAGATTAAATTTGCTCGCAACTTCTTCGAGTTTGGCTTTGTTCGCGGCGAGTTTCGGAACTTTTATGTGAACGGAAGCTCGAACGGTCGTGCCAAGATTCGTCGGGCAAAATGTAAGAAAACCAAAACGATCGTTGTGCGAGAATGGCAAACGTTTTTCAATGTCGTTGACGGCTGTTACGAGTCGTCGATAAACTTGACCGAGATCGCCACCCATTTGCATGGATATTATACGAAGATGATCTTCCTCGTTGCACCAAACGAGAAAAGTTTTTGCGTCGTTGTGATATATACCACGTCCGGTTGGCCAAAAACGACAAGCGTTGGCGGTTTGAAGAAAACGATCGCCTTCTTTGAAGAGAAAATGATCGTCGATGAGCTTTTGTTGGACGTCTTTGCTCATTCCGGTTAGGGGATAGAAAGTTCCTTTGAGCTCGCCTTCGAGACCGGACAGGGTGGAGGATACCTTGTCCTCCATTTCTTTGTATTGGGCCTCGGTCAGGCAGGGATTGAACGGATAACCGTCCAAAGAACGTCCGCATCTCACGCGGGTCGATACTATGTACTCACCCTGTAATCATTAACGAAAACGTTAAGTGGAGGGGCTTTTATTTTGGGGGGACGGCGTTGAATTGGGAGAAATGAAATTTCTGGCGAGTGTTTTTTTTTCTTTATCGAATTTAAATTGAATCGAAAAAAAGGGGGAGAAGGTTTTTATTGATTTTTGAGATCAAATTGGCGACTTTTTGCGAATTTAAGGTTGTCTCGGGAGTTTTGGCTATGAAAATGACGTTGACGAATTTTAATATTAATTTAATATATATAATAATTTATATATATTGTATTATATTATATATTATATATATATAATATATAATAATTATTATATATATAATAAATATAATTATACAATAATTATTATAATATTATAGTATATATAATTATTATAATATTAATAACTATAATATTATAGTATATATAGTTATTATAATATCAATATTATTATATTATTATAATTATTATAATAATTAAATATGAAGCCTCGTAGACCTAAAATTATAAGCCCTCTAATAATAATCATAATATTTTTGTTGAATTTCGTAATTTTTTGCTTTAAAATTCAACGAAAATCGAAATTTTGATGAAGCTAATTTCTTTGAAATATCGACAAAATCAAAGGGCGAATGAATGAACAAATAAAACAGAGGTTTTTTTTTTAATAAAGTGTCTGAGACGGTGTCAAGTACGAACGGGGCCAAGATAACGTTTGTCCTCTGTCGTTTACGTCTTATCATTATTATATCATCGCGTTGATAATGATTTTAAAAGAGACAGATAAGATGGTGGAAAAAAAAAAAAGGGCGACTCACAGTCGGGTCGAGATTTCCAAGAGAATCGACATCACCGAAGTCCTTTGGCGGATGCTTGTCGGTCTTCTTGAAACCCTGATGATAGTCGTCGATGATCGGATCGAAGAGATCGCCGAAGACGGTGTAGGCCTCGGCGTCCGGAGCGTAGATGCCAACGCCGGAATCGTGATTCTCGAGACCGGACTGGATAACGTCCAGAAGGGTGGAACCGAAAGACGTCTTTTTCGTCTTGAGCTGGTCGAAGACCTCCTTGGTGAGGTGCTTCTTCAGCAATGATTTGCTGTCGGAAGCGGCGAGTTTGGCGTAGCCAGCCTCCAATTTGTCGAGAACAGCCTGGTCGACCATCTTGTTCTTACTGAAATGGCAAATCAATGAGGGAGTTGACTAATTAAATCGATAAATCAATAAATCGAAGACACATTTGAAAAAATGTAATTCTATCTTAACGGTCTGAATTGTATCATTCATTCGACGAATTATAATCAATTGGAATGTAGATTTTTTACTTAATCCTCGCTTGATAAATTTAATAATTATTATATTATTAATTATTTATTGTATTAATAATCTATGAATATAATAATATTTAATGATATAATAGATATTGATAAATAATAATTAATTATGTAATATATATTGATCAATAATAATCAATTATACAATAGATATCGATAAATGATGATTAATTATTTAATAGATATTGATAAATAATAATTATTGATATAATAGATAATTTTATTAATTATCGGTTATATTATTATTCATTGTATATCAATTTTTATAATTTATGGAATAAACAAGTCCGAAGGCACGTTAAAAATCTATATTCTAATTAATCATTGACCAATCAATGAATTCATTCACACAACATATTAGGAATAAATGAAAAATTCTAGGAATCATTGATTAATCGAGTAGCCCTGAATAAACGATTTTTTTTTCAATCAAATCCCAACTCCTTCATCAATCGATCGATCAATCAACCGTACATTGGATTTCTTTCACGATTTTCAATCAAATTCTCTCATGTTCTATCCATTTCGTTCGATTAATAAATAAATCAATCGTCAAAATAAATTCAGGAGTGAATAAAAAATCGTCCACTCGAGGCTGCTACGTCATCCGGGTTGGGAAACAACGATAAAAGGATCGGGTGGTCTACGGGAAATCGATCAACGTTCGTGTCGCGATAAAAGTTAATTTCTTTTTGTTATTTTTTTTTTTTTATGCACTTCAATGACAATGGCGAATAAATTGAACGGGCCTCGCAGAGACGATACATCCGGCCGAGGATACGCGTGATCCGGATTTCGATTCAACGATTCTCGCATCCGTTTGGGGTGTTACACGTGATTGGAGTATATAATAAGCGTTTCTCGCACCCGATGATTGTCTAAACGTCAGACGTCCTCCCTCGCCCCCGCGACTCTCGGTAATATTTATATTATATGCATGTATACATAAATTATACATAGATATTACATCTACACGTGTGTACCAGAGACGATCGACGGCAATGAAATTTCCGGGGGTAATCGTTTTTTTTTTTTTTTTCTTTTTTTCTACTTACAATATTTGGGGATTGCCGGCGACGAGATGGACGAGGGCTCGACGAATGGAAGTGGAAGGGCTTCTATATTGTCTCGTTAATTCGGCCGACAAATGAGAACCTATCAACGGTTTTAATACGACCGCGGCACGCGTTAAGACGTTCATCAGCGAGCTTCCGGGGTTTTAATTTTTTTTTTGTTTTTCTTTTTTGCAGAATCCTGTGGTACAACACAGAAGCCAGATGAGATAAGGGATAGCAATGATAAGCAGAGTTTGAACATGTATTTCTATATCGGGACAGGGCTAGACGGTTGCATTTTAAAAATAATTTATCAATTTAAATTAATTAATAATAATTAATTATTTTCATCGATTTTTTTAAATGTATTTTTTGAAATATGTGAAAAATTAAGAATTAATTTTGTTTTATTAATTGAAACTTTTGTTTAATCCGAGGCTGTTATTATTACTAGATGGTGGACGGAGAAATAACCAATGAGCTAAATTTTCTCGAATCGTTGCCGACTTTTCCACGAGCAAATAGGAATTATCTTGCGAATACCGTTTTGATAACGCTGCTCGCGTTATCGTCAATATTTTTTTTTTTTAAATATGATTTACGTCGATCGATAAGAACATTTCCGGGACGATGATAGAAATTACTCCTTCAATTTTGCTTTTTCACGAAGGTAACCAGAATTTTTGATTCTCCTCGACCCCCTCTCATTTTTTTTATCATGCCTTAGAATTTCAATTACAAAAAAAACGTTGAACTTCCGATGATCTTGAATTTAAAATCATTCGTCGGTATTCGGTCTTTGGAAGCCTCAGGTCGGTACTCAGATTCCTGGCTATTGACATCAGCATCAACAACAACCGAAAGACTTCTAAACGTGATTGAGAATAATTTAATATTCTCACGATTTTTATAAACAATTAACACGGAAATAATTTAAATAATTTAATATTGATTCCGTATTCACGTCCCGATCGTAATTTTTGAGAAACCGAAGTTCTTCGTAACGTTTTTGTTATACCAAACGGATTGCATCATCGAACTCGTGACACACGTGTCGGTCTCCGACTTGTGAGCTCACCGAAACGGCTATTATTCAACAGTTTCGCGTAAAATTCCGGCGACGCCGGCCAACGAGTAGGCGAGGGGGAGAAGGAGGGGCAAAGGCGGTTTGCCCAAAACTCACAGCGTATATGAAGTATGTATATAGACATTAGGGTGGGTCAAAAAAAAACTTTTTTTTTTTTTTTGAATGTCACCCACGAAAACTAGTTCCTAGATACCTCTCCAAAGTACTCACCGAGTATAAGCTCTTAATATTAATGGAAAGAACTAGCTCATCGTCGTTTTCCATTTTCAATGTAGTCTCATATAAAAATGGTCATATCTTATCACCAATAAATTGTTAAACCAGTTTCATCATGAATATTCATAGGAAATTAAACGCTCTACAAAAATGATCTCTTATACTTTTTTCATTAATCGAACCATTTAAAAGATATTCAAGGCGAAAGATTGAAGAATTTATGAAAAAAATAACTTTTTGTTTTGAATTTTGTAACTTACTGAAAAATAATTATTGTCAAATGGGTATCAATTATTTCTGTAGGAAATTAAACGTACTACAAAAAAGGTCTTCCGTGGTTAATCGATTACTCGAACCATTCAGAAGATATTCGCATTAGAATTCCAATGCTTACTGAAATTCTAATGCGAATATCTTCTGAATGGTTAGAGTAATCGATTAACCACAAAAGACCTTTTTTGTAGAACGTTTTATTTCCTACAAAAATAATTGATACCCATTTGACAATAATTATTTTTCAGTAAGTTACAAAATTCAAAACAAAAAGTTATTTTTTTCATAAATTCTTCAATCTTTGACCTTGAATATCTTTTAAATGGTTCGATTAATGAAAAAAATATAAGAGACCATTTTTGTAGAGCGTTTAATTTCCTATAAATATTCATGATGAAACTGGTTTAACAATTCATTGGTGATAAGATATGACCATTTTTATATGAGACTACATTGAAAATGGAAAACGACGATGAGCCAGTTCTTCCCATTAATATTAAGAGCTTATACTCAGTAAGTACTTTGGAGAGGTACCTAGGAACTAATTTTCGTGAGTGACATTCAAAAAAAAAAAAAAAAGTTTTTTTTTGACCCACCCTAATGTATATAGACATGTATGGAGACGACAATGTTGGGACAACGAGCCCACGAATTCTGCCGAGTTATCGTGTAACAAAACATCTTTCAGGGGAATTGGTGAGATTGGCCAAACAAGGAAAAACAGGTCCTTCGCCTCGTGGTCGAATCACGACGATGACTCAAAATTCACGTCACACACACATACGTACATCCTTCGACAACCGATACATGTACTGTTCTATCGCTACGACCAGGGAAAAAAAAATCCGGCTATTGACTCGTTCTATGTTGAGAGAGAAAGCCGGGTTGATGGAAATTTTTTCGACAGAATGGAAGAGAAATTGTTGGACAGGGAGATAAATAAATAAATAAACAAATTAATTGATTCATTAAAGTTTGACACGCTCTCTTTTTGACGAAGGAAGTTGAGCTAAAGGAAATTTGTCAATAAAATGTAGAAGAAATCGGCAGGGAATAAAATTTATGATTTTTTTTATTTATTTTTATTTTCTTTGGAATATTTTTATTTTTCACATGGAAAAATAGAAATAAAAAAAAAAAACCCCCCGGCCTTTGACTCGCTCTCTCTTTGTGATGAAATAAGCCTTGCTGATAGAAATTTGTTGACGTAATAGAAATGAAATTGTCGGACACTGAAATAAATGAATTAATTAATAAACTTAAAATTAAAAAAGAAATAATGGAAACATTGGAATAATAAACAAACATGTAAATTGGAACAATTCGAAATTTCTCGTCTGACTTATCGTTCGACTCGCTTTCATTGGTCCAAAGAATGTTGCGCTAATGGAATTTTCTCAACCACAGCAAAGAAAAATTGCCGAACAATGGAATAAATAATTTTTATTAAATAAAATAATTAAAAAAAAAAAAAAAAAAATTCCGAAATAAACCAACAACTGTCTTCCTTACAAAGAAAGCCGAGCCAATAAAAAATGTCTCCCTTAAACAGAATAAAAATTATCAGACAATAAAATACGTACTCGTCCCCGGAAGCGGTATCCTTCGATGTACATCCGCCCATCGCGTCTTCCAATAAAGTCTCTCTCTCTCTCTCTCCCTCGCACGCACACACACACACACACGCACGCACTTTCGGTCTCGTTGCTACGTCGTTCTTCCTCCCCCGACGATCCAATCGAAATCGTGAATTATTCACGACCGACAAAAATTAATAATCCTCAACACCCAACGATCCAATCAACCTCCAAATTGCGCAATTATCACCCAAAAAAAAAAAAAAAAACAATCGTCGTTTGCCACACGCGCATGCGTATCCAACCCGTTTCGACTGATTGTCACAAGTTTATTTATTTTTCTTTCGTTTGATTTTTATTTTATTTATTAAATTTTATTTCCTCGGTCCGATTATATGGGAGAGAAGAAAACGATGAGATTCCGAACACTATGGGAGCTACACGGAGCGTGCGTAAGCGTGTGCCGGGGCTTTCTGGCAGATCGTAGCCTCGCGCTCGCGCGGCAAACCTCCCGTCAGGTCCGTATCGAGTCCGCCGGGAGAATCCGGCAGGTGGATGGAGAGAGGAAAGGAGAGAGAGAGCGAGGAAAATAGTGAGAGAGAGAGAGAGAGAAGCCGGAAGGGTTGAGCCCGGCCGGGTTAAGGTCGCGGGAGAGTCCGTGGAGAAAGGAAGAGAGATGGAAAGCGAGAGAGAAAGGATATTTCCTGGCTCTTGGTGGTGGTGATTCTCGTAGGTGAACCAACCCCCCCCCCCCTGGATTCGCGGCTTCACAGACCCTCGTGACGCTTCGCACGAGCGATATTCAAGAAAGGGTGTGGTGGCCTCCTTGGACTCTTGTTCACGTTTAATTTTTTTTTTTTTTTTTTTTTTTTCGTCGTCTTCGTCGTTTCCGTTTTCTTTTTTACTTTCGCCCCGGAAGTCTGAGATCTTATCGGTTGACCGGTGATAACGTTGTGACCGCGATTTTGCCCAACTTCGAAGTCAAAATAATTGTTTATATGTATTTTAAAACTCGGCCGGGTTTTAGAAGACTCAGCATTTTTCGATATCGAAGAGTCCGCTTCGATATATTTTGATAAAAAAATAGAGAAATTGAGAAATTCGAGTTTTTCGATATAATTCGATGTTTCTTGTCGATTTTATATCGCTCAATGAATTCTTGATTCTTCACTATCAATATAGATATGCCAAATCGTTTATTGACAGCGTTTATATTTAAATCCCGCGGATTAAGGAAGTGTAAATATATATAAATATCTGTAATCTGTGATTTTCTTGTGCGTTGTTTCCCTATATTCGTTTTAATTTCCCGATTATTCGATGCGATAAGAGTAACCGGGTCACGTTTGAGCGTTGTTGAAATTATAAACGAGCAACAGCGACGACGACTTCAATGGCGAGAGTTTGATTCGGGATTCGCGAATTTGGGGTTTGTACGATGATTGCAATTCGTGTCGTGTTTTTGTGATGTGAACACTACACTCTCTACGCTATCACTAACCAGTTGAAAGACATTTTCTGCGTTCCGTCATCTCTTTCTATTCCTCTCTCTCCCTTCTTTTTGCACTCTGTTGCTCTCTTGCTCTCTTGCTCTCTCTCTCTCGCTCTCTCGCTCTCACACGCACGAGAATATTACAGCGCTACGTAGGAAGTGTCTACACCTACAGACTAACATCCCCTACTCTGCTGAAAGGGTGGGGCACCGTTGTCGGTTCGACAGAGCAGCAGCAGCAGCGGAACTCGGAGACTAGGAAGGATATCTCCGATGCTTCGGCGGATGCTGGAGCTGGAGCTGAAGCTGACGCTGCTGCCCGGTCGATAGCGCACGCACGTTTCTCACTCTTCCTTTTCCAGACCGTGATAACACGAGCGCAGGACGAAACGATCTCACGCACACGCCTGCGCGACAACCCCCACTGCGAAATTGCTTAAGGGGGCAAGCTAGAGTGACTAACTTCAGAGTTAAAGAATTTTTGGGAATTTTTTCTTTCAATCAATCATTTTTTATTCAAATTTTCAATCTTCTTCTTCAAAGTTGATGGCGAATTTTTTTTTTTTTTATGTATTGACGACAATTTGGTGGTGTGAGTGCGGGGTAGGAAAATTTATTGATGATAATTTTGTTAGTGTACGAAAGGCGCTGACGGAAGTTGGCGATGTCAAAGAAGTTTTTCTACCTGGTCGACAGTACTGGTCTCGTACGATGTATTTGATATTTAAAATTAAGGGGGATTTCGGAGCTTTGGATCACGGGCTGGGATACGACGTGTGGGAAACATTTTTGGCGGAAGAAATAATAAAATGGCGGAGGTTCAATTTTTTTTTTTTTTTTTCTAATTTCAACGTTTTTGAAAGCATTTGACCGCAGATAAAAATGGGAGGGAGAGTTTGGAAAAATATACAATACACCTGAGCTGCTAGAGAGACTGGTTTTGGGAAGAAAACGAAACCTCGATTATATTAATCGGATGCATCCTTGATTGACTGTCAACCGGGATAAAAAATATTATTTTAGAAAAAAAAAAGTGTTTACAAATGAAAATTTATTCATAGAAGAGAGAATAAAAATGATTAATCGAATGGAATAATGAGAGATTCCCAATAAATATATCTTTCGAAATATGGAAGCGAAAAAATCAATTTATTTTTGGAATTTCACCGGATCCCCTCAAGAGGGAAAGGAGAATAACACAAAAATAAAATAACACAATGATCCCCGGCGATGATCTCGCGGAGGCTGAGCAAGGAGCAGCTGCACCAGGCAGCGGGGGAATCCTTTCTTTCTTCCCTTCATTATTGTCTGCGTGAGAGGGCTTGGGTTCAACGCAATTGCTCCGAAATTGTCACCAGCGCCGGGCAAGCCAGCCAAACCCAGGTGCGCAGGGCTGGCATCGAGAAACCGCGACTTCCGCCGCCGCCCCAGAAGGCGGAAGGGTCGAGCTCGTCTAACAATAAGGGTTGTGAGATTCAGAGATGAGACGGGGATACACAGCTTTCTTTTTTTTGAGTAACGTTGAAGAGCAATGAATTCGATGATTGCTATTATTTTCATTTGAATGAAACAAATGGTAGTAGTTTTTTTTAAGCTAAATTTCTAACGATTACGCATTAATTATTCGATCACGCTTGGGAATATGAAGAGAGATGGATCAATCGGAGGAAGAAAGTAAACCTAGAATCAATATTGAATTTTTTTTTTTTTTAGGCAGACGTTCTAATTATAGTCCCCACGGAAATCTCATCGAAATGGTTCGAATGGACTATAAAATATTTATCATTCGTTTCTCAGAGAAATTTAGCAGCAATATATTTTTGTAACAAATTCGAGCAGAAGAAAAAAATGAATAATGTAAATAAAATAAAAAGAAGATGCAAAACGAAATATGGCATAGAAGGCGAAAAAGAACTTGTCGAAGGTCAAACGAGAGTGAAAGCGCGACATTGCCAACTTTTGAATGGGATGCATAATTCCCCCCATGCTGTTGCTCGGGATATCAGCACTCGCGTGCTTGTGTAAGCTTTGCAGTTCTACTTCGGCGCACCCTCTTCCCGTACAAATCCCCCCCGAGGGCTTGCACACGCCAAGCCTTTACCACTTCTCCGTGCTTTCGCTTCAATGAAGATCTAACGAAGGCGAAGGCTCGAGGCACAAAGAAAAAAATTGATAAACGGAAAAGAGCGTGGCCGGGCGGCTTTTAAAACGGGGCCCTTCATGGTACGTTGAGTCGAGTACTCCGACGTCATAGCATTATGGCCCTTAACCGACGGCACACACGTGCTTGAACCGAAAGCATTACGCAATAATTCTCACGCATCGAAAAAAAAGAATTTCTTTATACATAAAAATTGCATTATTATTATTATTATCATTAATAATTATATCAATAATAATAATAATAATAATAATAATAATAATAATAATAATAATAATAATAATAATAATAATAATAATAATAATAATAATAATAATAATAATAATAATAATAATAATAATAATAATAATAATAATAATAATAATAATAATAATAATAATAATAATTATATCAATAATAATAATAATAATAATAATAATAATAATAATAATAATAATAATAATAATAATAATAATAATAATAATAATAATAATAATAAGATTAATAGTTATAATAATAATAAGATTAATAATTATAATAATAATAATGATAATAATAATAATAATAATAATAATAAGATTATTAATAATAATAATAATAATAATAATAATAATAATAATAATAATAATAATAATAATAATAATAATAATAATAATAAGATTATTAATAATAATAATACAATTTTGATATATAATGAAAGATTTTTCTCTCATAATTATATTAATATTTCTATCATTATTATTGTTTCAAATCGCGGCTAATACAACGATAAAGCTCCATTAGAAATTTGTTCCGTTCTTCGAAAATATTAGTAACAAAGTGTAGTTGAAAGGAAAATAGCCGACGTGAATTTTTTTTCCGATATATTTTTTTCTACTCGCTCTCGACAATTATCGCGCAATCTCGGTCAGCCAGACACGAGTCTTGCGATGCTCTCGATTGTCACGGTTCGACAAACAATTTCGCGCAGATGTATTTTTTCGTTACATTATCACCGCCCGTAATTGCCTCCTTGACGTGACATGAATCATGCGTTTGCTTATTTAATTTGCGCGTTTGTTACGCGACGTTGTTGCTAAGCCCGCGATAACAATTATTTTTAGGTTTTTTTTCGGTAATTTCACGTCCGATTAATTTTACGACGCGTGCGCGCGTCGCTGCGAAAGCTTTCTCGCTTCTTGGGGGACGCGAGAGATAAACGGTAATTACGAATGTCGTTTTGTCATCGCGATGCGGTATCTCGACGTTGATTAGATAATTAAAAATAGATAGCAATATTGAAAAATAACCGATATAACTTGAAGCCTCGGAGATTAATCGAGTGTTGCGGTATAACAAGCTTCGACCTTCTACTTTTCGAATCAATTTCCTTCATTGATTTGTTCCGGGTGTTATTTAATCGTTTTTCCCTTCATTTTGCGTACCCGAAATATCGAAACATTTTATTTCGAAAGCAAAAGTTTAAAAAAAAAAGCAAAGGTGTTACAACGAAGATTCGTGGGAAAATCTGAGAGAGATTAATTAGGCGAATGAGTAATGGATATAAATTTAAAAAAATACAAGGGGTTCATGATAACTACCTCAGTAAAGTAGAATTAAAATAATGTTGCATTGACAATAAGGTAGAATTAAAAATAAAGTCCAATCAAAAGTGCGATTAAATTAAGAAATCAAGGATAGGATAGAAAAAAACTCAAAATTGATAATAAGATTAGTAGACAGATTAGTAAGGTAGAACTGAGAATGAATATGTACAGGAAATAGCAAACGTGCGTATTGTAACCCCTTCAAAAAAATGAATGGTCAACAGATGTATGCATCTTTTCGAATTCAATTGTCCCAATTTCATAAAATAAACCTTCGTTAATCCTCACAAATTATACACACGTCGCCTCATTCCCAACTGAGCTCAAACCCTTAACGCAAAATTCGCTTCCACCATTAAACATCGAATCATAATCCTCTACCATAAATACAACGATTCAGAAAAAAAAAAAGAATTCCGAATCATTTTTTTTATCCGGGCGATTGTAAATAAATTCAAACAGAGCTAAGCTAACTCTCAAACACCATCCTCGCAATAAAATTTGACTCGTGGGACGCGGCGCGACGTCAATACGGATTTAAAATGAAATATCCGGGGCCAATGGAATTTTAATTGGACCGAGAATAGTCCACAACCGACAATCGTGAATCATAATCTGGGCCTAACAGAAAAAAAAAAAACAACGAGGAGGAGGTGGCAGAACATCGCGACAGCTAATCCTCATATCGATAAAAATTAAGCTTCCAACTCGAACCTTCCCCTTAAATCTCAAATAATCCATAATCCTTCCATAGTTCTCAACAAGACTCGACGCAAAAAAAAAATACACACGAACGAAATGGCATTGTTTCAGTTGCATTAGGTGGCGAATGGGATGAGAAAAATTGTCTCGGTATGCGACGAGGATCGCATCAGCTTCAGCTTCGGGTTATCATTCCAGTTAAAACCGGGGGTTGTCACTTAACGCGACGTCGACTCGGTTGTCGTTGAAGAGAAGGAGGATTGATTGTTGCCAGGGCAATAACGTCACGAAATACCATTGTCGAGAACGTTCGGAGCTGCGGGTTTAGCTACGCCGACGCCATTGACGCTGCTTGTCCGTTGGTCAATTAAGCCTCGGGATTTATGAGTCATGCCAAATGGAAACGGACAGACGGACGAACGGAGGGATAAATGTTGAAACGATATTTTAAACTCGTTGCGTAATTAGACTTGTTATTTTAAACATAGCCCGCATAAACGTTTTTTTTTTTTTTTTTTTTTTTTTTTAATTCGGGAAAATTCGTCTTGAGATAGTTATCGCGCTGTTAAATGCATTAAAAAAATGTATTACTTGGATTACATTGAATTAAAACGTTGTCTCATGCAGACGCATTCCTGTAATTTGGTCATTTTCGTACGGAATAGCTGCTTAATTCGTCTACGTGTACGAAATTTTTTATCAATGTTGAAATTTTTATTTTTTTATTTCGCTGTTATATTTTTAAAACAAAGACGGTCAATCATTCTGATTATTTTTGTTCGAGTCTAGCTGGTAACTCTTCGACGTCACCCAGTTTCTTATCGAGATCCGCCGTGGCGTTTAATCGTTAACATTAAAAGAGTCGCGTTATCGCGATGCTGACACGAACGGTGCGTAGAAAATTCATTGACTTTGATGATAATTATTTTTCTTTTGGAACACGTGAAAATTTCTCAAATTTTTCGAGCAGTCAATCGAAAGTAATCCTTCTTCTAACCCTGAATTTAAAAATCGTTGCATTAGAAAAAATTATCGCACGATAATTAACTCAAGCCAAAACATTTTCCCACGCTCGATTCAAAAAATAGAACCGATACCAAAAAAAAAAGAACAATTTTTTGTAATTAAAGAATAATTCCAACCCGTCGACGTAATTTGTTCTGAAAATCTCGGAGCTCTGATAATGATGGTCATTGCAAAACTCGGTATAACAAGAATTTGGGTCGAAGAATTTTACGAGCGAAGATTGTCGACGAAGGACGAATATTCCGGAAACGGCGAATAGAGTTGCACTAAACGCAGCGAGTGCAGGTCGGACGAATAATGAGTGAGATGGCTCGGTCGTAATTTGCAGTTCTACGAAAAATCCGGTTAATAATCGTCGTCGCTCTTGCTCGTGTAATATTTCTCAGCAATCGTTTGTTTGTTTGTTTCCGGGCTGTTTTTTAAAAATCGTTTTTACTGCAGCAAATTACGAGTGCAAACCTCGATTATTGTAGTGTATTGTTTCTTTTATTGTTTCCGTCGTGCGCTCGAGATCGGTGCTGCCAGATCATAGTCACCCATCCCCGTAAACATTGTCCAATTAACTTCACAAATTCCTTAAGGCGAAGTAATACACACGATTGTCGTTTTTTCTCGTTCTTCCGCGGCCACGCGGACGGTGCTTTATCTCACTCGCACTCAGAGCGGCTCAGTCGATGTATCAATTCACCTTAAGTACCCCCACTAGATCGCTGGAGTTAGTGACTGGCCGAATGACCGTAATTTTCGAAAATATGTAGTTAATTAACTGGCATTATAAACCATTTTCGGAATTTTACGGTAATTTTATAGGAATAAATATCGTATAGAAATTTATAGAAATAAATAGCAATTAACCAGAATTTAAAGACTTTGACGAGCTTAGCGGACTGTTTTAGATCTGGTTTCTCATTTTTTTCATTGATTAATAGGTAATTAAGAGATCCCTTGTAGATCGGTTGATGCAATTTAAAAACGAATAAAAATAAACGTCCTGAAAATTTGGGAAACTCTAGAAAAATTCTTCCGATCAATTGTCGCCCTGTTTGTCACCTAGGCTGCATTCTCAAACTTTTACCAGGTTAGAATACGGGTAAGGGTTCACTCTCGAGCTAGCGTACTGAATAAACGACGAAGGTGAGAATCAATTAAAACGACGCTCTCTTATCAAGCATATAGTATTGAATCTAATATAGCAGCTCGTAAAATTCGTATAAAAACACAAACCCCCAATTAATCTATCGCAGTCACTGAACTAGGTTGCAGTCACGTGGAAAACCAAGAACGTCCTTTTTTTTGTTTGTTCATCAGTTTTGCGTCAACAACTTTAACAAAAAAGCATATTTCGAAAAGTCACGTGGTCCTAATGTCAAGCCATGTTCATCTACGTCCCCGACGTAGAAGTACAAATACTCAACTCGAGAGTTGACTCGAACGTGTTTCTGAACGTCTTAAGTTGGGTCAACTCAAAGTTTCTGAGTCCCCCCCCCTCAAGTTAACTCAACTTAACTCGAGAAAAGTTCAAGAACGCGACGCTAAACGCATCCAAAAAGCCCTTGAATCTAGCCAAAAAAAAAAATACCGCGATCTGGCAACACCGCTCGAGATAGTGTCTCCGCTTACCACCCAACCGATTTAAATCGCAATTGTAATAATCGCGAAACTTGGCATCGATTACACGTCGATGCACGACACGTTGAATTCCCGAAGGATTTCGTTTCACGCTGTTGTTTCGTAAATTAAAAAAAAATATATATATCCTCCGTAACCCGGACTTAGGATGGCCAAAGCCGGCTAAATAATCCCGAGGCCAAGGAATGCCCGATTCACGTCCGTAAGCAACACGAGACGAATTCGTTCGAGCGTCAAGCGAAGACTTTTCGAACTGATGCCTTAGACAACGTCGCAAACCTCGCAAATAAACGAAACTCCCCCGCAACTTGTGCTCATAGCCTTGATTGTCTTCGTTGTATACACATGCGTATAAAAAGAAACGAAACTTTTTGCAAGCTCATAACTTCGCAATGTGGAAACTCTAGACAGGTGTAGAGGCAACGTCGGATCTCAAAGTTTTGATGTTCGTGAAGAATTCGCGATTATAAAAATACTTGCGGATCGCTCGACGTTTCTGAGTATCGAGTGTACGGTTTCTCACGATTTATCGATTACACCGCAAATGAAAGAAGACACCGGCTCGGCTGGCTTAAGGCGTGTTCAATAATCCAGAGGTAAAAAAATGTACGTAAAAAAAAAAATAGTCGTGATTATATATCTGTAGCGGATTAGTGACGGACGTAAGTACGACAATTTTCGTCGGCAGAAATAGAAGAAAATAGGGATGGCAGTAGGGGATAGTTCTTGAGAAAGTATTCTGGTGTAAAATTGATTGGAGAGAAAGTTCCGGTGAAAATGAGGGATTCGACGAAGCTAGAGTGACGATAGAGGGGTGGACATTTTTTGGAAATTTTGAGGCGCTGTTAAAAACAAGCGGCTGCGATAATTATTGCAAGGATTAAAGATTACATATAAAAATTATAATGGCATTTGAATATTTCAATATTTACATTTGAAATATTTTGATTTCCATTTTTTTTTTTATATGTTTAGAATATTTATGCGATAAGAACTATTTGAATAAATTAAATTTAGATTTTTCGGATATTTCAATACTAGGATTTCATATGTCTATATTTTCATTTTTTTAAAAAGTATTTCCTATTTTTATAATATTCAAAATATTTTGATTCCAAAATATCGGGAATGTTTAATATTTTTCCCTCATGCGGAAGCGGAAAAATCAATGAAAAAAGTTGCAATCGCCCTCGAATAGTTTTCGATTAACTTTCGATACGCATAAATCAAACGACTTTGTCGTCTCGCATTTGGCACCGTCGCGGCCTGACAGATGCTCGAGTGCCAAAAATTTAATTCTAATCTCTGTCACTGTGTCACGGTGACGATACTCGGGTTGAGAACGTTGTACCACCAAACCCCAGCGACGAAACGTTTGGCCTTCGGTAAGTCGTGTAACGTCTATCGCGCGAAGAATTTGAACCATTGCTCGAACAGATAAAAATAATTAAGGAGATGTGAATCAGGCCGGACAAGATCTGCTCTACATTGTGTACACGAGCTAGAATCGAGTCAAGATCAGAGCCAACTATACTTTTACGACAGCGTAGACGCGTGACGCGGATGACGTGGCAACTACCGATGGAAACACGCAACTCCATCGATTTTAGTTCGGACCGCGCCGGTGTCCGATGGAAAGCACGACATTCTAAGCTTTGCCCGATAAAACTCAGTCTCGTTTTGTCCCGTAACTCGAAAAGTCGACGAGAAATTACGTCCCGAAACTTTGCTTTGTACGGGGAGATCATAATCGAGAAACTAATAAATATTAATCAATTTTTTATTTAATAATAATAATTATAATATAATAATTAATATTAACATAAATCAATTATAATATAATAATTGATATTAATATAAATGAATTATAATATAATAATTAATATCAATATAAATTAATTATAATATAACAATTAATATAAAAATAAATAAATTATGTTATAATAATTAATATCAATATAAATGAATTATAATATAATAATTAATATTAACATAAATTAATTATAATATAATAATTAATATTAATATAAATTAATTATAATATAATAATCAATATTAATATAAACCAATTATAATATAATAATTAATATTAACATAAATCAATTATAATATAATAATTAATAATAGATTTTTCAAATTAATAATAATCAATATTAATAAATTAATAAAAATCCACTGGAAAATTCTTCACACGAGCTAATAAATTTACTGTGAGCTAAAAAAAAAGAAAGAAGAAAAAGGGAGTTCCGGAAGTCAACAGATTTTGGGAGAATTTCAAGAATCTCCTCCCCCTCCCAAATTCATCAGCCTTTAGAGCATGCTAAACTTCTGATACAGATTATTTCGTAGTGAGAATATGCTTGAGGATATTTATGGGACGTCGAGTGAATTCGAGACGTAATCGTGACTTCAACGTTTGATGAAGATGCAATTTATATCCGTACGCGAGTCTCGATAGTCTAATTTTTCATCGAGCAAAAATCACGAGAGCGAAACTGGCGCACCGGACCGAGACTCAAGACGCTGCGGGCGAGACCACCGATGTAAGAGGCAGCTAGCTCTGATAAACAGCGAACAGCCGACTTCGCTGCGGTAATAACAATCCCGGCAAATTATATTTAGGGCGCTCGTACGGACTATCGAGGTATTAGAAATCTCGGCTTCACCGTTCGAGCATAATTGAAATGTCTGATTTCGTTGGTGGAAAATAATTCGGTTTTCTTCAAGATAATAATTCGTTCATCATGGAGATTTAATGAAGATCGAATGATTAACATTGAATAATTCGAAATACTAGTCAACATTTTTTCTCTGAATGAATTTTTTTAAATCAACCCCATCGAATGGGGTGTCTTTGAAAAGATCTCCTGGAATGCAAGAAGAGACGTTGTAGGACTTTTTGATTTTAACTTCTCACTTACGAGATATTTGCTTTCGACATCGTTATAAGAATGCATAAGATTTGCACCTATAATTTCCGAAAAATTATCGATGTAAAAAATTTGAGAAAATTCAAGAACGTCGCCTTAAATATGTACTTTCTATTAAAATTATAAAGAACACTGTAGCAAAAATAGTTGACGAAAAATGTAGGAATGACTCTTTTTCCAAAGCAAACAAAAATGTTTAAGCTGAAGTAGCTTTTAATACGTATCATGAAAATAACTCAAGAAACCCTATTTATGTGCGTGCCAACGTTCCAGGCCGATTTTTCTTCAAATCAAATGCCCGCAGCAATTACTCATTCCGATGAGAACTATACAGATAAATCGTATAGTTTATTTTTTCCTGAGCTGACGTGACGTTGATGTTAGCAGATAAGTTCGCTAGTCAATATTTTACGAATCGTTGCTTTGAAATTTATGAGCGATGATTAGGCATATGTGAGAGTTCGTAGCCAGTCGCAAACGACGTACATAAACGTAAATCTTCGTTCGTATAGACGCAATCGATATACGCAAAACTTGTGTAAATCTTTGGAGGAACCAATCGATTTCGAACGGTTCCTCGATTAATCCCCATCTACGATAATTTTGCCAGCACTTAGCTCTAATTGTTCATTTTATTGATTCGAAATTGAAAAAAAAAAAAAAATTACGATAAATAATTTAAAGAATACCGAAAAAGGAGAATAACATAAATATGTCGAACTTAAAACCCGACGTGCTTCAGAGCTTCCAAAACAAAAAAAAAATAATGACTGAACAGATTTAACAACAACAAAAAAAGTAGAAAAAAATGAAAATAAATTTACCTACGCGACCGACGGTTCATGACAAAGATTGACGACTGTCATATTTACCGTTCACTCGCGTGTGCGGGTGTAGATGTAGTATATTTACATCTCTACATGTGTTTATGTAGTGTAAGCACAGCGAAGAGAGTTGGAAGCCAGTTTGGAACAGTGCGAAGACACGAAGGCCGTCGTTGAAACGTACAGACAACGACGAGTTTGTGGTCGGAAAATATACAAGCGAAGCCTTCGATATTCGTTTACGTCGGCGACATTGCGACTAAGACCACAATCGTTACGAGCCATCTATCAATAATTCGCCAACATCGGCTTCCCCGGAGACATTCGCAAGGCGATTGTGAGCGCCCTTGCGATGCCACGTGTCACAATGCATCGCGAGGTGATGGACATGTGTGTATATTCGTGTTTGCTCCGAATATGGGCTCGCACACGACGTTATTCGTGGGTTTTACTTTGGACGTGATTCTTTTATGAATTACTGTCAATAATTCACGACTTTGGGACGACGGTGTGATGATTAAGATGAATCAATCGAAATATTTATGAATATTTGTATGCAGCCCATCATTCATGCATGTCCTGAGTTTGATGTTTGATTATCTTGATTTGTTTGACGAATCGAATGAAGGTAATGTAAAGAATCGAGAACCAATAACTTATACATGTGGTCTGAGAAACGTATGTTCTTTTTCTGTTATTTCTCTATTATTTTGTATCAATGATAATAGAAATAGTAACAATAATAATAATTTGTTTTGTAAATTTGTGGGTTGCAATAATTCAATAACAATGTTTGTTACTCATTGATATTTCCTTAGACGCAGAGATAAAGGCTGTACAAGATTAGAAGAAAGGAAAATATATTGTAAATACAAATCAGGTTCAATGACTGATTTATTGTACGAATGACAAGATTCTAGAATGAGAAAAGTATTTCATATGATTTTTCATAAAATATAAATAATTCCCTCTTTTCCCTCATCTTCATCATTAATATCATTATCATTTTTTAAAGCTGTGTAATGGACGCTTTTTTTTTTAAATTCGCCCCGAAAGTTATTGCATCGCTTACGTGAAAATTAGATCCCCTGCGTTAAACAATAATAAATAAAATCAGTGATGAAATGTTTCGAAAAAAAAAAAAAAAAAAACTATTATCCAATACGCTCAGCATGTAATGCGAAATCGTGTGTGCGGTCAGTGCAAGGAGAGTTCACTCAACGTTCACAAACGTTGTCTAATCGTTATAGTTATATAAATACCTTGAAAGAGTGCCAAAACGACCAAAACGCTCGAGGTTCATCATTTTGTTTTGTTTCTCGCGGCTTTTCGCGTGCGAAGTACACGCATACATATAAATATATGTAACGCGCGTGCAGCAAGGTGTGTATTTTGGGAACCATTGGAATAGGTGGGCAAAACCGTGTCCGGGGAAGCGCGGACTTTTCGCGTCTGGAGGAGTTCAAAGACTTCTGTCTCTCCCGTTTCGACGAGTAGACGGGAATAGATCGGGGGAGGAACCACGCGCCGAGAGATGTGAGAATCCCATTTTGCCATCCATATAGGCGAGCTAACGGGTTCGAGCTATTCGAATTACAGCAACTGCTGCTCCGAGTTTGCACAATTGTCGTCTGATAGGCGAGAATATTTGAACAAATGAGTTAAATTCACAAAATATATTTTCTTTCGCAAAATTCAGAACTCAAGGAAGATGCTGTGTTGAAATTTGTTAAGATAAATTCGATTTATTTTTATTTTAATTGGCAAAAAGAACTCTGGCTTAGCTGAGATGGTCGCACTAATGTTTAACTTTAAATGGGTGTAACTAGAAATCGATTTTTTTTAGACGGTCGATGCTTTTAAGATATCACCTTAATAATTAGAATTTTTCAAAAAGCAATAAGCAAGAGCTTTGATAAGCTTAATAAAATTTAAAAAAAAACGCGTTATTTTTTAAACTTCACGCTTGTCCGGGCTTTTAATGAGCCCCATGCTTGCGCCACATTCCATAAGATCCCATAATAGATCCACAGGCTATCGATTTATCAATTTAGAACACAAATATCCGTTGACCTTGCCCAAGTATTTATACATCGGCTCGTCCGAGCTTTTCTTCGTAGCACACGAAAAAAAAAAAAAAAAAAAAAAACTTCAGCAATGCATCTGATCAATCAATTACGTGTTCGTGGTATTTAAACTTGTTTCAAAACAATGGCAGGTCCGATGGATAATTCGGTAATTGACGGACGAAGGAACAAAGAGAACATTTGTTCCGAAGAATCGTGGAGAACTTGCGGGGTGTGCGAAAAAAAATCGTACATGAGCAGTCGAGTGAATAATATATAAAAAGATTGGGAAGTAAAAAAGGGTGGGAGCAAAACCATACCCTTGCTCGTCACCCACCTCGCTCTTCCCAGACCCATTTGACGACGACGAAGCCCGAGCGCGTCGACGTCGGACCGTCAACGATCAATTTCCGTTTTGAATTACCGTACGGATAATGCGAGCGCATGCATTCCAGTCGCTCGGACGAATCTGCCGGTCACTGCGCGCGTAACGAATCTCCTCTGTACTCACCCGTTCGCAGCGATATCGCCACGAGTTTGACATTTTTTTTTCGGCCATGCACGATTGCACGCCCAACGGAGCTCGACGAGCCTCGAATGCAACGAAAACGATCGATGGGGACGTGCTGAACCGAACCATCCCCTTAAACCCTACCCTGATTAGTTTTTTAAGTGATTTTTCTTATTATTATGATGATAGGAACGATATTATATTTCATTTATGGAGATTGACAATCGAGCTTGGTGATCGGGGGTTGAATAAAAAATCCGCCAGACTCTCGAAAAGGCGTAAAACTATTGTCCACACATGTGACGGAATAAAAATGTTTGAAGTCGGAAAAGTAGGTATTGTTTTTTTTTTTTTTTTTTTTTAATGGGAGGCTTGTAGAGAAATAGGACGAATGTTTTTTTTATTTGCTATTTTTGCGTCACGAATTATTGTCGTTGTTGTCGATAGAATTATTTTCGAAAAAGGTGCGTTGAAAAAGATGATATCGAATGATGTGCTGGAATCACTGTTATTTTTTTTTGTGATTAGAGAAAACGAAATAAACATTATTTTTAATAGATCAGTTGATGATGTGATTATATTTGTTTTATCGAATTCGAGGTAGATAATAGCGTTTCTAATAGATAATTAAGGCGATTAGCCACATCAGCCAATGGCTATAAGTGCGGGTGAGATGGCGCCATGAGCGATTTTCGTGGAACGAAAGACCGAAAGAAATATCTAACCCCCACAATCTCAAATCATCATCAAATCGTCAAGAAGAAACGATCATCAAACACAAGTCTCAACATTTTTCAATTTCATCTTTTCAATATTATAAATAGATATTCAACAAAAGCTGCAAAAAAAAATTAACCTCGATCTTATCTACGTCTCCGTATTTTTTCTAAAATCAATTTTACAACTCGAAAAATATCCATTTATTAAAATATTTGGACTTGACTTCGCCGCGTTTAAGTTCTCGTTACCGATCGAGCACAACGGCGCCACCCTAATTTCAACCTCGTCGAAAAAAATTAAATACAAAGCCAAAGCCTCCATCTTTGTTGCATTAGTAGCGCTAGGCAAGCGTAAAATGGCGACGCAACGTCCGCAAAATGGTTGCTCCTTGTCGACGGGGGGGGGGGGGGGGGGGGGGGGGGGCTCCGGTGGCACGTTTGGGAACCACTGAACGGGCGGGCTCGAATATCCTATCGAGTTTCCGTTGTACCGCCGGGTCTTGCGTAACACCGCAGAAGGTAATTCGGGCTGCACCCATGCGTCGGTGCCGAGCCCTCGAAATTCGCTCTCATTCACCAACCCGTAATTCATCGATACTTTTGACGGATAACTCATTCGAATCAGCCAACCCCCCCCCCCCCCCCCCCCCCTAGCCCCTCTCGGCCTCCCGTGACGCTTCCGGTATGGCGAATTGAAGATTCGCGACGAATCTACGGCCAACGCGCTTCTGTCGGAGCAGCAGCAGCGACAGCAGATTTGGGAAAATCGATGCAACCCATCGTCGTCGTTCCAAAATGGCAGAGTTACGAATAAAATGGTTGAAGAACGATTAACACTCGAGAATATTCAAAGTTTGACTGGCGTAATTATTTAGCCGTGGTTTGCGATCGAAGAAAAGAAATATAGATGAAATCAACGGAATCGTGAGATTGGAAATATTGTGTGTATAGGTCATTCCACGTATCCACATTGGGTTGATACATTGTACGAAAAAAAAAAAACAATAAGACCGTTCGAGTCGATGAAAAAAAAATAATTTTGATTACAGAAAAATTGTAGCATAAATTTATGTACCCAGAAGTCTCCAAGTCGTTAAGCAAAATATTTCGATAAGGAAGAATAGAAAAAAAATTTAGTTGAGATAAAAAGATCAATGATTGAATGAATAAATGAATAATAATAACAGCACTAAGGTGCTGATTTAACGCTGACGCGCGAGGGTTCTATTTCTGTTGATAATTATCCTGCGGATGAATGAACGTGGCGGCGCGCGCACTGAAAGGGTAAGAATTTTTCCCTCGACTTTAAACCTTTTCTTTTTTTCCTTTCGAATTCCCCCATTCCGCGGAAAAAAATAGAAAAATCAATCGTCCCGAGATCCCCAGAGCGAGCAGCTTAATCTTTCTTTTTCTTTTCGTCCCACCACAAATTCTCGTCCGTAATTTTCCGAATGTGCATTTTGGCCATCGATTTTCGGGGACAAACCCGAGACCTTGCGATTCTATCGACCGACATGTGCGAAGACTGTCAATCTCATTACACACAAGAAGGAAACCGAACAATAATATTGAAAAATAAATAAAAAATATTTCCCCAATACGTCAGAACAGAAGTTAAAGAAATCGCCCACGAATAAATCATCCCAAGGGAGACCCAAAGACGAAGAACAAAGGGTGGGAATTTCGTGCTTGATAATAAAAGATTCCTCGAATGAAAATAAGGTTGAGACAAGAATCTTTCGTCGTACACGTAAAAAAAAAAAAAAAAAACATAAAAAACGACGGAAAAAAAAATCGAGTTAGCAACCGCGCTTGTTTGTATCACGGTCAAAGCGTCGGGAGGTGAGGAAGGGCACGAGAAGGCGCGTGACGGGAGGGGTACGGAGGGGGAGAAGTGCGAAACACGAGCTTGGTTAGAGGCCTCGATTCGCGTTGACCAACCCCTCGCGTTACACAACGCCATACCTCGACGCCTGTAACCGATATTCTTGGTACTCGCATCCGTCTACACAGTTTTCAACTGAGCAAACATCTACATTCCCCCCTCCCGCCCCTCTGACATTTTTCAGTGACGTACTTCAATTGTTCGGCGGACAATATTTTTTGTTAATTTTTTTCTTTGCAAGTTGTCTCATCGGTGGGAAAAACATTTAAAAGAATCGTTGATGGACTCATCTGATCTTCCGTTAATTACCCTTAAGACACAGGAACATTTTTTTAAAAATACATAAATAAATGCACTGATGAAAAATTTGCGTCCGAATCACTGATTTAACGATCCGTAAGTCGGTACATGAACTAAGAGGCGACGACGCAACTAAAATCAACCGTCGACGGAAATATATCGAAAAAACAATGAAAAAATTATAATAACTACATAAACAATATATGGCGTCGCCATTAATTCGACGAACTGGCGATATTTTTGTTTTTTTTCCTTTGAAATTTCTTTATCGATCCCAACAACAAAAAAACCGCGAATGGACTCATCCGAGTTTTCACGAATTACACTCGAGAACGATAGAAAAAAAAACCAATCTCAAAAATCTGCCTACCTATCACTGTTTTTACAATCCGTCACTCGACAATGTCAACCACGACACAACGATCTAACCAAAATCAATTGTCCACTCAAGCATCCCAAACGAAATTCCCAAAAGCCAACAAAAAAAAAAAGAACAACGTTCTCGCACCACCCATCGAGATGCGATAAGACTCCGCCAAAGAATCTCCCAATTGCCCGAAGTCATCGGATAACAGATAACAAATCTTCTTATCCGATACGTTCGTCATTTTTTTTTCCTGCACAAACCTCGACCGCTCGTCCGATAATCGCTCGTGAATCTCGGAACGTCTCAAAAAAAAAAGTAAATCACAATAAAACGGTTACAAAGTCGTCGCGGTTGCCATCGGCATCGACGGTCGAAGAGGTCGCAGGGGAGGTCGCAGAAGGGAATGAGGAATAATCGAATTTTCGTAAAATGGAAATAAAAGTTTTTCGATTCGTTAAAATAATTTTTGTCGAGTCGAGGACTTACCTTCAGTCGAAGATTGACAAGAGGGGGTTGGTTCGAAGTATTTTTCGAGAACGTAGAACGCAATGAAGAGCGATGATTGAAACACGTCAAACGGATACGTGAGTCGAGAACGAAGTGGCGCGGACTGGGTTCGTTCTCGGGCTGTGCGTTCGGCTCCTTGCTATAACCGCCGTGGCGCTCCGTGCTCTCCGTTCTCCACCTCCATCTTTCTTTCTCTCTCGGTTCAATTGCTCTTTCGGGTTTCTTCGTCATCGCAGCCCCCTCTTCGACGGCCTCGCATCCCTTCCCGGGATCCCTTATTCGTCGCGTTACAACGTTGCACGCGCGCACACGCAATCGCGTACGCGAAGACACGCGAAAATCCGAGGACCAACGGCGCGTCCTCCGTTACTACCCCTAACCCCTTCGTCACCCTTCGGGCTTTTCGGGTTTCAATTTGGAATTAGGGGGAAAAAGATGATCGAGGGAGGGAGGAGTTGAGATGAGAAGGGGGATGGTGATTTCGATGATTGATCTTGGAGGAGGGATGTGGGGTTGAGTTAGGGGGGATGATTTTGGAAGGGATGTTGGGATGATTTTTTCTTGCGTTTTTTGCGTTGGAAATTAATGCTCAGCCATTGTGTTCGTCAACTACATATCGTCAAGATTGTTTTTGGCAGATCTTTCACAGATAAAATGTCTCGAGATTACAAATACACGGGCGACGGTGTCAACACTGGAGGAAGAGAAGCGTTTTTCGTCGCGGTTAATAAGTCACGGTTTCTCACCTGCTGGCACATATTTCGACGTTGCTGCTCGCCAGTAACCGTGAAACGCTTCGGTTTTTTTCTTTTTTTTTTTCATTGTGGGTAATTTTAGCGGCGTCACGATTCCTCGAAAGATCGTTGAAAAACGCACGAATCGTTTCGAGAATCCGACGGAGAATATCGAACAATCAAAGTTGCCGCTATTGTGGACTAAAAAGTCGAATGGACTTCCATCTTACGTTCCAATGAAAATTTAATTCTTCGTGATTGTCAACATTTCTTCCCTTCTTCATATAATTTTGCTTACTCTTGAGATTTCGTACTTTAGAGGCTCTCAAAAATTAAAGATAATTTTTGTAGAATTGTCAGAAAGAATTGACGAACAGAGGAAAAATATTTTTCCGCCCTCGCAAGCCCCGGGCACGAAATGGCGACCATCCAGAGTTAGACGAAAGAAAAACTAATATACTAGACTCGCTATTTCCGTCGCCATTATCTTTCTCATATCACACAACGATATTTACAGGGAAAATTTGAAAAATCAAAATAAAATATTGTTCAACCTCGGTGAGCCCCGAAAGAAAATGGCGTCCATCCAAAATAAAAATAAAAACTCATAAATTAAACTCGTCATTACCGTCGCCATTATTTCACTCTACAACCTAAAATTTTCGAAACCCAAACAAAAATATCCCGCCGTCGCATGCCTCGGAGGCAAAATGGCGACCATTCGAACTAAAAAATAAAACTTGAAAAAACCCTTAGGTTATTTCTCTGCCCCGGAGGCAAAATGGCGACCATTCATACTAAAAAATAAAATAAAAATAAAAATTCTTTAACAAAACGAAAACCTGATTGATTAGACTCATCATTTTCGTGGCCATTATTTATTTTTCAAGCACGAGGTTGCGTCGTTAAGGCTTGAAGGTTGAGGCTCGGAGCGAACCGGCCGGGGGCGGGGGTGGAGAGGGTGGTGGGATTGCATCGATGCCGACGAGATCAGCTGTGCGCACGGTCGGCGTTGTTCTAGGTCGTGTTGGAACACTCCCGACCCTCCCGACCATCCGTACCATGGTAGACTTCCTCGTCCGCGACGCCACCTTCGTCCCTTCCGCTTTCCCGTAACCCGCGCGCGCCTCAGCCAGTTCTCTTTCTCTCTCCATCGGTCCACCCCGGTCGTGCTCGCGCCAGAGGGGGCTGAGGTCGAGCCGGGCGCGCGCTGCATCGCGGGATAACACGCGGGGTGGATAGGGGGGTAAAGGTCGACTCGGAACCGTTCCGCGGGACCGATCAATACCAAACGTAACATACCCAGACCTACCCCCGGTTTATCGGTTGCATTGCAACGGTGATAAAAAATATAGAATTGGAAAGACATAAATACGAATTTCCATGAATGTATATTTTATTATCGTACCAAGTCGTAATTGTATTACCTTTATAAATACCTACCCTATCTACCTACCTACCCTATAACCTAGGTAAATACCTATATGTATTTAGAAAGCATTAAATATATGACTTTTCTTTCGAATTAAGATTTTCTCTAATTCTTCGGTTTTTTATTGTACCGGTGAATTTTTTATAGAACGTATTGAAATTATAATAATTATAATAATGTAAGATCTCTCTCTCTCTCTCTCTCTCTCTCTCTCTCTCTCTCTCTCTCTCTCTCTCTCTCTCTGTATATTTCTAATAATAATAATAATAATTATTATTATTATATTATAGAGAAATAACATTCTGTCAAAATTATTAGTATAATTATAAATATAATTCTGTTGAATTCTATAAAAATTATAATTATATTGTATTCTATAAAAATGATAACTAGCTATCATAATTATTATTATTACATAGCGTTCGACCTAAATATACGTAATTCTGCTATGCCTGACAAGGACGTTGCCCCGTATTGAGAACGATTAAATGAATTCGGTTACGGACCGATTTATTTGGATTCTCCGTATTTTTCCAAGAAGATATAACAAATGTCGTTGTCTACATCGGGCAATCGGAGACTTAAAAGGAAATCGAAGGGAAATCGCGTCGCGCACGACCGAAGGTGACTGGACTAATGAACTTTTTTTCTGCCTTTAATTTGAGCTGTCGTGGATTTCGTACGAAGATCGAAAAAGAAACAATGTTCAGGGTCGATTTACGATTTTTATTATGTCGCACGAAATGGTTTTGCGGTTTTATCGAATGACCAATCCATCAATGGCGAAGTGAAATCTTAATTGTGAAATTTGGAATCTTTGTAGCATGAAACTTGGTTTGTTTTTCTTTAGAACAATTTCCGAAATATCACACGGCGAGCTCATAAAATATTTTATATACAAATATTTACAAGGGTGTCCCTCGATATAGTTCATTTTGGATTTTTAATGATCCTGACCTCTAGTACGATTCAATGGAGCTAAGTCTATGAAAAAAAATCAGGATGAAAGCGCAGGTTGGTACATCATTAACGTGTGTCAGTAAGCAATTCAAATTTCTCATTTCAATAACATTGCATTTTTCAATTATTGAATTCATTCATTTAAATTTATTTTCATTTATTTTTAACATTTTTTTTTATTCAAAATTTCTTCATCAACAGAACACGTGGTCATCGCGTGCGGAAAAGTAATATAACCACAGATATAAGAACAACTGAAGTACCAACATTTAAAAAATCTGAAATTATAAATTTGCGACAAATCAGCATCGTATCAAATATATTATCGCATTCAATATTATGCATCAAAATTTATGGTGTAGAGATGATCGAGATAAGCCAAACATCTGTCTCGACATCTCAAAATGTTTGCAGTAATTTCCTCGTTATTATACAGCGCTAGCTCGCAAGTTGATAAAATAGTAAGGCATACATTATGAAATATAATTCTTACTTATAGCACCAAAAACTATACATATATGTATATACGCAATCACATCTGCCACCGACAAGGCTATATCGTTGATGCATTTACTATCCGTCGTACAGTCGTCCACCGAAATTCTATTTATTGTCCCACTCTGGCGGATCTTTGCTCGTTAAAACGTTCATGTTTCACGCCGTTTGTTCGAACAATTTATTCCAACAATTTTTGCAATAATTACCTATATCGAAAATTCGTTCGTGTCAGTCGGCTACCCGCCAACCAAACTCTTTTGCTACATAAGCAAAAACCAAAAGTTTAAAAAAGTAACACGCCTATTTTTACCAAAGCTGACGACGATAATTGTCGTTTTTATAACAAAGTGCATTAAGAAATGTTTGTCATCGATCTCGTCGCCGGATCGAAAGCTCTGGCGATTTTTACAGCGGAGATTAGATTGCAGTAGCTGGAACGATAAGCCGAATTTCTGACTGACTCAGCGGCTTTACGATGACGCGGATTTTGCCCTGCCCCTCTTGGAATCTATAGCGGACTCGTCCACTTGACGATTACGACAACGACGACGATCAACGGAAATTTATCGCATAGGAGGCGATTTTTTTCTCTCTCTCTCGTTTTTTCTCTCCATCTGGGTTCTTCCGTTTCTCGTTGCTAAGCGGAACTGTAACACTCTGTAGCGTTGTACGATCGTTACCTGGTGTACTCTGTGTATTGCTCGCCAACGAGACAGCCACAGTCACGTCCACGTAGATGTATATATTTGAAAATATATGTGTATAATATCTCGAGAAAAAATTGGCAATAAAAAATAAATAAATAGCTGGTTATATTTTATTAATATTATTTATTTATATTAATAAATTATATAATTAATATAATTATTTATTAATAATAAATAATATAATAGTAATTGAAATATAAATAAATAATGAATTAATTTAAAAAAATGATGATAAGAAAAGGTAATTGATAATTGTATAAATAATGACAGTAATAAAGAATTGATATAATTAGGAATAATAATAATCATCAATAGTAAATAAATAATGATCATACAAATTTGGGAGGATCGCGCGATCTCTCTCGCATTTATACTACGGCACGTGCAACAACACCGTTAACCGAAATAATTTGCAGATCGAGAATAAATCATACAGAGTGTCTGAGAAAGCAATCCAGAGCGTCGCCATTCCATTCGTCACGTGGTCCTATTTTCTATGTTCTAATGTAAAAACCTTGCTCTTGGAAAACGCAAAAATTTGTTATAAATATGCTCGGAGTCTGTCAACGTCGTTGCCCCTGGGGATAGTTACGTAACTGTAGCGGCACCAGCTCGAACGAAATATACGGTACACATGCGTTGGATTATTCGGTTGGAAATGTATTTTCGGTCGTGGCCTACGTGGGGGAGCGTCGTCACCTGTACAGACGTCAGCAGACGTTTGAACGTGCTAAAAATTGTTTTCCTGTTCAACAATATTATCTAACGTTCGATTATGTATCGTACAAACTCTTTTTAGCGAAGGAACGAAAGGAGTTATCGAAACTAAGATAAGATTCCACGTTGAATTAATCGAGCTGAATAATTTTACGGATTTTCGTAGAATTTGTATTTTTTTATAATCGTCATTTCATAATAATAATAATATAATTATATAATAATAATAATAATAAGAATAATAATAATAATAATAATAATAATAATATTATATTATTATTATATATTATTATCATTATTATTATTATTATTATTATTATTATTATTATTATTATTATTATTATTATTATTATTATTATTATTATTATTATTATTATTATTATTATTATTATTATTATTATTATTATTATTATTATTATTATTATTATTATTATTATTATTATTATTATTATTATTATTATTATTATTATTATTATTATTATTATTATTATTATTATTATTATTATTATTATTATTGTTATTTGTGATATCTTCTTCCTTTTTTTTTAAGAAGGTATTTAATTTCGCAATGATTTTTTTTTTTGTAGCGCAATCAAAATTATCGACAATGGTTCATGTCCGGAGGCGACGATAATTTCGTTTGTTCTCAGGATGTTATCTCTAAATTGTTTCTGTCGGGTTTTGGTTCCGGCGACGACAAGAAACGAGAGAAGATTCAGAAGCTTGCCGGGTCCCGGAAGCTCGGCCAGCAGAGCGGACGGCGAGGAGGGTGAGGTCGTCATGCTAATTAAGACGAACCTTAGCCTCGGTCGTCTACCAACCGTGTCAGGTTGTTAGAGTCACTTGGCATTACAACTTCACCAGCCAGACTTACATCTATTTTCTCTATTACTTTTTCTCATGTTCGTCACACTATGACACATCGGATGCTATTAGGTGTCTGCGAGGAAAGATGAATGTGTTGGCGGCTGCAAAATAATGAAAATCAAAAAGGGAAGCAACAATTGGGGTTTAATTATATTGCAACAACTACAGCCTGTTTATTCGGTTTTTTCATTGACGACTTTTGAAAAAGTGAGCTTATTTTTTCTTTATTTTTAACTATTTATTTATTTCTCTATTCATTTATTTATTTATTCATCTATTTATTTTTTTATTTATTTTTTTTGAAATCTTATCTTGATGATTCAACGAGAAACGTTTTTTTTTTATTTTTATTTTTTTTTTAAATAAAATATTCAACGAAAACGATTGCAAAAGAATTCGATATTGGCTAGAGTTTCGCGTGCGGCTTTCAAAATCGCTTTTGCCACGAATTGGTTGGGCTTCGCATTGAATTTGCCTCGCGAGACTGCGACGAACGATCGCGGACAGCCCGAGCGAAACATCGCGTTCAAGGTTCGTTAAAGTCGGGAATTGCTGTTAGGTGCTGATGCGGCTGCTGCTGCCGCGCGGGGCTTTAATTCTAGAGGCTGCGATCTAGTGTCTCGTAAATCGAGCTTTTTTTTTTACTTCTTTGGCGTGTAAACAATCGCGAAGCTACGGTAATTCATGTTGAGCTAGAAAGCAGTACCGGCCAAGGCTCAATTATTCTACAGTCGCTGCATCCAATTAATAATGAAAATTAATTAATTAATTAATAATAATAATAATAATGATATTATTAATAATAATGATATTAATAATAATAATAATAATAATGATATTATTAATAATAATGATATTAATAATAATAATAATAATGATATTAATAATAATAATTATTATCGACGAATTATCTGTATCAACTTTGTTATACATTTTGTGTATTTTGAGAAAGCAATTGAGGATAAAATATGGAGCATTTTTCGTGTCTCTCAATTATTTTTGCAATTTTTTAGGATTTCGAATGACTGCGATGTCTGTAAAAAATTGTCAAAAAAAAAAAAAGAAAAAAGCGAAATCCGTGTTTACGCTTTGTAGCCTTGGTGCTGTTTGTACTTTTGCTTAGGTAGATGATACGGACGATGTCTAGGCTGGTTATTAAACGACACGTGTGAATAAACAAGAGACACACGATATAGTCGTGACGGGCTGTCACGATGGGTCTTCCAGCACATGGCATATATATAACATATATGTTATATATATATATTCGTGACGCTACGGAACTTGGAAATCTTTGTTTTTTTTTAGACTTTGACAAAACGCTGGGCAACCCATCGCAGCTGTTCCATTCGAGACTGTTTGCGAATTTATCATTACATTTTTGAGCCGAGCACTATTTACATACTCATTGTATACACATACACACATTGTATACATCATTACATATTCAATCTATAGTTCGTAATTTATAATTATTATCGTCAGTTATTAGTAACAACGATTTTAAGTTTTTTTGACATAAAATTTCCAATAAATCGGATGGATAACGGAAATAAACGGACCTCATAACTCAGTTCTCGTATTTTTATTTTCTTTATCATCTCCTCTTATTTTCACTTTCTCACAATTAATGCTCCTAAATAAAGCGAAATTCCCTCAACGTTTTTTTTCGCTTCAAAAATATCCCCACTCTATAATCATAACAATTTCGAGCGACAAAAGTAAGCCTTCAAAGCTTCATTTAATTTGTATCGCGCGCGAAGGGGAGCGTCCCTTAATTTTCGTTTTCTTAGATTTTCGACGACGAAAATACACGCGAGAGGCATCCCTCATTCCAACGTCTTTGAAATCTTTCGGTCCTCGGAGAAACGCGAAGAGCGCCAAGATCGTCGATGCGCGGGCGAGCCTCCTCTTCTTGGCCGTGAAAAACCGTCTCGCCCCGAGATAATACAAGCTCGCCAGCTGCTCGCGAGATTCAAGCGAAGCATCTCGTCTCCAAGCTCGCGAAGATCTTGAGTTTGCCAGCACCAACAAAACCGTCTGCAATGCCGAGAACCGAGCTCAGCAACTTGCCAAAAATAATTAGACCTCGTAGCTTCGTCTGTCTACTTTCTTTTCTTTCGTTTTTGCGCTTTTTAATGTACATTAAGGGGACATTCTAGTGTATCGGTCCTGATAACTGCTGACTTTTATGTACTCTTTTATATAATGAGCGAAATTAACGCCTGACCGTCACACTACCGAATAATATTACGACAGTCACAGTGGGTGGATTTCATCCAGTGAGTTTTCAAAAAACGATTGTGAGCAAAATATCGGTCTGGAGTGGTTGAAGAAATTACAGAACATGTTTTGAACATTCTAGATGAGGTGCAAAAAGTTTATTCGTGAGAAATAAAATGGCAGCTTGTGGGAAAAATTCATAAAGGGATGAAAACGGAAACGAAAGCCGCTGGCCTCCATTTTATCGACGAGTGGATTCCACCCAGTGTGACAGTACAGGTTAATAATCGGTCTGATTTTTTTTTGATAGTTGAAATCGGTTGCAGTGTCCTTCACGGGCAAAAAGTTTCAATCGTCTTGATCCAATTTTTTGAATTAACCAAATGTTGACCAGGGGCGGTGAAAACGGTGGGTACTATGAGTATTACTAGCCATCTTAAAGATCCCTGTTGGTGACGAGCGCGACATAAGATTGGGAAAAACGGTTACTACAATACAATGTAACGTGGCATGTATATTAATGAGTGAGCAACGTACGAACGGTGTTCGAAAAAATATTGTTTATTTTTATTTTACTTTTACTTTACTAATTATTATATTTAAAAAATGTTTACTCATGTCCATGTAGGTTTTTCCCTTATTCCGGTTATTCCTACCATTTTGTTGAATGGCTCACAAGCTTTACTTTTAGTTTAGTTTATCTTAAACATTTTGGCCTTATTCTATTGCTCATCGTTTTAGAATGAAAATCTTTCGTCTTATTCCGTTTTATTCTGATATAATATAATAAAAATATAATTAACAACATTGAAGCTGATCCGAGATTAGAACCCTCCCTCTCTCTTTCTCTTCTTCTCTCTCCTACGCTTCTCATAATTTCCATCTCCATTTCGTCCGTGTTCGAGCGAGTTTAAATTCGTCTGGAATTAATTTTTTTTAATCGTTTTACACAGCAATTTCCACGTACGCGCGTGGTCTGGCGTGAACGAGTGACAAATAGTTTGTGCGGCAAACGGACAAAGTAAGGACTCGCGCAGTTATTTTCGAACCCGAGGGGTTAGCTGTTGTCGGGCGAGCGAGTATATCGTCACCATCGTGTTCATCGTAGAATCTTTCGGTTACTCAAGTTCAGCCAATCAAGATTTAACGGTCACGAAAATTTATATGACCTTGAAAATGGGTTCGACGACGCGACTTTATTTTGATTGGCTCTATCGACGATTCCAATTGACTGCAATGGCGACGACATCTGTCTGTGACGAATAGAAAGCTCGTTAGGAAGCTGATTACGATTATGGGCGCGCGGGATAAATCGAATGCTGCGATCGGTCGATTAAGCAGATGTCAGCGGGCAATGACGATGGTATCAACCCTCCACTGGTTCGTGTTGACAGCGCAGCTCTCGCTCGTGTCAACTCGATGGGTTTCTGACTTCATGAAGAATTTTTACCCGTCTAGAAAAATATCAAAGATGTCTTCTCACCTTTGCAGTATAATTTAAGATGATTTGAGCGCTACTCGGTCGGTAACCGCAAACTGTAAAGCATTGTTCTCGACCAGGATTGATGTTTCAGATAAAAAACGAGAACGACTGTCTGCGTTGTAGAAATTTGCAGTCAATCGTTCTTGTATTTCATTCAAGAAATTAAGGAGGATGGAAAAGAACACTTTGGGAAGTCATAATTTCCTCTCCAGCATCTAACTGACCTAAGAAGGGTTTGAACGTGTGAGAGTGAAACAAAGAGCGTGCGAGAGAGACGACTGGAGTCACACTAGCGACCTCTGATAAATTGTATGTGCTAAACATCAACTACGTTGCCACCAGCTGAGTTGCCCCCCGCCCCTCTCTTCTGGCCCACTCGGATTATAACAACGTATGACTACGCTATATCGTTTTCCATATGTTCACATTTGTTTCCCCCAACGATACAAGATTTTTAAAGTACGGTATACAACGGTTTAAACAGATTAAATAAATTCTATCATTTTATTTTATTATTTTCATTTTAATGATTGAAGAATTTGTTACTTGTTTTTTCTAAAAGTTTTTATTCTTACGACATTTAATAAAGTAGCTAACGGGTAAGTTTTTGTATCCCACGTCTCGCTTTTTAGTGCGTAGCAATCACCATACGACGTTGCATGCCTTCAATAACCTCGTAGATCCTCCCAAATGTTTGGTGCGTCATTATTTTATGTCGTGATTGCAAACACAACCTACAATTTGTCTATTTTTACGCTCGGACGAACATACCATAACCGTCTGTAATATTTTCTTGTTCATTTGCGCATTGAATTTTTAAATGCACCGAAATCGCATTGTTGCTTTATTGAGAAAACGCTATTCTTGTTTTTGCTTATGAGTTTCTTCCGCATTAATTGAAATTTGTGTCAACGCTGAGTACATGCACGAAAAGAACGACGTTTTTCGAAACAAACGCAAAAATAATAGAACAACTAGACATAAACCAGAACAAAACTGACGCAAGCAAACAACCAAGAAAAGGGCTATGGGAAAAATCTGAACGGACGGAACTGTGAATTATTTTTGTGGAAAATACTCATAACTACAATTTTTTTTACAGCAGGATTTAAAAGAGAAAAATTTCATAAATTCGAATGAAATATCAGTGTTCGGGAAATGATAAAGATGGACAGAGAGCCGTTATGTCCTATCCAGGACTCGCAACAATTCGATCAAAAATTATGGTCTTCGAATTGTGCCAACGGACTTGATACGTTCGTGGCACCAAAAGTCCACGTTAATCCGAACTTCAAGAACGCCAAGAATCTAGTTATCCATGTAAATCCGCGAATGCACCAAAAACCGATGGTTCACGTGAATCCTAAAATGATGAAAGACATATTGCCGTTGACGAGAAACGAAAATCCACCTAATATCGCGCCAACGACATTAAAACCCCGCGAAATCGACGGAATCTCTGATAAAACGTCGATTCAAAAATCCATCCACATAAATCCGAAATTAATGGAAAAATTGTCTTTCATTGCACGAGCCGATATCGAAGCCAACAATAAAATTTCTGCCCCAATCGTGGTAAATAATCTGGCTAATTCCGACCCAAACGACGTCTGCGATGATAAAATTACCATCAAACCCGCGACGCCGCAGCGTTTGTTAACGATTTCGCGAAGAAAACTCGTGAGAATTTCGACCAATAATAAAACCACAGATCGCGTTAAATCTTCCAATGCTCTGAAAATATGTCACATGACGAATCCATTAATCGCAAGAAATAATACAAAAAAATGCGTGGCTTCGAATATTTCTTCGAAATTCGCGTTTAATAAACACAAACATAAACTCAGTACATATAAAATTGATAGAACAACAGTGGAGCGCAGTAAACCGAAGAAAACCCGAATACCAGATCCAACGATTCGGTAAGTGTGAAAACAAAAATAATATTTTCATTTTATTAGATTCATCCATAATAGTTTAGCGAGAAAATTTTTTTTTCATACGTTTCCCATCGAAATATCAGTTATGAATTATATACGTACCTTGAATTATCTTTTATTTCTACAATGAAGTACAGCCATGGCCGATAATTCGTTCTAGCATTCGTAACGAAACATCAGACGATTTGATCATTTTAAAGGGCCAGCGATGACAAAACTATTATCTATCGGTGAACAATGTCTGTGATCAAAAGTTATTTATTTCCAGAAACCGTGATAAAAGTTTGGTTGCGATTGGCGGTGTTATGTATCGATCTTCGAGGACTCGACTCGTTCGTAGCAGCACGGGCTCATCCGGATACAAGAGTAAGTCCATCGCCAAAATATTCTGGCTCTTGGCTGCACCGTTCATAGATTTGAAATTAAATGCAACGCAACATGTCCGCAGGGAGAAAAAGTATCGGTAATAGAAAGACCGATACCTTTGTTATGGCGAAGAATGGGAAAAAACTGCTCAGGCTGCCGTTCGGCGGCAAGGATGGAACCAACGTTTCGCGATACGTTATCTCGCGAACCTGTAAGAAAACAAGTCCCGTGAAGCGAGTGCCAAACTCGATAGCCCATTCGAGTCATAAGAATGTCATAAGGTAAAAAAAAAAATTGTAACTATACGTAACCTAAAAAATCACAAAGGGGCGGGAAAAAAATAACGTACAAAAATGGCGCAAATTTATCACCCAACCGAATAGATTCTACGAGAAAATAATCAGAAGTCATCGTTCAGTGCCGAATTGTGGCGTGTGTTTTATCTTGCAGTTACAAAGCGAAGCAGAGAAGCTTGCAAATTCTACGTGACAAACTTCGCAAGAACTTCATACCGTGTCTGATCTTCCGTCGCTTCGGCTACTGCGCCAATTATGCCAAGGGAACGTGTTCGAAGCTTCACGATAAGAAACAAGTTGCACTCTGTCGAAAGTAAATCGATTTAATCCATCGCTAGAATTTTGTTTCAAAAGATTTTCTTATCCCACAATTCATTTGAATGAAATTAATTTATCTAAACGTTCCAAATTCAGTTTCCTGCAGGGCAAGTGTTTGCTGGACGAGTGTCCTATGTCGCACGACATTGGACCGGAGAAAATGCCGACGTGTAAATATTTCCTCGAGGGTTGTTGCATACGCGACGCTTGTCCATATCTTCACGTCAAAGTTTCGTCGAACACCCCGCTGTGTGCGCAGTTTCTCCGGGGATATTGCGCTGAGGGCGGCAAGGTGAGGAGTATTTTTTCTTTTCTTTATTTAATCGAAGTGGCTTCAAAGCCCGCGAAAATATCATTTGAATGATGAAAGCTAATATTAATAGTCGTGGACAAAGTACTTGGTATCAATCGATTAATCCCCAAATTTTTTTTGTGGTCATTTGAAGTCGCAATCTATCAACATTTCATTCGGCTGTGAAGAAAATGAATAAATACATGATTAAATTAATAAATTAATAAATTAATAAATTAATAAATTAATAAATTAATAAATTAATAAATTAATAAATTAATAAATTAATAAATAAATAAATAAACAAATTAATTAATAAATAACACCCTAATATAGTCCCTGACCGTGAAATAATGATTTTACTTTGTTGTGTGCAGTGCAAGCAACGTCACGCGTACATCTGTCCCGACTTCGAGAAGACTGGAAATTGTTCGAAAGGTAAGCATTGCCCATATCCCCATAAGCTCAAATCCGCGGCAGCCGTAGCATCACTCACAAAAATCAGCGTTAGAAAAAAGTCGGGAGTACGTGCGACGTGCACACAGCAACAGAATCGGTTAGCCACGAGAATCGTTGATTCCGGTGAAGACAGTAGAAAACGTTATTACGATAACGCGGGTCCTTCCGACGATCAATTGGCAAAAATGCGCGAAAGTATATTGAAACAAATGAAACACATGAAACACATGAATTCGAATCTTGGCGTTGCGGAATCCGTTCAAGGCGTTGGAAGTGATGACGACGCTGACGATAATGAAGGTGAAAATAACGAGGAAGAAAAATGTGATGGTAAGAACGAAGAACGGCCGAGGAGGCCGCCTCTTGGTCCTCTTCCCGCTTATATCCCCATTAATTAGCGGATCAAAAACGTGCCTCTCATGACGGTTTAATCGTGGAAGTGTACATATCTGTCAAAAACAATGAATAAATGTATTATATTTTATGGAATGAAACGAAAATTATTTTACCCCAAAAACCAATAAAGCTTCGATACATTCTACGGGGTGGTTAAAACGCGACTGGTTTTCAAAGACCGATCTTTAATCTGCAAATAGTATATTTAGTTACGGGCCTCAAACAGTATTCGACCGAAGTCAAGTAACAGACTATGTAAATGTCGCCTTCGTTCAGAAACAACCTGAAGAAACGCCTCGATATTATACACGCGATATTGACATGAGACATTCCTCCGAGATACAGTCGAATGAAGTTTTTAAATGATTGATAATGAGTCATTGAAATCGATAATTCCACGGAGAAACAAGTTAGTGAGGAATTAAAATTAAAAGACAAGATGTTTCCTTTTCATCTTTGCACACGGTATATGATAAGGATATGTATTATTTTGTTTCATTAGTGCAACAGATATTAATCAATTGAAAATAACTTGAAAACACAAATTTTCAATTTTCTTTACAATTTTTTTTCTCAATTGGTTGTGAAACTGGGAGTTTTCGAACGGTCTGAACATGGAGACTAGAGGTAAGGAGTACGCACGACCGTGGAAATCGCGGTCGAAATGTGTTCTCCGAAACCGAGAAAAAGTCGTCAACGCGAACCGAAATGGAGAACCACTGCTCTATGCGACTGAAGTGAGCGACCCTTGAACCTAGCTCTACGATTCGCTCAAGTTTTATCGGCGCTAACTTCATCTCGGTTCGCGTTGACGTTCAGTGGTGCCCATTCATCCAACTTTTTCGGCACTTTCGCGCACGTTTCTGAGCGGTCCGTGCGTACTCCTTACCTCTAGTCTCCATGGGTCTGAACAAACTAGAAAGAACCCTAAAAAGGTTTTAGAACGCAGCCCTGATCGTCCTTCTTTGGTCGCGTTCAGAATCTGCAGCCTCGACCTAACTTCTCCCAAAAACGTCCACGTGCCGACGTGCCCCACCTTCGGCGACGATCCCGGTAGTTCCGGCCCCGCCGCAACGACCTCAGCGCCATGTCTCGGGCCACGGCCCAAACGTGCTCAAATGGTACGACAGTCGCGTATGGTCACAATAACAAAGGTGCAAACGCTCTAACCTAAAAAAAATCGGGAGCTTCGGCGTCCGATTAACCGTCACTGGTGGAAAGTTACCGTGATAAGCGATGGAATGCGAAATTGAGAAGAAGATTGGAATTGTTTATGATAAGTCTGCGTACAAAGACTGCACGAGTCATCGAATCCTCAAAAAATCGCGTGTTTATGATCCCGACGGCTAACGATTACCGGCACGAACGCTGGGTGGAATACACAGGTAAGTAACTCAATTTACGAGCCCCAGATCTACAATTTTGGTTATCAATAATAACCCATTTGCTGTAGAGACTGATTAGTTCGGTGGTGGGAATGATATATCGCAATCAGCGCTTCGCGGTAGATCTAGAAAGGACGAGAAAAACATGCGCATCACCTTAAAATCATATTCCAGCGCTCGGTCGTTAACGAAAACTGTTAAAGCGTTGTTCTTCGTCACGATTGGTGGCTTGTGGACGGACGACTAAAACGATTAAACTCGTCTTAAAATTAATAAGGTCAATTGTTTTTGTTTTTCATCCGAGATGTTGATAGTGGCGGAGAAAAACACTTTGAGGAGATCGAATTTTTTTGCCCTTGGGGATATTATGAGGGTGATAGCCAACGCAGTTGGTTCGAGCGAGGGACGTGTGGCGCTGAGTTCAATGGGCATCCGCCCCTCAACGTGAGGGACTACATCGGCGAGTGCGAGAGAGATAGCTGCAATCGCGGCAACACGTTGTTTGTCGCCACAATTGTTCTGTCGAATAAAACACGTTTCTTACATCATGCGGCTGAGAATTGTGCATGATGTGAAGACCGTCTTTTATTCGACAAAACAATTGGGGCCCCAAACAATTGATTACAGTTTTTTGTTACCGACCTAGCAGTATCCCATTACCTCAATGGAGTCGTACATGCCTCCAATTGGACTCACATTTTTTTTTACATACCTTGAATCGTACTAGAGCGCGGCAGCTTTCAAATTCCAAAATGAATTTATTGAGGGACAACCCTGGTATACATCAAACTAATCCAGATACTAGATCTCCCGATAATATTATCTCAATCCAAAAGTGCGCAAAATATTTGGATTTTCGCGCGTACCATTCGTTTCCGTCGACTGAATTCTTTCACAAAATCCAAAACCACGATAATTCCCACAACTCTTACCATCACGAAATAATGCGATAAACGAACGGTGTGGTCGTTAAATTGGTTACAGATAAACCTTCGGAACCATCGGGATCCTTCGGACTACGTTTCGTTCACAAAATCCAAAACCTCGCGAGTTCTTGAGGCTTCGAACATCAAAAGGAATTTTACCCGACGATTTTACCACCACCGGAACCTTGAAACGCAACTCAATTCGACTCCCAATTTTTCTAAAATGGACTTTGACATCACGGAATGGGACGACGACTTCTTCTCGGATGTCATCGAGCCGATGCGCAAGTATGAAAACGCCAATAAACGTCTTTCGGCCAATTCCGAAGACGACATTCGCACGAATAATCAACGTACCGAGTCTTTTCCCGTCAATTCCAAAGACGGAAAAATAACTCGTACGAACACCGAAAAAAATCCTCCATCGCCGCAAAATTCCGTCAATTCGGTTCCCTCTAGCCCTACCAAGGTCATGCGGGCTGTCATTAATTACGATAACATATCGTCCGGCAAACTTTATCATCAAAATCTTTATCTGAAACGAAACAACGCAAAAATGACGAACAAACTTGCGAAATTTCGCAAGGACAATAAAAAACTCGACAACGCTTTGAGACGTGTGAAAAAACGTAACGCGGTGTTGGAGGCAAGATGCAGAAGAAAATCGGTCGATGAAATGCTCGATGACAGAGGATGCACGGCGCCGGCAGCTCGAGCGATGATCAAGCTTCAGTTGCATCGGAAAAATTCGCCGTTCGGCGACGATGAGAAAGATTTGGCGTTGCAACTTTTTTGTCATTCAGCCCCGGCTTACAAAAGATTGCTCAAAGCTGGATGCAATTTTCCATCCATGAACACGATGAAGATGTGGATTTCGGAAATTGAGACTAATCCGAGAACGAGAATCGTATTTGATACACCGAGCTCGTCGAACTGTGATAATGAAGATCCTTCGAGCTTGCCTGACGTAACTTCTGAGGTAGAATGATAGTAGTCAGCGATGTTTTTTTTAATTTTTATTTTTATTTCTCTAACGATTAATCGACGGGTTTTGGAAATGTACAGAAAAAATATGGACTACTGTTCTCTTAGCGATAAGAATTGAAACAGAAAATAAGGTTGAAGGAAGAAATATACATATAAGAAAACGAAAAGCCGAGAAAAATGTAAATTTTTTAATGTCCAATCTCTAAATCTAATTTTAAAAAAGGTTAACTGCAGATCGAGACCTCCCCATTTTCTCCCCGAATAATGTAAGGAAAATAAATAAATCAATGAATACATTTTTTGTCGATGTCTATAGAACATTTTTTATCCCGAAGAAGGATAGGCCGATTATCGGAAAATTGACTGCTACCGTACGAAAAAGTGAAATCGAAAAAGACAAAGAAACTACGAAGATGATAGGCGCCTCATCGCTTTCTAGTCGGACCTGATTGGTCGAAAACATCCCCAGATTTATGTTTTCGACCAATCGGCTTCAACTAGAAAGAGATAAATCATCTACTGCCCATCGTATTCACTCTATCTTTTTTATTTCTCTTTTTCGTACGTCTCCAGCAGTCCATATCTATCCATTCTCGTCCATATGCGTCCACGTCGGTCGAGGGGGCATCAGAAAACGGTCTTAAGATGTAAATCCATCCGATCTCTCAGCTCTGAGTGACTTAAGAACGTGTCCGACTGATAAGTTAGTTAGTTAGTTATTAGTTTGGGTTGGCTCCGGTCGCTGCTCTGCAGCAGCTTTTACCATACGGCCATGAACTGAAACGTTTGTACAAATCTGAAATAAAAGTGTTCTGAAACAGAGTAAAAAGAAGAGCGGCACAGCCGCCCGATGCATCCACCTCGGCGGCAGTGTCGCTCTCCACACTTGGAGGAGGAACCTCTAGGGTAGAGGCATACAAATTACAGAAATATGCATATTCTGATTCTTTTATTGAGCGTAGATTGTCGGTCAGTTTTAAAAGCATGGGTAAATAAGAAATGCGTTTAAAACGATAGTTTGCAGTGATTGAGGAAGTTAGAAAATATGTTGATTGTTCGGCGAGATGGAGAAGCTAGAAATGATTCGATGTTAAACGGAGGAAAAATTTTAAGAGATGTCAAAGATCGAATAAGCGTCGTGCGACAGTTGTCGTATAGGGGGCAAGCCCAGAATAGATGATTGAGATCTTCCGTTTCATGTCCACACGCACACTCCGGAGAAGCATTCATATTTTTCCTAAAAAGACTAGCGGCAAGATTGTAGTGATTGGAGCGCATTCTGCAAAAAAGAACTATGGATTTTCGATCGAGTTTACCAAAATCTCGGAACCATGTTTTGTGATGCGAAGGCTGATAAAAGGTTTCGAAATATTTCACACCTTTTTTATTGCTGGTACTGTATAATTTGAGCAACCTCTCCGTAGAGAGCGCGCATTTATCTCGAACAATAGGGAAAAATTCTGAAGGAGAAAGTAAGAGATTATAGACAATGCCATCTGAAATTGCCGCTTTAGCGAGGCGATCCGCGACTTCGTTACCCGAAATGTCGGCATGGCCTGGAATCCACACCAAAGTGACACTAAGATTACGAGTTAAGGTGAGGCTAAGAGCTCGATGTGCTGAAATAATAATTGGAGAGGAGATTTTGGATAAGGGTGCTACCAGAGCCATGAGCGAACTAAGAGAATCTGAAAAAATAAAGGAGTTTGCGATTTGGTTAGAAATTATGTATTCCAGCGTAAGCAGGATAGCCAGAGCTTCCGCTGAGAAGATCGAAGCGAAGCGGGAGATACGATATTTGAGATTAAGAGATAGAGAAGGGCTGTGAATGGCTAGACCTACGTATTCATCTTCTCTTGTTTTAGAACCGTCGGTGAAGAAGAAGGTAGAGTTATCATAATGAGGACCAAACTGAGCGAGAAATTCGGCGTTGGGGTTAGGTGATGATTGAATTGCCTTACCGGATAAAGTATCAATGGCGGAATGCGAAAAGGGAGCTGTAGGACGGATTTGGTAGAGAGGAGGAAATGGGTGAGGTTTAATACATTCCTTGTACTTCGACAGATCAAGAAAAGCGTTTACAAGAGGAAGATCACAAAGGTCAACGTAGCTATTAATGCAATTCAAGGAATGTATTAGATTTGGAATAGAGGAGAGTAGAGGATGCCAAGATGTGGAGAAGATTTTCAACAGATATTTATTTGAAAGGAGTTGAAGACGACAACGCAAGACCGGCTCTTTGGCCTCAGCAAGAACGACATTGTTTGGAGTCGAGTTGCGGAAGCCCAGGGCCAGCCTCAGCGCTTTACGTTGGATCACTTCCAGTTTTTTAAAGAGTGAATAATTTTTAATGGGAAGCCAATTTATTATGCCAATTATGCCAATTTTCAGGAAATAAACCAGATTTGAAAATGCTGTTGTACGTATTTAATAAAATTGTACGGATAGATTGCGGAAGGTGGCGGATAACGATGTTGTTAATTTTATCCGGTCCGGGAGCTGCTTTAGGTTTGGATAGAGAAATAGCGTTATCCAGCTCTTCTATAGTGAAGGGTAGACATAATTCCGAGTTCGGAGCAAAAACCGTGGGAAAGTGAGGGTAGAAACAAGATGGTGGACAGAATTTAGGAATGAGTTCCATTCTTTTATTGATAGCGTCGGAGTCTCCAGGTTTTGTTGGAGAAGTATCGAGATTCCTGTGACGAAAACGTTTTATTTTTGACCAGATGAGATTAGACGGGGTCCGAAAGTCTATGGATTTGGTGAAGAGCATCCAAGATTCTTTTTTTGCTTTGCGGAAAGCTTTTTGCGCAAGCCCGTCGAGCTTTCTCGCTCGGGATAGATTTTCGACATTGCAATTGCTACGAAATTCTCTCCAAGCTGCCTTGCGTGCAACGTTTGCCTCCCTGCAACTATCGTTCCACCAAATAGCTGGGCTAGTTTTGTTTTTAGCTGGTGATTTTTGGACTGTGGGGCAAGATTCCGAGATCGTTTCGTGTAGAGCGTGAACTATATTTTTATATTGCACAAGCGGAGCGCAGTCTTCGAGGGAAGGAGCTGCAGTGTCAAGAAGAGAATTAAATTTAACCCAGTCTATGTTTTTTAAAGAAGGACCGTAAGTGGGAGGGGTTGAAGCTATTCGGGGAATACCAAAAGAGATTGAAATGGGAAAGTGATCCGAGCAGAGAGAATCAGATTCCACCGTCCAAGAGGAGAGAGGGAGAATGTTTGGGGATATGAGGGAAAGATCAATTGCTGAAATGTTTTGGGTCGGCGGAGTAACCCGGGTGGGGGAGCCGTCATTAAGTAGGGTCAGGTCAAAGTCTGAATAGGTGTCGAAAAGCGAGGTCCCAGAAGAACAGTTGTTTGAGCACCCCCAAGAAGTATGATGACTGTTGAAGTCTCCGGCCACAAGAACTTTGTCAAATGTCGAAAGTGAATCGAAGAGCTGATTCCAATCTCTGTTGTGGGCAGTGAAAGAGTGACATTTATAGAGAGCGACTATCAGTAGGGAGCCAAGAGAAGTCTGTATTGAGATAGAAAGGGTTTCGATTTGTCCGGATTGATGATAGATGGTGCTTACCTCCGAGAACTTAAAGGACTGCTTAATGTAAATAGCGAGCCCTCCACCACGATTATTGATTCTATTTTTGACAAAAGCGTTAAAGCCGGTAATTGTTGGAATATGGGAAGAGCTGAGCCATGTTTCACACAAAATCAATACGTCGTATGAGTCCGCAACATTCAGCAGAAGGCCAAGCTTGTTACGTAAACTACGACAGTTCCACTGCAGAATTTTAATCGGTTTATTCGCAGCCATTTTGATGGATGTGATTATGCTGCGGTTGAGCTAGACATTGAGATAGCATTGACGGTATAGAGTTGAGAATGTCTATGATTGGACTGAGAGATTCGGAAAGCCCGAACGCGGAAAGGGCTGGGACCAGCTGATCGATAATAAGCCGAATGATGGACGGGATAATGAGAGCAATGTGAGCAAATGGGGAAGAGGGATTCGTTTCATTGGTCTGAGCCATGATGCCTGTTGGAGAAATACGAGAGCCTGAAGGTGGCGAAGAAATGCGTCCATTTGGGGATATTAGCAGATTCGAATGAGCAGCCCGGGTTGCAAGAATAGCAGCTGACGGACCCGTTGGGTTTTTACCCCGAACTTTGGTGGGATAGTTATTGGGAGTGGTTGTCGGTTCAACAAAATTATTTTCGACAGAATTATTATTAATTTCGGTGGAATGAAGGAGCTCGTTTACGTTTTGATCTCGTGAAGCATTTTGTTTTCTGAGAGCAGCAAGGGCATGAGCCGGAGTTGGGGCCGTTGCGGCAATCTGGCTGTATGAGTAAGATCGGGCACCTGGCGTAAGCTGATGGTGGTAAGAAGGAGGCTGAGGGAGTTGGAGCTGGCTCTGAGGGAGAGCCGGGAAGGCAGTATTCGAGCAGAGCGGCGGAGCCGTTGACGAAACGGCGAGGGAGCGGCGTGCCTCGGAGAAAGAAATTATTTTTTCAGCAGCCAACGCGTGAACAACTTTTTCGTTTTGAAAGACGGGACATGCTCTGTCAAGCGGAAGGTGCGGTCCTTGACAGTTGGCACAGCACGGTGCCCCATTCGCGTGAGAGCATTGCTCGCCCTCGTTATGCTCCCTCTTTCCACATCGAATGCATTTTCCCCGGCTTTTGCATTGGCTAGCCAAATGGCCAGGGATATAGCAGTGAAAACAGATTTTGACAGGTGCACACCAGGGTTTGACGGTGTGTCGAACCATGTAAAGCGAGACTTGGTTTGGGCGAGCTTTGCCTTTGAAGGTGAGGCGAATGGATTCTGTTGGAATAAGCTCCGATTTCTCATTTACTGTCGCTTTGCGATTTTGCCTGAGTGCAGCGAGAACTGGAACCTCCGAAACAATACTGTTGACAATCTCTTCCTCAGAGATATCGTCCGGGACCCCCTTAATGAGACCGAAACAAGTCTCAGAGGTGTTCGGTACAACGACACGCATATTCTTAGCTGGGAAATCTGGAAGATTAGTAATTATTTTTACCTGCTCCTGAGTGTTAAGAATAGCAGTACACTGGTGCTTGCCGGAGCCGAATACTTTGACACTTTGGTCGTTGCGGAAAATTGTAATCAACAGCTTACCAATGTTGGTCGCATTCATGCGAGGAGTCGTTGCGCTGGGATCGATCCTTTCGATGACCACCTTGTAAGGACCTTTAGCGGGAATCGGAGAGCTTGTACTTACAATTTTATTTTGCGTAACAACAGCCGGGGTAATGTCAACTCGAGGCCTGGAATTATTCTTCGAAGCTTTGACAGGTAGAGATGATTCTTCAAGCACTCGTTTCTTAGAATTTCCTGGAAAGGCCTCATTTCTGAGGCTGGCAATCTGGGAGGTGATCGTAGCAGGATCGAGGTCCATAGCAATTTCATTAGGAGGAATCTCCTCCGGATTATCCCCAGAAGCGGGGTTTCCGTGCGAGGACATGCCTCGCCGAACGAGGAAAATATCGAGCACCGATCAGGCGCGAAAACAAAAGTGAGGTTAGTCGACAATAAGTACAGATTTGTGGCAATAAACGTTTACAAAAATCAATTCAAACGACAAACCAAGGTGGAACAAGACGATCCGAGCCAGTTATACCGACTTTGAAACCGTCAGAGTGACACCAAGAATTTACGCAAGAGAAACTTCAAGAAAGAGAAAATGCAACTACTATCGCGTTGAAAATCCAATCCGAAGTCTCCGACTGATAAAGACAGAGCGCGCCAGCCAACGACTTAAGTCACACTAGCGACCTCTGTAAATCCACCCGCGCAATACTCGAACTCAGCCTGTAACATTTGACGAGCTTTGCCCCCCTGTGTACATCCCCCTACTCGTCGCCGGATGGAATGTGGAGAATATATACGAGTATTATACCCTCGCAATGCATTGTTTGCATTATGCCAGTGATGCCAGTTTGCCAGTACGGGAAGTCTGAAGTCTGTACGACGGCGTATACATTGACGCAAGTCCCGGGAGAATGTTATTTTTCGTAGTTCCAACGACATTCATGTGTTTCAAGGGAGAACATTGATATTACGGTTAACGTTGGATCTTCGATAAAAACAGCCGCGACCCAAAAAACTTAGGTACGTATCGCTTTCCCCGCGTATTCCATCGAGGCAACATTCGCTGTCAGAATAAACGCAAAAATAATATTCATTTATTTTTACTTGCGGGCTAAAAAAATTTGTATCCTAATAACGAAGCTTCGATCGCTTATTTACACGTATAATCCATTCGGTCGTCGATTAATTCACTCTTTTTTCTTTTTTTCGCATTTCGGTAACCTCAACTGCGTCCGAAAACAAGTTTTCTTATTCTTGGCATGAAGAGAATTATTTTGAAATTTGTTTTGATTTTGGAATCAGCTCCGAGATGTTCAGTATTTTTTGGGAACTTCGGAGTGTAGCGATAGAAGGATTACGAAGAGTTTGAATTCTTTTTTTGGGATTTCAGTGGAAATGAGCGGCAACGCTAATCCTCTGGAGGGAGGAGGCGAAAAATCGATGCCGGAAACGAGCGTTTCGAATGTGTCTCACGGTTTGACGTCTATACAGAATATGCAGAGCATACAAACGACCCAGAATATTGTACAGAGCAACATCCAGACTATCCAACCTGTTCAGGGAATTATAGGGACGGTCATGACGCCGAACGTTTTACTCGGCAAATCGGTGTCGTTGGATCTTAATCCCAAACTGTCGCTTATGAAGCCCGTGGTTCAAACCACTTCCTCCTCCGAGTCCAACAAAATAACAACAGCGGTAAGAACAATCCCGCAATATCTATTCTGTATTTGTTTTTTTTTTTTTTTTTTTTAAACTTTTCTACAGGAACGTCCCAATTCTGCGTGGTTGATTTATCTAGAACAAGATTTTGCATCTTTGAAAAGAATTGATCGCAACGTTTCCAAGAAAAATTTGTTTTATCAGCCAACAGTTCACAATTATATCAAAGTATTTTCGCTTTGTTAAAATAACTTTATTGTACGTTTGTTTCATGTATACCGCGCGCATTGCAGCTGTGTTCTGTGGGTTCTACAGTGAGAATTATATCACCAGGAATGTTGAGCACGGTGGAACGTCAGGCGCAGCAGCCTCAGACTCAGTTGCAGACGCAACCGGCGGCGACGCAGCATCTGGTGACGACAATACCGACGGCGACGTATCACGTACCGAGGGGTCCGGCTGCGGTCGCCAATATCGCTGCGCCAAGATCGACGGTAGCCACACCGATCGTTCGAGCTTCTGCGGGACAATCCGTTCCGGCATCGAGACCGGGGTGATTAATTTATCTCGATTACAATTATTTTCAAGCTCGTATGACTCGCAAAAGCTGTACGATAGCAATTATCGTGGCAGTAATCGTATTGGAAAAGATGATTTAGGAAGTCTGCTCGTGTGCGAAGCTTCCACAGAAAAAAATTGACTACGTCTTTCCATTTTTTAGTGGGAAATGGAACCAAAAATCGTTGAGTAGACTCGAGTACCATTTTTCAAAGTTTTTTTATTATCCTCAGAATCAACACAACGGTTCCGAATCCTCAATGGCAACCGAAAACGACATCCGTCGTGTATGCGCAACCCCAAAGGCACGCGATAACCCCGGGAAGTAGAATAACGACGAGACCAGCGGCGACGGTCTACAGCGGACAACAACCACGCTTGGTAACTCCGGCTCAAGGACGATCCGTTCAAGCGACGATGGTTACCGGAATCCAGGGAACTCCTTCCAGACTGATAGCGCCTGTGCTTCAAACCAACAACCTTACTCGCATACCCGTGGCTCAAATCCGTCCACCGACCGCGCAAGTGTCGAGCATAACAACGACGGTTCAGCCTGGAAGAGCTTCGACACAGTCGATCCAGGTAAAATCGATTGTTTGAAATTATTCCTTGGAAAAGGACGTTAATTCTTCGAGTTGGATGCAGAGATGAAGGTTTATTGTTCTTGTAACGTAGTTCAAACGTTATTTATTTTTGAGCTTATTATTTCGAACCTTTCACCGTCACAGTATCAAATAATATCACGGTTGTCACTCTGAGGTAATTCGACCCAGCCATTTTTTAAATAACGATTGTGAGCGAACTATCCGTCCGAAGTGGTTTGAAAAATTACAGAACGTCCTTTGAACATTCTAGATGATGCACGAAAAGTTTATTTATAAGAAATAATATGGCAACGTGTTAAAAAAAATTCATAAAGAGATGAAAACGGACACGAAAATCGCCAGTCGTCGGTTTATGGACGGTTGGATTCCACCCTGGCCGACGGTCAAGGGTTGAACATACCCATGGGGTCGCAGGGTATTTTTGACAGATCAATCATGTTTACCTGAGGTTGCTCGTACTTATTTTATCACGGATATATTACGTTTATTATCGTAAAGAAAAGAAAACAAACGAATTTGACTGCAGTAAATCCCACGCGCAATCTTTCCACTCAATACGTTGCTTTGGGTTAATGTCCTTTATTCGTTACTTTAATTAATTTCAGACAGCTAGACCTCTCACCACGACAGGAACCGCGAATCGCATCGCGGTAACTCCCGTTATGGGAACGACGAATCGAATTACGAACGTGACATCGGTAACTGTGCCACCGACGGTCGGAAGACAGTTGACCATCAATCCAACGACGGGATTGTCAACCGGAAACGTTAGTCGTATCGTTCTTCCGCCGCAGCAGGTATAAATTCGTAATATTAATTTTTTTTTTTCTTGATCAATTAGCCGATCACACTAGGGTACTTCTCAAAAAGTAACAAATTTCCGTTTTTTGCGGCAAGCAGCTACTTCAAAATATTTTGCTCCAGTAAAATCGTGGAAAAATCTTTTTTCCACGATGCCTTGATCAACGAAAACTCCCGAATCCCACGACTATCATCAAAATCAACATTACATTATTCCCAACGAACTCGTTGTAAATATAACAAACTCAGACAAAATTCGACCCTAAATTCGAGCCAATTCAACACTCTACTACTACGATCAATCCTGCTCACCCATCAATATAATCCCAGCAATATTTTTCTTCGTCTTCAATTTGTAATTTTTCCTCGTTATCTCCAAGTCACAACAGCAATCTCAGCCTTCGGGCGCTCCTCGTGTCGTGCAAACGGTCACATCGTTATCCACCATCGGCACGGTTTCGCGTGTTATCGCGACAACCGCGAGCGCGGCTGGCAACGTAACGCGCGTTTCTCAGCCAACCTCGACTCCCGTCGCCCGAATAACCGGCATGGCTTTGCATTCCTTGCCACTGGCGCCTACGAGGACTACTCCGACCACCGGAAAAACCGTAACCGCGCAGAGCATAGCCCAAACGATTCAGATAAAATCCCCAAACGTGCAACAACAATCGGGAATCAGAGTTGCCACGGGAAATTCCATCGTTGGAAGCGGCCCCGTCGGCGCTGGTACCAACAACAACAATACTAATATCGTGATAACGAACAACAACAACAACAATAACAATCATCCGGCCGCAGGACCGAATCAAGCGCTTCAAAGTTTGTACTTGAATTCGCCGCAAACGACTACTACGACTTATTACTCCGTCGAATCTTCAGGTGGGTTGTAAAACTTTTTGAGTTGTTTTTTTGAACGGGAGTTTCTTGAAGAGAATATTTTTCGATCATTCTTTGAGCTTGTGAGAGGGGATTGGTTTTTTTTTTTTTTTTTGTTTTTTTTGTGGTGTTATTTTTGTTATTGGGTTATTGATGTACGTTTTTGTACTCGATTTAATCTTGATCGGGATGTTAATGAGAGGATGAGAGGAATGTGACGTACAGATGGATGTATTGACGGATAGACGGACTGACCGAAACCATAAAGGTTCCTAGATTTCTACGAAATCCCTAAAATGTGCGGAAACGTGCAGAAATTATGAAAGAAATGAAGGAAATTAATTGGATTGAAGGACATGTTTCGATGTATTCCGTTCCGTATCTGTATGAAACTTGTTGCATCGAAGATTATTCCGTTACAGCCGGAGGTGTTTATTCGCAATATCGTCCCACAACGGTGCAACCCGTGAGGCTGCTCGCCGAACCTACGAATTACGAAGAAACTCACACAAGGCCGAATGCTTCTCCACGTCCGAGTATACTCAGGAAAAGAGATCACGATAATTCACCGGCAAAAGGTACGTTAGTTTTGTCATAAAAGAAACTACCCACAACCTATCCTTGCTTTTTGTAGTTACTTACAAGAAATTTTTTCAAGAATCAAACGTTCACATTCACACTACCAAATAATATCACGACCGTCACAATTGGGTGGATTCCACACCCCGTCAGTTTTCAAAAAAACGATTGTGAGCAAACTATCCGTCCGAATCGGTCAAAAAAATTACAGAACGTTCTTCGAACATTCTAGATGATGTACGAAAAATTTATTTGTAAGAAATCAAATGGCAACGTGTTGAAAAAAATTCATAAAGAGATGAAAACGGAAACAAAGCAAGTGTTTGCTTTTTCATCTCTTTCATTTCCGTTTGTCGGTTGATCGACGGCTGGTTTCCGGTCAGTGTGAGGGTCAAGCCTTAAGGGATATATTCCCAACGAGTGGTAGACTCGGTACGACCAAGCCTTTTACGAGAATTCCTCTGTTATTCTTTTTTTTTTTTAATGAGCTATTTGAATTATTCAGGAGCAGCTAAAAATTTGGTACCCGTCCTCACGGCCTTACCGTCGGTGCCGCCTCCGTGCAGTCCGCCGGATTCGCCGAGGGGCGACCGGGACGGTGGAGGCTGTCGAAGTTCCGGATCCACAACCGTTTCCGCCACTTCCTCACCGGGACTCGACGAAGAACCCGAACAATCCAGAATCACGATCAATCAAACGATCGAAATGTCACCGAGAAAAAAACCTAGGAAGCAACAACTAACCGGTGTCGAACTCACGGAGTCTCGTTACAACGATGCGGAGATGCAATTCATAACCGAGGAAAAGATGAAGATAAAGGAAGAGCCCAAGGACAAATTTGAGAGAAAATCAATTTTAAATGCGCAACAACACGAGGGTAGACTAGGAGCGCATCAACCGGCTGTTGTTATGATGGCGAGACCAACGCCGAGCTTGCTAGGTACGAAGTTTACATTTAATTCGTGCTATCGAGGTCTTTCTGGATGGATAGAAAAAAAATAAACGAGAAATCCTTAAAAATTTAAGGAATGATAGATCTTGATAGAAAAAAAGGTTGCAAGTTAAAACTTGCAATTTGCTTCCTCTGAATCGTAGGTAGTGAACGAAGGTTGCTTTGTGAGGATTTAAGATTGAGAGAGATATGAGTGAGCATCTTCGTTCTGGCTTTTACACAGAGGAATCTTTCTTGATTATTTACGATGCCTGGACGGATGCGGGGTGGACGAAACGTCGGTCAACCACACGTCAATATCGTCGAATTCGAATAAAATTATTATCAAAATTATTATAAATGAACATTTCTGAGTGTCAATTCACCACTAGTTCAGCTGTTAAGCTGTGGAAGGGTAAATCTTTACGACGATTCATTTCGTACGACCTTAAGGTAGTTTTACGAAAATCGTCTCGTGTGATGAGAAAAATCGATTACGAAAAATAACTTGGACCAAACCCTTCCTTCTTTTACAAAATGAAGTTCTGTTATCTCACCGGAAGGATTAGAGAAATAACCTGAAGTGAAGGTGGTAATTTTAGTGTCACACAACGTTTTCGTAAGATTGCCTCGCCGACGAGTATGTAATTTTATCCGCCAGTTTCCAACGACGTCGCTATTAATTATCGGATCATCGATGTTGCAGGTTCATCTTGGAAAAATCGATGGGGTAGCAGACTTCATCATTACAGAAGGCCGAGCGACGTCAGACCGCGGGAAGAAAGAAGGCCGACCGTCGCCGAACTCGCTCAGCAACAACACGTTTTACAGAAAATTAATGGCTGGAAGGTTTACCATCTCACTGCACAGATGGAGGATTTGGCGGAGCTGGAAAAACAGGTATATATTCGTAGTCGAAATCTTACTTACTTCACAGTTGAATGGTGATTACGATCCCGTCGATAAATCGACAACAGCATTTATAGGTGGAAAGAAATCTAAAGTATTTATAATTTAAATTCTTTGAGACTTGTCGAACTTGTTCGACCAATATAATATATAATATGTAATAGAATATTTATTTTATAAATATTATAATATATTATAAGTATTGTATATTAATATTATATTATATTATTATACATATTATTATATATTAAATATTATTATTATATTTATTTATTATAATATGTAATATAATAAATATTCTATTATATATTATATATTATATTGGTCGAACAAGTTTGACGAGTCTAACTAATGATATAATATAATATTAGATAATAATATAATAAATATTATATAATAATATTATAATATTAATATAATAAATTTTACATAATAATATTATAATATTAATATAATGAATATTATAAATTATATACATCTATAATATATGATAGATGGATCATGGTATGTATGATTTATTTGAAAAATAAAACTTGCGCTCTTGTTAGATCCTTTTTTTAGATCGCCGCGATCATACCCTATAAAAAACAAAAAAATCTCCATATTCGCCACCAACGATTCGAGAAATAACTTATTCCACATTTTCCAGGTTCATGAAAAATTAAAAACCACCCTTGGAATGCTGGAGTCGCAACAAATCGGAAAAAATAGGCAAGACGACGGTCTCGAACGTGCCAACGAATTGATCAAAGGAAACATGCAACGCAGCAGTTTGATAAGCGAAGGAATGAACGAAGCCAAGACCCAGCTGGTCGCGATATTTCAGCACAAAGGACACGTTACGGATATTCTTCAACGGTGCGGCAACAAGAGAACTCAAAAGAAGCGCGACAAATAGAAACGGATTCGATCGAGTGCGGTCTTCGATCGGTCGAGAATTTTTTTTTTTTTTTTTTTTTTTTTTTTTTTTTGTGAATATTGAAGATCTCATCGCGAGCGAATTTGCGAGTTTGTCGCGATCGAAGGTGGAATAGGGAGATATTTTTCATCTGTGTCACAGAAACTATGTTATTACAAATGAATTAATGGTTTTATAACTCTAATAACGACGCGAAAGGTCGCTAATACAAGCCCGAAAGGATTTTATTATATCGAAGGTTGGATGATTTTATTTATGGTGTGGACCCATTTTTTTTTTCTTTTTTGAGTATAGCTCGGTTATGGCAAGATGTTGGTGTGACCTTGGGATATTTCCGGCATGAGTGGGGATAATTACGTGTTGGAGAGATTTTTGGAAGCGAATTTCAGGTAAGCATCTTGCAGTATAAGGACGACGCGTGGCGTAAGTACCCCGGCATGACATTAAAGATCGCGACGTTGAGGTGTTGGATATTTTTCTCATTACGTTGTCAAGCATAGCCTTAGAGAAATGAGTGAAGGTTTTTGTTAGACACAAGGAAACCAAACTTGCGTTATTGTGCCAGATGGGACGGATTTTCACCCCAAGGCTGTTTTATGATGCCCCCAGGAGATCGCTTATCTTCACGCGACTCAAGCGGAATAAACGAAAAAAAAAGGGCGAGCGACATCTCTGAGTAAGGTAGCGTACTGTTGGATCCGGGCGACGGACTCACCGCCAGATGTCGCACGTGTCCGGTCTACGAATGGGAAGTACCTCAGCATTGAAGAAAATAAGGCTTATCGGCAATTTATCTCCGCATTTTTCTGGTTAAACTCTCTTAGAAATTGGAATTATTTATTAAGTTTATTTAGTTCAAACAATTGCTACGAAATGAAGTGCAAATTTCAAGAGGGTAAACATTATTATTTTACGTCGATTTATTTGTTTGTCAAATAAAAAATGAAAATTCTGTTAAGAATGCGGAGATTTAAAAATAATGAATATTTTTGACAGGTGAAAAAGTACTTTGCTTCCACGGACCGCTTATTTACGAAGCCAAATGTTTAAAATCCTCCGTCACGAAGGAGAAACAGATAAAATATCTAATTCATTACGCCGGCTGGAACAAAAAGTGCGTATGAGTCAATTAACGTGTGTAAACAATCGTAACCTAACCTCAACTTTTGTAGCTTCATCGGGTTTGCCTTTGTTTGTTTGTTTGTTTTTTCTCTCTTTTTTATTAGTTGCAAGGAAACAATGTGCAAGTTTAGGAATAGGATAATAGTGATGAAGAATAAAAATGGAGGTTCTGAAATAATCATAGCCGATTATTATTTATCATTTATCGGTATTGCTTGGTTGATGTTGTGAGACTTTGCCAAATAAATTTTTTACTTAGTAAATTAAGATCATTCAATAAGTACATTTAGAAAATTATTTTCTCTGTAGTTTCATAATAATTATTATAAAATAACAATTTTGAATGATATTGATCATTTCAAAATAAGGAAAAACTTTGTTTGGTTACTCGATTGCGATAAAATAAAATCTGAATCTTTAATGGAATCAAAAAACATACATACACGATTATCTTGATCATTTTATAAATTTTAATTTCTTTGTTACAATTTTAATTGCATCAAAAAACATATTAAATAAATATTAATCATGTTGATAGTTGGGACGAATGGGTGCCGGAGAGTCGAGTACTCAAATACAACGAGGCAAATGTGCAAAAGCAAAAAGAGGTCCAGAGGGCTCATGCCGCCCATCAGTTGACCCAAAAAGGAAAGAAAACTGCGATGGTGGCAAAAGGTTCGACGAATAAAAAAATCGACGGTTCAAAAGAAAAAGAAAGCGACAGTAGATCAAGTACGCCCGTCCCCAGTGGTGATAAACAAGGTGGACGAGGTAATAGAAACGGCGGAGGTTCCATCACACCTTCGTCCATGAACGATTCGTCATCGGACGCTCCGAAAAAGAAACGCAGGTAATGTTATTGAATGCCGCATTCTACGGATCAACCTTCGGCAACTGGAAAAATTCTGGCATTCCCTCCGGTGCTGTCCATAGTCATAACCGCTGCCTACATTCGTATTAGAACCACGTCATGAACGTTACTGAGAATAAATCATGATTTGAATTTGTTCGACAGTCGTCTCGATCCTTCGGTAGAAACTGAAGAACAGTTTTTGACCAAGGTTGAGATCAAAGTGAAAATGCCGGACGAGTTGAAGCCGTGGCTGGTAGACGATTGGGACGCGATCAGCAGACAACGGAAACTTGTTATTTTACCAGCGAGACGGACGGTGGAGCGGATATTAGATGATTATGTCAAGTTCAAGGTTTCCAGTAAAACAAACAATCCTAACAAGTATGTTTACGCCCGTAATAAACATTATTAAATGTTTTATGCGTTGAGAATAATATTGAACAGTAACAATGGGCATAGAAGTACATTGACGCCAAGGGGGCCAGACGACGTTCGGACAACTGAACGCGTTTGTTGCCCAGGGACGAGCGAAGAATACCAACAATGCTATCCGAGTAGGCACGTGGGTGGTCGGTGACAAAATGTTATCGAACTCTCGAATGTATAAAGTATTTGAGTCCAGATCGGGGATCTATTTCATTAATTTTTTTATATATTTTATTATTATTATTATTATTATTATTATTATTATTATTATTATTATTATTATTATCATTGGGGTGTATATTTTTAATATTCTCATTCTGTATATTCCATTTTCATATTTCAGCGATTATTTCATAAAATTACTTTTAAAATTCCAATTTTGACGCCAAGCATCGAAAGAAAAATAAAAATGCACGAAGCTTAAATTTTTGACATGACACTTAATTGCAGAGAAAGCGCTGTACTGGAGGTGACGAAGGGACTACGAGAGTACTTCAATGTCATGCTGGGCACGCAACTTTTGTACAGATGGGAGAGACAGCAGTACAGCGAAATAATTGCGGAGCATCCTAATACAACGCCCAGTGAAATATACGGAGCCACGCACTTGTTGCGATTATTCGGTAAGGAATTCCGGCGTAAAGAAAAATATTGCAACGTTTTTAAAAATATATCACGGTGTATCTGTGATGCTTCATTTGTATTTTTTTTTTGTTTTTTTAGTCAAACTCGGCAGCATGTTGTCTTACACACCGTTGGACGAGCGAAGCATTCAACTGCTACTCACGCATATTCATGACTTCCTGAGGTATTTGCACAAAAACAGCAGCGATCTTTTTAGCCTTCAGAATTACGGAGCCGCATCGCCCGAATATCATCGGAAATGCGGATGATTCTCTCTCTATTCGTTATTGAAGATTTTTGGATCGTATTTTATGTTCGTAAGAATGGAGGAATAGTAGAGAAATGAGAAATGACCAAGTGACAATAGAATACGAAACATCGACTCAAGACTTATATGTTATATTCCATACATTGTGCATTATTCCAGTCATTTGAGGAATTCGAATAATTGATATACCGCGTGGGTAAAATTTATCGGGGCGTATTCGCCTTGTGTATGTCTGTGTTTTGGAGACGAAACTGAATAAGTCTATAAAAAGAGTCATCGTGAAATAACAATCAGCAATTCTATTTATCACAATTCCTTTTATCATAATTCCATTCATTATAATTCCATGTATTACAATTCCATTTATTACGATTCTATTTGACCGATTGAGATACGCGCCGTCGTGTTTTCTTCATATGCACGTGAATCGTCCTTTTAATGGCAAAAGTTTGAAGTCCTGGTAGACTTTTTTTTACTCAAGGTGGGGTATAAATTAATTAACACCGACAATACCGACTACTTATCGACTCCAACCGGGCTCATACAACTCCAAATTACTACAGGATCGCAGTCGTTCTTTATTATTATCTTATGGGGCCGAAAAATTTGGTCTTCAACCCAGCAGACTTTCGCCTGCGTTTTTGTTCCCTTTCCATCCGATTCAATGGAATATTTTTCTCTCTTCGACGCCACACTTTCATCAAAATGTGGACATTCGTGCCCAGATAAATTATCGTTCAAATAAAACACTGGACACCAATCAAACCTTCGTCATAATTTTTATAATCAAAGTGTACTCAACGCACAATGAAATTACACCACAAGAAGATATACAACAACGTCTTGACCTTCCGAAACAATTAATTTACGGTTGAAATTACAATTATCAAACAATCAACTTCACAAAACCATTCCACTTTTATAAATAAAGTGTAGCTTACGGAATATTCGAAGAACTTTCAATGCATCAGCGATTTATTTGTTGTTATTTCTTATTCTTTTTTTTTTTTACGCCAAGGCAACGAGGTGGTTTGGGAATTTTTATTGAACTCAACATCTTGTTAACGTGTGGGAAACCTGGTTTGCTATTTTTTTTAATTCTGCAATGAAGAATTTGTTGAAAGAGTTTTTAGAAATTTGTTTCGATTTCACGCATTGCAAAATAATGTTTGAGAAACTATGAGAGTTGTAGTTGTTTCAAATTGTTGCAAAGAATTCGTGGATTCACATACAAATTCAAATCACGTATGGAACAAATATCCGGCTTTTGATTGACAGGTATTAAAGTGGAATTCTTAAGAAAATTAATATTTCATCGTTTTTGCGATCCGTAAGTCTGGTGAAACACCCTGGTAGGATCATTGTTGGAGATTATTCGACGATATTATATTCATTCGAAATTATTTTATACAATCACGCGTAAAATTTTCATTCTTTGAATTATCGAACTACTTTTCACAAATTTATTGATTTTCATATCTTTTTAATAATTCAGATTTTCTTGTTTTTTTTTTTTTTTTCAAATTCAGACACATATTTCTTAACTATTCACAAATATAAAACAAAAATGATACTCGAAGAGTATCGATCGCTCGAATCATTAGAATTATTCGTACTTTTAGAATAATCTGGATTATCTGAGTTCCGTTAAAATTACACACGTTATCAAAATTATTCCGATTATTTTATCAGGCTGTGTAATAAATTGATGAAAATTGATGGAAATTATTTTTTTTTGCCGATTGATCAAAATCTGTTCATTCGAAAAATTAACTGTTCATTCGGAAAAAAATAAAATACAAAAACTATGGGAATTTATTACACGATCCAAGAATTGTCTGGAAATATTTTTGTAGGTTATCAGTATTAAATTAAATTAAAATATTCATTCGAAAGCTATTCGCAAACGCCCGGAATCCTTTCCAGGAGCTTTACCGTATTTCTCGTGTGTTATTTCAAGCCGGTCATGCCAGATAGTTAAATAGTTACGTAGTAATACAAGTACGGTATTCTGCCAGTGTGCATTATGTTCAATATGCATTCGTAAGAGCTAAACATTGGTCAGATTTAAGGAGGTCCTGTCGAAAGTGCTTATCACCATTGAAATTTTAAATATCACCATTGAAATTTTTAATGTCACCATTAAAATTTTAAATATCACCATTGAAATTTTAGCGGTTACAGTTTTATCATTTCTGAATGTATATCTACGAATCTTAGAGGTTCGCGACCTCGTTTAGTGCTAGGAACTTAAAATCCAGTATTTTATATGAGCAGCCATGAATAGAACGAAATTTTTATGTTATAAAAAAAATGAGTACACGTAAATTGCATTTTCGAATTATGATGAGTATGTCGTGGATTCTTCAACTGTTCAAAGTTCAAATCATGGCATAAACAGTGATCTTATCAGGTTTTCGAAAGAATAATTGCAACTTTTAGACTAGAGTTCTAGAATCCAGTTGATTCCCTAGAAACTGAAATTCAGTATAATTGCTGAAGAGTCAGCTGCCGAATAAGTCTTGAAATCCCCCCCAAAACGGTGAAAAATTCTAGCAAAAAGTAAAATTTCAGGCACTTTTTTTCACAATCCGGCGTAGCTTGAAATGATTAATTTTATAACGATAGATTGAGCCACATCGGAGATTTCACAAACCTCGTTTTCAGCAGTTTAGTGTTCATAAAAATTGTTTCGTTGTCTCGTTAGCACGAGTTGAGATTTTGCTACGTTTTGAGATGTTTGCTACATTTTTGAACGATAAACGACGAAAATGGTTACAAAATTCTGAGGAGCAGTCAACCGATCTCGTCCTTTATTTTTCTTATCAAAGACATCAATCATGGACGAAAACAAATCTTGATAGTTTTTATTACCGATCGAGCAATAATCTCACACGAATCATAAATTATCATAGCTATAACCTCTTATCGTCTCTATTAGAGCGAATTAACAATATAATTATCAAAACCGCTTTCTCCAAACTGATGGCGGTAGAACAAGGGAGAAATCTTCAACACGCAAGTTATTTTATACGATCGCCATCTTGCCACCGATGGAAAAAAAAATCCACGTCTACACGAAAAATCAAATGAGCGTATAAATATCAAAACTATATCTACAAATCGGCTATTCATGTAATGCTAAACACCTCACACACATCTTCATACTCAATGTGAATACATCAAAACCTCGATTATCCAGCGTTATCCGAGCACTCTGCATTAATCGAGGTTTTATGCTCGGATAATACGAAAAAACCCGGATAAAACGGATAAAGTCGCTTTGTTTATGCTTCATACGCAGAGTAATTCGCGATTGATACTTTTTTCGCTCATACACGCGTAAACCTGTTTTACAACAAATTACGTGTTTATGAGGTTAAATGTGGTTAAATTGTATTTTATCATTTTAAATATATAAAAATAATAAATGTTCTCGATTTTGTTATTCTTCTCCGTATTATCCGAGTTTTTGTTTATTCGAGGTATCTACTTCGAACATTATCGCGGATAACCGAGGTTTTGATGTAGTTTTGTAAAAAATTCAGTTTGCTCGTAACAATCTGTATAATTTTCGTGACGGAATGTTTTTTTGTCGAAAGTGCATCGATAGGACCTCCTCCATCGTAAGAAAGACTTGGGTACGTCAGATTTAAATTCGTTAAAACAGTCTGAAAAAAAAAAAACGAAGAGTTTACAAAATGGCCGTCTCCGACGTTCGATCGGAAACAGACGGTTTTGTTTCGTCGAAGGGATTGAGCGTGCAAAGCACTGACGTATTTCACGCTTGAATTGTTACGAAATTTCGTAGGGTTTACTTCTTCGCGTCGCGGGACGATTAAGAAGTAACAGCTTCCTTCGCTTTCATGAAGTACGTTATCATGTCGATGGGCAATGGAAAGACGATGGTGGAGTTCTTCTCGGCCGAAATGGTGTTCAGTGTCTGTGAATCAAAAAACGATTGTAAGTTTGACGTTTCGTCTTATTTTTTTCTGATTCTTAACAAAAAAATTATGATAATTAAATTGATAATTTATTAATTTATTAATTATTATTAATTCATTAACAATCAAAATAAATAATAATAATGTAGTTGAGTTAGTGAAGTTTAGTCAATTGTTATTCTATTTTTTTTAGAGAAATAGAATAAAAATTTGAAGATTCGAACTTTTCAAAAATTATAAATAATTATTTTTTTGGCTGCACTTATGAAAAGTCGATCCATCATTGTACGACGCGCTTTATTATTTATAGGCCAAGTACCGTTCATTTTACTATCAAAACTATGGTAATAAATAGTTGCTTATATTGGAAATTAATAATTTTTAGTGGTGTAATAATTACGAAAATCATCAATGTCTTAGCCAAATTAGTTACTTCTCGTTCTAAATGAATTGATATCGTAGTTTTATACTGCAAAAAATCGGACGAAACAACAACTTCAGCAGGAATCTGCATAATTCTCTCAACTGTTTTACGAAAACGAGAATTCTCGCTAGGAAAGATTTTTTCACTGAATGAAATTTTGACTTCGGGAGATCTCGTTACTCGTTTCGTATCCTACAATGATTTTTTAAATGTACTGACCTGCAAGTAACGAAGTTGCAGGGCAGCGGGCGAGTCTCCGATGACTTCGGACGCTTCTCTCAGGGCTCTGCTCGCCTTCTGTTCGCCCTCCGCTGCGATAACCTGATCAAACGTGGTCACAATTATTGTCAAATGATGAACCACGAATATAACCATAAATATGCTGGTACCGCGATTTTTTCCCGCGAAAAGCGCATATTTATGGGAGATTGCAAAATGCATTACCTTGGCGCGTGCCTCACGGGCTGCTTCAGCCTCGGCAGCCATTGCTCGTTGCAGTTGAACCGGCAGACGAACGTCTTTTCTGTTAATCGAATTTCGCTTTATTATTTGTTTTTCTTTTTAATTTTTGTGTAAAAATTTCTACGATCGTCATACATTTCAACTCGTTCGACTTTGATACCCCATGAATCGGTGGCTTCGTCCAGAGATATCTGTTATGCATAAAAAAACCTTTGGTTCATGATTTATTCGAATATTTTAAACCCTAACGACTATGATTAAACGATAAAAGAGTTTTTTGACAGATTTATTCAGGATATTTCTCTACTCAGTTATTATATGGCCTGATTAGACCCTGGTTAGCATGTAATCAATTTTCGGCTTATATTTGTGGGGGAGGATCAAAATTCCGACTCATCAGAGTTTCGACAAGTCAGTAAAATTGAATTAAAACGCTCCGCAAAAAAATCTATCGAATCGACGTAACTCCGAATAAAAATATCTCGACGGTTCAAAATCTCGACAACGTATATATATATACGTTATTTCTCTGTATATATATATACTACGCGACTATACCTATATACACGTTGTCGAAATTTCGATCTCGTGGGATTCCGTGAATTTTATTCGGAGCAATTTAATTCGATTTATTAATTTGTTGATACCTCGATCAGTCGAAATTTCGATCCCCACCCATATTCCCATGCAAACTTCCGACTAAAAATTCTCTAATCCCATCGTCGGTAAACAGTGGAGGAAAAAAATTTGAATAAATAAAAAAATCACATCGACAATAACTTGCCTGCATATTTGCGGAAAGAGTTTCACGCTCGCTAAGAATTTCGTGAAGCGGACGGGTTCCCATGGTGTTTCGAAGGGTCGTCTGCGCGAGTAGCCGAGTGCTGTGGTGAGCGTTTTCCACGTTGGCTATTGAAATCGTCGCGTTGTTGACGCGATAATAGACAACGGCGTCCACCGAAACTGTCACGCTGTCTTTTGTCAATACCTGTTACGACGATTGTCAACGTTACAATGCGTTTGCATCCCTCGTCTCTTTACCCTCGACGGGGATGGAAATTCAATCACTAAAGTGTATTCGAAATACTTTTTCGAACAAACGAATCGATTAATTATCATGTAACGATCAAAATTTTAACATTTTCGCAATAATTATATATAAAATCTGAATGAATTTATTATTTAACAATTGTTTATTGTATTTGATATCAATTATAATCCGTTAAAATTGAATAATTAAAGTATTTCAAATATATTTTTTTGCCAACAGGGATGGAAATTTAATCACTAAAATGTGATTAAATAGTTTTTCAATCAAATAACTATAATTAATTATCGTGCAACAATTAAAATTTCAACACTTTCATAATAATAATAAACAATTTGAATGAATCTATTGTTTAACCATTGTTTCTTATATTTAATAGTATTTATATATAATTATAATACATAGAAGTTGAATAATTAAAGTATTTCAAATATATTTTTTTGCCAACAGGGATGGAAATTTAATCACTAAAATGTGATTAAATAGTTTTTCAATCAAATAACTATAATTAATTATCGTGCAACAATTAAAATTTCAACACTTTCATAATAATAATAAACAATTTGAATGAATCTATTGTTTAACCATTGTTTCTTATATTTAATAGTATTTATATATAATTATAATACATAGAAGTTGAATAATTCAAGTATTTCAAACAACTTTTTTATTTTACGAATGCCCATTCCTGCCCCTTAAACCACAATTCACTAAATCGTACCTCCTGCGGTGGTACGTCGTACGTTCGCGTACGAAGGTCCACCCTCGCGTAACAATCCACACAGGGAAGAATGAAGAAGATACCTAATCGCAAAATGGAAGACGATAGCAAACGGGAAGAAAATGATTTTTTTTTTTTTTTCGCCGTGACTATTTTATTCACGAGACGGGGTTTTAGCTACGTACCTGGACCCTTGGCTCCGCCGGAAAGAAGTCGTCCGAGTCGGAATATCACAGCTCTCTCGTATTCCTGAACGACCTTTTGAACAATTCACAAATTATTTAACGTATTTTTCGCGTTGAGGACGATTAATTTAATTAATTATGGAGGATATGACCATACAAAATTTTTACGATTTGAAAATTCAATGGATATTTTGGAGAAATTAATATTACTGTGAAATTGCTTTGGTCTATTAATTCAATTATTTGTTGTATGAAGCTGTGGAGATTCTGGCCTAATTATTCCATAGATACATTCTTGATATATCTATATTTTACTTCTGACCCGAGTTCGAGAGAGCCCTGAATTAGTGATGTTATTGGCTAGGGAGTTTATATGTATTTTCTTACCCTCATTACTTTCGAAAATAATTTATATCGACTTTACTTATTGCTCAATCGATCTATCAAGAATCGATAGAACAAAGCACATTCGACGATTTTATTGTTTAAGTCGTGAACAAAAATTCCAAGAGTTGAATATAAATGTCTCAATTGAAAATGTAGTTATAAAATAATTAGGTCGGAATCGCCAAAGCGTTTGATTGTTCAACAACGAATTAAATAAAAATAAAAATAACAAATAAGAAATAAATATCGTCTTCATTTATTCAATCTATAATCTTCATTTATTCAAATCTGAGCGATGCTCCGAAGGAAGACAATCGTCGTGCTGCACAAAAATTAATCAAAGTCATTAGTATTTACCTTGAAGCAGACGAATAGGGAAAATGGCATCGTCAGCACGACGATAACCCACGAGAGAATCACGAGAATCCTTCCACAAGTGCCTGCATCCTTCGATTCGTTGGTATCATCGGCTAGAACGAACGAAAACAAAAATAAAGAACCCTTACACGATTTATACTTTAAGAAATAATTAATCCAACGATTAGTCCAACCGAGTTTTAGCCATTAGAATGTAGATGAAAATAATTACTGGACAAAACTAAATTGGGATGTGCGTAAGAATTTCCTCGACGGTAAGTCAATCACGCGATTCGGTCGTTGTCTTAATTATCAGTATCAGAAATTCTGGGGAGTAATCAGGAGACATTCGATAAGCAGATGCTTGGAAATATATATTAATAGATTTTATTTGTATCGTATTTAAAAATAAATGAATACGTATAGCCACTGAAAGAGATCGATGGTCGTATTCTGCGTATTTCGTGTATTTTACATTCCTCGGTCAAGGTAAATAAGGTCATCATCGTTACCGACGATTAGAACTAACAACGTTTCGAACGAATAATTTAGCATTTGAAATATCGCGTGATCCGTGCGGACATGATAGTCGTACATTGCTATTTTTGCTAATCGATTATTGATTTTCTTTATCGTTGAGCGTATTCGAAAGGTGAACTTAATATCGTTGGTTCTATAGTGCTCCTAATGCGTTATAATTGTTGATTCAATTAAGTCAAATTGTTTTCCGCGTAAATTCTGGTTATGACCGATAATTGGCCTTCATTGTCAAGAAGAATTGATAATTATTTGTGTAAAAATAATCAACTACTTGCGCTTATTATTGATTATAGTGGTGGATTTTTTACGTAGATCAAAGGCAAAAAAATTCAACCATATATTTATGCAACAACGTTATAATTGTCTGTTTCATTATTCACAAATTAATTTTTACCGAACTTTGAATAAAGGCCGCTCAAAAAATAATAAGAAAATGTTTCACACGACAAAAAATCCCACTAATATTCTCGGTCAAAATTTTATCACAATATTTACCGTAAAATAAAAAAAACACGAACTCGAAACAAAAAAATGTTCACGAACAAATGAATCATTTTCCATGAAAAAATTGCAGATCCATCGCAATTATTATGTACCATATTCGCAACACAATTCCAAATACAATATAAAATAAATAAAATCATTTGTACAAAGCAAATTTCTTCGAATACACATAAAAAAAAATAAAAAAAATATGTTTCCGTACAAATTTTGACCAAAAATCTTTCCCACAGTCAAAAGAAAACAAATAATTCCCACCCAGCAATTAATTAATCACCACAAAACCCCGACGCGCTCAAAGCACATAAAAAAAATCGACTCACCCTCCGGCATGTTTCTATAGCAATATTAAAAACTTTTCGGCAATCGAACAATCTTCGTCGTGATAAATTCGACAATCTGTTGCTCCGGTTCTCGTCCAACCCCGGTGGCACAACGAAAACAACCCCGACGGCGGCAAGAGCGTAGAAAGGAATAAATAGTACGGGGTGGAAGCGTCAGTAGGATCACGAAGCTGTTGACGGTGCGGCGAGCGAGCTGCACTCTACATTCTACGTTTTCGAGGAGCTTATCATATGCGTTTGGAGAAGAAGAGAGACAGAGAGAGAGAGAGAGAGAGAAGAACGGAGGAGGAATAACGCTTCAGGTCGTCGTCGTCGTCGTTCACGTTCGCGTTCGCGTCTACGTCGACGTCGACGTCCTGGCATGCGCGTCATCATCCACCCTCGCGATCCACCCGGATTCAGCCCTCCGCCCTCAGCCTGTCGTTGGCCTGGCTGGCGAGCCGACGACCGGCACATCGCTTCCTCTTTACGTACAGTGGAGTCCCGATTTTCTCACGTCTACGGTTTATTCTCATTAATCTCCCCACTTTGGTATCCTCGCTTCGGGGGTTCGTTAGAAATCGGGAGAACGTCTTCCAGGGGTGGATTTTCACGGCGGTGGGTTTTTTTTTTTTTCATGCCAAGGTTTGTCGCAATGGCGTGAGGGGATGACTTAGTGAGGGGTGAGAAGTTATAGAAAGAAAATTGTTGTAGTCTTCCGCTTGTTTATTCGTTTTTTCTTTTTGATTTATGTCATGGGGATGAATTGGGTGTAGAGGATAAGGGAAGATCGGGTTTTGTAACTCGCGAACGTAAATTTTAACCACAGTCTATGGATTTTACAGGTTTTTTGTAGGAATTTCTGTTCTAAGTATTCGAAAGCTTGGAAGCTATGGGTTTGAGCTGTGTTCAAAGTTTTCTTAATTTTTTTTTGTTGGGAAAGACCGTAAAATGTTTCCCTTACATGTTTTTTTTTTGCAACAGGAGGGAAGCTTTAACAGCTTTAATTGGAATGTTTTATCGTGGCTAATTTGATCGACTGATTTCGAATTGGGGGATTTATTTTTGTGGGAAATTCGAAAATGAATGATTTAGTCGCGCCGGATTCCAGGCAATCTTTAACCGGAAATAGGCAACATTGAATGTTCAACGTATTTGAAATACCATGACCGGATGATTATTGGCTTTTAACCGGAAATAAGCATCATTCAGTGCTGAATGTGCGTATTCGAAATACCATGACCGGATGATTATTTTCCTTTTAACCGGAAATAAGCATCATTCAGTGCTGAACGTACGTATTCGAAGTACCATGGACGGATGATTATGGATTATCACGGCTATCCACCGTGCTCGAACCATTTCATGCTTCACTTCGACGGTCGATCGATAATAATCCAATATACTTTGCTTCCTCGTAGCAAAAGCTACGTCACGCCGGAAAAAAATGGTTTTCGGGATGTCGCAATTTTCGAAATGTCCTAAAACTTCCAGTAATTACGTATGGAGAAAATATCCGGATTCATGCGCAAGTACGTATGTATTAGGGTGATCTGATATTTTTTTCGGCGGTGCTATGAAATGTTGATATATTGTGGCCTTAAATGCATACAAAATTTTTCGCAGTTTCTTCCATAATTTCGTTCTCCAATTTTTTTAAGTATTTATTTGAGACCTCAATTTATCAATTTTTCTTAGAGCCGTCGAAGAAAAAACCAAACTACCTCCTAGTACGTGTGTATTAGGGTGGTCCTCATATAGAGTTTAGAACGATTTTTTTTCCTCCCATTTTTCTCCATCATTTCAAGAAAATCCTGACAACCAATAACCGGATTCTGTCGTCCTCGATTTTTCATATCGGACTTAAAAATACGCTATCCCTTTATTTCCCGATAGATCAGTGTTGGGACAAGCAACGTTAAGTTCCATAATTGGTGTCGACTTATTAATCTCCATAAAATTTCCATGTGACCAGCCGTTGACTCCCAGATAAATTGAGCTTAGATAAATTGAGCCTCTCAGGAAAGTAAATAATTTGCTCTTGGATAAGTTGAGATCGATTCCTACTCGAGTTGTCTCTCCCTGTTTGGCTTAAAGACTATACATTTGACTATAACTATCCTCTCTAATTCACTTACTGCGGTCAGAGTCGTTGGTTCTAGCGAGAGAAATATCGAAACCGGGATCTAACAAAAAATCCACGCTATAATTTTATCCAATGATATTTTTGCCGTCGACGGTCCCCCTTAATTTCACGATTATACAGGTGGATGGGCGGAGACCTGAGCATGTATCAAGGGTCTAAACTGTACGTCAGAGGGCTAATTTTATTCAATTACCGAGATCTGTAGTTATCTAAAAGGCGATCGTAATTGAATGAAGGTCTCTGACCGATGTCGCTTTTCAAGTTCACATTACTTCGCTGCTGCATATCATTTTTTTTTTTCCTACACTGTAGAACAAACTTTGTGGTCGTGAAACTAACGATGAAATTTAAATGTCACATTAGCGTTGAACGACGCAATAACGTGTGGGTAAAAAATATCCACGCGAGCGACAACCAGGCCGGGCAGTTAGGCGCATTTGTTTCTTATGATTAATTCGATAATTGAATCCCTTATCGACATTATAATCATTTATTCCAAAATTCCCTGATAAATTAGGGTGATTTATTTTGTATAGCACGCGTTATCATTAAGCTGTCGGGTAAAAACTTTGTGGGGGGTAAAAAGTTAATCGCTTATGTTGCGTAATCTCTCATCAAAGACTTAATCAATTAATGACTCGCCTCAGTTTTACGGTATCGAGGAAGTAATGATGACGGACACTGGAAAGGAAACGTTCGATTCGAAATCGGTCGATTGACGTCAATTAGATTAAAGTTTTCGCAGTTTTGCGGTAATATTCTGCAAATATCACATTAATGTGGATGTCTTGATGAGGCCTTTTGGATGAAGACGGCGGAAAAATAGCGAGGAAACGGGCATCACTTAAGAACGATCAATAGATTCACGCAGGTTTTTCAGGTACCGCGTACGCATCGCTGTTCGGAAACACAATCATCAATTATGCAGTCCGATACGATTCATTCTTTGTGAGAACCGTTGTGAACAGCTTCGTAAACAACTGGAAAGCGGTGGGGGTGGCAGAACGGCCAGATCTGCATACAATACCGGGTTTGAGACGTATCACTAAAACGGTATTTCTGTTCCCCAGTCCGAAAGGGCAAATTCCTAAGAATTTTTTTGAAATACGGATTATATAATTCTGATCAATATTATACAAAATATAATCATTAATGAATAATTAATTTAATTCTGAAAAATATCAATAATAATTTTATAATTATGTAATATTTTTATAATACATTTTTATAATTATTAATATTTATATTTTTAATAATAATTATTATACAATGATAATAATAATGATGATAATAATCATAATAATTACTATTATTATTATTATTTTTATTATTAACGTTACGATTGTAATTCATTATTCTAATTACACTGTTAATTATATTATTTTAGAATCATATTATCTGGTACCTCTATAATTATTATCACATACTTATTGGCTTTTGAGGAAAACAAAGTTCAATTTTGGAGCAAAGGTTTCGAAAGATTTTTAAGTTATTGCACGTCAACTTTTATTGGTCGACCGCTCACCCTAACCCGCCGCGATCTTACGCTCCCATGATATGTTCATGTGTGTGATGATAAGATCCGGCAAAGGAAAACATCGACTCGTTCAGGAAAATTGCCATTTTCTCTCATACGATTACTTCGATAAATTAAGTTACTAAAATTGATCAATTAATTATTAATTTCTTAAATTACTTCGATTCTTTAGCCAAATTTTCTTGCGTCGACTTCCATTAAATCAAAGCTTCGAATACATCCCTAAGATATTTTATATAAAATTTGATATAGAATAACGTTTTCATTAGTTTTCGAATTATCGTGGTGATCAATCGTCTTCAATCAAACTTAATTTCGATAAAAACGCATTCAAAGTTCAAAGTTGCAGCATGAAACACCACGAATAAATCGAATGTTAAGAATTTTTTTTTATTAACCATCGATCGTCCAACAAAAACGACCTTGTTCAGACCGAATTCGTCGATATTTTATTTGCTGGTCACCAAATTCTAACGTTGATCCGTCACGAAACGTCGGAGCCGCGTAAACGAAGTGCCGAGCACTCGCGGTTGTCCTGATTATGGCCTTTCCGCGGTATCGAACGACGTAACATTGACGAATATTGGGACACCATTGTGGAAATGGATTTGGTTCGACACAACGACCTTCCTTACACTCGATTAATAATTCAAGAAGAAAGTTAAAGATACAAGTTCGAATAGAGGGCATTGCATGCGGGGAGGTATAGAAGGATATAACCGGCGGGGGGGGGGGGGGGGGGGGGGAAGGGGAAGTATGACGATTGTCCGTGTACACGCTGATAAAACATTATGGCACGAGCCGAGCTTGGGCGGGATCGAAACTGGTCACGGATCGAAGCGACGTCCACCGGACTGGCCGGACGCATGTTTGTCGCTTCCGTGCCACAGTTATCCGCCATTGCTACGTGCTTTTATCCTTCCATCCTTTTATCGACGTGTGTCACGTTAACGTCGAACAATAAATATATTTTCAACAACGTTAGTCGCCACCGGACGCATTTTTACCTACAATTTTTTAAATAAATCGTACGCTAGTTTCTTCGTACGTATCAAAAGTAATTGAAGTAATCGAAGAGAATAATACGGGATTTTTATTAGGATGAATATTTCAATATTTCGGCGAATGAATATTTTTATATTGTCTCGGAAAATTTTTGTGATTTAATTTAATATCGTATTTGATGTTATTTTTCATTTTTTTTTTTTTTGCGAGGTGGAATTGAGGATTGTCGTACCAAAAAATTGAGCCTTATACATTTCTTAGTCCTGGCATGATGGATGAAGCGAATGAAAATCATTTCGTCGTGCCAATCATTTTAGTACAAGGATGGCTTTTACTTGATGAAGTTTATTTGTATGAAATATTCGAATTTCAGTAGTTATGATTATTTTTTTATTATCTCTGATTACTTGCAATAACTCGCAGAGTCGGAAGTGAAATTCGACGGCAAACTTGATACTAGATTCTTCTTCGAAAGATTTCGAATATCTCGCCGTGCAATTGATCGTGCCTGATTTCTACTACATTTACTCTACTATTATTTAATCGCAGCATCCGAAATGCATCCCGAATACATTAAAATCAACACAGACTCGATGGAATATCGATTGTGGTCCATCAATGTTGTCCAGCATTTAAGAGTTTCATTCGCTATCTATATTCTCAGATTCTGAGAAATCCACCATTTCCACAATTTCACACAAGATCGAAAAAAAAAATCAAAATATCGAATTGCGGGGATCACAATTAAAACTGCAATCACAAAACGAAAGAGAAAAAAATTCTTCATCAATTCACGCATGGTAAATATCATGAATTTCCCATGCTTTCCTATTTTAGGCCTAATTGGTGATAAAAAAAAGCTGTCTTCGATTGATATTAGATATATTGAATAATCAAACGTGATCATTATATTTTATACTATATCGGGATTGATTAGATTCTAATTGTTCGTGAATTTGTGTTGTTACAAATCGTTTTGTCCCACCATTGGAAAATGTTCGTGCGACCATCGGAGTCACGCGATAACAAATCGATTGCGTAAGCTCGAAGGCTTTTCTCATTCTCGGTCGCGAGCGGTTCGGCTTTTTGGTTCGTAAATTTTTGATGAGTGAAATGAGTTTGACAAGTAAAAACGACGACAAAAATTTGCCCCGTAATGCTTGGGAAAGTTCTTGGATAAACGTGAAAATCGTCAAAACAATAAGCAACGGGATTATCGTTGTCAAACGATAACCACCTCGGTTTTTGCGAAGCGATTGTTTGTCAATGCGAGAATGATGATAAATTGTAGAAAAAAAAAAAAAAAATTATCGTACGTGCATCAAAAGTAAACAAACTTCTATGTACCACTGTAGGGACGAAAAAACGTTACAACGCGGCAGATTGAAACGGATCGATGAGGAGGGAAATAACGCGAAAGGAGCTGATAAGGTAAATGTTTACGCCTGGAAATACTATTTCTGGTTATCTTCAAGGATCGCGGAAAAAATTCCCGGAAACGAATCCTTGTAGGAAAAAAAGGATTCGAAAATATTGTTCCCGGAAATAGATGATAATTTGATTCCGTTCGAGTATGGATGAAAAATTAATTTTCCGAGCGATAGATTAGAAAAAAATGAAATTCGTATTAATGGACTCTGGATTATTATCGCATATTATTGTACTATCGACGGATGGACGACAATGGACGATTTTTTTAAGAGATATAGTGATGGAAAAAAATATACGATACGTAAAAAGAATCGTTTAAAATTCTTGATGAGTTGAGAGAAAAACCATGTTCGACCTAATGGATGTTCGATCGAATAATGGTGCATGACAGCTGCCAAGCGAAGCTATATCATATCGACACGTATACAAACGTCGGTGTGAGTGCAGTTGAAGCCAGGAATGTCTTTTTTTTTTAAACAGTAAAACCTCTTGAAACAGGATTTTTTAAGTCATTAGGTTTAAATTTGACGACAACGTTCTTCACGCAATTTCTTAGGGTAGGATGAAGGTTTTCTTGTATTTTGAGAATTTCATAAATTAATTTTAAAAGACATAAAAAGGTCGCGGAAAAATGGATCCAACCGAGAGATCCTTGATATCGATCTAGAGTTTATTATACTAATTATAAAATTTTTCGTTTCACACGATTGTCGGCTTTCCACCATCAGACATCATTTTTCCAGCCATCGTCTACGATCAGTTTTTGTATTTGCATTAAAAAAAAAAAACGTACGAAACATTGAAATATATTTTTTTAATATGTTTGAAACTGGTTTGAAAAAAAAACGAAGAAAATTCAAAAAAATTATTAGTCGTATTCGTTGAAAAGAAAATCGTCAAGATAACGGTAAATTTCAAGGCCGTCACATTTAAATGTTTCCGTAAGACTCTAGCTAGTGATTGCATTAAGGTGCAGCGGCGAGAGGGGGGGGGGGGTTGGAAGTAGAAAACAATCACCGCCGAATGGAAACACATCCTCTTACTATCAACGAAAAAAAAAATGTCCATTCGCCAATTATAGCTGATTCGAGAAGGTTCAGTAATCAGATTTGTGTTGAGAATGAAAAAAAAATAAACTAGAAATTAAAATGAAATCCAATAAACAAAACTCATACATTGACATGCAATTTTTTCTTTTGCATAATAACCGCCCTAATAATTTTCCAAACCTCTATCTCGACACGTAATTGATACTCTGTTATTTTTTAATATTTTACACATTAAACATACCTCCGATAATGCGCTTCCTGATATCATCCGGTCGAGTATTTATTGGTACGGCTGTGGGATTGCCGTTGACTATCGTCGCCATTGGGAGAGACATCTCTAAAGGAGTTACTCGAGCTCCAAAAACTGCCACCTAGATCGAAGAATAAAATCAATACATCCAAATCAATATTATTAAGCTTACAAAGACAACCAGCGTTTAACAGATTGACCAGGGTTGCATAATCTTGCTTAATCCCATCAGTTAATCGCTGTTTTTTGCACCACTTAAGAGCTTCGTGTTGTCGAATCTATTGGTTCATGTTGATTCGATATCGCGGCGATAAGAACTCTGACTCGCATCCTTCTTTTAGCTTAAGTTGTTAGCGCTAAAAAATTTGACATTTTCCTATCGCACTTCGATCACTATCGATTTTTTTTTAGTGTTGCCATTCGCTTCAGCTAGACGCGTCAATTCTACAATTCAGTACAGATATAACAACGCAGCTCACGCTATACGTTCCGACGTAGTTATATGGTTCGAAAATAGATCCGCGCATGTGGCGCATTTCAATAGGGCACGGACTTACCTTTTACAATAATTCCGCTTCCGATTTTATTATATTATTTTTACCCTTTACCTTTTTTCTTAAATTAATCTAGGAATAAAATTTCAGTATATTTTCAATCACAGAGAAAGGAGCGAAAGGAAAAAAAATTCAATTTTAACGTAGAAAAAAAGCAAATAATTTCCAATCTAATTACATTACGAAAAAAATTAGTTTACATTTATATAAAAATTACAAAAAAAAAAAAATACTTCAAGCTCCTATAATCAACCAGTCAGTGAAAAACCTATTATCAAAAGTTTTTCAAGTTTAAAAGAAATTTTTATTTCGATATAAATTAATTTCCTTCGAATTTCTTCCTTCTATTTCGTTTGAAAATATCCCTTTCGAGGAAAATTAAGGGTAGAAACATTCGTTTCGCTGATTCTAGTTGAAGATACGATTTGTCCATGTACTTAAATATCACGGTTCGCACAGCCCCCCGTCAATCAGCTAAATGGAGAATACGAGCCACGTGTGCTATAAGTCATTCGGTTGAAGTGCAGTCGGTCACGATCGCGCCTGCCATAGACTCTTCGACGAAGAACTATTATAGGCCTCACGGAACTGTACGATAACACTCGACGAAGTTGCCGAAGTACGCGAATAAAAAATGGTGTTGGTGTAAATTCTGAAATTGTACATGAAAAGGTTCCTCCCAGTTCTAACAAATCATGCTTCAGAAGTTTGATAAGTTGGCAACGCTCACCGTCACGATTAAACTCCGTGACTTTCAACACCGCGGATTCATTAATTTGTGAAGATACATCGAATTATTTAAAAAACCGAATGGTACTCTGAGAAAATCATCGATCTCGCAGAAAATTACGTACAGCCAAGGAAACGAGATTATTTCGCGGACTAGCTATCGAGTAATTGTGTTGCAAAATTTTATTTTATTGTAGGTTTTTAGTACGAGCCGCAATTGGTTGAAAAAATGAATGATTAAATGAATTAATCAATACGGAAAATTTGAAAATGTACAGTTATAACATTTTTTCGAATGCTTTGTAACAATAAATGTGTAGGAAAATATATGATGCGGAAATTGTCAATTCTGCAATGATGCAACGATGAACAATTAAGAGGAAATCCGGCTTCGCAAGTAATTTTAAGATTTATTTTGGTTTTAAACAGGAAAAAAAAATTTTACAGTCCAAGAAAATTCAGATCTCTCCACGAATTATCACAAAAATTAAGTCCGAATTAATTTTGAACGTTATTCCGAAATTTTGATACTTACGAAGGTGGTCTTAAAATTGTTTCGACAAAATGAAAAACAAACGAGCATCTAAATCAAAATCACCATTATTGCTACCACGATAACGAACAATAAAGTGTAAAAACTCTACCGTCATGCGTTGAGCACGCAAAAGGTCATGCAAACATGATTTTTTGACGTCTACCAATCATTCAATTATTTTCCAATCTCGGTCGATCATTTTCTCGATCACGATCTCGAATTTTTCACAAAGAATCATAAAACTCTGTCCACGAAAAGCCAGAAAAAAAAACGAAAATCAAAACGGAAACGAGAACATCCGTCATTACACGAAGTTTAATTAGTTATCAATGTTTCCCGATATTCGTTTCTGAATTATAGAGGATCCAAATATTCGCGGTTTCAAAAGATCCGAATTCAAATTGTGATACTCTGTATCACACCTTCATAAATAAAATGACAGTGATTCATTCGAATAATAAAGGTCGATTTCATTCGAATTTTTTGGTCCTAATAAAAATACAGGCACGAAGATCACGATCTCAAATTTTCCATTAAAAATCATACACAAACTTCAATCAGATATCAATGTTTCTAGCTATTCGTTTTTAAATGATAAAAGATCCAAATATTCGCTCGTACAAAAAATCAAACTCAAATCACGATAAAAAATTAACAATCAAACCCACTATCCTGTACAATAAACAATTACACCGAATCTTTCGAATAATACAGGTCGATTTCATTCAAATTTTACGGTCCCAATAAAAATAAAGATACGAGAAAAAAATAAATATAAATTCATAAAAAAAACTATTGATCGTACGTACATGCAATCGAAGGGTGATTTATTTTGAAGAGTTGAATATGCGCTTCACTGGTTTACCTTGACTCCGTGTGTCGTCGTCGACAACCTGGTCGAGTACGAATGATACTGGCGCAACCCACGAGTACGTCAAGTACGAGTACGTCGCCACGACAACCGCTACAATGACTATTGCTTCGCTCCTCCACAACACGACTGCCTCCAAGCGAGTCCTTTTCGGCGCTAGCACGAGTTTACTTCGCACCGATGGCCACCGTCGTTAACGGATTCTAAATAGTGTATTACACATGCGATTAGCCGAATTTAACCCTCAGTCTGAGGGGTTATTTTCCGCGTCTTTGACCCTTAAGGGGGGGGGGGGGGGTCACTCGTGCCGGGCGCTTCAACCCTTCACCGTCGAACTACCGAATGATATCACGGCCGTCCCAGTGGGTGGATTCCACCCTGTCGGTATTTAAAAAACAATTGCGAGCCGAGTATCCGTCCGAAAGGGTTGAACAAATTATAGGATATGCTTGAAACATTCTAAATGATGTAGAAAACGTTTATTTGTGAGGACTAAAATAGCAACGTTTCAATGAAGAATTAATAAAAACAGGAATGCGTAAATTTAAATGGAATTGAAGTAAAATCGAAGGTCGAAATGAAAAAGCGTCGCTCGAAATTTGTTTGGATAATTTTATCAAGTAATTGACAAAAAATTGTGAAATAAAAAAAAATCTTTCCCGAAAATTAAATTTCTCAAAAATACATTCCACTCTTGTATAGCCAGAAATGATTAAACCTTCAGATTTTCGATCAAAGGCCACAGGGGTCATCTTGACTCTGCACAAACCGTTTCTGTTTGTGCGGACACTAAAACTCCGTTTGACCGTCCGCCATTTTGAATCGACTCGTGAATTCTGAATTCCTCAATAGATTCGGCCCCGAATTCAAAATGAAACATTTACGAGCCTCACCATTTTTGCAAAAAAAAACTATATAGCCCAATCGTTAAGGTGGTGACCATAATTTGTTTAAAAATTTCAAAGCGCTGTTAAGTTCGAGCGACAGCTCTTTATGAACGCGAAAATTACGGGTGACGAATGTGTTAGTGCTCGCAGGGATGGTAAACAAGAGACGCACGAGTATATCAGGAGCTTCGTGATTACCCGGAAGCTTATCTTCATCAGCATCAGCTACGAGTATTTACAACGGTTTTTAGAATTTTACGGTCGGTTTCAAACTACCGGGAAAAATCTGTCTGGCACCCGTATTATAAGTTTCAGTAACTATTTTTACTAGAATTCTCTTCGACTTTTTATGATACGTGTCGCGAGCTATTTTATATTGACAAACTTGCTTGTTTTCGAACAAATAACATTTGTACATTTTTTAGTAACTCATTTGTGTTACATCGTGTGTTATAATTTTTATCGAAAGTACTAATAAAAAGTTACGTTACGGAATTTTTTAGCAGATTTTTCACATTGATAGTTTGATTTAATACAATTTTAATCAGAGGGGAGATGCTCCGATAACGAATTTCGAAAACAAATACCTCGTGACTGAAGGATTGAAATCGAAAGATCCTTGAGATTTTTTGTTGCATCTTAGGAAATATATTCAAAGGCATTTACTATAATTATTGGCTCTATAAAAAAAAATGAAAAATTACGAATTAGCGAAAAAAAAATGTTTGTTTACTATTATTAAAATTATAAATCGATAGAAGACGATTAATATAACGAACGATAAATATAATATATAATTACCAGTCAGTGTGACAGCGACTAGCTCGTCGCATCCACATTCGGAGATAAAATTAACATAAATTTAATTAACTTCACTTCATTTAAATAACTTAAAATAAAAAATACAAACAAATAATAATATTTCAGGTGTTTTTGTGAACTTGTGGACATTTTTTATTGCGCATTCCAATTAAATGAATTTATAGGGAGAGGAAGTTAAAATTGCGGGATTCAACATACAAAATCGAAATTAGCTCATAAAATGGACACATGGTCTCCACAAATAACGATAGGCAGGCTGAACGACGAGATTAATCAATTTAATCCGGACGACGGTTCGAAACGCTCACGTCACAAAAAAAAAAAAAAAAATACTTCAAAACCTTTAAATAAAACACCGTTGGTGTGAAATTCTTTCATCGACTTTTAATAATCTTTAATGATGTATTTACAACTTGTACACATATAAGTAGGCAATACTCTCATTCGTCGCCGAGAAAATATGTTCCCAACAGTCACAATTTGTCCCAACCAAACACCCATTTTCGCAAAAATCGTTCTCACGTTCCTCCTCGTCGGTGATATTCGAATATTTATTATTTCTATCTATATCGAGTTCATACGAGTGCCCACGGGCACTCTTATCTATCATACTCAACAGCGATGAATCTTAATTCGTTTACTTATCCAATTTATTTATTTATTTTTCTCTTCTTTTCTCATCAATCCGTGAAACGTCGAAACGACGGTAAACGCAATTTCATTGCCGTCAATTCTCGCTGAACCATCGACGAAAATTATGCATCTCAACTTTCTTCGATCCATCCCGAACTTACACACATACACGTAATTTTTTTTTTTATTTTTGTTCTTGTTTCGTTTAATATACTAATACTTTTGTCACACCAGTTTGATGGAGAAAATACGTGTTCGATCGAGGTTTTAACGTGAAATTTTTGTTGATCTCTAGCTCCGATAAAACTCGAGAAGTTTTTCGAAAATTCGAGCCAATTCTCAGTTGTGAATCACGTTGCGTTATCGAGCTATAAATATGTGCATATATCAATTCAATAAATCTTCGCTCACGTACGCTACAGCAAAGCTTTGACTTTGAATTTATGGCAATAACTTTTGTTTGCTTTTTTAAATCGGGGGGGGGGGGGGGGGGGATTCGAATGATTCGCAGTAAATAAAATATATAAAACGTACAAAATTAATCGAACGATTGATTCATAAGAATTGGAACTTTTTCGAAATTCCATACATATTTAAAACTCATTCATTCTTGTTTTTTTTTTTTTTCGCAAGCTGTAAATATATATCGCGTAGGTGTTATTGGAGGAGTAGAATGGGGGTGGGGGGATTTCGTACGTGCAATAGCGGGTAATTTCGGTGTGAAAACTTATTTTATTCGCACGATGAAATAACGCGCAAGCATTCTCGTGAGTTTCGTAAAAATTGCTCGGATAAGCTAGCGTGGCTGCGTCACCAAAAATACGCGTTAAAGACATCGTTCACGCGTATCAACTCCTTCAAAAAATTGTTTCTTTTACATTATACAGAGTGGGAATACACAGTAACGGGCCTTTTTTCAATTGCTTCGTTCTCGTTTTTTTTTTTTGTCGTTATTTTATTTTGTTTTATTCTGTTTTTTTTCTTCTTCTTTTCGTTCTTTTCGAATTTATATGACTGGTTAAGGATGCGGGGCGAAGGTGCACTTGACGAGAAAAATAATTTCGGAGTATTTTATCAATTAGACGAACGTTTTATGCGAAAGGCTCATTAATTTTGACGAATTTTTTTTTTTTTTTTTTTTTAACTATGATGCTGTTTCTAAGCGCTATGAAAACATAAATTGCGGGCTTGACTTTACGATAGATAACGAAACAAGGACAAGAAAACATGAGAAAGATTTTTAGTTACAATACTCGGCCATATATGAGACAATAGATAATAAACTGAGCATCGTAATTCGAGTTTAGCACAATATTGGGCTTGACCGAAAATTTTCGTTTTTTTTTTTTTTTTTTTTTAATATTTAACCTAGATTCATATGAAACCAATATGAATAAAACTCCGTTCGGAGACTCGATGGCACTAAGTTCCTGCGGGGTCACCATCCTAAAGATATAATATCATAAGTGGTTTTCGTATTTGGAACAGGACGTCTCCCTGTTCGCGCTAGAATCAGGTAATCATAGTAGTGTGTTCTTCGTTTTGTGCTAAAAGTGTGCGAACACAGTTGTTTTTTTTTTTTTTCATTTAATCGAACATTCCGGAAGTCGAATATTCGAGGATTGCGAAAGAAAGAAAATTATTGAAATTATTCGAGAATTATTTCAGTAATTTTCTAATTATTCAAGAATTATTTCAGTCATTTCCGAATTAGTTGAATTATTCGAAAAATATTTCAGTAATTTCCAAATTAGTTGAATTATTCGATAATTGTTTCAATAATTTCCGAATTATTTGAATTATTCGAAAATTATTTCAATAATTTCCGAATTATTCAAAAATTATTTTAATCATTTCCGAATTATACGAGAATTGTTACAATAATTTCAGAATTATTCGATTTATTCCAGATTTATTTTGATAATTTCAGAATTATTCGAATTCGATCGATTAATTTTCAATATAAAATTCGAAAATTCGCACTTCGAGAATATTCGAATAATATTGCGCGTCAACTAACTATTTACTTTTTGTTCTATCTGCTTGAGTGATGATGCGTATGTGGGAGCGCACACTATTTGATAATATGCAAATTAATGCAACCCGATGATATTCACAAGATTTTTATACTTAATCCCCGGTGGCCACTGCACTTCCCGTGTCGGACATTAAATATATATCACAAAAATGTGGATGTTGGGAACGACGTAAAACGGGGAGGGGGCAATGGGTTGTTGAATACAGTCGTCGTATCAAGGAAATTAATCGTCGATTGCGGGCAAATCAGCATCCAATTTCCTCAAAGGTTGTCTGCGAATAGCACTTCCAAGTCATTTCGATTTAATTCCCGTAGGAGCAATTTTAATCTTCTTTATTTTAATCCCTCATGGAGAAAGTTGAAAAATGTTTTTTTTTCTTCGAGATCTTCATCCAATTGTGTTCAGAATGTGATAAAAATTCGGGGAAAACATATTTCGAAAAAACGTACGGATTTCGTCGTGATTGAAGCTGCGGCTCGGATTTTATGTCGTTTTTTAATTGCCAAGAAAATAACGTTTACACGATAGCGATGGAAAAATTTACGACATATTTGGCTCGACAGTTTTTTCACAAATAGGCTTGTACCCAAAGTCGGTTGGTATTGCATTTGGGCCGAATTCATGGAAAAGTTAAGATTTTATAGGATTTTGAATTTTTTCAAAAAATTTAACATTTTTTTATTTTTTTATTTTTTTTAAATTTCCGTTTCGTTCCTATCTCAGGACAGCTTTGGGCAATCGAATTTAGTAAAGATCGGTGGAAGGGACTGCATTTTTTAGGGGAAACAAGGTGCAATTTGAAATTAGCAAACTCCTCCTCCAGAATTCACGATATTGTAAAAAATATTCCACTATGGAGAAGCCAGAGTTGATATAAATAATTTCACCATGGAGAAAGATTCTCACAATATCTTCAATTTTAAGAAATCAGCTTGCAAATTTCAACCCGCAGCTGCCTTCAATTTTCTAAGGAAGTAAATTTTCAAGTTTCAACTTATTTCTTTCACATATTATCGGTATGCAATTATTTCTAATTCGTTTTCAAATCTACGCTGCCATTTTTTTTTCTTCGACAAAGTTTTACTGTATTCCAAATCAAAGTTTCGACACATTTATGACAACAACGATTTGACTAATTGTATTATTTTCGTTCGCCATTGCCAAAACAACGATTTTTAATCGTAAAAATTGTGATTCTTGGCAGAACCGAAACCGTAACTATCGATTTCGCGAAAAGAAAGAAAGGAAACGAGGTAGATAGAATTTTTACGTCAGCAAGCATCGCATTATTGGCATCGATTCAACTTCAATAAATCCAACCTGAGCTGTACACAACCTGATCGTCCTTCGTATTCTTCCACCAAATACTCAAAACCTTAATACAATTTTTTCGGACCTTCGAATTTTTAAATGGCGGATTCCACAACGTCAAACGATTAGAATCGATCGAAATGCTATTCGCACACCCCTCATATTTTACATCTTTCGTAACCATACATCGCACTCATAATTTATGTTCCCAATATCGTAGGTACAGTAGATACTATCGCAGAAATTAGATTTCGAGTCTAAATGGCACACGTTTTTTTTTTTTTTTTTCCCCTCGAATAATAAATCTCTTATTTTTTCTCTCCATAAAAATGATTGACTGATCTATCAAAAATTTGTGCATCAACGTAAAATAATTAAAGAGAATAAATTAGCTACCTCATCCCTGAATCATCAAAAAAAAAAAGTTACAAAATGTGCGATTATAAACTTATAGTCTCTCCTTCGAAAAATATAATAACAACTTTAACAAAATGACAATAATAATAATAATAATAATAATAACAATGAACAAAATAAACTAATTCGTGTACCATTTAATCCTAAAGTAGTACCAGTGCGTGCAGCGAGAAAATACACAAATATCCGCGATTCTTTTAAGGTGGCCGAGCGACGAACGACCAAAAAGTCAAACGAAAAAAATTTCGCTGACCAGCTTTTTTTTTTTTTTTTATCTCACACCCGCCGACGTTTGGGCGCGAAAGCGCGCTTAAAAATTACGATTTCATGAAAAAATAAAGAGTAAAATGTTTAAACCTTTTGAGCAAAATATACAATAAGACGAAACGGCTTTGACATCGGATTCGGCGTTTCGATAATGTGCGTTTAAGTTTATTTCGATCGTCATTCGGCTACTAAATGCAATGACACGATAAAATGCCACCAATGACGATTCCAAGTGCGAAATTTGTGATCCAGGGTGACTCGTTTACTCGTCTGGGATTCCGTTTCCAACGGCAAAGCCGATACGTCGCGAACACACGCGCTTTTTCATTTTTTTTTTTTTTTCCTTCTTCTTCTTCTTCTTCTTTTTTGTTGTTTTCGTCTAACTTTTCGTGGCACCGGAATAATACTTCCTCAAACGTGGCCAGAGTTAGGCCTTGTCTCGTTTAAATAAACATTATGACGATGAACTAAGTGGCACCGGAAACAATGAGATTGTGCAAAGCTTTAATGTTGGTTTCGGTGAGATCCGGCGGTCCGAACAAAAATTCTTTACGATTATCCGAATTTTTCAACAATTCGTGCATGGTTTCCGTCGTTAGCACCAAGGAATGCAACGAACCTTGTGTCAAATTGAGTTTTCGCGCAAGAGTGCCGGTTATGTGAACGTCGTCGATCCAGAAATAAGGTTCTTTCTGGGCTTCCCGATAGAGCATGAAAACGCTGTCGGGTGAATAAAGTATCGCCCATCCCGCGCAATAAGCCGGATATTGTTTTCCGGGATACTCACGTGGCGATACTCTCCATTTCGATCTGAACGAACGTTTGACCATTCCGCTCGGTATGGGATCGCAAAGGATCAAACGTCGGGCTCCCCATGGCGATAAACCGCGGTTAAGAAAATCCACCATTGCCGGAATATTTACGAATACGTCGTCGTCGAGCTTCAGTATGTACTTAGCACCTGTTGACACGAATTTGAACGATTTATGTTTGAGGTGGGAACGTGATGTTGCGAACGGTTGAAAGTTTAAAAATTTTTTTCTGAGATTGAAGAAACTTGAGATTTTGCGAAATTATAATATTAATAATATTATAAATTATTATATTAATAAAATTAACGATTATAATATTAATAATATTATAAATTATAATGTTGATAAAATGATAAATTATAATATTGATAAAATTATTGATTATAATATTAATAATATTATAAATTATAATGTTAATAATATTATGAATTATAATATTAATACTATTATAAATTATAATATTAATAAAATTATAAATTATAATTTATAATATCATTAATATTATGAATTATAAAATTGATAAAATTATATATTATAATATTAATAATATTATGAATTATAAGATTAATAAAATTATAAATTATAAGATTAATAAAATTATAAATTATAATATTAATTAAATTATTAATTATGATATTGATAATATTATCAATTATAATCTTAATTAAATTATAAATTATGATATAAATAAAATTATAAATTAATATTAATGTGATCGAATTATCGAATTTTCAAAGTGGAGGCTAACAATTTGTAGAATTTTTTCAATGTATTAATTGACGTACTATGTTATATTTCGAAATTAGCGATTATTCGAAATGTATAAAATAAAAAAAAAGATCAATCTATGAATTATGAAAAATGGAATTTATGTCTTGAAATTCTTGTTTTTTAAAAATAATATCACTTTCTTGTTTGAACAGTAAAATAATACGTTTCGAACGATTGACAAAATAAAGCTAATATAACTCTTTTCTAATCGAACATGAACTGAATTCGAAAAATCGAAAAATCAAAGTTTGAACCATCGAATGGTACTCGTAACTCACTCGAACAGTGATATGTTGCCCACTTCAACGCCATCACGTGTTTGTAGGTCATATTTCTGTAGGCGTCGAGAAAATTGCCTTGAATGATATCCATATACTTTCTGTCCTCTTCGAGAATTTGGCTCTCGTATTGGTCGGACCAACCGACGATGAATAAAACTATTAGGTTCGCGCTTTGTCGTCCCCATGTTTCTCTTACGACGTTGCGTTTCGGAAAATTTCCGGGTGCGGAGTGTATGAGAAGCAACAGAAGAGGTTGACTTTTATTGCAAGGATTGTGATTTATGGTAAAACGAAAATTATTTATGTCGATGAGAGTTGTTTCGTCGTTGAACGGAAGTTCTCGAAGTGTGTAGGGTTGTTGGGTCAGCTGTTGATGGTTATTGGGTTGTCCGGACGGTCCGGAGGTGTTCTCCGGCAGGAGTAGGATGTAACTCGGTACGGAGACATCCTCGGCGAGCGGGAGAAAAGGCAACGGCGACGCGCTCAGAAGCCAGAATGAGAAACAACCGGTGAGGATGAGAGCGACGACGAGTAAAAGGGTGCATGGCGGCGACCCGTGGGCATGGAGCCGCCGCTTATCCAGCATACTAGTGACACCTTTTCATCCTAATTTTTCCACGCCACCTGCGAGCAAACGATTCAAAAAACAATGCCACGTTAATCATTTTTTATTCTTTAAAATATATATCATATATTATTATTGTTTTTATATTGAGCCGAATGAAGATAATATTAATAATAATATCAATAATGATAATAATAATAATAATAATAATAATAATAATAATAATAATAATAATAATAATAATAACAATAATAATAATAATAATAATAATAATAATAATAATAATAATAATAATAATAATAATAATAATAATAATAATAATAATAATAACAATAATAATAATAATAATAATAATAATAATAATAATAATAATAATGATAATAATAATAATAATAATAATAATAATAATAATAATAATAATAATAATAATAATAATAATAATAATAATAATAATAATAATAATAATAATAATAATAATAATAATAATGATAATAATAATAATAATAATAACAATAATAATAATAATAATAATAATAATAATAATAATAATAATAATAATAATAATAATAATAATGATAATGAGATTATTATTATTACAACTATTATTATTATTATTATTATTAGAATCATAATAATAATATTGAACTCATTATTTAGGTAATAATAATAATAATTTAATAATAACAATAATAATAATAATTATTATTATTATCAAATTATTATTATCATTATTATTATTATTATCTTTTAGAAAAATATTATTTCTCAGATTCCCGGCAATGCAATAAATGGAGACACAAGAAATAATTCGTATCGAATAATCTACGGAGTTTTGGCAAGCCAGATACCGCGATTACACTTCATAAAGTTGGGGGTAGTTGCCAACCTCCCGACATTAAACCTTTTGTGTTGCATAACGACCGTCGGGCCGACGCGAAGAAGGGCGAAGGTACGGGAGAACGGTGATCACAATAGAACCACGGCATGAGTTCGCAGCAGTATTGACCCCCCATAGCTTTGAATTTTTTAATTGTTCAAGGTAATGGTAATCGGAATTTAAATGCAATTTCAATAGAAACGTTTACCACGGTCTTATTTTTGCTAATTTGATTTATGCTTTGTTTTGGAATATTAAAAGTCGAGTAGTGCGTGATCGCATTTTTATCTTTTCCGCTCTTTTGCCGCCATTGTTGCAACAGATAATTCGAAGCGCAGTGGGTGTCGTCAACATTTTATGAATAATAAGTAAAGAACACGAATTTTTTTGAAGGATTGACTATTATATTATAAAAATTGTATGCTGTTCGGTAAACTGAGAAAATTTTGAAAATTCTGGTTCCCACGTTATTTTCCCGCCCAGTTGCAATTTTTATCTCGACACTCAATCCGTAATTTCGTTGGCTTAGCTCTTGAAGCCTCAAAATTAATCAAAGGAATAGTTGTATATGTGCAAATGTGTGCGACAATATGTAAAATCGATGCGACGCAGACTATCTTGGGTAGACGTTGTTGGGAATAATAACGGACGCGTTGCGGTGCCAATCGGTAACATAGTTAGTGATCAGCACGAGCCCGAGCCTTGCGTGCAACCGGAAAGCTCGAAAAGGACGATCCTTTCTACGTGCGTATGCATATTGATGTCGTTCGATCACGTTGTTTCAACGGCTCTAATGACGATTCCATTTGTTCAATTTTCATTTTATTCGCAGTATCCAATTAAACGAAGTACTGCATTAGTGGATAACGCAAATTGCGTTTAACATTGAAAAGGGGCCGGGGTGCGGATATTCCCGTGGGGTGCGGGGGCGAAGCGCTAACGGGGGTTGACGAAGCTGAGCCTTCCCCCCGCCATCGTGACGGAGGAAAAGACGAATCTTTTCATGTTCGCCGGAATTTTTTCGGTATATACTTTGACGTGATTTCGGTGTATCGACGTCACGAGAAGCATGCGGCAATGAATCAAGAATTTGGCTCTCGTTGTTTTGACTTTTGGTTACGGTTAGAAAAAATAACGTACGACTCCCGCAGCAATTCTTTAAAAGGAGGAGAGGAAGAAAAAGACGAAGGAGAAGAAGAAGAAGAAGAAGAAGAACAAGAAGAACAAGAAGAAGAAGAAGAAGAAGAGGAAGAAGAAGAAGAAGAAGAAGCAGAAGAAGAAGAAGAAGAAGAAGAAGAGAGAAAAGAAGGAGAAAACCAGACTGTGCCCTATTTTCGAAAAATATACCGGCGTATTCGATCCAGAACGATCTCAAATATTTACCGGCTTACAGATTTCTAATCATACGTCCTCGATAATGCCAGGACGCAACTCGAGCGATAAATCAACGGCTATCGGAAAAAACTCTCGAAGTATTACGCGAATTTCGGGTTTGGTTTTTTTTTTTTTTTAACACTCGTTAGTATCCAGCAAACCTTAAGGCTTAACGCCACTCTTTCTCGTTGTGGATTGCACCGTTTCTCCATATCGTCCGGCTCGTAGAATATTTTTCTTATCTGCGTTCTCTCGTAGAATATTTTCCTTATTCTCGTTGTCACGCGAAATACTTTTCCCATCTTCATTCTCTCATAGAATCTTTATTCATCGATGAATAATTTCGATCCTCTCCACCTCAACTCACGAATCTAGCGTCCGTGGGTTTTCGCAATCACGTGTTCTCGTAACTGCATCCTCGCCGCTATTTTTCTCGATTTTAAGCGTCCCAAAAGATCGACGGCTGCGGTTTCGAATTCGTTCGCAAAGTTCCGGCATGCCGGTTCGCGTTTAAAGGCGTCGACCGAGGTCCCCCTGGACTTTCAGGTCATACCGGATAGTTGATAACGGTGGAATGAAATTAGAACGAGCGCCCGCAGGCTCGCGAATAAAAAAAACCCATCGGCGAATAGTCGACGGTGACGTGCGTATACGATTTCGATTGAAATTCGGGCGAATTTTGTTCTCGATACGTTCGCGCGGTTCGTAGCAATACGAAAATTACGTCACGATGCTTAAGGAATTTTATTTTTAATCGGGTCAATTTTATTCGTCGTATTTATGTTGTATTTCGTTTCTCGTGAGATGGAAACACGCGGACGAAGTTTTGAAATAAAATCACGTGGGGTGATTAAAACTTTAATGCAGTTGATAACTACGTGCTAACTTAATGATGTCACCTTTGAGTTGCCTGCGTTTGTGAAGTGGGAGGGGGGGGGGGGGCGCGAGAAAGATATGCAGACGTTGGAATTTATATGATGTGGAGATGATACAAACAACATTTTTTCTCGTTTTTCATTTCAGAGAAAAATAAAAAGGTATATTAGGACCACTGCAATAATCCTCCCAAAATTAAAAATATTTTTATGAAAAAATGCATATAAGTACCCGAATATATGTTGCAATTAATACCATCCAGCGTATTTCAATAAAAATCATATTAACATGGCTCAAAAAAAATCATAAAAATCCTTCAATTTTCCCGCCAAAAAACTGAATATAACCCCTCAAGGAATGCGAAATGTAGACGGCTGCGAGACAGTTAAGACTCTGCGTGATTTTTCAAAATACTCACGAAACCTTCTCGTCTAAGGAGACACCTGCCGAACACCTGAGCCGAACGATTTCGGATAACTCCGGTAAATCGGGAAAGAAATAAACGAAGAAACGCGAATTCACGTGGCAACACCGGCTAACACCAAATGAATCGAGATTCAGACCCTTAGGCGCCCAAGCCCGCGATAGAACCCAGGGAAATCGTCGCTCTCTCGACGCCGGAATGGATTCTCTCGGGTCAAACCGACGCTCTCCTAAATGGCTTTCCGGCCATGAGCGAACGATACACTTCGCCTCGCAGTGGGAAACAATATTTTCTTTTTCCGTGTCACAGAGCCAAGTTTTACGCTGCTTCACCGTCGGTAGAATCGATTTTAACTGTTTGCATTTTTACCCCCCCCCCCCCCCCCCACTAGGGAGTTAACGTCGTTGCCAATTGGTTTCCGTAATGCCGTGTTTGAGCGCGATAAACATTTTTTTCTTCTTTATTTCCGTCAGAAGCCAAAACTATTTGTTGAATTG
>OZ020168.1:5577695-5702234 GCA_963971145.1 Sussaba pulchella
CCGTTGTCGACTTACTGACAACCGAAGAAGAATTCAAACTCATAGCGTCCGCGTTGAAGGTCCCGCCGCACAGCCGATCGACGCACTGCATTCCACCGGCAGCGACGATTTTTCCAAGATTCGACGCGCATGGTATCATCAAATAGTCGGTCTGACAAGCGACTCCGGTCATCGAAGCAATTTGCGTCGTTTGAGTATTTCCAGTTAGGGTAAAAGCGTTGCTTCTCGGTGCTGCTTGCGGTGGCATTGCACCGGGCTCTGGATCTAAAAGTAAAAAGCGTCAGAAGCTGCTTGCGTATTTTTTCTTTCACAGATAAAACTTCAATGCAGTTGCATTCCTCAAATCAGCAGATCCGGTATAACGTTTAATAAGAAATGGTTGCATCAATCGTAGGATGCGTTTATCGTATTTACATCAAATTCTCCCAAGAACTCCGTCGAAACAAATGATGAAAAATAAAACGTTGAGAGACGACTATGTGAGACTTCTTTCTATAAAATTTCGCGCAAATTCTCCATAAGCCCCGTTTTTGTGTTTGTTGAAGAAATTTCGTTCTGAATTCTCAACTGCAAATAAGGGAGGTTGGATTTAAAAGTCCGATCAATATTGACAATTCAATTAATTGAAAAAATAATTAATAATAAAATCATCGTTAAATTAATTTCTTTCTCAATTTGATGGATAACCGTCATTAAGTTATCAATAAATTATTCGGAACTTCGATGGTAATTGAATTTGAGGAACTAATGTTTTCAGTAATGCCACGAAGCTGATGTGAAAATAATTGCGGGGCAGGTTAAATTGGATTTTACCTCCCTCGAGGCACGGCATGTATTGAATTCCGCAGAAATTTCGTTCCATCCTCACGCAGATACTGTAGTCCTGATTCGACAGTTGCAGACCGGTGGTCGGATCGTAATTGAACGATTTAATCTGTCCCGAAACGCCGGTGTAATACTGCAAACAACCTTCCTCCGCTCGGTAAATCGTGCTGCAAGGAATTTGCGATATGCGAATTTTCCAAGATCGAGCGAAAGCCATTCCACCCGTGACAACCGTCAATGTTATCGGATTCGTCTGGCCAACACCTGCGCTCACGTACACTTTTTTTTTGCAAGAAATAAGAAAGCCATTGATCAAATTCATTTTTTATTTACTATTTTTAATATTTTTTAAAATTTTATTTATTATTATTAAATTAATTGAATTAATTGAATAAAGTTGTGGTGTTTGGCGGTTTAAAATAATCGTACTAATGGACTCACTGTGATTTCCGTTGTTGTTCCCGCAGATGGGAGGCACAGGATTGGCTCCCGAAACGATAAATTGATCGTACGTGCATACGTGATTCATCGTTTCCGGTCCTCTTATATTGAATTGCACGAAATCCAACCTACGAAATTCACGCTGAATTGATTAATCATTATAGCGAGTTGACCCGGAAGATTCGGCAGCGGTGGATTTGACTCGGTTTTTCCCTCGTTAAGCAATAACGGATCCCAATTTTCGTTAATAATTCGTGTGTCATTTGACAATATTGTATTGAATCCGTCATTATAAGTTCGGCCAAAAATTGGCTTTAAATTCGAAATTAACGAGTTGATAAAAATTCTGCTGCGGACTATTGGATTGGAACAAAATGAAAAGTAAAAAACGTTTAATTACCTGAATTGACAGACATCTGGGTGGGACTTCAAAAGTGTCAATTGACAAGATTGTGTGCCATCGAATGACGAAGGAAAGTTCGTATTCACGAAATAAGTGTGATTATCACTGGTCGTCTGTCCACAGCTGACCGTCACTAAGAAAATTACATCGCGGTCATAATTATTTTTTTATCTCTCCCAAAACAAGCCGAAACCGATGTCAGGAGTATTTTGTGAATTCATATTTCTTCTATCGAATTTATCCGTGAGAACGATGAATGAAGAGCAATCGGGGTTTCGAATAAATGGCCCGCAAGCTTACCGGTACAGCAGACCCCATAGCCATTGGCACAAGGCCCATTGGACGTTCCGCGTCTTTGAGCGCATTCGGACGGTGACAAACACGTTCCATTTTCTCCAGTTGCGTCGACGCAAAGATTATTTTCAAATTTAACAACGGTGAACAACGAAAGCACTGCAATTAATCATAAAAATAAGATAAACGATGATTGATGTTGTTTCTAGGATGTGAATAGATCTAGAATGATTCGGAGTAGTTAAAATAATTCTACGATACGAATAGTTCTAGAATGGTTCTAAAATCGTTCTAGAATAATTTTAGAGTGCGAGTAGTTTTAAAATAGTTATAGAATGCGAGTAATTCGGAAATTGTTCTGGAAAAGGAGTCTTTTTAAATATAGAATAAAAAAAGTTTTAAAATATTAAACAATTTCACCAATGACCAAGCGATTGATGGAAAGAAAATTTTATTTTATTTCGAACGAATGAATTTGTTCGATTTGTTTTGTAATTAAGATACGGGAAGTAAATTTTTTTCACTCACATCTTTTATCTCGAAATTGTTCCTGATTTGGTTTTAGCGGTTTAGCATTCTGGGAAAAACCGCGACGCCAATTACCGGTAAAATTTTTTTCCACGTTGCTCGATTGAATCGACGGACGTTCGCCGAAGAATTGCCAAAGACGTTGTTTGTCCATCGATCTCGAATCCCAATTTCTTCTGTGACCCGATCGGTGATTAATTTTTTCCGAATAAACGGCAATGAAAGAAGCGACGAGAAAGAAGATGGTAAATTTCGGAATATACATTATTACGTATTTAACAATTCCGTACACTGGAAAATTGCAGCTCTTGTGTGCAATATCTTGGGTATTTGTATAAATAATTTTATTGCTTGCAGTGAGCTTGTGGCTATTTAAGAACGAGTCTTGGGATATTGATATTTTCTTCGTTCAATAAAATATTCAAAAAATCAAACGACAAAGTATAGATAATTTTTTTTTTCCAATTTTCTTATTTTCGCAAAATATGACATGAAAGAAAAAAATATTATGATGAAGATCGAAGATGTTTTAGAGCTTCTTTCGAGCTGCACATCAACGTGTGTCGAGTCGTACTACGCGCCGCGAAGTCGAACGATGAATTTAAATAGCTCAAGTCTGCGGGGAGCCGTTAACGAGGAAACGAACGTGTAAAGTCGCGCTAGCGTTAAATAGACGCAATTTGCGAACTTTTGTCCACGTTTATTATAACGATACGAAGAAAATCTGTGAAATTTAATTGCGTCGCGAGTGCGACGTTTTCCATTGTTTCTGATTCTTCAAGCAGAGCATCAAAGATCTCGCTTTCTATGGCGTCATGTCGCGTGAAAGCGCATGTGGAACTTGCTGATGAGCTGGACAGGGAGTAAAAGGTGTCGGCGACTTTCCATTCATGTATTTGCTCTAGCTAAACGGTTGTGCAGGAAAAAAAGCTATTCCCCGGCGTCCAACCCGATCCGGGAGAAGAAGAAGGGGTTGCAATTAGGCAACTGTCGAGCGCTCTTACTGTGCTAAATTTCATGTGACGAAATTCTGTCGACGAAAATGAGAGCCATCGACACTTTTCTTTACGAATCAACGTACGGAGAGATGTGCCTTTGTCTATGTAATGCGTCTGCAGCTTAAACGTAACTTCCGGTGATTACGAGGAAATAATTAAATGATTCAACCGTGAAATAAAATTTGACGAAGAATATCTTCGATATTTTTTTTATTAAAGCTGTTTTTTACATATTTAATGGAGTAAACAAATAGGAGCCTAGCCATGAAACATGTATCGAGTACGTAGACGAAGTACGAGGGTTCAACCGACGTGACTCCAGCGACAGAATGAGGATTAAGGATGAGCACTTGGCGTATGCTCTTCCAACATGGAAGGCCATTTCGCTATGTTTTCCGAACAAATAGTCATCGTCTTTATTGGAAATTGTTTGTCCTCAACAGTGAAACGACCACGTATTGTTCGAGGCGGGTCGCCAAACATTTAAGTGCAACCCTCCACTTTGTACAAGTCGCGGAGCGTAAAACCACTTCCGGGTAACGTCAGGTAAGATGATTGCCCGACCCCCGCCATCGCGCGCCTTTACGACACCTTCTGCGGGGTCTTACTTATTACCCGCAAATTCTAGAGAAATTCCAACAATAGCGTCGGACTTTGTCCCTCTCCCCTCTCTTTAATTTTGTTCAATCACGGATAAATGGTCGTCTTCATGGAAGCACCTTCAAGGACGTCATTGAACTTCGAACTGCTTCGAACAGGCAGTCTTATTATGATTTGCGCGAAAGTAACATCGGTCTTGCGGTTCTCTTGCTTCTTCGTCAACATTGTTTGTGTCGCGTAGTTTTCGATAATATGTTGGAAACAGTGTGAACGTTTATTAAAGATATTAGGGAATTTTTATAAATTCGTAAGCTTGTAACTAATAAGCCTGAACTTATTTCAAACAATTCGACCAAGTCCGCGATAGTCAAACGGGAATTTCTATTTGCGAAGGAGCGATAGAAACGAAGAAATCAAATTAAAAGCAGTGATCAGTTTCGCCCGGCCCTCAACAGCGATGGCATTTAGCGTCACGCCAGACCGAGTCTTAGTTGCCGCCATTTTCGTCCCGTTCTTTTCAAGAAGAAAAAAGGTTTCTCAGTCGATAAATACCGAAACAGAGAAACAACATCGATGATTATCTCTTTAAAATGACGATCAAACCCGTTAATGCCTTATGATAAAAGTCAATTAGCCGCATCATTTCAAAATGGCGGTCATTTGACCACTTACTTAAATGGCTTGCCGCGGCCATTTCCGGGTTTTTTCGGGGGCGGGGACCGGAAATTGTCTTGGCAGACGCCGCCGCGAACGATCTGGCAATGCTATTCTCGCAGTGTTGTCAGATTTCATCGGCGTCCGTTGGCGGGGTTGGCGGCAAGGCATGCCGTCATGTGGACCAATGTGGACTACCGGCGTCAACATACCCGCCCGTAGACGTTGATTGTCACTACTTGTTTGGTTTGCACAAAAATAACAGGAAGAAAAAAGAATAAACACAAGTTCCGAGTATAAATCGTTGCAATCATTTCGTGGAAAACAATGTCCGTTGGTTCTACGTGCAGAGCCAACGAAGAACGAAGCACGTTTGTGTACTCTGGTAAAACTTATCGGGACGGGTTTGAGACATTGCTATCGTTAGATTCGTAGAAGCTTCGAAATGTCGATGAAAAATCGAGCAGGCTTGATTAAAATTATAGGAGCGATAGAAAGTGTGAAACAATGTCTGTCGTGTGCTATATGGTACGTAAAACTTTATTGTTATTTCATAATAATCAAGTATGTAGATCGTAAGTGAAATTGTTTTTGGTCGCAATAACGAACAAGTTGCTAGTTGAAAATTGCAAACTCCTTTCTACAAATTTGAGGTGAGGATGCACGAAGCTCTCCATGAGAAGGAATTTCTAGCGAAGTTTAGCTGTTTCGTCAAGAAATTTGTGCATCGCTCCAAATTTGGGGAAAGCAATCCGCAAGTTTTGAGCTGCGACGTATTTCTCTATCTTTTGAAATTATGTTTTGGAAATAATGCGTAAAATAGCGATAATCAAAATGTTGTATGGATTTGTTTCAGTTTGGAAATTTCTTCGGACCCAGTGGAAACCCGATGCGGTCATTTATTCTGTCGCTCGTGCATCAAGAAAGCGCTCGACCATCCGAGCGATTCGTGTCCAGTTTGTAAAACGACTTTGACACGAAGAAGTTTTTCCCCCAGTCACCAGATGAAAAAGTGCATACGTCAGATGTCAAAACTCAGCGATGCAATTCGCAACGACACCGGCATTGATGGTGAGTCGACGAGATTATTAAGAGACAAAGTAGTTTGTCTCCATAGTCCTATATCGCCACGTTTCACACTTGAGGCTTAATACAAATTCAACTCGCTGCTTCGATGCAGGAGTTTCGATTTAATAAAAAATAGTTGGCGCGTTTAACTTGTTTAGAAAAAAAAGATCGAACATTCAAACCGAAGTTTCTCCTACAGTTACATCTTGCCTACAAATGCGCTATGAAAAGTCGACGTCTTTACCATCCGTTTCGACATCATCGAAGCGATCGTCACAAGAAAAACAAAATCACGCGCCCTTCTCCGAACTGGATAACAACAACGTCAAAGAGCCAAAGAATCTCATCGGCAAACCCGCCGATCTCCGATCGAGCCAGGAAAACAAGCTCCGTTCAAAAGACCCTCCGACTCGAGCTTCCAGCTCCATCGATATCGAAGCGCTTTGTACAAAGCCGATTCGATCCACGAACGCGCAAAGAAACGTCGTACCTTTCAAAAAACGCGGACATTTGTTCAAATCGCGTAGAAAGTGCGTTGTTTTTCTCTATCGCGGGGCGATAAATCAGCCGGGGTCTAAATTTTACGGAGTCAACGACTTCCCCGGCGTTTGCGAAATATGTTGGTCGTCCGTGCAATCCCAAGAACTTCGTTCGATTGAAAACATCGGCGTGGAATCAGACGCTCGATCGAATAAGATAAAATCTGTTGAATCGCCGGGTGCGATGAAAAACCGGTTTGAAAACGTACGAAACAGTCCGAACCGAATCGAACCTGCGCTTTGCGCCGCCCGAAGCCCGAATTCGCGCACCAGCGTGGATCATTGCACGATGGATGATTCCGAATCCCGACCAGCCAAAGAAAAATCGATTTTAACCCCGATAGTGACAACGGAAACCGTTTCGCTGGATCAATGGGAAACTTTCGAATCGTCGATTGTCAAAAGAAAAAGAAAACGACCCCAATCTCCCGACCAGCTCAGCCGTTCATCCAAAAAAATGTCTTTTTCCGAAATTTTCGAATCTTCCGGTCAAGATTGTCTCACGAATAAAATTACACCGTTGCAAAACGTTGTTCCTCGATCCGACGAAGCTGCAACGTCGAAGACGCGTGAAATAAATACCCCGGAGATCAGCGAAGCCACGAAAAACAAGAATTTGACCGATAGCCCGGGGGAAATTGATTTTTGGGGAACGAATTCGTCGCAAAGATCAAACGCGACGTTGAGAACGCAGATTCCAAAGTCACCGTTCAAACGCGTTCCGGATGGCTCGAAAATCGGTTCGACGTCGGGAGCTCGTAGCGCTGCGGTCGAAAAAAATGTTGGGTTTCGTGCGTCCGACGATGATGGCAGAATAAATTTGTCGCAAGATTCTAATATGAACATCACTGCCGAAGAGTTGCTGTGGAAGGAATTTGAGTTGAATTTGTTTCGTCCAGAGTCATCTCAGAATCGCGGACGACGGGTTGAACGTGACGAAAAGGAACGCGAAGACGAGGAAGATGTGTTTGATGGTCGGGAGAAGAACAATGCGGACGCTTCGGCGATGGAAGATGTGTTGTCGCCTGAACCGTTAGAACAAAGCGTATTGTTACCGGAGACAGCCTTGACTGTAAGTTGTTTTCGCATATTACACTCCCGATGCGCTTTCTAAGAGAAATCAGACGTAGAAGAATGATTTTCAAAGACCAACGATGGTTTAATACGGAGGAATCAATTGCAATGATTTAGTTATTTTGCAATCATTGGGTCTGTACAAGTATATAAATAATCTATTTGTTCGTACAACCAGGAAAATTTGGAATCTGAGAAGATTGATGAGCCTCGGGAAAATCCGGAGCTAGGAGAATTGTTAACAACGGAACGAAGGATGACGTGAGTGTTTGCAATTGTTCTTGAGGTTTCGTGAAGGTCTTACCGGATGGATCGTTGGGCAAAATGTTGGCCCAAAATGGATGAATCATGGATTTACAAGTCTGGACCATGTCGTACATGTTTAAGCTTACAAATAGCTGAACTAATGATAAATTAACACTTGGAAACGTTTTATTATCATTCCTCAAATTTTCAAAAAAAAATTCCGCGATTTCTCAATATCCATTCATTAAGACCTCAAGTCCATATGCTACTCGTTTATGTCCTTTCAAAATTCAACGTATCTCTTATACCAAACGTTCCGCACGTTTATATTCCAGGCATTCGGAGATTCCCACGAAAATCACCCGAAATCAAGATATCGCAGCAGCTCGACCGAACGTAGAACCTCGTCGTATAGACCAACAAAAGCCATCTGTGACCATTCCATCGCCAGAACCAAACTCCACCCAGCCCCGAACGAGGCCGAAGATCAAATCTTCCCAGAAATCTCCGGAAACATCATCGAAACAAGAAAAAATCGATCAATCTTCCTCGAATACCCATCGACAAAAGGAAGCAGACACGACTTTCTCCGAAATGAAAATCGAATACGACGCAAATCCAAGCTCGTCGGATCGCGAAGTCCCGCGGATTCAGCAAGGTTGCGTAATTTGCAGCGGATTGACCACGAGACAGTCCGAAGACGTCAGACGTTTTTCCAGTTTGTTCAACATGCGGTACACCAAAAAATTCACCGACGACGTCACACATGTGATCGTTAAGACGAACGACCAAAATAACGGGGCTTTCAAGACGTTGAAATATCTGCAAGGCATTGCTTACAAAAAATGGGTTTTAAGCTTCGATTGGATCGTCGATTGCGTGGAAGAACTGTCGTTGTTGAAGGAAGATAACTACGAAGCTGTCGATGGCACGAGCTTGATTCCCGGTCCTCGAAAAGCGCGAACCGGTGAGAAAAGCCCGTTCAGAGATTTCGTATTTTTCTGCGTTGAGCCTTTTCAAAGCATTTCCGTTCCGGATTATGAGGTGAGTTTTGGGGAGAAACGTTCCGTTGAATATTGTGATATAGCAAAGGATATTAATTATTAGCCTCATTGAGGTTTCTTTGGAGTCTAGGAGATTTTATAGTTTGGTCAGACCCTCCATCTGCCTGTAAAAGGCCTCTTGTTCTCTCATTTGTGTATCGATTGAGATGAAAATTGGTACACAGACGTAAATCGATGACCCAAAAACAGAAATTTAAATGTTAATCATTCAAAAGAAAAATATTTGACCTACAGATTTAAAACTGAACTCGGAATTTTATTTTCTCACCCGCACGATTTTTCACGATTAGAATGTTGCATCATAAAATTTATTAACTTTTCAGGATCTGTTGCTTCACACGGGGGCAATCGTTGTAGGATCGCTGAATGAGCTCGCTGACCATCCAAGCATCTTGAAAATAATTGTTGTTCAAGCTGATAAACACGACCAGAAAATCATAGGTGCGTATTTTTTTCATTAAACTTTCAATAAGAACAATACGATTCGTACCGTCTGCAAGTTCCGTTGTGTAGGGATCAGCGAATGAAGCTTCGCTGACTATTTTCGCTGAATTATCATTTTCATTTAATTATCGGTCGGACTTCTTTGTGCGAGGGTCGATGAAAATTGCTTAGAAAATTTCAATGAAGTCAAATTAGAGCGTTAATTACGTGAAAAATCGTAACAAACTTGTTGAGGCCATGGCTTTCAATTGAAGTCCATTGTGATTACTAGACCCATTTCGGATTTTTAATCATTACAGTCACGAGCTTGATATACGTTCTTACAACATATAATCCTACGGAAATATTACGACGGAATTAAATTTTTTTTGCTTATTTCCTTAAATAGATTGTTGTATTTTTTTTTTTTTCAGAATGGCATCAAGCCTCCAGAGCCGTACCAGTAGCGCAAGAATGGATATTCGAGTGCATAAGTCAGTACCAACTCGTTACTCTTCTACCCTTCCTTCAAGAACTCGTGGCTCAGGACGTTCTGGATCTCGGTTTTCCGGAAGCTCTCGTCCAAGACGAGTAAAGGTAATCGGCGTTTGCACGCCTCAAAGGCATTAAATCCACGGACAGTGCCTTCGACGAGGTTGGGAGAAAAGTTGCAACAAGCAGTATCGATATTCAAATCACATCTAAGTTACGTGAATTACTTTTCATACAGACGTACACAAATTATGAATATTATTTCGAACATTTGTTTAAAATCGCGGATTTCGATCTATCACGAATTGCCAACGCTTATTCTCACCCGCAATCATAAACGACAACCCGCAAATCTCATGGATTATCTTGGCAGATGTTTATTTTTATGTATCGACGCGGGTTTGGGAATAAATCACTTCTCTGATGGTCAAATCGGCTACGAGACGATGTTGCAGGCCGATCAGACGCGGTAGATAGTTATATAGGTAAAAAAACGAACGTTTATCTGTTACGTATCACCGAGTGTGATACGCGTGGTGTTACGATGTTCTAACTGAAGTAAAAATATGAAAATGGTATTAACGCTGCCACCAGCTGCGCTGAAGGTGCAGCAATCAAGAAATGAATTTCATTTTATTTATTGGCGTGAGTCATGGGTACTCGAGTAAGCATAAAACCTCCATCAGCTGGCGAAAAGGAACTGTAGACCCGAGGGCCGGACTGACTTCAACAACGTACCAAGCCCCAAACCGTTTTGATCCACCGACACGCTTAAATCGTTCTTGAACGTTAGCTTCACGTTAACCGGAGGTTACCATGAACCCGAATCACCTAATTCGTATCATGGCGGTGCGTAACTATTTGAAGGGCGAATTGCCCGTATTGCGAGTCGCATGTAGATTACTGCCGCTGGCTGCATACCTGCAGCATGGCGTGTTTGCGAATATTCACCCTCTATGGACGAAACAGTGAAGTACCGAGTGTGCGAAAGTCAGGGCAAGCCCTAGCAGATTGAGTGCCTATCAAATCACCATAAAAATGCCTAAGGCATTTTGATAGGCAATGTTGTTCAAAACGTGCCCGTGAATGCCCATGAATGACTATCATCCGAAATGCCGAAATGTGACGGCATTTTCAGGCACACACCGGCATTTTTAGACACTCTTCGGCAGTTTTAGGCACTCAGCGGCATTTTTAGGCACTCAGCGGCATTGTTTTTTTACCGTTCCCCGGCTCTGTTAGGCATTCGCCGGTATTCTTTTTTCGGTAAATGCCTAAAAAAATGCCGTTGAGTGCCGGCCTTTTGGGTAGAAATTCAGGGTCGGTCACTCTTAGGCACTTACCGTCACGATTTGAACAAAAATGCCTACCAAAGTGACTGGGAATGCCTCAAATAACCACGGCATTTAGCCAGTCACTGAAAGACATTTCAATGGGCATCAATTGGCATTTACTACGGCACCCAAGATGCTAGGGAGGGCCAGGGATGTTTCAGCCACCACCACACCTGCACGAATGAGTTCTGGCGTTTAATAAGGATCCCACCCGCTACACCGGTGACGGCCAGAATATACGATGAAGATAGTCGTTGGACGAAAATCCAACTGGTGGTCTCTCACTTTTGTGTCAAGGTGTTAGACCTTTATCATGGGGACGGAAACCTTGCCTAACGACATTGTGATGTGATAAATTAATAATGAATAGCCAATTCGGTTACGAAGCGCGGTTATGAAGAAACGAAGGCGCGGTTGACACTTTAAACCTTTATTTTATCACCGAAGACACACGTTACAAACTTTTACGCGTATGACCGTAAAACCGGCTGAACGCGTTTTACACGGTTATCGCTTTCGCTCGCTTTACCGAATTGTTACTGACGATTCCTTCTGGCTACATAACTTCTAGTCCATGCAGTATTTTCTACTGTCATTGACTCTAAACAATGTTTTTTTTTTTTTTTTTTTGTTGTTCCGAAATCACCTACGGGTCGATGGAGGTTCGGGTGTTGCTGACTTACGAATACGGCGAGATATTCGCTGGACTAGACCCAACTGGTGGTCTCACTTTTGTGTCAAGACAGCTAACTATCAGCCAACAACAGTCCGGCTACGGATCGCAACAATAATGAAACGATGACGCGGTTGACACCTTTTATTTACCACCGGAGAAACACGTTTGTCGCGGTTGAATTAGAGTCTGAGTCACTACCTAACTGCTTTGGTTTGGGTTGTGGATCATTCGATTTTAAAAACGTCTTTCGCGATCCTTTCGGGTTGTCCAGTGGTCTTAGGTCTCCAACACTTGGAGTTTAAACCACCCCACGCTTAGCATCAGTTTGTTATGTCTTTACGAAAGGATTAATAACTTGATAACTCAATTAGGGGATCAACTCGGCTACAAGACGCGGTTTTAGGCCGATTGAACGCGTTTTACACGATTATCGGTTTAAAAAACGTTTATTTTTGGTATTACGACTCGTGGAGCTTCCTCATGACTTACGATGTTTTTACTCACGAGCTCTTTTAACTATCTCCTAGTCCATGCAGTACAGTTTCTACTGTCATTGACTCTAAACAATGTTTTTTTGTTGTTGTTCCGAAATCACCTGCGGGGTGTTGAGGTTCGGGTGTTGCTGAGTTCTGAATATGACGAGATAATCGTTGGACGAAACCTAACTGGTGGTCTCAATTTTGTGTCAAAGCTTTTTTATTACAGAGACGCAAACCTCTGATTTTTCAGAAAGATATCTTTTACCTCATGACGCGTTTTTTACATTATTTACACGACTACTCCAGATCGAAGATAAGATCGAAGAATCTGAACAGTAAATTGTATCGAGAAAAAAATCCGTCGATTCCAAACAATGTAAAAATATTGTTGTAATCCATGAGAACTTAAGAGAAAATGTGATTCGCGGATAGCCCATCGAAGAGTAGATGGGTCGTGATTAGTTTACTGCAAAGCATATTTTTTTTACAATCATATAAAATTGTAAGTAATATCAGAAAATCATTCGTTATCGTTCAATCGTTATTGTGCACTGTTAAAACATGATTATCGTCGGAATAAAAGAATTATAGAAAGAAAATATCTTAATTGCTTCCATTACGCCATCCTCCTACTCAATCCTGGCATCCTTGGCAGTAACAATGATTTAAAATTCAAACAAAACTAGCAAGAAATTTTCCATCATGTCATTCACCGACTTTTGTCTGTAGATTTGTCACACGTCCGGTAGCATTGTTTTTTTTTTTTATATTCCTTGATGTAGTAAAATAAGCGTTCAATGTAAATATTACAGTTTATGGCGATCACCAATATTTGAAGTTTAACGGACAATAAATGGACATACTTCACTTGAAACCATCATTTTGTTAATATCGAGTCAAACCACATAAAAACCGTAAAACCACATAGCCGCAGACACCCTGGCGCCATCTACCAACGGTTTCAAAGAAAATACCAACCAAATATATTCTCCATTTTAATTGGGCCATCCCGTCTTACACTTTTGTGTTCGAAGTCGCAGCATCCGACACACGACTCCGAGATAAGTTCGGTATTTACAAAATTACGTCCACCCCCGTAAGATCGTCGTACAATTTGAATTTCATAGTTGGCGCAAAATAATGGGTTCAGATCATACACACCGAAGATGGGGACATTTGAGAAAAATTCTGGAACGAGCCGGACCATTTTGTCGTCCGGATTTCGAGCCCTCACCGGACACCCTGCAATTTTTAATGGAAAACTGCAAAATTTTGGTTATCGGTGCCGGTGGATTGGGTTGCGAATTGCTCAAAAACATGGCTCTTATGGGATTCAGACAGATCCACGTTATAGATATGGATACCATCGAATTGTCCAATCTCAATCGGTAAGATTGGTAGGCCAGAACGGAACTTTGAAGTCTTTATTTCAAATGCTACAGCAAGAATCTTAGATCGAACCATCGGATCAATCTGAATTATTTTTCTTGATGAAAATATTCATAGATTTCAAATTCTAAGATAATTTAAATTCCATCCAACTCTGCTACAAATACTTAATACCTTGAATGTTGAAAAAAAAATAAACAGGCAGTTCCTTTTTCGTCACAAAGATCTCGGTTCGTCAAAAGCTGAGATAGCGGCGAAATTTATAAACAACCGAATACCAGGCTGTAACGTTGTCGCGCACTGCGCGATGATTCAAGACAAGGACGAGGCATTTTACCGTCAATTTCACATAGTCGTCTCCGGCTTAGATTCGATAGTAGCCAGAAGATGGATCAACGGAATGTTGTTATCGCTCCTGATCTACAAAGACGGAGAATTGGATCAATCCAGCGTTATACCGATGGTCGACGGAGGCACCGAAGGTTTTAAGGGCAATGCTAGAGTAATTTTGCCAGGATTGACGGCGTGTATCGAATGCACCCTGGATCTTTACCCTCCACAGGTAGAGAATCAACTCGCATTTGTTTTCCTACTCGCCTGAGAACTTCTGGCTCCGCAATTTTTATTTCAACTATTTATACCAAAAAAAAAAAATAGATAGCGGCAATTTAAGTTATTTTTTTGTACCTTTTTACCTACGATGGTTATTTCTATCTGAAATCATTGAAAAAAATTTGAAACACAGTCGATATATTTTTTAAAAATTACCGAACAAGACTTTTCATAATAATAATCGCCTTAAGGACGAATTATTTATTCTATTATTTGTCAATCTTTACAGATAACATATCCATTGTGTACAATAGCCAATACTCCTCGTCTGCCGGAGCATTGCATAGAGTACGTAAAAGTGATTCAATGGCCGAAGGAAAATCCATTCGACTGCGTTATAGACGGAGACGATCCGCAACACGTAAATTGGATCTACGAGAAGTCCATCGAAAGAGCTACGCAGTTTGGAATTCACGGCATGACGTACAGACTTGTTCAGGGGGTTGTTAAAAATATCATACCGGCCGTTGCTTCCACGAACGCCGCAATAGCAGCTACGTGCACGACGGAGGTCTTCAAATTAGCCACTAGCTGCGCTGCGTCTCTCAATAATTACATGGTACGTAGTTTTTTTACATCCATGGTTCGCGTTGGAAAAATCATGAGAAGGTGGATGAATTTAAATCGCAGATCGTAATCATTTGCATTTGACGAATAACTCTTGGGATTTTTTGAATAAATATAAATATAATAAATTTTTCCTTACTTTTCTTCTCCTTTTTTCATTAAAAATATTTTTTCTTCAATTGATTTTTTCATAATAGTTACAATTCCAATACAGTTCATTTTTGTCCCCAGGTACTGAACAATTTGGACGGAATTTACTCGTACACTTACGAGGCGGAACGCAAATCCGATTGCTTGGCTTGCAGCCAAGTTCCGAGAGAAATTCAAGTCCGCGACAATACGTTGAAATTCAAAGATCTGATAGAACTGCTGTGCTCACGGCACGATCTTCAGATGAAAAATCCCGGCCTTACGGCGAATATAAACGGGAGAATGAAAACTCTTTACATGCAAACCGTCGCGAGCATCGAAGAACGAACTCGTGAGAATTTGACGAAAACTTTGGGAGAGTTAGGCCTCGAGGACGGTACGGAAATCAACGTGGCCGATATAACTAGCCCGAATACCGTTGTTTTGAAGATTAGGTATCAGACCAACGATGTCGATCTGGCCTGATTAAAATTACACACGATTAAGGGGGTGTATTTAGTTGTTAGAGAAAAAACTGAGGGATTTTCATGATTTTTTTTAGCTGTGTTGACATGATTTTATTGGAATACGCTATATAGTAGCCATTATAGCATAAATTAAGATACTCATATGCATTTTGTTTCGAAAGAATTTTTAATTTTCGGAGAAATGGCGCTGTCCCCAAACCACGTCTTTTTTTTTTTTTTTTTTTTAATTTTTTCAATAAATAAGGCAAAAAGATTTCGTCAGGATATTATTAAGCTCAATTCGTGAATGATGGATTTAGCGAAATTTCGATTTTTTAAAATCGTCGCTTCGCAGAAAAGTCGATTATTGAGATAAGAATTAAAATTTTCACCAAAAAATTATTTTAAAAAATAAAAAATGTTTTTTAATAAAATGACGTCAACATGGCTGAAAAAAAATCATGAAAATCTTTTAACCTTCTCGCATACAACTCAATGCAACCCCTTAAATGCATTTTCACGGATTATCGGGTATTTCCACAGATCCACACTTTTCTCGTTACTTTGAAACATGTATTTATTGTTTATCGATTCGTTGAATTTATTCACCATCATTTCGTTCAATAAAAGTTGCCTCCGTGATATGTAATTCCTACCATTTAATTTTGCATGAAATTATTATAATAGCTCGAAAAAAAATTTTATATATATAAAAAAGACAAAGAAATTATAAACAACCGTATTAAAGTTGAAATGTGTTTTCCAAAGTACCAACAACTGCCCATCGCCAATTCGCCTAAACGTTTCTCTCTCAGACGTGGAAAAATGTAAAATAATAATAAACACAATCTTGTAAATAGCTCTTTTTTTTACAATAAATGCGTTTAATCTCGCTAGGATGCGAAAGTTTAAGCTATGACGAATAAATTACTCGTTAACAAAAAAATTGCGTAATTATTATGTATCAATAATTATTAATGCTTATCAAGTTTTTTACCCCGCAAAGACGATTTACGAAACGTACTCTTTATCAGCTGCCAAAAAAAAAACACTAATCCATTTTTTTCAAGGTCTGCCAGCTGTTCATGCTTGAAAAAAAATCTAGCATTGTTCGTCTCGCGATTCTGAATAATTTAAGACTCCGAGATTGATCGAAAAAAACATTAACACCTTTGTAAACATTTTTTTTCCCGTTTTTATTGACAACAGAATATGTTTCGTCTCGCCCTAAATTCAGTAAGCTTCTTTTTCAATAGCTAATTACATACGTAAAAACTAATTGCGCCAGCTGCCATGTTAAAACGCCACCAATTATGTTCAAAAATGAGGGATCCAGACGATATCTCCTGTAACAGTAGATATTGTACATTTCTACTGGACAACATCGGTATTAGTTTGAAGAAACGAGTGATAACAATATTTAACGAATTTACTAATCGAGTAGAAAAAATATCTGTAATAGAATATATCCTTGATTTTCGTTAAAAAACTACGTCTACTCTATTACAACAGTTTATTTGGCTACTATTATATTCAATAGTGATGTATTTTAGTTAGTATTCTGCAGTGATATGAGTTGACGAAAGCTTTCGAGCGATCATTGGGCAGCGTGTGGAATTGGACGTTACACGATTGCTGGATTCTCGAGTAATTGAGTATTCCCCGATTTTCGGGAACGTTTTTCCGGTGAGAATAATGAGAAAATTCTTGTCTGAACCCAGAATTTAGAATAGTAAGATGAGAATAGAAATGAGATGAGATAATAAGATGAGATGAAATAAGGCAACAAAAAATCTAGGATCGTATTTTAGTGTCTAGTTTTCAATTTAGGATCTTTCGACATTAGTGTAAATTAAATATCGGCTGGAGATTAACAATTCAAAGAGCTCGAGGAATATTCTATCCACTTGACGTCACCAATTAATCGTAAATTGACATTTTTTTAAAATAAAAATTTCACTTCTAAAATAGAAAGTTTTAAAAAATTCTGAATTTTCTAAAATTTCATTTAAACAAAAAATTATAAGGATCAGAAATGAGTCCGTCAGTCAGTCAAACAATTAGATATAACACCTTAATATCCAATTGCCTGTCCGCAAAATTTCTTTCTCGGTCGGGGAAATATTTTTTTATTCATCGTCGAAATAATTGCAACTCATTGTTAATAATTTTTCTTTTATGAATACTCCCAAGATCGGCATTCTTTCCAATTTTACAATTTCAATAATAACCGGTCGATGTTTTGGCAAAAAAAAAAAAAAAAAAAACAACTCACAACGAAACAACCGTATCCAGTATCGTGACAGTCACCCCGAAGAACGAAAATTCTGCAAACGGCGAATCGTGCGGTAATAATTCAACCGGAATTCGTTAAACGCTCCTCGACTCGTCCCAAATACTTTCTTGTACAGAAACAAATTAAATTACAAAGCGTTCAATAAAAATTCGATTACAAATGTTCGCAATTTTAATTCGCAAAATTCAATTTAATATTCGTAATTTATTCGCTCCCTTTCGGTTCTTCGTGAATGAGCTCATATAAAAAAAAAAAAATTACGACACGATTTGTTCCGCAGCAGAATTAACCAGCGTGCAACATCGATTCTATTCGATTCGGTTATGATGGGTATAATAATTAATCCATTATACAAAAAAAAAAATTGAAGTAATGTCAAAGAACGATGAGAGAATTCTTTTTTTTTTTTTATGCATGACAGAGTCAACGTCGGTGCTATGATATTCGGACGTTTTCGATCGTTAAAATCGAAAAATCAATTCTCGTTTGCGATAAAGAATTATCGCGAAATTAAGGGAGAATGTTTTATTTCGCGGAAATTTGTGGATTTTTGTTGTGAGATTCGGCAAAAATATTTGACGAGGGATGACGGTGTATTTTTTTTTTTTTTTTTTTTTTTTTAAAGAAATGTTAGGGGCAGAAGGGGCGTACAATGATGTCAGTAATTTATGGGTCGTGTGTGGGAATTATCGTTCTGTGTTAAGCCTTGGCATCGACTTCCATCGCGACTTCGCCGACGGCTTTTTCCGCCTTCTTTTTCTTCTTCTTCGCGGACTTGGGATTCGCCGATGAGCTCAGAAGCGTCTGCAAGCGTATAAATGTATTATAATCATTCTCTCGGAGATTTTAAAATAATAGATTTTATTTCACAGATCGTATTATTGCAACCGGAAAATTAAAAAATTGATAAACTTTTATTAATTTGAGCGAAGTAGAAATTTTGACGATGAAGAATCGTCACAGATTGTTGGAAGAAGAGGGATAAAAATAGAGGAATTAAGTCTGATTACGGGAAAATATTTGAAACGTTTTGGTTGATCTTACCTTGAGGTCCTGATCGCCCACAACGCAATCCGATTTGAATGAATCGAGTTCGAACGGTAGTCCCGTGATTTTGTGAGGCCCGTTTGGCATCAGCAATACGGTAAATTTGAACTGTGCCGCATACTCGTTCGGCTTCTCGTACAAAACCTAAAAATATACAAAATTATATTCACGTTTGAGTCTATGAAGTTATGGTAAAAATTCGCACAAGGAAATAATCACAAAGCAATTCGAAATATGAGTTTACACATTATTGGAATGGATAGAAAGAAGTAAATCGTTCTGTGTTTTCAACTCATTTTAAATCACAATCGTGATGAGACGAACGACAGAAGAATCAAAAAGTTTATGTAAATTTTCGACAGGATGTAATTAATTAAATTAAAAAAAAAAATAATAATTTGCAAGGTAAAATCGAATAAGGCAAAAAATTCATTTATCAAATTAAAGCTCTTGTGTTTATTGAAAAATGTTTCATCGTTTTAGGGTCGGAGATTTGAAATCCAAATATTTAAATAACCTGAGAAAATCGTAAACGTAAATTCGCTGGTAATAAGAACGAGTAGGTGTCGAAATCGTCTTACCTGGAAGGGTTCGATTAATCTATGGTTAACGCATTCGACAACGGCCATCTTGGCTTTCTTCTCGTCCTCGAATGTTCGTAGATTGAAAGGCATCAGTCCGTGCTTGTGAGTGACTTCTGAATAAAACATACGAGACGCTTTGAGTTTAAGTTGGTAAGTTTCTTCCGTTTTCTTGTAAATCGTCACTCGAGTGTCCTGCTCTCGACCCACACCGTCCCCCGTGCTTACTAGAACATCCATGGCGTATACCTGAGATAAAATAAAGAATAACAGTTCTATTAGAAGCCGTCCTCGATTGATCACAGAAAAATAATGGATAAGTTAAATCTTCGTGTTGATATTTTAATGGCAAATCAATTTTTTCGAACGTTAACTAGTTATTAAAATAAACGTTTTATTAATTAAATAAAATCAATTAAAATTTTAATAGCAGCCAGTTTATGTTATTTAGGTTGTGGATTGTAGTTACGTTCAATTTTTAAATTGGCTTTACGTTGAATTTGAATTTTTTTTGGGTCTCATGAGAAAATAATAATAATAATAATAATAATAATAATAATAATAATAATAATAATAAAAATAATAATAATAATAATAATAATAATAATAATAATAATAATAATAATAATAATAATAATAATAATAATAATAATATTAATAATAATAAAAATAATGATAATAATAATAATAATAATAATAATAATAATAATAATAATAATAATAATGATAATGATAATAATAATAATAATAATAATAGATAAAATAATAATAATCCAAGCAGGACTGAAAAATGTCCACCAAAAATAATTGCGTGCCTGAAAAACTTTCAAATAATAAACGATCGTCCAAAACTTACTTCATGAGTCTCAAGAGTAAACTTCTCGTGTTCTTTCTTCTGCAAGTCGTTAGGAATTTGTATGATAGTTTTTTCACCGTCAATTTTGAACTGCTTCAACTGGTGGCTCAACATTCCCTCGATTGGTTTGCAGTTGTAGGCACCACAAATTTTTTCCACCGTTCCGGTTATCGCGTACGTCTGGATTTGGAAAAAAAAAAAATTTAATATTTTCTAATTTCACGTCGATGTCAATGAAGTAAATAATAATAAGTCTAGAATAATTGCTTCTTCGGGGTTGCGGAGGAACAAGCAAGTTTTTTTATATACGTGTATCATGATTCGTTGGACGTACCTCAGTGCCAGGCTTCAGAAGCCTCAAGGCTGCTTGGGACGCGTAATGGGCGGCCAGCACAACATCGGCCTTCTTGCCGGTAACTTTCTTCTCCGGGCTCGAGCCTATGACAATCGTGTGAGCAACGACCGCGATGAATCCGTCGACGTGTGCTCCAAGATCCCTGCGATATTCAATAGAATGAAAAATAAGTCATTTGGGCATATTATTCGTGGCTTTTACAATTCTTTGTCAATTTTTCGAATACACCAGCAATTTTTTTGAAAATTAGAACTACGAAACCCAAGAAATTACTGGTTTGAATATTTTAAATGGAAGTCCAGTCAATTTCGTTACGTCGGAGGGCGGCAAAATTTTTTTTAGAAATTTTATTACAATGTCCAAAGGATTGAATTAATTATTTTGTGGGTCAATGTTTTTTTCCCTTTTCGACAGAGAGAAAATGAAGAAGAAGAGACGGAAGAAGGATAACTGAAGCAGCGAGAAACTATTGGAAGTTCTAGCGTTGATTTGTATTTTCTGTGTTTTCTTGGCATGATTTGCAGTATACTCACACTTTCACCATATCGTCCTCTTTCAGAATGAGATCCGGTTCGCTGGCGATTGGAGAAAAGTGGCAGATGCAGTTGTTAACGGATATACACGTCGGGAAGGCGATGCCTTTTTTCAAATCTTTTTCCTTCTTGAAGACCTTGCTTGTTTCTTCCAGCAGCAGTTTGTCTCCATATTCGCACGCTTCCCTCACTGACGCGCCGGCGACACACTTGTCCAAAACTTGTTTCAAGACCTCTGAAAATTTTTATCGTATTGTATTAACAGTCTTGTTGGACAGATCTCAGTGAGTGCGTTTATTTGCCAGCCCTTTTGTGAGTTTTTGAAACTATTTTTTGGGTGGTTGCTAAAACGGAAAGCAGAATGGAATTTGCCCCACAATGAATGCATCAATATTCATCATCATATTAGCAATTGAACTGCTTCAATTGCTTGATTAAATAATTGAAGAAATAATAATAATAATAATATTGGCCCTAAGAAATTTATGTATAGATTTCTGGATTCCCGTTAGACATTGATTCTACTGTCTCGGCAGCATCCAGCTCTGTTTGCGGCTCAGCATTCGCAGCTCCGAATAGCATTCACGCGCTCTACCTCGACGCAATTGACAATCCCACAAAAATAGTACAAAATCATAAAAAAACCCAGTAACTGAATCCAATGCTCCAAAAAATAAATAACCAACATGAGGTCAGAAAATACTCTTAAAAAAATTACAATCAAACATAACCTCAATATCTTTTTCCCCCGTTAATTCTTCGTCCAACGGACGCGTCACGCAAGGAGAAAAAGCGTAGCGTGAAGCTGACCACATTGCGCATGACATAGTCGTCGAAGGGTTAAATCGTCATCGTGGCGAGCGAAAAAAAAAAAAACAATCCCCATTCGTTGTACTCATTAATACGAGGCTGTGGGTTTAATTGCAACGAGCTCGTTTCTACGCAATGATAATTCAAAGTTTGCCGGAGACGCCGAGAAATTGGAATATACGGAAGCCCACATGGTGTGCGGTGGCCGGCGTTGGGGGAGTCACATTCCATATGGCCGGAGTGTGGAAAGTTCGATAATGGAGCGTCAAAAATCCGGCGCAAAATACGGACATGAATTATTTCGGGTGGTTCGAAGAATAGTTGTGGATTATCTTACGGTTTACTATCGCCCCGGCCATTTTATACTTGGTGACAACGATGTCTTCGGCGATGGTCTTCTCGGGCTCATCTTTGTCCGCCATGGCTCTAGCACAACTCTGAATAACTGTGAGGTTTGTGTTATATGTACCGAGAGTCACGTGACCGAAGATAATATCGGGAATTTCGAGTGCCGGACGGAACTTGAGGTCTGATTTTCAACGAAGTATGTTTGGCTTCGGAATCTGTGAGTTTCGATTGGCTGTTGAGGTTTCGGGCTGTGTTTACTCGCTCGTTGAGGTTTGAGGCTGTGTTCACTCGCTCGGTGAGGTTTAAGGCTTGTTTATCTTCGTGTTGGGGTGCGTTCATTGCATGAAGGGGATTTTTTGAGTGTGCGAATCTTCCAGCGTGCGAATTTCGGTGTGGTAATTTTTGTATGAGCCTCGTAAACAATTTTCTAAGGGGCTGTGCTACTAATCTCTGTATTATGCTGAATAGGGGACGGTAAGCGATGTCTTTGGGCAAAGAAGAAAGATTTACATGGAAGCACAGGTCTTATGGGCGCCGTTTGCACGATTTTTCGCTTCCACGGAGGGTTGCGCTTCCAGCCACCGACGGATTTTGGCGCTGTTTCACCTATCTATGTGCACGCATACACAGCTATCTGGCTTCGCTCCGCCCATTTTCATCTTGCTTTCACTCGCCTTGGAAGCTATTTACGGGTCTCGCTCTTACCCGACCGAAAACTATCGGCGGACCCTCTCTTTTTCGTGCACCTCTCATATGTTCACTCTTTCCCTTCTCTATATCTGGCTTTGCTCCGCCTAATCGCCGTTCTGCTCCCACTTACGTTGGAAGCTATTTACGGGTCTCTCTCTAGCCGGCGTGGAAGCGAAGCGGCGGATCGACTCTTTCTTGGACAATCCTCCTATGCTCGCACTCTCTCTCATCGGTCCCACTCCAACTCGCTTCGGAAGCTATTTACTGGTCTCTCTCTTAACCGGCGTGGAAGCTAAACGGCGGACGGACTCTGTCGCGTGCAATCCTCGCTTGCTTCCACTCCCGTTTTTCGGTCTCGCTCCCACTCACGTTGGAAGCTATTTACGGATCTCCCTCTTAGCCGCAGTGGAAGCTAAGCGGAACACTGACTGACTGACTCAGTCTCGGGAAATCTTCCTATGCTCGCACTCTCTCTCTCATCGGTCCTACTCCAACTCGCGTTGCAAGCTATTTACCCGTCTCTCTTAGCCGGCGTGGAAGCTAAGCGGCGGACCGAGTCTGTCTCGTGCGATCCTCCTCTGCTCGCCCTCTCTCATCGGTCCTGATCCAACTCGCGTTGGAACGTTGAAAGCTCATTGCCGGAGTGGAAGCTATCGGCGGACTTACGCGCTTTTATGCCCTTTAATTTTGTTTTTCTATATGACCTTTATAATGATTTTCCAAATTGTGCTCGGTTCTCAGCGGGCGCAGGGTTATATGAGCCCTTAAGTGAGGATTTATCTTAGGTATCAGAGAAATAACATTTATGACACGCTGTGCTTAAAAGTGCGGTTTTTACGCTCACTTCGTTCGCGACAAACCGCATTTACGCACCTTGTGACATAAAAATTTGTACGATACTCGTATGAAAAACGTTTTTTGGACTCGTGTGATTGCAACACTCGCCTTGAGCTCGTTCTGCAAACTCACACTCGTCAGAAATTTTTTTTTCGTACCAGTGTCATAATGTACTATTATCTTAGGACAGCGCGCGTTGGGTCCTACACATGCATCTTCTAAAGATTACAAGTAGTCAGCTGATAGTTTCCACCGCTCTGGGGCGAGCAAGAAGAGCGACAGACGGTCAGCCGAGTGTAGCCGACAGGAGCCGATACAATTCTTCGTGCGGGAATGAGGTTGTTGGGCGGTCCAACAAGAGCATCGCCGCATGAGTGCGAGAAAGCAATCGTTATACCGCAACATCGTGAGCGCAAGAGAGATGACGGGGGAGGCGGAGCCTAGAGGTCTTTCTGTGTGCAGAGATGAGTAGGGAGATTGATACAGCGGCCTATTCTCTGGGGGTAAAACTACTTCTCATTCGTCGAAAATTCCCGACATCCCACCACTGTCAAGTAAGTGGCGGCGTGGTGGGGCGTCGGGAATTTTCAAGGGAGTGGGGAGAACGTCGTTCAAGTTGTGGTGGGGCGTCTTTAACGGGTGGCACACTCAGGAACGGATTCGACCGTTCGAGCGCCTTTAATAACAGCTGGGGCTGCGCGACATCGAGAGGCAAACGAGGTTCAGCGTTCGGACTGGCTAAGTTTGACCCACCATAATCGATGCGTGCTGTGAAATACTTGAATGTCGTCAAATGGATCAAGTAATGCCTAAAAAAGGTTGATTTTAATAAGATATAGGGAAATAATATGTAGCAAAAAATGTTTTTAAAAAAAATTTCTTTCTCGGGATTAAAAATAATAGATTGCACTATCTGGGTTATTTCGGGGAAAACCGTTCACGAATAATAAATTTAAAAGATATTGATAGCATCCGATTCGAGCTGCCGTGATAGCTACAGTGGTAGCGTGCTTGCGTGGGAACTGAAAATTTGTAGGTTCAAGTCCCGAAGGTAATTTTTTTTTTCCGAAATGTTAATCATACAATCATCTGGAGAAATGCGATTAAATTTTTATTCCCTGACATTTGATTTTTCTTTCAAGTCAAAAACTTTGTTCGGGCATTTCCCTTCCTTCGTCTCCGAAAATAGTTCTTTATTCGTTCAAGGTTTGTAGCAAGAATTTATATTGTTAAATTATGGTTTGACCCCGTGTCTTGAATAAAAATTATACGTTCAATATGAAATCAAACTAATTTTCGGCTCAAAACGGCACAATGCAACACAGGAATGATTGCAATTTGTCTTTGATACAATCGTAATAATTGAACATAACATACAATATTGTGTAAACGGGGAGCAAATGTATATTACGTTTAATTATTTTGATAACTAAAAAAATGAATACTCACCACGAACCTTGAACGAATAGAGTACGATTTACGGAAACAAATACGAATAAATGAGCAAAAAAGTCTTTTTATTGGAAAAATCCGCCCACTTCTGCCCCGGCTGGTCTTCAATTTGAATGAAATTTTTTTCTGAAAGTACTCCTCAAGTTCCTCTGTAGAAAGTGGTATAAGTGGTGTCTATTATTTTTCATTGAATTTCAAAGATTATTAAATTTGGAAAACTCGCACAGTATATCCGACGGGGAAAATTCAGACTTAATCGCCCCACGTCAAAATCTGCACTTTGAACTATCGGGAAACAATATAAAAAAATTGGGAGGCCTATGGTTAGTGCCCATGGTAAGCAATGCCTATGGCTATTAATCCCTACAGCTATTTATGTTTATTTTGTGTGACTCTTTACGAGCCGCGCAAGTAACTTCTCGATTTGCTAGTAAAATTTTTAAATTATGTTTTCTTCAGAAAACTAAAAAACGATACCAAATTGGACAACAATCGAATCAGCTCTAAGTTAGAGCAGAACACATCGATTCCATTATCGATCAGTCTGTACGTACGTGCGTACAGACACACACACGCACACACACGCGTGCGCCACGCGCATTTCCAAGGAAATGCAGGTGGCGTCCACTTTCTGCATAATTACCAAAAAAACTTTTGAGAGTTGAGAAGTTACTCAAAATCGCATTTGAAATATAAAAGTCGATTTTTCGCAAAATTGTATTTTTAAAAATTTTTGAAAGTATTTTTCTCGAAAAGCTGAGAAAATTTCACGTAATATATGCAGAAATAAAATTGGGACCTCTGTTATGACTCGTTGAATCACCAAATGTATGACAAAACAACTAAAACCTCAATTTATATTTTTTTATTTTCAAATGAATCGTATTGATGTTTCTATTACAATTGCACAGTGACGTAAAACCGTGTTCGCCATAAATACTTACATGAAAACCATATGATCAAAGATGAAACTTAGAGTCATGTGGTGACGCTGTCAGTTTCGCAAGTGCACCATCTACAACTTAAGGGTGAGGTCAGATTAGTTCGTTATTGAAAAAGGATATTATTGATAATTTTTTTGACGATACAGTTGATATACATTTATTTCTATAATGACTACTCAATAACGTAACGTTAGAAGAATATTCTTAAAAATTTTTATTAACCTTTATGATCAATTTTTCATTTACAAAATTCAGAATGTTGCCACTTCAAAATACGATAAAATAAAATAAAACGACGTCATTACCTGCAGAAACTTATCAACTAATCAAATCATTTTGGTTTCTTGATCTCAGTATTATGAATCATTTCAAAATGAGAAAACATAAATTGAGGTTTTAGATGTTTTGTCACACATTTGGTGATTCAACGAGTTATTAACGAGGTTCCGATTTAATTTTTACATATATTAGGTACGTAAAAATTTTTCAGCTTTTCGAGAAAAATACTTGAAACATTTTTTTAAATATACTTTTGCGAAATATTGACTTTGATGTTTCAAATGCGATTTTAAGTAATTCTTCGGGTCCCAAAAAAGTTTTTGTATTTTTTTTCGAAAAGCTGAGTTTTTTTTCCATAGAAGATAGGTGGTCGACTCAAATTTTTTTTTCTATCAAAACACTTTGAGAAATTAATAAAAACAAGAAAAACATAAAAAACTCAGAGAATTACCCATACAACTACAGCAACAATAACGAAGGGAAAAATCCAAGAAAAACTCAGAGTTCTTTTCTCAATGGGGGCTTCCGTTTCTCAAAGTTACAAACAGATCGCTGCTATCGACGGCCAAAACCGGTACTTGAATTGGTGGACTTGCTCATATATATATGGGGCATTCCATGGCATTCCGGGTAGTCGCGTACCCTTGACTCAAAATTTTTGCCCAACGATTTTTTCCATTAATCTACATTGAAAATGAAGAGACACGTGTTTCGGGGTTTGCCGTTTTCAGTGCCCGCTAATGAGATGCAGTAGATTGAAGGTTTCCAATTATTGACGATATTTCGAATTTCAAATCGATATATCTCGACAACCGCCAATAATAATTTAAAAAACCAAGGGAGCTTTTTCTTTTGTCTTTACACGGTCTATGCAATGAAAATAAGTACAATTATGTTGCACTGTTTGAACTGTTATTAATTAACAATTAATCGATTAAACATTGAATATCTCAAAGAAACACCTATTTGATTTTTCTTATTTTTTTTCCCTAAATTCTATGAATAAAAACGAAACGATTGAGACCAGTCTCTATTTGGCTATGGACTTAGTTTAGAAGTTACAGATTTTTTTGTGATAAAAAACACGTTTAATTCGGTTCATTCCTCAGCGATAATTTATATTGCACCGGGAACTATTGGCCGCTCGTTGTAACGAACATAGTAACATATATACGCATAGATAAGCATATATTAGTTTACAGATATGAGTATATGGGGGATTCCACGGTGAAACCGGAAGCTGCATACCGTCGAATCAACATTTTTGACCCATGATTTTTTATGTTGATATACGTCGAAAATGAAGAGACAGGTGTTTCGGGGTTTGACGTTTTTAGAGCCCGTTATTGAGATGCAATGGAATTAAGTTTTTCAATTATTGACGATATTCGGTATTTCAAATCGATATATCTCAACAACGGCCAATGATGAATTAAAAAACCAGGTAAGCTTTTTTTGTCTTCACACGGTCTTTGCGATAAAGATATGTACAATTATGTTACACCGTTTGAACTATTATTATAATGATTAAACGTGTTTTTCATGACGAAAAAAGCTGTAACTCCTAAATGAAGCCAACGGAAAAATTGAGCGGGGTCTTTTTGTTTTTATTCAAGAAGTAAAACAGAAGAAAATAAAATGGCTGTTTTTCGAGATATTCAATATTTAGACGATTAATTGTTACTTAATAATAGTTCAAACGGTGTAACATAATTGTACATATCTTTATCGCAAAGACCGTGTGAAGACAAAAAAAAGCTTACCTGGTTTTTTAATTTATCATTGGCCGTTGTTGAGATATATCGATTTGAAATACCGAATCTCGTCAATAATTGAAAAACTTAATTCCATTGCATCTCAATAACGGGCTCTAAATACGTCAAACCCCGAAACACCTGTCTCTTCATTTTCGACGTATATCAACATAAAAAATCGTGGGTCAAAAATGTTGATTCGACGGTATGCAGCTTCCGGTTTCACCGTGGAATCCCCCATATACTCATATCTGTAAACTAATATATGCTTATCTATGCGTATATATGTTACTATGTTCGTTACAACGAGCGGCCAATAGTTCCCGGTGCAATATGAATTATCGCTGAGGAATGAACCGAATTAAACGTGTTTTTATCACAAAAAAAGCTGTAACTTCTAAACTAAGTCCATAGCCAAATAGAGACTGGTCTCAATCGTTTCGTTTTTATTCATAGAATTTAGGAAAAAAAAATAAGAAAAATCAAATAGGTGTTTCTTTGAGATATTCAATGTTTAATCGATTAATTGTTAATTAATAACAGTTCAAACAGTGCAACATAATTGTACTTATTTTCATTGCATAGACCGTGTAAAGACAAAAGAAAAAGCTCCCTTGGTTTTTTTAATTATTATTGGCGGTTGTCGAGATATATCGATTTGAAATTCGAAATATCGTCAATAATTGGAAACCTTCAATCTACTGCATCTCATTAGCGGGCGCTGAAAACGGCAAACCCCGAAACACGTGTCTCTTCATTTTCGATGTAGATTAATGGAAAAAATCGTGGGTCAAAAATGTTGATTCGACGGTATGCAGCTTCCGGTTTCACCGTGGAATCCCCCATATACTCATATCTGTAAACTAATAATATGCTTATCTATGCGTATATATGTTACTATGTTCGTTACAACGAGCGGCCAATAGTTCCCGGTGCAATATGAATTATCGCTGAGGAATGAACCGAATTAAACGTGTTTTTTATCACAAAAAAAGCTGTAACTTCTAAACTAAGTCCATAGCCAAATAGAGACTGGTCTCAATCGTTTCGTTTTTATTCATAGAATTTAGGAAAAAAAAATAAGAAAAATCAAATAGGTGTTTCTTTGAGATATTCAATGTTTAATCGATTAATTGTTAATTAATAACAGTTCAAACAGTGCAACATAATTGTACTTATTTTCATTGCATAGACCGTGTAAAGACAAAAGAAAAAGCTCCCTTGGTTTTTTTAATTATTATTGGCGGTTGTCGAGATATATCGATTTGAAATTCGAAATATCGTCAATAATTGGAAACCTTCAATCTACTGCATCTCATTAGCGGGCGCTGAAAACGGCAAACCCCGAAACACGTGTCTCTTCATTTTCGATGTAGATTAATGGAAAAAATCGTGGGTCAAAAATTTTGAGTCAAGGGTACGCGACTACCCGGAATGCCATGGAATGCCCCATATATAGTTAAATAGAAGAAAAAATTTACTTACTTTTTAAAAACTTTTTTTTTCAATTTCTTAAACGGCAATTAAACTTTAGCCACCTTGAACTTTTTGGGCCGACGCTTCGTTCGGAAGTTATAGCTTTTACTCGACATAAATAACCCGTAAATATTTACCCGGTTGTCAAGAAAAAACCTATAACTTTAGAACGGAGCGTCGACACAAGTCTGGCTGGTTGTCAACATTTTCGTTTTCGTTCAAGGAATTTGAAGAAAAATAAATTTCAATAATTGGGGATATTTTTTTTTTCATGTAATCTTTGACTACTAAAACATGTATATTTACGGGTTTTTTATAACAAAAAAAGCTATAACCTTCGAAAGAAGCCTCAGCCCAAGTTTGGCAGGGTTTCAAAATTTTTGTTTTCGTTAAAGGTATTGGGAAAAAAATAAATTTCAATAATTAAGAATACGTTTCTTTCATGCAATTTCTTACAAATAGCATACGTATATTTACGGGTTTTTTATGACAAAAAAAGCTATAGCTTCCGAACGAAGCGTCGGCCCAAATAGTTCAAGGTGGCTGAAGTTTTCTATTCCGTTTAATTGAAAAAAATTTTTTTTTTTGAATTAAGGGTACATTTTTTGTCCTATTTCACTTTCAATTTTAAATCGCTTATGAGTAATTGTTGAATTTGTGCAACATAATCGTAAATGTTTTCATTGTATAGAGCGTTCAAGAACACCCGTGGTTCTTTAAGTCATCACTAACCGTTGCTGAGGTAATTCGATTTGAATGACGGAGCATGATCGATAGTCCAAAAAATTCGTTTGACTGTACTCAAAAGCAGGGGCTCAAAATAAAAAACGCTGAAATTCGGCTCTTTTCATTTTCGATATATATTGATGTAAGAAATTCGGGGGCAAAAATGTTGACCCAACTGTCCTCAGCTGCGGAAACCTCCCGAAAGACCCGATTGACTGGACCTGTAAATTTGAGCTCTCTATCTTAACACTAAGGGACGCCTGAAAAGTGTTGAATATTTTTTTATCGACGTTTGAAATTTTTTTTTCCTATTTAAACAATATAAAGTTGAGCTCAAAAAGAACTCGTTTTTCAAATTTAAGCTCTCCATCATGATATAGTGATAAAGCGTGTCCGTGAATTTTCTTTTTTCACTTTTTTGTTAACTTTTTTTTTAATTTTTCCTAGTTGCAAAATTTAGTAGTGACCTCAAAGAATCAAGATCTTTCAAATTTTAGCGCTTTATTTTAATATTAAGGCGTACCTGTCAACTTTTTTTAAAATTATTATATAATTTATTTGTATTAAAAAAAAATGTATTCCACTTGAAAAATCTTAAGTTGACATCGTAAGAAGAAGATCCTCCAAATTTCAGCTCTCAATGTCAATAGTGAGGCGTACCCGTGAATTTTTCATTTAATTTCATTACTTATTTTTCTTTCATTTTCATTCTTTCATTTAGAGGACTTTAATTTTACGAGATTAACGTTCGATTGCCGAAGAAGCATCGAAACTGACTGAGAGCCGATTTCAGAAAAAAAACATTTTCTGTGAGGCCGTGGACATTTTGTTTCGGCTAGTAGAAATATATAAAGGATGTGAAGTTTGAAATGATAATTCAAATTCATTTATTTATTAATAAAGAATGATTTTTTTTGTATTTTGAAAAAAAACTTTTGATCATGACATGAAAATTAAAACAGAATATTAAAACAGTAATTCTTTATTTTATACACTACCGGAGAACATTATCAGGCCACAAACGTGCTCGTAAAAATCACTGGTTTTTGAACGTCGACATCTTTCAGATGAAAAACGCTAAGAAATTTCTGCAAGCACTATTGAAAAGCTTATGGATGTTTGAATTTATTAATATTAAAAAGAATATATTTCCATCATTAAGGATTATTCCCAAATATTCTATCTTGATTTTGACTTATAGAGAAACTTAATTTTTTCTTATTTAAAATTTCTCACGCCTCACTTCTACATTTGTATCTTTAATTTGAGCCCAAGAACCACGAAAAATCTTAGCTGGTTCTTGAGTTATCATAAAGATTGTGCAAACGTGAGTGAATTGTGTTCTCTTGAGAAGGCAGGAGTGCTGTGAGTTATACCTGATATGAAAATATCAATGGACTCGATTATTTATAAGCTTTTCATCGGTCAGACTTAATTTTCAAAGGTTTGTGTTCAATACAAAATAATATTTGCAATAATCGTTTATCTCGGAAATTTTACATAAATATACGCCATCAATGGAGATTTATTTTTTCGATAATATGCTAAACAATTTAGTTCAAAAATATAAATTTCACCGAATACGCGATATAATTATAACCAGAATGAGTTGGAAATAAATGCAAAAACATCGATGTACGGAGACACTGTAAAGGGAAATACATCAACGCTCGATCATCGTTGCGCGGCAAGCCAAGAACGCTTGTCGAAACGAGATATTCACGGCGGCGTCGAAAATCCTTCCCTCTACTACGATACATCCTAGCCAGCCTTCCTGTACGTGCACTCACACACACCACTCCGAGCTATGCCTGTACCGCCTGTACGCAAGCGGTTCAATGCGGCCGAGAATTTGCTTTAGGCTACCCGGTATACGCTAAACGAGCAAAAACGACGGCGTCTTTTCCACGTCGACCACGAGGCGTCGCCTATGCACGACCAACGAATGAGAAGCAGCCGGAATGGCCGATATACGGCTCTGTATCAATCTCCCTACTCATCTCTGCTGTGTGTTTGTCTCACCGCTGTACCGGCGCGCCGACTATAGGCGAAACGCGACACTACATTTTCGTGCCAAAATCTAACATGGGACCTGTTCTTCCATGTAAATCTTTCTTCTTTGCTTTGGGAAAGTGGATTCAATTGAACGGTGCTGCGGCCATCTTTACTTGGGGTTCGAAGGCGCGCGGCAATATTTGAACGATATGAATCATCGGAGTGAGTCAAATAAACTTTCGACATTTCGGTCTTTAATCATTGTGAGTGGCAAAATAATTTTTCTAATTCAAAATTATTTAATGATCAACTGAAAATTGTTTCTCAGTCAGAATTAACGGATTATAACTATTAGGATAAAGTATTCGTTGGTTACTGCAGAGGTCTTTTCGAATGAAACCTATCAAAAATTGAAGGTCTCGCAAGATATTTAAATACCATTAGAAATCGTTTATTAAATTCTCAACATGCCGATACCAATCAGATACAAATCCGTAGAACGAAAAATATGAGAGCTTTTTTAAAATCAAGCAAACACAGATGATTAAAGGGAACGATAGAAAAAACGTTCTATCTGCTGTCTTCGAGACATCCAGATAGACTCGTCTCCGGTTTGACAGCAATTATTGGTCCGTCGGTGAGCCTCGTTATCAACGGTTGAAGCTTATCCTCGGGAACTTTGTCGATAAATCTGTTCGTCAATTGATTCTCGATGTACTTCTCGGGTCTTTCGGATCCGGAAAAATTGCCCGGCGTTACGATAGTCAGTACATACGCGGTTCCTTCGACCAATGGATTGAACCTGTCGCATATGGTGTGAAAAACCTGGATAGCTCGTGGATCGATGTTCAGCAAGTCGTGAACGACCTAATAAAAGAACAAAAAAAATTATCAACAGGCTGCGGTTTATCGTAAATGAAAATAGAGCAGCGCGATAAGTTTGGACAGCGACAATGTTATATTACGTCGTTAAGAATTTACTTGATATTTTTGTTTTCGCTGTTTCTTTACATACGATAGAGTCGAAAGTTGTCCCTCATTTATTAAAAAAAAGGTGTAAGCCCATATTGTATAGTACATTTGCTTTGGTAAACAATTGAACGAAATAAATAATTTGTTGAGCAATAAAAGAGTACGTAATTAGAAATAACGAGCTTCTTTGTGTCACGTAAAAACAGGTGTTTATAATTTGTATGTGAGAATAGTGATGAATTGTTTGCAAACGTACGACAGCCTTCCTCGCATTTATCTGAGGTCCCAAACGATCGATAGCGAGCCCATAATCGTTTCCCATATCGTCCGGATGCAATTCCAAGCTGCCTTCCGAATGCAGCGCTCCGCTGTTCGCCTTGCCCAAAAGATTAGCGAGACACGAGAGTTCCTTCGTCTCGTTGGAGAACAATATAGCGATCCACAGTTTTTGAGACTGATTAATGACGTCGATCATGCCAGCTTCTATGTCTCCCCAAGTACGACGATTTTGATGGGGAAATTGGATTTTTATGTCACGTATCGTGCTCTTGAAATTTTTTATTCGCTCCAGGCGTTCGGCTCGTATCAATGATTCTTCGTCAATGGGTTGTGCCAAATTTCCAGCCCCCAAATATGTGTACGCGAAGAAAGCTATGAAAATAATTGCCAAAAACACTAGCAAAGAGAGTAAATATTTTTTGGATCGCATCTCCGGCTGATTCTTTCTGAATGCATTTTTTTCCGATTGCATGTTTGCTCGTCCACCGGCGTCCGCAGATTGGCGTCCCGCATCTTTGTCGTAATACCTCTTGTCAGCGGTGTGCGCGGTTGACACGGAGATGTCCGAACTGTCGGTAGATGGGAAACGTTGTCTCGGACTTTCCTGGTCCGAGGTTTGGATCGGATCCGAACATTGGTTATCGTCGCTGTGACTCGAGTCATTCTTTTCATCCTCCTCATCCGAGGAAACCTCTGGCAGCACGGCCATTTCCTCTACGGACCACTCGCCGCCTTGCGGGTAGGGAGACTCGGAATGTGGAGCTTTTATAGTCTTGGGAGCTTTGTCAATAACCATTCTGCTCAAGGGCAGACGACGACTAGGCTTTGGGGGTGCATGCAGTGGTGACGCTATTGTGTCAAATTTCTGAAAAACGTCGGTCAATTTCAGAATTTATTATCAGATTATTTTGAGGACGGAAGACTTTGCGATACTTTGATAGGTTGCTAAGCACGCAGGTAAGTTCAGTTTTTGTTTTTACAGTAAGGAATGAACCATAAGTTGATGCTCTTGAATTTGACCAAGTAATTGAACGATGCTATTGTCATACCTAAAGCAAAAGTAGATAAAAACGGGTAGATTCAAAGCTTTTGACTCACAATTGAATAAACGTTAATTCCATAAACCCTTCACCGTTGCAATATAAAATAATATCACAGCTGTCACACGGGACAAATTCCAACCAGTCAGTTTCCGAAAAAATATTAGGAGCAAACCATCCGTCCGAATTGATTAAAAAAAATACAGAACATGCTTTTAACATTCTAGATAATGTACGAATAGTTCATTGCCTAAAAAAATGGCGACGTGTCAAAAAAATGCATCGAGAGATGAAAAAGGAAACAAAAACGGTAAAGGGTTAATCTACTTCTCGGTGATCGATCATTCACGACGAATTATATTTTTCCCAGAATCTAAACCATTTTTGTAGGTTAGGATCGAATCGACAGCTGTCTTCTCGACATATATGCCGGTCTACGTAATTTTCGTATTTACGCATTCGGAAAGGGATTGTCCGTGCTAGTCCTTGCAAGCACAGCTTTAAAAAAACTAACACCTACTGACACCCACGAAGCCATAGAAATGAATTGAATTCACTTGATAATTGCAAAATGCACCGGAAAAAAAAGCCTATCGACAAGCACATACTCCTGGATTGCAACGACTCATGTTTTGATAATTTGGCCATTACGTGTATATGAACGGTTTACGGAGTAATCTCTTGTTGTCAATGGGACAACACTATTGCCAAAAGTGTGTTGATTGAGTCAATGAAAGGCTGTATTTACGTCTGTTTGGGCGACTGAAATGAATCTACTATATATAGAAAACTGGACCGCGCACTGCCGGGATGAAAACTTAATCGTGGAAGCAGCGAAGCAGGGAATACGCCAGCCGAGGGAGATAGCTAAAAGAGGTATCTCTGTCTTTTTCTGTACAGTCCGGTGAAGAATGCTATCCGCCGAGCACCGCAGTAGGGCCAAAGAAGAAAGATTTACATGGAAGCACAGGTCTTATGGGCGCCGTTTGCACGATTTTTCGCTTCCACGGAGGGTTGCGCTTCCAGCCACCGACGGATTTTGGCGCTGTTTCACCTATCTATGTGCACGCATACACAGCTATCTGGCTTCGCTCCGCCCATTTTCGTCTTGCTTCCACTCGCCTTGGAAGCTATTTACGGGTCTCGCTCTTACCGGACCGAAATCTATCGGCGGACCCTCTCTTTTTCGTGCACCTCTCATATGTTTACTCTTTCCCTTCTCTATATCTGGCTTTGCTCCGCCTAATCGCCGTTCTGCTCCCACTTACGTTGGAAGCTATTTACGGGTCTCTTTCTAGCCGGCGTGGAAGCAAAGCGGCGGATCGACTCTGTCTTGCACAATCCTCCTATGCTCGCACTCTCTCTCATCGGTCCCGCTCCAACTCGCTTTGGAAGCTATTTACTGGTCTCTCTCTTAACCGGCGTGGAAGCTAAACGGCGGACGGACTCTGTCGCGTGCAATCCTCGCTTGCTTCCACTCCCGTTTTTCGGTCTCGCTCCCACTCACGTTGGAAGCTATTTACGGGTCTCCCTCTTAGCCGGAGTGGAAGCTAAGCGGAACACTGACTGACTGACTCAGTCTCGGGAAATCCTCATATGCTCGCACTCTCTCTCTCTCATCGGTCCCACTCCAACTCGCGTTGGAAGCTATTTACCCGTCTCTCTCTTAGCCGGCGTGGAAGCTAAGCGGCGGACCGAGTCTGTCTCGTGTGATCCTCCTCTGCTCGCCCTCTCTCATCGGTCCTGATCCAACTCGCGTTGGAACGTTGGAAGCTCATTGCTGGAGTGGAAGCTATCGGCGGACTCACACGCTTTTCTGCCCTTTTATTTTGTTTTTCTATATAACCTTTATAATGGTTTTTCAAATCGTGCTCGTTGGGTCCTACACATGCATCTTCCAAAGATTACAAGTAGTCAGCTGATAGTTTCCACCGCTCTGGGGCGAGCAAGAAGAGCGACAGACGGTCAGCCGAGTGTAGCCGACAGGAGCCGATACAATTCTTCGTGCGGGAATGAGGTTGTTGGGCGGTCCAACAAGAGCATCGCCGCATGAGTGCGAGAAAGCAATCGTTATACCGCAATATCGCGAGCGCAAGAGAGATGACGGGGGAGGCGGGGCCTAGAGGTCTTTCTGTGTGTTGGTCTCACCGATGTACCAGCGCGCTGACTACAGGCGAAACGCGACACTACATTTTCGTGCCAAAATCTAACATGGGACCTGTTCTTCCATGTAAATCTTTCTTCTTTGGTAGGGCTTATAAGGGTTAAATGGCGGATAATCACACTTTACAGAAATAATTAGTCGTCATATATAAATACCGAAAGGTAAAATAATTTCATGTATTTTGAACAGGAAACTTCATTTGCCTATTGAGGGTGATTAGAATTGCGCTAGAAGGTTCACAATAGGCATAAATTCGATTTTTTCTTGGCATTGAGCTAGGAACTATGTCGAATAAAATTCGGAAATGAACCAAATCAAAACCTACCTGAAACCTACACTTTTCCTATTTGTAATTTTTTAAAATCATACACTCGATGACAATACGTACGCTACATGTTGAAAATTGATTCAACGACTTTTCACACGTGCAAGGGAGAATTCGGGTGAATGTCGTTGTCTCAATTTTTCGACATAATGTAATTATCGTGAGATATATAGCTTGGTGTTCCATGATTGCTAAGTTCGCTGGAGATAACATATAATAGAGGTACGACGAATTTCTTCCTCACTACTTGTCAAGAAAAATGAGGTTTCGAGACGAAAGAACATTATCGTGCTTGCACGCGGCAAACTCCGCAATATGACACGCGAGTCTATTTGCGAAATGTGCATGGGACACTTGCATATCGATCCGTAATCACTCAAACGTCGCACGAGCCGTCCGCAATGACTGACACTGCGAACTCGCAGTATGCTTTTTTCCATCAACTTCAGACGAATAATTCAATCTCGTTATGAGAGGAAATTTTATGCGAAATAAAAATGAACTAAGTAAGAAAAAAGTATAATCTAAGCCAACACAAGGTGGCTTTAAAAATATTTTGAAGTTGTGCAAAAAACAGCAAGACAGTGATTTGAGACCACCGCATAGAATTAGAGCCAGCCAATTATCGATAAGTGAGATGTATCAAATAAAAGTGCAGTCATGTCGCCCGACGCAGTTGACACTAATTACGCGTCATGCCAGATAATGGAAAGGCATAATAGACGTCACATTTGCATGTCAAAAGACACGATTGCACGCGAATTAGAATCAGCGTTATCGAAGGGACGAAGTTCTTCATTCTGCCTACGAGTGGGTGGAATCTAACGCGGATCAAATCCACGACATGCGTTTGCCGTTAATAGAGTTACTCCTGTTATTAATAATCCTGAGCAATCAGGCTCAGGCTGGTGATCTCGTTTTTCAATATTTTCATTACAAAAATGTGGGACGAGCGGTAGCGTTTTCATGCGACAATACAGAAGGTACGTTGGATAACTTCTAAGGGCGCCTAAAAAACGCTTATACCCATAGATAACGAAAAAACCATAGATAACGAATTGAATTTGTCAGATGACTTTCGTTTCGTAAAAAGAATGAACGAATTCGGCATTTTCGCCAGCGTGACGCGTCCAAATTCGAAATCGTACAGTATAACGTCGGAGAACATCAGAAGGAAAGATTCTCGGCCACTCGGATTGTTCCTCGACACTCGCTGTCAATCTCAAAAAGTCAACGAAAAAGTCATTGATCAAGTAATGTTCTACAGAGAAATAAACTACATACAGAAATGCGCAATTCATGTTATTAATACACTATCTCCCTTCATATCGCACAAACAATTGAAACTTGATGTTATCTCTGTTTGAATTCCAATTAATAGTAAATTTGTTGATAATGAACTAATTGTTTAGTCGACAAAGAATCGACTTTACGGACATATCCACATATGGCTGATTCTCGGATCGAATTTGGAAGATACGATAGAACTTCTTAACGATGATGCGTACAGTTTGCTCACCGAATTGACGATAGGCGTCGAAACAACGAACGGCTATGATCTTTACGATGTTTATAATCCTTGCAAAATCCGCGGTGGAAATTTAAATATCACCGAACTCGGTTATTGGGATGCGAACGAAGGGTTGAACATAACGCTGACGCAACTTAAATTTACGAGAAGATCGAATTTGCACGGAATGAAAATCAATGTCGTCACTGTTGTGAGTAACAAGCTGAAGAGAATTGATTTTGAAGAAACGAAGGGAATCTTCGACTCTTATTGTATCGTTTATTTCCCTTTTCCTTTCGGTATAAATTATCGGGTTCGTCGTTTTTATTATCATTCTTGAAAATTATCTAGGTTAAATTTCGGCCACCTGGTATGGATGTAGTAGATTATTTGGAGGATTTGGCTACGAGGTCAACAGATCCTATCAGCAAATACGGTTGGGCTATTGCTCGACTTCTCGCAGACCTCTACAATTACACGTAAATTATAATTTAGATTTTAGCACCTGATTTAGCAAGTGTAAACCCAACTAATGTAAATAAATGATAAACAAATAAATAATAATGAATAAAAATTGAAAAAAAAGATAGAATAGAGACAAAATAAAACCGACCAGAGGAGCTAAATTAGTCGTGGAATTAACTCGACTGGGAAATAAAAACATTCAACGATCAATCCAATCTCGATCTTCCAATGTCCAACCTTTCGGATGGGACCGAAATCGGATTGTAACTTTTAATTAGAGAAAGATTATTTCCTCTGTAAATTCTCTGTAAAGTCTCTTGAAAATAAATTATTTCCAATTAGAATGGACATTCAAATAGTCGACGAGTGGCTAACTACGAAGAACGGAAGGGAAGAAGGAATGATGGCGAGATTGGATCGAGCAGAAGGAGACATTGGAATCAGTCCGAGTTCGGGAATCGCAAGATACGCAGGAAAGCCCTACGGACGCATGTTGACACCCGGTTATCCGTATAGGTAAATTCGATCAAACGTTCCTTTCTAGTTCTACAATTGTGACGAATAAATACGCTACTTTACAAGCACGTTTTCATCGTTGCAGATCATTTTTTGTTTTCCGTTCGGAAGAAGCTCAAACGTTAAAATGGATGGAACTTATGACACCCTTCGCTTTCAATTCTTGGTACGCCATTGTTGTCACGGCAATATTTTCCATCGTGATAATTACGACGATTCAAGTGACCGAGTATCAAGAAGGCTGGTTGCCGGAAATCGGTCACGCGATATTTGCTACCGTCGGAGTGCTCTGCCAGCAAGGTAGAGTTTTTCTTTCTCGTAGCCCGAGTGATAATTTTTTCAAAAATAATCCATTTATGACCAATTGACATTTGTTATTTTGTCAATATTCGGCAACATCGCTAGTAGTACGTTTTCATGCTCGCTTCTAATCGCCATCCATCGATGCCCGTTCTTAGGGTGTCGGGAATGATAAATAATAAACGCCATTAACACGCGTAATTTCTTCCTTCATTCAGGTTTGACATTCGTGCCCAACAGATTGGCCGGTAGAATCGCATTTTTGTTTCTTCTTTTCTTCGGTGTTTTACTCTCCAATTATTACGGTGCGAGCGTGGTATCCGCCCGTCTGAATGAGCCTCAGGACAAAATGAACGACTCCCTGTATTCCCTCGCGAAGAGTCACATGACAGTGACATCGGAACCATTCAAATACGTCGACTTCAATTTGGCGGTAAAATATTTGAATCGACCTTTCCCACAATAATTCCAAACAATATTAAATATTTCTCTGTAGCGGGTCGAGTGGGTTCGTTTATTATCCAGTAGCGAACTCTATTACTGGCTTATTCTAAAATTCTTCCCAGAGAAATATTTCTCTGTGGCAGGTTAATGGATTATTATAAAATTCTTCCCAGAGAAATATTTCTCTGTAGCAGGATTAATGGATTATTCTAAAATTCTTCTCAGAGAAATTTTTCTCTGTATCGGGTTCAGTGGGTTTATTTATTATCCAGTAGCGAACTCTATTACTGGATTATTCTAAAATTCTTCCCAGAGAAATATTTCTCTGTAGCAGGATTAATGGATTATTCTAAAATTCTTCCCAGATAAATAAATGAAAATATCTCTCTGTAGCGGTTTCAGTGGGTTTATTTATTATCCAGTAGCGAACTCCATCAAATAAATTATTCTAAAATTCTTCCCAAAGAAATATTTCTCTGTATTCGGATTAATGAGTTTTCCTTATCGTCCGGTAGCGAACGCCATCGACGGATCATTCCCTAATTCTCGTCGATTAATCTTCTCCGCAGTACCGCGCGGAGTTCGATTGGGAAGTTCGTTATTTCGTCGAGAAGGTTTGGTCCAAATTACCGGACTCTAAGTGGGTTCCGCCGGACGAGGGCCTTCGAAAGGTCGCCGAAGGTGGATACGCTTATCACACGTCGGCCGAAGCCGCGTATCCTTACGTCGAGGCGAATTGGGATGACAAAGCCATCTGTGACATGACGGAGGTTCACATTATCGATCCAAGGATTCTTGTTTTCTGGGAAAGAGTCGACAGTCCGTTTGCCGAGATCACCAGAACGGGGTACTATTATAATTGATATTTGCGGATTTTCTGCTGTGAATTTACAGCATTGACAAGATTAGATTAGAAATTATGGAGACGCGTTATGTCTTTTGCAGACTCATTAGAACGGCCACTGCAGGATTGCGAAGGAGAACCATCAAACGATGGAAACCCAAAGAGCCTTATTGTTCACCGGATGCTCGATCGTTGGAGAGTATTACGATATTCGATGTCGCACCCGCTGTAATGGTGGTCCCGATCAGCGCCATAATGGCGGCTGTTATATGTTTCGTTGAAAGAATCATGTTTAGTTTACATCCGGACAATGCCGGAGGGCCGACGCAACAGAAAAAACCGCGTCTCGGTGGGAAAAAAGCGTTGATCAGGATCAAGAAGAAAAATTATTGAGCTGCTCGGATCTTTGGGATATATTTAATTGATTGAATTTATACGGTCGGACATCTTTGATGCTCTGAGTTAACCACCACGGTAAAGCGAAGTAGCCATGCACGAAAAACTCGACTCATGACGATAAGATAGTAGTCATGGTCTACGTATTTTAGAAATACCTTTTAGGTTTGTGAAAAGTTTATGTTATGGTATTTAGTGTCATTATTTCTGTGTTGATTAATAAATTATTTGAATGATGATTTCCGAGCTCTTACATTGGTTTTGTTATGTTAAGATATTCGATGTTGTTATCGAAGTGCGGATTTATTTATCGGACGATGGCTATTCTAGGTGGCGATGGACCGATAGTTTCTGCGAGGCGATAATTTCACTCGTCTTCTTCTAGAAAAAATTATTCGATTCGTAACGAAAAATCTGAAAATCATTTTGAAGATGTTCTAGAAGCGATCTCCATGATTTCGATATTTATTTAGAAATAATTTTGCAACGTATTCGTCCTGATATCGACTTTAGTAGCGAGACAAAACACACTTGAATAAACAATAGAACCGAGAAATCGGGCCTCGATTATTTACAAGGTAGAATACACGGTTGCAGATTAAATTCTGACATGTGCGGAATATTTTAGTCTCAACCAATAATGGAATAATGAAGTTGTCTCAACTTTGGAGAAACATTTTTTTTTAAATGGTAATCTTTGATTAACTTTTTTTTTGAAGATCCATTGATGACAAACTTATTTTTCCCTGAGTCATTGAGACATTAATGAAGGCACATAGCATTATTGTCGCACGCAGGTTTCTTATCGAACTAAGTAATATAAAATATCTTTGAAAAATAATAAACATCGAACATATATGTTCAAAACTCTTCACTGGCAGACTTTCGCATAGAATCAAAAATGGCATGACATTACAGCAATGCAATTTTAAGTTGTCTTTTCTTCATGGATATACTCTTTGACAGTTTTCTTAATAGTAATCTTTAGTTAACGGCTTTTTTGGAGATTGCATAACATTACGATTTTATTTTTTGTTGACTTTGAGAACTCCATTGACAAAGGTTATAGCGCTTTTCTTCAAATTATTGGCACCATGAAGATCAGCAAATTTCAGCATATCCAAAACATTCGCAATGCCAATAGTTCCAATCAGCATGTTTTCGCATATTGTCTTGAGTCTGTTGAGTTGGTACTTTTCAGCCGCGACGAGCAACTTGTCAGCCATTGCTTTGATTCTCTCGTTCGTCGCTTCGTCCGTGTAGATGAACCGTAACATTTCGTGGAACACTTCTGGCTCGGTATCATCAACGGCGACTCGATTATCCCGACTTTCCTTCATTTCTTGTTTGAACATGGCGGCAAATACAGGACTGCGCGCTGACAAAATCAGTTTGTGCGCAGGAACTTCCTGATCATGAATCGCAAATGTAACGTCGCAACTATCGCGATTCTCGAACAATTGTCGTAAATCACGAAGGAGCTCACGTTCCGGAACTTTGTTAGTGACATTATGTTGACCAGAAGTCGCATTTTCAATCAGTTCGATCGTACATTTTATCAACTGTGATCCGGAAGCAATTGCCGACATATCAAAGATGAGGAGGGACCTAATATCACTCGAGGCACAGGATAAACAATCTAACTTGAATTCCATAGTTTGATTCAGTGAGTTGATCTGGGCTGCCGGTGCCTTTATAACTGCTGAACTTCCACCGAAATTTAATTCATACTTCAATGTCATCTTGGCGGTCTTGCACGGTAAAAGACAGAGAGAAAAAAAGTTGTCGTATTTCAGGTAAAACTTCAACCGTTTGTTGAGCGAGGGCGAAAAATAAGGCGACTTCTTCGTGGCGTTCCATGGCGTCTCGTATACGAACCGTATTGTTCTCGCTCCCAGACTATCAACAGTTTCGGTGGCTCTGACTATCTGACTGGCGGGCGGTTCAATGTAGTCTTCACGTCGCATTTCTGTTCGATAATTGCGTAAACGTAACGCCATTTTGGCTAACTTAACCGATTTTTAATGTTCGTAATACAGGGTACTGCGCAACACGTGGCACGTGAGCTTCATTGAAGATTAGCCGGTATCGAGGTTATGTCTGCTTCTTTCTGTTCACTTCACTGAAATGTACAAAGAACCGGAAACAAAGAAGAAATCTTTCGTCTTTGCCGGAACTCGCAGTGCGAGTCCTGCGCTGCCGTGCTGAAGGTAACCAACGCGGAAGCCGGGAGAGAGAGAGAGAGAGAGAGAGGAACCTAAGAGCAGCAAGATGCTGGGATTTTATCCCGATTTTATCATCGACATAGAGATATGGACTTCTTCTCCTTCTTGTTTGTTTTTCGCGGGCTCTTACGTCGTGAGATAAAGTTAAATCGAAAAAGACGGATGAAGACGATAGCTTTTTCCGGTAGAAGACGATTGGTCGAAAACGTCTGTCGGAAATGTTCTCGACCAATTAGCTTTAATGAAGGAGAGATGAGGCGCCGACGATCTTCGTCTTATCTCTGTCTTATTAACCGATTTCGGAACAAGAGGAGGTTCTCAATTCGAGGTGTTTTTCTTTGTGTCTATGTTATGCGATATCTTTGCCGATTGTGAATCGATTTTATTCCGTGTTGATTAATAAATCATTTGAACGATGATCTCCGAGCTCCTTCGTTGGTTTCATTATGTTAAGATATTCCAATGTTGTTATTAAAGTATGGATTTGTTTATCAGACAGTGACTATCCTAGATGGCGATGGACCGATCGTTTGTGCGAGGCGATAATCTCAATAGTCTTCTTCTGTAAAAAATTATTCGATTCGAAACGAAAACTGAAAAACATCTCGAAGATGTTCGGGAAGCGATCTCCATGGTTTCGAATCTTATTTAGAAATAATTTTGCTACCTCCTGGTACTGACTAGTACCGAGACAGAACATAGTTGTATAAACGATAGAGTCGAAAAATCGAGCCTCGATTATCTACAAGGTAGAATACGCTGTTGCGGATTAAATTCCGACAAATGACCGTCATCCACAGTGCGAGATAATTATTCTAATGTACGAGATTTCTTGTTCCACTTCATGTGCGAAATATTTTCGTCTCGACCCATAATAGAATAATAAAGTTGTCTGAACTTTGGAGAAATATTTTCTTTCAAATATCTTTAATTGACGTTTTATTTAAAGATCCAATGATACAAACTTATTTTTCATTGTGAGTCATTGAGATATTAATGAAAGCACATAACATTATTATGGGAGACAGGTTCCTTATCGCAATAAGTACATGAAATATCTTTAAAAAATAATAAACATCAAACATATATGTTTAAAACTCTTTACAGGCAGAATTACACATAGAATCGAAAATTGCATAACATTACAACAATGTAATTCAAAGTTGTCTTTTCTTCATGAATATGTTCTTCAACAGTTTTCTTAAAAATAATCTTTAGTTATCGCCTTGTATGAAGATCCATTGATATAAAATTATTTTTCATTATGAGTCATTGAGACAAAGGCACATAGCATTATTATGGGAGAGAAGTTTCTTATCGAACTAAGTATACAAAATATCTTTAAAAAATAATAAATATCAAACAGATATGTTTAAAACTCTTCACAGTCAGAATTACGCATAGAACCAAAAATTGCGTAACATTACAACAATTTGATTTTTCGTTGGCTCTTTATAAATATCTTACTATACCACGTGGAATTACATGACAGAAAGTATACGCCTCAAAATTGAACTACTTTGCCCACATTCGCAACAATTCTATCAACAAGTGCGGATGTGTATTTGCCATAGTTTCAAATTCCTGAGTCTCCATAACTACTTTGAGAGCTCCATTGACGAAGCTTATCGCGGTTTTCTCCAAATTGTCGGCGCCATGAAGATCAGCAAATTTCAGCATATCTAAAGCATTTGTAACGCTAATCGTTTCGATCAGCGTGTCTTCGCATATGGTCTTGAGTCTGTTGAGCTGGTACTTTTCGGCCGCATGGAATAACTTGTCAGCCATTGCTTTAATTCTCTCATTTATCGCTTCGTCCGTGTAGATAAATCGTAACATTTCGAGGAACACTTCTGGCTCCGTATCATCAACGTCAACTTGTTTATCCCGATTTTCCTTTATTTCATGTTTAAACATGGCAGCGAACACAGTACTGCGCGCTGACAAAATTGCTCTGTGCGCAGGAACTTCCTGACCACGAATTGCAAAGGTAACATCGCAATAATCGCGGTTCTCGAACAATTGTCGTAGATCACGGAGGAGCTCACGTTCCGGAACTTTATTTGTGATATTCTGCTGATCACAAGTCGCATTTTCAATCAGTTCGAATATAAATGTTAGCAATGGTGATACTACTGGAGGGGTTGCCAGCTCATTGTTGCAAAGTGAGCCAAACCCGACATTTCCAAAGAGGAAAGCATTGAATGGAAATTCCAACGTTTGTATCGATGGGACGATCTGGGCTTCCGGTGGCGTTATAACTGCTGATTTCCCATTGCAATATACTTCGGACTTTAATGTCATCTTGGGGCCCACGAACGGTAGAAGACAGAGAGAATGAGAGTTGCAAGTAGAGATCCCGAACCTTAGGTAAAACTTGAGTTGTTTGTTGACCGAGGGCGAAAAGATCGGCGACTCCTTCACGTGGGAATTACATAGCGTCTGGAATTCGAACCGTATTGTTCTCGCTCCTAGACTATCAACAGTTTCGGTAGCTGGGATTATCGTGGGGCCATCAACCAAGTGGGAAAATATCCCCATTGTAGCTAACTAAACCGATTTTTAATGTTCGTAATCCAGGGTACTGCGCAACACTTGGCACGTGAGCTTTATTCAAGATTAGCCGGTATCAAGGTTATGTCTGCTTTTTCCCGTTCACTTCACTGAAACGTACAAAGAACCGGAAGCAAAGAAGAAATCTTTCGTCTTTGCCGGAACTTGCAGTGCGAGTCCTGCGCTGCCGTGCTGAAGGTAACCAACGCGGAAGCCGGGAGAGAGAGAGAGAGAGAGAGGAACCTAAGGGCAGCAAGATGCTGGGATTTTATCCCGATTTTATCGTCGACATAGAGATATGGACTTCTTCTCCTTTTTGTTTGTTTTTCGTTGGCTCTAATGTCGTGAGATAAAGTTAAATCGAAAAAGACGGATGAAGACGATAGCTTTTTCTGGTAGAAGCCGATTGGTCGAAAACATCTATCTGGCGCCGACGATTGCCGACGATCTTCGTCTTTTCTCTGTCTTCCTTGTTCCGAGAGAGAGAGAGCTCGAACGTGGGTATCTATTCTTTTTTGTACAGTCGGGTAAAGAATGCTAACATAATTAACCCAAATGTTTCTTCATTTCGCTTCTTCGTATGGCGTTTGCGGAGGTTTACAATCGATTCTTCACAAGACTGTACAAGAAAAGGAAAAGCTACCTGTATTAGCTCTCTCTCTCTCTCTCTTCGCTTGCCCCCACCAAGGCAGTACGTGGTGACCTGTTCTACAGTCTTCTTGTCAATATGGTTCGAACTCGCTCACGTGGCTCGTAACTGCTGCAGGTTGTTGTTGTGTTTACACTTTAGCTGTCAAAAGTTTGTTCATCGTAATTTTATCTAAAAATGGCTGATACCGAAGCATTGATGGAACGAATTCGTGATCTGGAGCATCAGATCGCGGATCTTAAAAGAACGAACGAAATGAAGACGAGAGAAAAAATATCGAACTTGTCCGGGGAGGTTATAGATACGAATCCTTACAGGTAAGAAAAAAATGCGAAATGTTTCTTTATCTGATTGAATTGCATGCTTTGTGACGTTTTGAAAGAAACATTTATCAATGTTTTGAACCGCATTGGATGTTTTATTGGGTGGGCGATGAAATGAAAAGTCAACATATTTGGATCTGTATGTAGGTTGAAAATGGACCATTGCAGCATATGGCAATGAATTCTTTCAGCAGATAGCACCGTAATTGTAGTTTTTTTCATCTTCCAGTCGTCTTATGGCGTTAAAACGGATGGGAATCGTTAAAAATTATGAACAGATACGAGAAATGACGATAATCATAGTCGGAGTAGGCGGCGTTGGTAGTGTCACCGCTGAAATGCTGACTCGATGCGGCGTCGGAAAGGTACTGGATAATAATTATTATTGGAAAAATTCATTTATTCATTTACTTATTTTGCATGGATAAAATTTCGATTTTGGGCGAACTATTGCCGTTTTCTCTGAGAGAAATTTTGATCTCTCCAAAGGTGTCGAGTTCTTAAATCAAAATTAGAACAAGTTAAAAACTTTTGCCTTCATTATAGCTCATTCTTTTTGACTACGACAAAGTCGAATTGGCGAATATGAACAGACTTTTTTTCCAACCGAACCAAGTGGGCATGAGCAAGGTTGAAGCCGCTGCGAAAACTTTACAATTCATTAATCCCGATGTATCCATCGAAACTCATAACTACAATGTCACCACGGTAGACAACTTCGAACACTTCATGAACACAATTCGGTAAAGTATATATAATTGTTGCTATTCTTGTCTCGCACCAAAATATTTCTTCAGCTTTTTCCATTTCTCTGTATTTTAAGGGAAGTCTTTGTCGAAATATATCATCGGCACAGCTTTGAAACACACTTTCTTGGGTAAATTTTCTTCCGCTCGCCAGCGTGGATATTCAATATTTCGTGTTTTCGCAGCACCTCGAGTCTCAGAGGAGGTACGGTTGATCTTCTTCTGAGCTGTGTCGATAACTTCGAAGCTCGTATGGCTATAAACGCAGCGTGCAATGAGCTCAATCTCACATGGTTCGAAAGCGGTGTCTCGGAGAATGCCGTTTCAGGACACATACAATTTATCGTGCCAGGAGAAACTGCGTGCTTTGCGGTAAGATGAGTATTTCACATCCTCAAAAACATTGAACGGCCTTGAAAGAAAAAAAAAAAAAACAGCAAAGGCTTCAACACGAAGACTCTTTCTTTTGGCAGATTCATACAAGCTTAGCAATAACGCAAACAGATAAACTCTGAACTCTAGGAGACGACAAAAATAAATTTGTATCAAATAGGAAAAATCAATAATTTTATTATAAATTAATTAAATTTATTAACTTAATTTTTTGTCTCTGCAATCTTGAACAGTGCGTACCGCCGTTGGTAGTAGCATCCAAAGTTGACGAACGAACTTTAAAACGCGAAGGCGTCTGCGCCGCATCGTTACCGACGACTATGGGCATAGTTGCCGGATTTTTGGCGCAGAACGCTCTAAAATATCTGCTTGATTTTGGATCGGTAACGTATTATCTGGGCTACAACGCTTTGGAAGACTATTTTCCAACGTTAAAACTGCTCCCAAATCCAAATTGCGACGACTCGAACTGCAGGAGTCATCAAAAGGCGTACAAAATGAAACCCGTAGAAGATACGATTTCGGTAGAGGCGGTTGAAGAACCGGTTCACGAAGACAACGAATGGGGTAAATTATATTTGTAAATGTTATATTATTCAATACGATAATTCTATGTGATATCCAATTTTTAAGTATTATTTTTTTTTTTTAAATATATTTTTGAATATAGATTGAAAAGAAAATTCAATTTTTTACGATTTCGCTTTTTGTCGCAGGAATATCTTTGGTCGATGAAACGCAAGCCAGTGAGACCAAAGAGGATAGTCTTCAGAGTACTCAGAAGGGTGTGGATCACGCTTATCCAATGAAGGTCGAGCAACCGGTGGATGCGATTAAGACGGAATCGAGTGATTGTACTCTCGAAGAACTCATGGCGCAAATGAAATCCATTTAAATTGGAATTCTGGTGATATTTCTCGGAGAAATAATCCAATCGTGGATTAATGGTGTTGTGGAGTGGCTTATCTTCTATGATATCCAATTTTTTTACTTGTTATAATGACACTTTTTAAGGAATCGGAGTGTAAAATGACCGAACATTGATTAACGAAACAATTTATAAATAAATATGAACGTCCGATATGATGCCGCTTATTTAAGCGTTTTTAAAACAAACGATTGTGAGCTGGCTATCGGTCCGAAGTGGTTAAAAGAATTATAGAACATGCTTCAAACATTCTAGATAATGTACGAAAAGTTTATATATAAAGAATAGGATGGCAGTGTGTTGAAAAAATTCATAAAGAAATAAAAACGGAACGGAGAAAAAACGGCGAAGCGATAAATAATAAACGCTCGCCTTTTCGTAGGAGAAAATGAAATGATGTTATGTATTTTAAATATATTTCAAAAAATTAGAAAAAGCTGACTATCATATATAACACAAGCTAGTCAGTCGAGTTCCTCCTCCCGTTCTCCAGTATTTCAGCATTCATACTTTTTACACTTGCGCATGCAAGCCCGACTTAGGCCTTGGACCCCAAACCAAAGATGGCCGACGTTCAATCGGCGCCGTGCCCAGAACGCTTGTCGCACAGGAAATAAACACAGATCCAAATCCTCAATAAAAGAAACCTTCGTTCTTGTACCTCGTCGGATCTCTAATTCTGAAGGATTTATTTTATGTTTTCATTGTTTATATTTCATTACTACGCGCTTTGGGATGTTTCAGGTTAGATTTTATAAGTTTAAGGACTTTTTTCGGCGGAAACCATAGGATTCTGGTGATTTTAGATGGATACTGGAAAATGTAGATGATTTCTCTGGGAATAATAATTCTCCAATAATAATAATAATAATAATAATAATTAAAAGAATCAGATAATCATAATAATAATAATTAATAGTAATAATAATTATTATTATTATTACTATTATTATTATTATTATTATCTGATTTGCCAACGCTGGTCATCCGTCCTAAATATTTACACCCGACTCTATCCAAAAAAAAAGGACAGATATACCCCTCTAATTTATCTCTCTCCGCACGCCCATTCTCCAACCCCCCACCTTTAAACTCAGCGTTCCAGTTCCACATACATTTCCGTTCACCAAACTACGATCCATGAAAACGCGGCTTCAGTAAAATTCCCGAACGCGGCATCGTACTTTACAAGTTGTAGGACGCAGGACTCATAGGCGCGTCGTTAATGCATACAATGTGTATCGTGTAGGCGTTGGCGGCTGCAAAGCGAATCGTGGATATGTCAGTGATTTTACTTCGCACAAAGCTGTCAATTTTTCAATAATCTTTCCATTCCCAAAGCTTCCGCAAACGAATGAACAAAATCAAAAACTCGTCGAATAATCTTTGTAAAGACGGTATTACGTTCGTTCGATCGTAAATCTCGATATTAATAAAATTGAACGAAATCTCTGAAGGCGTTCGGCTGTCCTCAGATCTTACGGTGTTCTCGGCATATGTATATATACATCGATACACGGACAAAAGCCACCGAATTTGACAAATAATACGAACGGTTGGCAAATGACAGAATGAATACGTGTTTCAATGTCATTCGGATTGTTTCCATCGTGGCCTATTCGCGCGTCGACGATGTAATTTGCGGGTGAACAAAAGAATTTACGTTCGTTTTGAGGACATTGAGAAGACGAAGGAGATTTCACGGTGCGCGGAGATGTTCGGAATCGTCGAAAAAGTTTTTGAATTCGGGAGAATTCATGGAATTGGATATCACAAATGTTTCTCCGTTCAGTCAAAGGAAATTTTTCAAGTGATCGCATATGCCAAATAGATTGGTAGTTGAATTACGGATTGGTAAGATATAGATCTGCATTTCTTGTTTATTTACACGTATAGATGATGGAATTTGTTTCGTTGGGGGATTCTTGACGGAGTTGGTTGAGCGATGATGAGTCGTAGTGTCTCGATGACGGATGCTGGATGTTATTTCTCATTGGTGTGGGAATGATTTTGTGGGTCGAGTCGTTGATGGCTTTGGTTCTTTTGACGTACGACCAGTGGCGGTGAATGTGGAGCTGTCTATGGTATCGTCGATCATTACGGAACATTGGTTCGATGATTTATCTATCGGTTATTTTCTATTTGGGGTCATGAGAATTGACCGCCTGTTGACACACTCGGTTATTTTGACCTGGATGGATTTTGGTACGCTGATTAGTTTCTCTTAATCTAAGATGTTCGATAAGTCATTGAAATAATTTTATTTAATATTTTTCAAACTCTCGTTATGCAGACATATTTAGAATCGTTAGGAGTATTCTTAATTTTCAAAAATTGAAAATCCATCGAGAAAATGTTAATACGTTAATCGCTATGTCACTGTCGACTGACTGTACACAACTTACAAAATTATATTCATCCATTGATGAATTCTCCAATAATTCAGTAGATAATAGAAGAATGTAGATATTGTTAACAAAAAAAAATTCTCACGGAATATTATCAAACCATGGCAAAACAGTCACCCCAAATCGGCATAGCCATGGTCTACATGGAAACGAAGACAAAACAGGCTTGGCACTTAATGCGTTAACGATAGGTGGATGAAAAGTAACATTCAAGTAAAACCGACCCTTTGCCAGAGCCAAGTGAGTCAACGGAAAGTCAAGTTGACGGCGGAATGAGGTGCTTACTTTGCTCTGCACAGAGACCAAACACTGATATCGAACACTGAGACAATGCAGAATGCGTACGTACCTGGCCGAGATGATAGTTGAGTCGTCCAGAGCAGAGCAACAGACGCAACCTGAAAAAGTTCATTCGCCCGATTTTGAGAAAACGTAGTTAAGATCGTCAGATTATTTTGACTATGTCATTCAAACCGAGAGAAAATTGCAAGGCCACTGTCAGAAATGTGCCATACATAGTGGATTTTTGGTCAACGAGAAGCTCCAGATCCAAAGCGTCCTTTTTAAGGCTTGCTTTGGGTACAGCTGAAACTATTCGGTTCACTGCATACCGAACACACCCCTCGATCGAGTCGACAACGACTCAACATCGATTCCATACAATCCTAAATAAATAAGCCGAAACCGTTAAAAATATCAGAGATACAGCGAAAGGCTAAAAATGTGAACAAATTCTTATAATATCTCCATGTATAAAAAAAAATTTCATATACTTCCACCCAAATCCACAACCTTTCGGTAGATCTCGAACGACTCGAATGATTCATCATTTTTCTTTTTTCAACCGGCCTAAATAACCGGAAGTTTGCTAGGACCGTGACATTGTCACTCGTAATTCTTATAAATACGATTGCCTATCATAAGTAAAGAATGTACGGTAGGCGTGGAGCTTACTTAGGATCGTCATGCACGCAGGTTTGATAAGATAATTCCGTAGCCGGCGAAATACATATGATTTCCGTTATCGCACGGGCAAGTCGTTCCGTTTACTCCGTCAACACAACGCGACTATGATCGAAATAACGATTCGTCCCCAAGCCGAACTTGAACCCAGCCTCCTTCACAATTTTGGAGATACTCGAATATTTCCAGTAGCAGACTATTTGCACAGGTGATAATCGCGGTCGCGGCTGTCGTTCATGTAAGAAATAACGAGTCGAGAATTTTTTTCTTCAGGTAATATTCGCCTGAAAAACAATTTTCCGTCGTCAAGATAATTTTTTTTTGGGATAATTTCTGATGCAGAAACGACAATTCACAAATCGGACAGTAATTTACCGCTCTGAGCCCCTTAAGACACTTTTAGCAAGGCGTTAAATGCACTGTATTGTAGTCAGCAAGCCAGGAAATAGTCAGGACTGCGAGAGTACTAGCCAGAAATCGTCTGTTCTGGTAAATCGAGGTCGTTAAATGCAGACGCACACATCGACCTTCGTGGGTCAGCATCTGAGGATTGATACTTCCGTGGCGTTTTCTTTATCGCCGAGGTGATCAATTTCAGACAACTGTGGCTGAGCTTGACGCTGTTAGCGAACTCGTGGTAACACCGGGGATGTAAACGGGAAAGGAGATTTATTTGGTGAAGATGATGATCCGTTTTGGGTCATGATGTCTTTTCATAAACGCGATTTAACATTTCTTGCTAAATTTTGTCTACTTTCAACGTTGATAAATGCCACAACACAATCTACGAACTGTGAAATATCCTCGAAATGTCCTGGAAATTGTCCATGAATGTCCTTGAATTTCCGTACGAACTTTTTATTGGACTTGTCATCGCAATAATGCTACTTCACTGACAATTCAAATGTCCACAAGCAAGGCTCTAATTATCTCCGTTTCGTTTCTCTTCGACGTCGTACGAATCCAAGTTTTCTGATGAATTTACTCGTCATCACACTAATTTTTTTTTCAAAGCTTACCCGATGCATTAGAATCGAACTCACTTTCCGATTGATTCGGGAGATCGTTATTTTTTTTTTCAATCGATTGATCCAACAGATCGTTATTTTTTTTTCAATCGATTGATGCAACAAATCGTTATTTTTTCTCAATCGATTGATCCAACAGATCGTTATTTTTCTCAATCGTTTGATCCAAGATATCGTTATTTTTTTTTTTTTTCAATCGATTGATCCAAGAGATCGTAATTTTTTCAATCGATTGATCCAACAGATCATTATTTTTTTTTTTTTAATCAATTGATCGCTGCAACGGTCGTTAAGTGTCCTGGATGATTCCAGGGCGATTATTATGTAATATTCAGGGAGATGCTGTGCTTCCGTCACGGACTGTAGCGCATGCACCTGTCGCGTTTGATTGACATTCCATTGAGGATAATTGATATGGATCAAGGTTCGTTCCCGACCTACTGACGTGCGGGGCAGTGGAACACAAGGCTGGAATTCCGGTTGATAGACCACCGCCATTCAAGGCAACACCTCTCAATCGAGGACTCTCAGGGTTTACCGACCTCCCACGCCTGCGTTATTGCGTTTAAGCGACCTTCGCCATCTACGAACTCGCGTTTCGAGGGCTGATCATACAATTACCGACGATCTATTTGGTTAACTGGAACGTTTGTCTAATCAGCATTCATTTTTATGTTTTGATTTTTGGCTAATGAGATTTTTGAAAAATTTCACATCGAAGCTGTATACTATGAGAACTTGGGCACAAGTTCACGGATTTTATCTCTCAACGGCTTTATCAGATCGTGCAATCAATTCCCGGGTTTTCCGTATTTTATTTTTTGTCCTACTATTTCGTGCATATACATCGAGGCGTTCCGCAAGAAAAAAAAAATTCGATTTTCGCGGCAGCCAGCTATATTAAGTTTTGTTCTCGATTTTTTATTTCGTAAACGGAGACGTCACAAGTGTGTTTGTTTTTCAGATTCACGGCTATCCCGTTGGAAGAACCCAATAGACTGGCATGTCAAATAATCAGCTAGTTGATTCCTGCCTGTGAGTATAATTACAATTTAGTTCGATTACTTTTTCATTGTTGAAGCATTAATTCTGCCGTTTTAGGTATTATGTATACAATTTGTACAGATATACGCGTTATCAGCCATCAAACCGGTGTCAATCGAATTAATCATAAGCTAGTGATAACCTGAGTTTCGCCAATTCCTGTATGAATATTAGGGTGTTACGCAAAAAAAAAAAAAAAAAAAAAAAAAAAAAAAAAAAAAAAAAGTTAAACCCGATCGGCCGATTTTTAGGTATTGGCCCGAAATTAAATAACTCAAAATAAATGGAAATTATAAATCTTTGTCGCGATCAATGCCGAATTCCATACGGCTAAGCCAAAAATAAAATTACCGCTCTGTTGATTTTTTATTCGTTCGGTAATTCAAACGTCGCACGAGAATATAAAAAATTTTCTTCGATACGGCAGTGCAGTTATTGACTACAATTTTTTAAATTAGGCTGGTGAATCGAAGGATAGAGCAGCGGCAAGAGCACAACGTTACGCGCACTGAAATAACCCAGAGGTGATTACATTGCATCCGTCGCAACAAAATTGAGTAGAACAGCACGATAAAAAAATAATAATAACAATGAGGATCGATGCATTATTAGTAAAAAGTGTAGTGCATGTAATTTTGAACGTGAGATTATAGTTTGTACTTAACTGTGCGTAATGCACAGTACATTCGCTTCCAAGCAAATTCATCTGAGAACAGTTACGATGAGAGATCAGTTTTTTTTTCTCATCCGTACGGGGAAAAAACGTTGTGGAGAATTTTAAAGCATTGTGCATTTTTTTTTTTTTTTTGTCTCTTAATCAATTCACGTAGAGCATGAAAGAATCTGTCGAGACACGACAGAACTATTTTAGTTGTGTGAAAAGTATATACGTTGTTGAAATTTCGGATTTAGTTGTATTTTGTAGAAACTTTTGTGAAACTTCGAGTAGATTTATTCATGCAGGAAAGAGTAGTTTGTTAAAACGTATGATAGAACTTGAATGACGTTGACATTTACGATTTATTATCTTCGTTTTCGTTGATCTTGGAACGTTCCTGAATTATTTAAAAGTAATTGTGTTCAACTGTTGAGCTCTATCATTTATTTCCTTCTTTCACGAGTGATTTCTCTTCCGCCATACGACGTAACTAAATTACAGGAACACATTTTTTCTCTTTCTCCGTCATGTTTTTTTTTTTAAATAAAAATTCATTTCACTGGCCATAAAAATTGTATTTCTAACATCGGAATCGTTTCCGACACGACTTTTTCACCTGCAATCCTTGTAAATACTTAGCATACCGATTGCTGATTTCGTAGTTCACTTGGAAGCTTTATTTTCAAAGGTCTGTCGAAGTTGATTGATCTCTCAGTGATCGATAAATATCGAATACGCCACAGTTATTTTATCTCTCGTGAGCAAATTGGTCGAAATCGTCGATTAAATCGAAGGCTCAACCTGGTCGACGTTGCTTCCTCTCCATTCTGGAGTGTTTTGGCCCGGATCTTCAACAGCAAGACGTTGTTTTCCAAAAAAATTCCTGTCCATACTTCAATTTTAATTTTCGATTCAATCGCTAGCGCAGAAGTTAGCCGGCAATTTCTCACGATTCGTTACGTCGTTTCGTTCTTCGACGATTTCGGACGATCTATAGTAGATAGATTGCCTGTACTAGATTACGAATTGATGCGGAAAGATGCATCTTCGCGAATGCAAATAGATTTTTAGACCCATCACGCGTGAATCCGGGAACGAATTCATGGATTGCTCTTCGTTGGAACGCCGTATTTTAAGAAATTATCACTGATTTGTCACAATCGACAGGAATATTCCTGATTTATCGACTGAATATTCTTGTTTCAGGCGCGTTCTCCAGGAGACAGGCTCCGACATGCCCCAATACACGTAAGCTCTTTTTGTCCAGCGTTTATGATCGGCGTTTTATATCTTCTTATCGCGTTATTTATAGGTACTAAGTTGATTTTTCATTGTTTTCGACGATTAACAGCGGTCAGAGTGAGACGGATTATCATGGAAGCAACGGACAAGCTGATACACATTCTTTACACTCGTCTCATTTATCGATGCAAGAAGATCCCGTACTTATTCGGACCCACAAACAACAAACATCGCAACAAGTAAGAAGAATTATTATTATTTTTTTTTTTTAAAGATTCAACGTTCTATTAACGTAGAAAAATAAACTCTCTCATTTCTCCTCATTTCTTCACTCTTATCGATTATTTACTTATCATTTATTATTATTATTTATTATTATTATTATTATTACTATTAGGTTGTGTAATAAATTCCCGCGTTTTTCGTATTCTATTTATTTTCCTGCTAATTCGTGATTCGTTGGGTAAAGAATATATTTATTTATATGCATTCGCAAGTCCATTTCTCGCCCCTAACCGAAATGGAAAGAAAAAAAAATGATAATTTTCGAAAAAATTGAAATTCCACGAGGCAAAAAAAAAAAAAAAATAATTTTCCGACATCTGCTCTATTTCGCGTTGAAACTAAATTGAAAAAAAAAAAAAAAAAAAAATATTGTTTCAGGTAACGACGGTGACGAAGGTGGTGCGGGAGGTGTCGCACATGGAACCGGATACCGGAGCTGTGAGTTACATGTCCATGCCCTTGATGTCGCAGGATTATCAACACACGGATCCTCGATATCCGGCTGATCCGTACATGGTCAGTTTCGATCATTATGACTCCTCCATGGGTTATTCCGCCCAGCCGAGCTATCCTGGAACCCACGGTATATACATACCGCAATCGCATTCTCCCCACAGTCCTCACAGCCCATCGGAACACAGCCGAGCTTCGCCACCCCACGGTACGACGAATCGTCCACGTGAAATATAAATTTATTATTACGATTACTATGATTAATTTTTTTTTTATCGTCTTACATACGATCAACGTCAATGTTCGTTGATTAAATATTTCCCAATGTTATCTTACAACCTTTGATAAACATTTTTACGTGTTATATACGCCAGAATTTTTTTGATTCATCGTCGAAAAGTCGTTTAACAGATTTTTTTGTTTTTTTTGCTATTCAATCAAGAATACATGAGAAAAGGGCCACCTTACACCGAAGGCGCTTACAACGATGTGGACAGAACGTTGAATCCCACATTGCAAGATCATTATCGTATCACGCCGAGTCCGGGAGGCCCCGGAGAACAATACGGTATGTCATATAAAAAAAATGTACACACGAAAAGTATAATAATGTTGGATGAATAATGGATAAAGCATTCGAGCATAATGACGAGGCATTCGGCTCTAATCTATCGCATCGTTATCTTGCGTATGGCTAATCAATATCACGAACGATATCTCAATTAGCTACAACGCGTAGAAAATAAATCTCATTGTTTTACAAATCGTGAAAGTTTTTTAATTTTCTACGCTTTCGGAAAATAATTTAAAAATTCGGCTGTGTTAACACGATAAAAAGGTTCGTAATAGTAGCCCAAAGTGTTCTTCTCGAGAGGTTTTATAATCGAGAGTTTATAATATTATTTTATCGTTCCAACGCTTCGCGGTTCGAAAAAGAATGAAAAAAATGTATATATATTTTTTTCTTTTAAAAATTATACCATCCGACCCATTTATTCGTGAAGAAATGACTATACCTCATTTTTGCTTTACGAGAAAAAATATTTGAGAAACCATAATTACGGATAATCAACGTAAAAAAGTATTTATCACGTTGTGTTAATCGTAATGTTAAACTGTAATATTTTTTTTTTTTTTCATTAATTAGATCGAGTCAGTAACTCGTGGAATATGGACGACTCTGGAGAACCTTCCCAACACCCGAATGGTAAATCATCATTCGTAATGCATGAACATTTTTTCTGTAGATCGTTGTACAATAATTACAAATTTTTTTTTACGAACCAGTAAATAAGGAACATTACTACTTTACGGCGCGATGAACTATTTCTATGAGAATAATTATTTCAACAACTCGGATACACTTTTATGTTAAAATGTATTTTTAATTTAATTTAAAGTAGAATTTATGCAACTTTTGTCCATATTCGAAGAAAAAAAAACGTGATTAAAAAATCGAATTCTATTAACGGCTCGAATGGTTGAAGATAATATAGAATTAATCTGTTTTTCGGACGGCGATGGATTTTTAAATTCCACATCGATAAAATGGAATGGTCAGATAAAATTATAATCTCATCGCCACTGACGTGGTTTCGAACGTATCAGCGATAATTCGTTTTCCGGTGAAATAACGTTCTTTCGGTCGAATCAATACGCTACCTGTATCGAATACGATAGCCGATAGAACTCTCATAAGATCACTTGCGAGTTTGACCGTCCGTCGGTCTGTCACAGCTGATTTTCCAAGAAACCATGTAACTCGTAAACATGAAATTTTACAGATTAATATCTCATTTCGGGGTTATATCCAGCTCGGAGGCAAACTGAGGGATATTCGTCATTTTTTTATCCATCTAAACATAATTTTATTCGACCAAACCACACAGCATCAATCGCCAACATACGTTGACGTACTTGTATGCATTTTTTCATGAAAAAAATGGGGATGGTCTCAGTATGCCTCGCCACTGTCAGAGAAAGTGTCAAATGTTAAAGAGAGAAAGTGACTTTCATCTGTCAAACGCGTGGAGTCAAACTGTGCCGGGTCAAACTGTATCGGGTCAAACTGGAACGGGTCAAACTGGGACGGGTCAAACTGGAACGGGTCAAACTGGGACGGGTCAAACTGGGACCATCCCAAAAAATGTCTAACCCATAGTTCAAAAGAAAAAAATCCAATAAATCCGCAATAATTCCGACCCTAAAAACCCTCCAACGAAATCGTGTGTTCCACAGACGAAGGTAAACTTCCTTTCGGATGGGTCTGGCCCGTCGGTTACGGTCCGCCCACCGTAGTCGGTCCGGTTTCTCTATCCGGCGACGCAACGGTTTACAACGAAGGACATCCGGCATCGTTAACCGGACCGGTTCCCGTCGACGTCTTCGAGGACGAAGTTCATCTTCAACGACTCCACGCCGGTCATCCCGTGTCCGGCATGGCAAGTCCCCTCGACGACGATCAAAAATCCATGCGTTGGCGTGATCCGAATCTCTCCGAGGTCATCGGATTTTTGAGCAATCCCAACAACGTAATCAAAGCCAATGCCGCGGCTTATCTTCAACATCTTTGTTACATGGACGATCCTAACAAACAAAAAACTCGTAGTATGGGAGGAATTCCACCGTTGGTTGTTCTGTTGGATCACGAAAGTCCGGACGTTTACCGAAACGCTTGCGGAGCTTTGAGAAATCTTTCGTACGGCAGACAGAACGATGAGAATAAAAGAGCTATCAAGAGCGCCGGTGGCGTGCCGGGATTGATCAATTTGTTGAGAAGAACGTCGGATGCTAATATCAAAGAATTGGTGACCGGCGTGCTTTGGAATTTGTCTTCCTGCGAGGTAAGTCGATGAGGGGGGGGGGGGGGGAGGCGTTATTTTTTTTTCCGGATGATGGAAAGTGTTGAGAGAGGGTTTGGGTTGGGTTTTTGATCGAGTTGAGAAGTGATCGCGGGTTTGGAAGGTCGTAGCTTTGGCGGGAGTAGAGATAGAGATTTTGTTTACGAACTATCGCGGAGCTTGGTTAATTTTCATGAAAAAATTATCATGAATATTTTATGGGCGCCGATAAAAGAATGTGATCGTCACGAAATAATCGACTAGTATTGACTCACTTACTCACTTACTCACTTACTCACTTACTCACTTACTCACTTACTCACTTACTCACTTACTCACTTACTCACTTACTCACTTACTCACTTACTTACTCACTTACTCACTTACTCACTTACTCACTTACTCACTTACTCACTTACTCACTTACTCACTTACTCACTTACTCACTTACTCACTTACTCACTTACTCACTTACTCACTTACTCACTTACTCACTTACTCACTTACTCACTTACTCACTTACTCACTTACTCACTTACTCACTTACTTACTCACTTACTCACTTACTCACTTACTCACTTACTCACTTACTCACTTACTCACTTACTCACTTACTCACTTACTCACTTACTCACTTACTCACTTACTCACTTACTCACTTACTCACTTACTCACTTACTCACTTACTCACTTACTCACTTACTCACTTACTCACTTACTCACTTACTCACTTACTCACTTACTCACTTACTCACTTACTCACTTACTCACTTACTCACTTACTCACTTACTCACTTACTCACTTACTCACTTACTCACTTACTCACTTACTCACTTACTCACTTACTCACTTACTCACTTACTTACTCACTTACTCACTCACTCACTTACTCACTTACTCACTTACTCACTTACTCACTTACTCACTTACTCACTTACTCACTTACTCACTCACTCACTTACTCACTTACTCACTTACTCACTTACTCACTTACTCACTTACGCACTTATTAATAATATACCAGTATACTAACATATTTCATGAACAATGACATCTGTTTAAATTATTATTCAACGATTATCCATTGAATAAAATTTTCAATAAAAAATCATAACCCAGATAAATAACCCGTGGATCGTTTTGTTTTGCAGGATTTGAAACGATCGATCATCGACGACGGTGTGACAATGGTGGTTAACAACATCATCATTCCCCACAGCGGATGGGATCCCACATCGTCGAACGGAGAAACTTGCTGGTCGACCGTGTTCAGAAACGCTTCGGGTGTTCTAAGAAACGTTTCGAGTGCCGGAGAGTACGCGAGAAAAAAATTGCGCGAATGCGAGGGTTTGGTAGATGCTCTTTTGTACGTTGTACGTTCGGCAATCGAAAAATCTAACATTGGCAACAAAATAGTGGAGAATTGTGTCTGTATTCTGAGAAATTTGAGTTATCGGTGTCAAGAGGTCGAGGATCCGAATTACGACAAGCATCCGATTCAATCGGCCGTGCAACCCCGAATGACCGCACCGGTCAAAGGTGAGCATTGAAAATACGTTTGATCGGATTATGGAGATTGGATAAATAATATAGAACGTATTACACAGCGCGGTGAAGATTCGAATAGGCTAAAATAACTCTTTTGGACATTTTTGCGATGTATTCCGTGCTTGAGTTAACTTTCCACTGCGATCGGATTACGAATTTCGTTCGATCCGTAAGAAAATCAATAATATAATAATTATTTTACCTATCATTGTCATTATAATTATTAATATAATCTTTTTTGTTTTTCGATCAATCAGAGAGGAATAATAATAAATAAGAAACATTTTTTTTTTTAATTTAAAAAAGTTGATATTTTTTATGTTAAAAAATCGAAGAAAAAAAAATAATTGCAATTCAGATCCCACTCTGAAACTTTGAAAACCTAATTTTTTTTTTTTTTTTTTAACTACTGAAATGCCAAAACAAAAATTAGATTTATCGAAAGTGCAGAAGTACGCGTTTACTCTTGGTTCGGGGGGTAGTTTTAAATTTTTTACGAACTCCAGGATGTCCCGAACATTCTAAAAAAAAAAAATCAAACTAGTTTGAAGTTTGAACGAAACCCAAAAAAAAAAAAAAAAAAAAAAAAAAAAAAAAAAAAAATCTCGAGCTAAATCGGTCAGTCCCAACGCTGTCCCCCATCGACTCTGGGTAGTTTTAATTTTCTCCCCCAAGCTCCAGGGTGGTCAGAAAATTTTACAATAAATCAAGAGCCCTCCAAGGGTCAAACAAAAGCCATGGAAAAAAAAAAAAACATGAGCCGAATCGCCAAGCCCAGAAACCCAGAATGATCGCTTCAATGATCAATAAATTGTAGTCCCATAAATCCTATTCGATCAAAGTTCATAATTCGACGTTTACATTCCAGGCGAGAATTTGGGCTGCTTCGGTGGTAGTAAAAAGAAGAAAGACGGTCAACCACCACCGAAGGAAATAACGACTTCGAGAACGGTACAACCGCGAACGGAACCCGTCAAAGGAATGGAATTACTTTGGCAGCCCGACGTTGTACAATCGTATCTCAGTCTTTTGCAAACATGTTCGAATCCCGAAACTCTCGAAGCCGCTGCCGGAGCTTTGCAAAATCTCGCTGCTTGTTATTGGCAACCGAGCATCGAAATACGAGCGGCTGTTAGAAAAGAAAAAGGCTTGCCGATCTTGGTCGAACTTCTCAGAATGGAGGTTTGTTTTATCAATTTATAAATTTCGTGATTATCAACACGATCGAATCCCAAAAACGGTTCAATAACCGTCGTATTTTCATCGTAATTCAAGGTCGATCGAGTGGTTTGCGCCGTTGCAACGGCTTTGCGCAATCTCGCGATAGATCAACGCAACAAAGAACTCATTGGAAAATACGCGATGAGAGATCTCATTCAAAAATTACCATCGGGAAATAATCAACACGATCAAGGAACCAGCGACGACACGATCGCGGCTGTACTGGCGACTTTGAACGAGGTGATAAAGAAAAATGCCGAATTTTCGAGATCGCTTTTGGACGCCGGTGGCGTCGAAAGACTGATGAACATCACGAAACAACGTCAGAAATATACACCGAGAGTTCTCAAATTTGCTGGTCAGTGTGGAATAATATAATTTCAATGTTTTTTTTTAGCATGGTTTATATTTGTTTTTAATTGATTATAGGGAGAGAAAGTAATGCAAGAATAGTCCGATTGTGGAGTTTGATTGATGTATTGCAGATTAAATTTTTGGTGTATGCTGTTGTTGATGCGAGATTAATGTTTTTGCAGGGCAAGTATTGTTCACGATGTGGCAACATCAAGAGCTACGAGACGTTTACAAGAAGCACGGTTGGAAGGAACAAGATTTCGTAACGAAGACATTAGCGGCCCGTAATTCGGGTCCGAATTCGCCGAATAACGTCAACAGGTGAATATAATTATGTCGAATTGTTTGAACGACGACATAACGTTATATAGATTTTTTTTTTTTTTCCAAGCGTTTGGGATCTTTGATATTATAATTGTATAATAAATTCTCGTCGTTTTTTTATTTTTTTACCACAATTTTGTGATTTGTTGGGTAAAGTATTCATATATGCGTTTGCAAGTACTTTTTGTTGTTCTACGATCTTATGTGCTTCAATTTTTCGCAGCGATTAATTTTAATCGATTTACAACGTATAAACGCATTAATTTGTGAATATATTTTTCACAATTGTGAATAAGGATCATCAGTTCGATACGTAAGCGTTGTAATTAATACAGTTATGATTGCAGCACACTGAATCGACCCATGGCGAGTCAAGGAAGTACGAGATACGAAGATCGAACGATTCAGAGGACGAACTTGAATTCTAATAATGTTGGAAGACCCGCGATTTATCAACCGGTGAGAATTTGTACATTAAAGACGACTTTTCTTCTGGTTTTCACTATATAAGCTAACCATATAGGTGATGAGATGTGGGTGGACGTCCCAAATCTCCGAATTGAAACCGTTTTATCCCCTGATGTGGTCGATGATATTTTTTAAACAATTTTTGGGTTCTACGACCTTACGAATTATTTTTGTTTAAATTCTTTAGCCCTCCCCTCTTTTTTTTATCAAGAGATAATTGCTATTTTTGTGGTTGTAAATTGGATAAAAAGTTTTTCCCAGATACTTTATCGAAATTGAGGAACTTTTTTTTTTAATAAAATCGAACTCGGCAAAATATTATATATATTTTTTTCAATTAAAAAAAAAATGCTAATTTTTTCGTATTTTCAATTTATGATAATGGCTTTTTATCTAAGAAAAAAGAAAAATGAAATCTATCTTCTAAGAAAATCGATATTTCGATTATTTTCGATAGAAAATCGTTTTTTTTAATTTTTTCGTATTATTTTTTATGAAAATTTCTTTCAACGTTATCTCTCGTACTTTTTAATTATAACGTTAATCATTGTTCTCATAAATGGATAAGTCAAGACTTGAAATATATATGAAAAAATCATGAACTCATGATTTTTTATTATTCAATATAATAATATAGAACCATTTACTTACAACCATTAATTTTCTCCTAATCGTGGAACATTTTCAACAGCAAAATGAAGAAAATCCAATGCCGGATGCGCAGTACCAAAAACAAGGATCTCACGGGCCACCTGCTGGCGGCGTTTGTGTATTTCCCAACAATCCTGTAAGTTACTAAACAAAAATGTTTCTATCTATTTCACATGAATTCCGATGATTCGAGAATTCCAATCATTCACCGATTCGCCACATTCTATTAGTAATCATAGAATAATTCCACAATTCGTACTCCTTAGATTTCGTGCTCCGCATTATTTTTTTCTCAAAGGGCGTATTTTCATATGAATCTTGGCTATGCACTTATTGCGACTTTATGATGCAGCAATCACACGATGGTGTTGAAAATTTTTTATAAAATATTTTTACATGGGTTACATTAATTTTTTTCGCTTTAATTAAATGCTCCGAATTAAAAATTGGACAAAACCGATGGCGAAGGTTTTTACTCAACTTCGATAAAATGCTCAAGTTAGCAGATTTTTTAAATATTGTAGTATTAATTTTGATAATAATAGTATAAATAATATTTCGCCCAAATCCACAACTTTTATAATTAGAACTTTAGTGGGTGGAAATTTATGTCGTGATTCAATTTTCCAACCTCTGGAAAGACTTCGAGAGCAAGAATATTTATTATCGGTGAATCTGCGAAATCGTCGTAAGCTAGATTTGATTCTAATATCGATCAAATAAACATATCAAGTCGTGTATAATTAAAAATATCATGGAAATATCTTGCCACAGTGCTATTTATAATAATTATAATAATTAATGACGTTAATAAACGTTCGAATAATTGAGTTCACCTCGATCGTTTCCAGTCCCAAGGAATCTTAAAATAAACCGTCAAGGACCGGTCGTAAGGTGTGTATGGGCTAAAAGCTACAGCCAATGTAGTCTAAAAGTTGACTGCAATTTCCTTGTCCATTATTTCACACCGCAATTATCCTATCCTGATTTATTCTGTCAACCGATCACTCATAAGTGATTGGCGAGACTGATTCGCCGGGGTTTCTGGATTCTGCCTCCTCAGGAGCTCAAAGGGGAGGAAAAAAATAGAAAAACATTAAAGTTATATAATTTAGACGAATTTTTTAAGCATTGAATACCTTGTAATTTTTTTTTCTAAATCTTCGTACGTTGATTATACGCGGAATCCGTGATTTTGTCGGACGAAATGCAATATTTGCGTTTCGTACGAGCATCGGAATTATTTTCGTACGCAAGGCGACGAAAATTATTAGAAAATGGATCGTTGTGGATTTTTTTTTTTTAACGATGAAGATTGAAAGTTTTGCACACGACGTTCCGAGAAACGTTTATTGAGAATATTTTGAAGAATCTCCACCAAGTGGGAAGAATGGATCAATCGAGGGGCGAAAAGGCGAGTACTTTACTTTCGAATACCGTAAATTTCATACAAATCGAAGGAATTTCATGGTTGAGATGAAAAAACAAATTGGAATATTCATCTTCCTCTTATTCATTGTAGATTGGATGCTGAGCTTCGAGATGGTGGTTAAAAAAATACTAAAAGGTATGTTATATTTATCGCAATTTATCGATCGGAATTATAGTTTTGTTGAAGAAGAAAACAACATTTGAGGTCTCAGCCCATCTCGCAGGAAAATTGTTTTATTACGATAAAAAAATGTACATTTTATGTAATTTGATAATTCTCTATTGCTATATTTATAATTATAATTTTCTATTATATCAATTATATACTATATTGAAAATGAAATTTATTTATTATTTATTAGTAGTCGTATGAATATAACCTATTTTAACCCTCGATCTTGGTTCAGATCGTCAACCATTTTCTAGTAATACCAGCGAAGCCAGTGAGATTGATTTCTCAATGCAATCGGTCGATTTTCTCGGCGATTATCTCCCGATTTTATGGAAGAATTTCCATCTACTTCACCAGGCGAGCTCTAGCTCGAATGAAATATAATATTTAATTATACCGGAACGTTTTATCTGGATCTATATATTAACAATTAGAACATCAAAAAGAAAATACTTCGGAGAACATCGGAGAAAAAAAATGATTTTGCAGTGTTCGTGTGTTTTTTTTTTGTTAACCATCGTCACGTGAGAGAAAAAAAAAAAAAAGGTGGGTTCTTTTCTACGGTACAAAAGTGGCATTACAAGAATACAAAATACACCAAAAGTCGTTTGTTGGCTAAAATATGACAGTTTGTGACACAGATGAGGGCTCACTGCTTTACACGCGTGTCAAGTTTTCAGCTGAACTACTTTCGTTTTTTCCGTTACAGAGGTTGAATTTTTTGAACGGCCAAACACCCACACGCGCATCCACAATGCACATTTTTGATTATTTTTTTTTGTAAACGACGACGCCGAAATAGCACTGAGTTTTTAAAATGTTCAATTACGAAGTTAAGTAGGCGTATGGAAATAATTCGAAACGAAATAAATTGAAATAATAAGCAAAATTGACCAATCTTACTCACTATACTATATGTTAAATTTTTTAATATATTTTTCTATATTTTTGTAGATATATCCATCTATAAAATCTTACTCATTATAATCCGGTATAATGATTTTATTTATAAGGCCTTTTATTATTTGTAAACAAAAAAAAAATACGGTCTATTTATTTATTTAGTACTTAAAAAAATTACAGAACATGCTCTGAACATTCTAGATGATGTACGAAAAATTTATCCATGAGAAATAAAATGGCAACGTGTTGAAAAAAAAAATCCGATTTTGTTTTATCGCTTGGCTATATTTTACAGACACGTTTTTCTTACGCCACATTATTGTCGAATTAATTTTTCTCGGAGTTTATTTTACACCGTCGTTTTTAATACTGCATTTTAACAATTTTTCCCAGTTTAAATACGTCCACTTCGACTTTTAGGAACGCCGACCGCGCGAGCGAGGGCCATTTTTACGCCGTCCATGACAGCAGCGCTTCCAGTCGATATATATATTTATAAAGAAATTTCTCAGCACACCTCAAAATAAATAATCGAATGAATGAATAACCTGAATAAAATCGAACGAATAGTTTTTGAGATAATAATTTCTAAAATTCACCTACTTTTTTCGCTGTCTTCACGGCTGTTCCCCCTTAAAAAAAAAAGCCTGAATTCTCTTAGATTTCATCGACAACCATCTCATTTCCATGCCCAGCATTTTTCGTGACTCCATCAATACTAAATAACGCACACACAGATTAAATAGAAAATTTTCACTAGTTGGGGTTAATATTTTTTTTTTTCAAAAAATCACATTGATCAAAAAAAAAAAAAAAAAAAAATCAATTTTGAAAATGCAATACCGTTCACGCTTGTTTTATTTACTTTCAGATACATGGCGATGGGAAATAGATACAGGGTCTATTCGCGAAAGGTGAAAATACATTTCTTCGATGTCGTCGAAACCAACAATCCTGGTTTAATGTCTGCGGTTTATGTCAGAGCCTAAATTAATTGGCCGTACAGAATGAATATTTCAACGCAAGATGTATGTTCGGATTATTTTAACGGAATATATATATACATATACATATATATATATATATATATATATGTGTATATATTATTTGGTAATAAACAGGGAAATTAAAATAGAATTTTGATATTAGAACGAACCGAGCTAGTGGCATTGTAGCGTATATATAATCTTCAATAACGATGACGTATTATAGGCTTTTAGATGACCTAATTATAAACCCCCAATTGTGTATCCGTTCGGGAACACATTGACGAATATTTAACGATTAGAGCCACTTATCGAATAAATATTTTAGATCTTGAACGTAACGTAAAAACATCGACGGGTAAATGCCTAAAAAAAACTTTGTCAAAGACGTCTTCGCCAACAAAATAACGCTAAAAAAAAAAAAAAAAAAACCGGTACCAAATAGATTTTTATCACAAACGAATTCTTCGTGAAAGAACTCATCGACATCAACGCCAACGGAGTTGGTGACAATTTTGTGGGAAACATTGAAAAAATGCAGTAATAGTTTATGAAAGAGAAAAATTTAATTACATCGCACAAAAGTTAAAACCCAATTCACAACGGATTTTGAATAACTTCAAATAAATAAATATAATAAAGGTTTTAATAAAAAATAAAACCTCAAAATAAATCTGAACTTTAAATCATGATAATTTCCTAAACCTCAACCTAGACGTAAATAACTTAATCCTAGAGACTGTTTTAGGCAGAAGTTTGTTTTGACACAGGTTCTAGATTACGAGAATCTATTTTGACAGGATTTGTCTTTGAAAAAATTTTTTTGATCAGATTATTTTGTCGCAAGGCGCGTTTTAGACGTGCTCTCATCATCGACGTAGCATCGTCGACTCTCGAACGAGTAAAACGTGGTAGATCGAAACTCGCGCCTGTACTCGAAATATTACCGTTTACGTCACAACATTATCGGCTTATACTCGTGGCTAATCACGTATAATATATTTGATAATATATATTATTTTTTTCTAATTAATCTGAAATTCTTCCATATTCATTATCTTCAGATTGATAAGATAAGTTTTCTGGCTGGATGCGAATGACTGAACGATTTTTGTAATTTCTTATAGCGATTGATGGAAATGTAAAAAAAAAAAAAAAAAAAAAAAATGGTCTCGGAATTTTTATGTTCATATTAATAAATAAAACGTTTGACATAAATAAATCGAGTCGAATAATTATTTCGAATTCTGTCTTGACCCGCGCGAATTATTATTTATTGCCGTTATGGTTGTTGGTTTTACACGAGTTTCGGTGAAAAAACAAATTTCGTTACGTGAATTAATTTATTTTTTTGTATTTTTCTAATTTTTTCTACGATGGGTAAAATCGTGTTTTTGCGTACCGCGACGTGGACGCGAGTACGCACGGGAGATGGTTGAAAACTGATAAAACAGTTTGTCAAAATCTTAGCCTGCTGCAAATCATACATCTCAATGAAATAAAAGAAAATTAAACACACGCTTGGATTTTTATTTGAGGAATTTGGTCGATAAAAATATTTCTCTCCGTCGTGAAAATCAACTGAAATATAAGAGGAATACCAAGAGCACATATAAGGATCATCCTAAGCCCCGGGGACTATCGCAAACGTCAACGATTGTTGAACATCGTTTTTAAAAACAAAGTAGCCGAAAATCGTCCATACAGCGAGAAATAAATGAGATTAACTTTAACAAACGAATTTATTTTCTTGGAAAAAACGAATAAAAGTTTACCCTTCTTCCATTAAAAAAACTCCAACACTTATGCTATATTTTTTGGCAACTTTTTTATATTGATAAAATAATATTTTTTCATTTAAAAATATTTATTGATTATTAACTCTTAGCGTGCAACGTATAATATGGCACCATTACCGTGCAACGGTGATCATAAGATTTCCACAGCCTTAAAAAGTACTCTAAAGTGTTCTAAAAAATTCCAAAAAATTCATGAGATCTCACCAACTATTCCGGTACAAGAATCAGTCTCCAGATTACCGAAGAAATCATTTGCTTAGAAAATATAATCATATAAACAAACAAAAATCTGAAGAACGTTCCGCTCGGGTGCAATCACGTTGCACCCTAAGGGCCGGAATCTCGCCTCGGTAGGCAAAACCAGATAAGTCCATGATTCGTAGACAAACCCAAATAACTCCAACCCTATTTCAACCCTCATCCCTAAATAACAGATTATTAAAAATTAACCTCACGCAATCTCAAACCCTACCAAAAACTCTAACGCGATAATTATAATTCCCAAAATCGATTTGTCCATAATAATTCCACGATTTGTAGACAAACCCAAATGCCTCCAACCTTATTTTCCCTCATCCCTAAATCACGGACTATCCAAAATTAATCTCACGCTATCTCAAACCCTACCAAAAACTGCAACTTGATAATTATAATCCCCAAAATCGATTTCTCCCCCGCGATAAACCCATCGTCCCCCAAAATTCGTCGTCCCTCCCAAAAAAAAAAAAAAAAAAACCCTCCCCATAGCCTCGCCCGGTCTTCCCTCCAAACCACGCATACGACAATTTTTCCAACGACTTTCTCGCTTCGATAATGTTCGATCCACCACCCTAAATCGCTCCGAAGTTCGATTGATTCAACCAAAACCTCGCATATTGTTTCAGCAATCGCGACCGGGCGAGCCTTTGTACGCCCAAGTCAACATGGAAAAGAAGAAGAAGCGTCAGTACGAGTCCGGAATGAGTCAAATTCAATGTCCGACCGGTCCCCAACACGGAAATATCGGCGACGCGAGCGCCGGAATCGTCGGATCTCAATGGGTCGACGACACGAGTTGCATGCGGGAACCATCGAACGCAACCGTCAACGTTCCCACGAGTTCAACGACGGCCGGTGATTCGTGGGTTTAAAAAACGCTCTCTCCAAACGTCCGGTAAAAAAACCCGAACCGGAAATGGTTTCTACTATCCTCTCAAAGTCAATAAAAAAAAAAAGCGTTCGATCGCGTTCTCCATTAAAAAAAAAAAAAAAAACAAAATCCGCGCGCACTCGAGCGCAGCTGCGCAGACGTTCGAACACCCGCGACTGGACGTCACTTCCGGTTGCAGCTGCAGCCAATCCACGAACTTGTAACTTCCTCGAGCCGTAGCGATGGAAATATAATTCTTTGTCGCGATCGCGACGTAGAATCGGCGTAAATAACATTTATTGACAGCAATAAAAAAAAAAGAAGAAAAAAAAAATGGTTAATAATCGGTCACGGGGTATATGTTTGAAAAATTCACGCGCATCAGCAATTTCGTTGATTAGATTTATCGAAAAAAAGGTTTAAACTCGGAGTATGAGAACGTGTAGGAGGAATTTGATTCGACGTTTTCGACGGTAATTGCAATTTCGATGTGAGTCGTTAAATTTGGGGAGAAAGAGGGGGGGGGGGAGGAAGATGAGAAAGATGGATTTCGAATAAATCGCACTTACGGGCATGAACTTAGAAGTTGCACGCAATGGCTCTAAAATAGCACGATTCACATAATTGTAAATTATTCAACGATGTAACATTTTTTTTGTTTTTTTTTTTTTTGTTCGACGAACGTCGTACTAGCCGGATAATAAAACGGGTTAGATACGCTGTGGTACTATTAATTATCATGATGAGATAGTCGCGTATTCAGGGCTGAGTCGTTTCTGAGCGACGACTGCGCCACCGTACTAAGAATCGCGTAGAAAAATCAATTTTTGAAACAAATAACTGCGGTAGAAGAAAATTCGTTGATGAGCAATCGAGACGCAAATTCGCGATTGTGATACGAATTAAATTGAAATTGAGTCCAATTCGAACTTTTCATCGGACTTTTTTGTTTCGTTCAACGAGAATTGGACTCTCAGTTTCGCTCCGAACGTAAATGTTGTGTAATCCAGTCAACTTCGGTCTTCGGACAAATTTACGAAAGGCATTAAAAGGCGAAATAAATAAACGGTACGTAAATTTTTCTTTTTCGTTTTTTTTTTTTTTTTTTTTTTAAATATTTGTTTTGTTAGATGAATCATCGTATGGCCGACAAGCGTATACGAAGAATGTATCCTAGTGTATTATATCCAACAATTTATATATCTCTCATCATACGTTGTTATTTCTGTATAATTTATATAAATAAGGCTATAATATTAATATTGTTGTGAGATGGAGGAATGTGAAAGGAGCGATGAGAAATATCAATAATTTAACGTCGGGACATTAGATTTTTTATAATCATTGGGTGAATGTTATCACGAAGTGTCGAATCGCCCGAAGATTGAGTTCGAGTGTGAACATCGAAACGCGAAATAAATGAAACAACGCGAAACAAAAAAAAACGAACATTTGCGAATATCTTGCGAAGGGACATTGAAGCATTGTACTGCCATTAGTCGATATGATTTAATCAATGAAATCTACCGATCGATTCGACGACTTGTATCAATAAATAATTCCATGTGACCCTCAGTCGAGTACGCTAGCTTAGAAAATTCCACGATGAAATAACGATCTCGTTTTTTTTTTTTTTTTTTTTTTTTGCCAGCGAAGATCGCGAAATAATTAGCAACGATTTTTGTCGCGATTTCGTCGATAAATATTCGTTTCTACGGCCTGCTTCGGTTCCAAAAGACGAATCGCTCAAGCCAAAACCTCGGAAAATGTCTTCGAACCATGCGAAAAATATTTTTGCCACGCGAGAACGAAAAAAAAAAAAAAAACAAACAAAAACGTTGAGATTTTGGAAGAAAACTCGCTTTACCGCCCCCTCCCTAATGTCTCAACCGTCCTCCCGTGCGACTTGTCCGAATTTTTTTTAAATCCGCGAAACAGCGAGCTTTCAACCCCGGACTCAGTCGATTGTCACACAATGAAAGTCTGATTAATGGCATTTTTTTAAACAAAAATGTATATAAATTTCTAAGTCTAAACGCGACCTAAAAAAAACTTAAAAAAAAAAAAAAAAAAAAAAGGTTGAATAGTTGATGAGAGACCAAACGGTTTTTTTGTCTTTTCGAAGAAATGATAGAAAGTCGATTAGCACGTAATTATGTAAATTCTTTCTAAAGAAAAACAAACGAAAAAAAAAAAAAAAATAATAATCCCAAAAAATCGGAAGGAAGAATAAATGGTGAAATTGCGTTGCCGCAGCGACACTCGCGGCCTTTGCGAGATCGTCGCGTCACCGAAAGTCATTGTTAGAACATATTAACACCACCATTCGTTTCTATATCCTCTAGTGCATCTGTTTATGGCTATAGTCATGTAGAAAAAACGTGAAAAAAAAAAAAATAATAATGTTGGAACTACGAGAAGAAAAGAAAAGAAAAACGAAAAGATTCTTATAAATTATCGTGTTCGTTCAAATGAGCGGTGTTGAGTTTTATTGATTTTTCACTGCGCGCAATTCGACGATTGAATTGCGAAGATTTTTTTTTTTATCGGTGGATTTGTTAACCTACGAATAGTAGACGGTGGAAAAAAAAATGTGGGCCGATGATACGACGGTGGTAGGGATTGTAGAATTTATTTAACCCTTCGCGGTGTCGCACTTGGTGGAATCCGACTGTTTCAGTTTTTCATCTCTAGGATTTTTTTTTTTTAACAAGCTACGTTTTTATTTATCGTGAATAAATTTTTCGTACGTCATTGGGAATGTTTGGAGAGTGTGCGGTAATTTTTTTAACCAATTCGGCAAGTCGGTTCGGTCGTGATTGATTTTTTTGAAAAGCGATTGAATGGATTTCATCCAGTGCGACAGGGTCGTGATATTATTCGGTAGCGCGACGTTGAAGGGTTAAAACGACGAACGTACGAATTTATTGGATATGTCTTTATCAAAAAATGATTACCCAAACGGAACAATGATAAATGTTATCAGATTTTATCTGTGTAAAACACGCTTGAAACATTGTTCGTCGTAGCACGCATAGTTTAAAGAGAACAACAGCGACCCAACATCTTTCGCAAAAATCAAACTTCGATAAATTATTCTTCGAAAGATTGAATTTTCGCGTGTATTTTGCGGGAGATGCGGAGATCGATCGCTGGCGATAAAAGCCGTGAAAAGTCGCGTGGGATGAGAAAAATAATTTCGCCGAAAAAATACGCGAATTGTAAGCGATGTTTCTGGTAAACTTACTGATTTTATGGTTCTTTATAAAATAATTAATATATCTAACACCTATAGACGACAAAATATACATATTCGCTACGATTTTTCTCGATGTGGTTTTATTCTACTGGGAAAATTTTGTTTTTATTTCGGAGAGATCGTGCGGTTGCAGCGATTTTTTCTGTAACGTGGAGGATGAATGATTTGAAAAAAAATTAATAATAAAGAGCATGATTGCGAGATATGGAATTTTTTTGGGGGGGGGGGGGTTTCGGTGGCAAGGGCGGAGGATTTGTTTTCGTTTTTGAGAAGAACGAAAGCATTGTTTTTTTGTTACCGAGCGGGGAAGTAAGAACGTGAATTCCTTAAGGTTATTCTTTTGAGTTATTTCTTTTTTGGAGAAACACATTGCCATAATTTTGTCTAAAATGGTGGAACGGAATTCGATAAAATTTAGGCAATTATTGAAAAACTTATTAACGACTCGATTCTTCCCCGATTTTTTTCCAAGATTGCAAAAAAAAAAAAGGGAATTCAATAAAACTTTAATAGAAAGGCGGTTTTTTGGGATTTTGGACAAAAAAATTGAGCAGCTATCGTTGATCAGTTTTGCGTCGTTTGTTCAATTTTTATCGAATTTCGTTTCCGCCGTCTTTGAGAAAAATATTGTAATGTGATTTGATAGTTTTACGTCATGGCCGAGAAATCTTCTAAATGCGATCGAAAGGCCATAAATTGAACGATTTTTTTTCGCTCCTCTTTGAGCAATTCTCCACAAATATATTCTTAAAATTAAATATTTGAAAAATATGACAAGTAAAAAAAAAATTAAGGATATTAAACAATTAATACAATATTAAAAAATCATAAGAAAATTAGAAAATTTTGAAATTGAAGCATTTCAATGATAAACTGATTAGATCTGGCAGGACGAAGTTTTACATCGTCTTAACTTACCATTCGCTGCCAATCTTTCCAATTTCTCTATCCACCCAATCGGCATATAATAATAATAATAATAATAATAATAATAATAATAATAATAATAATAATAATAATAATAATAATAATAATAATAATAATAATAATAATAATAATAATAATAATAATAATAACAATAATAATAATAACAATAATAATAATTTCTCGTCCATCGCTCAAATAATCAAAAAATTCATTTCAGAAGAAAAAAATTATTTATTATCATATAATCATACATCTTCGAACGGTTCTCGAACAAATATCAAAATCATTTATGCGCATTATCTAAATACCTCATTCGAACCGTCGCGACGTACACCCTCGAATAATCGACAACAGAACAAAATTCCTACCTCTATCCGTCAAACGAAACAATTTCGCCCCCCCCCCCCCCCCTCAAATTAAATTCGACAACCCCACAATTCACGTTACAACCCCGACGTTACAACTACAATTCACCGGATCGAACGGGGTTCAAAATTTCCATCCTTCGATTCCACGAAAAAAAAGAAAAAAAAAAAAAAAAAAAAACCTTGCGTTACCACACGAAAGTTAACGTTTTTCATCTACGGTGCAATTATTATCCTCATTTAAACAGTCACGAAGCGGAAAAAAATTGTTGCAAACGTTGCACAGTCGTACGATCGAGAGCGCAGAGATCAAAATCAAAAGTTTTCTTCGTTATCTCGTACTGTCCGGTTTCCGCGATAACTTGAACGACCCTTTGCAATTCTTGATTATCCTGCAAAGTCATTATTTTTTGTTGCAATTCTTTCAATTGCGAGACATAATCGTCGGAAAAAACGATTGAATCGGTTTCGGGTTCGATGAAAGTGTTGTTGGTCGAATCGGGAGCTACTTGTTCGTTTTCCGGTGGATTACGATCGTTCGTTTGCAACGTAACGGTTTCTTTAACGACGTAAGGTGAATTTATTTCAATGGAAATTGGCGATTGACTGGATGAGACCGGCTCCAAGGACGGTGAAGAAGATCTTAAAGTATCTTTTTCACGTTTAACAACGTGTTCGTCACTTCCACTGTCATTTTTACGTTTTCTTTTGCGACATTCGCGTTCTTCCGCTCTTGCGGATTTTGATTTATCTTTTTTGTGTTTATCCTCGCTGTTGTTTTTCGTGTCAACGATCGTTAGAGGAGACGAAGGTTTTGTCACGTCACACGATAACACAGAAATTGGCACGATTTCAGGATCGCTGCTAGGCGTCGAAGAAATTTTTCCGGTTGGTAACGAATCCTCGTCAACCGAATGAGTCGAATCACTGCTGTCACGTTCCGGCATTTCCGCCAATAGAGCTGACAATGGATTTACCGATGACAATACAACGTAAGAAGTTTTCTTCTCAATCGTCGTTTTTGTTTTTTCTTGCTTATCCTTTTCCACAATATCTTCGGATTTTTCTTTCTTATCTTTTCGCTTGTGTTTGTGCTTTTGTTTCTCACGATCGTTGTGAGAATCCTTTGATTTGTCGATCGTTTCGTTACGATTTGATTTGTCGGTGCGAATTTTTTCTTTATCCTTCGGTAATTTGGGTGATTTGACACCGGTTTCTTTGACAATTTTCACGTCCGATGATTTTTCTTTTTCCAATTTTTCGTGTTTTTCGGATTTTGAAAGTTTTTTCTCGTTTATTTTTTGCGAATCTTTGTTTTTTTCGTTATCTTTATCTTTTTCCTTGTCCTTGTCTTTCCGTTCTTTGCTCTTGTCTTCTTTGTGCTTTTTCTTTTTACGTTCGAACACACGTTCTTCCATGGGAATTTTAAAATTCGTTTTGTCTTTTTCACGATCTTTGTCGATTGACATTTTTTTATGCTGTTTTTCTTTGGGTTTCGGCGATGAAGGTTTTTGGGAAATTGACGGAGCCGCGGGTGGGGGATGTTTCTTCGGTGGCGATGGTAAGATATTTTTTTTAACGTTAGAATTCGACAAATCTTCTTTGTTAACGGGACTTTGAGATCTTTTTAATTTTTCTTTAATTCGATCTTTTTCTTTTGACGAAGCTCGATCTTTCTTGTCTTTACGTTCGTCCGAAATTTTGTCTCGTTTTTTTTCTTTGTGCGGGCTGTGTTTGGATTTTTGAGATTTTTCCGTTCTTTCGGATTTTTCGATAGACGGTTTTGCGGACGTTGTTTTATCGATTGGCAATTTTTTGTTCTCCGGCGATATTTTCGCGGGTAGAGTCATTATGTTGCCGAATAAATCGGAAAATTCGTCGGAACTGCGAACTTCCGTCATTCGATGTTTCTTCGCATCTGTTCCGCTCAGTTTGGGTTTGCTAACCATGGGCGGGACCATTTTGAAATCACCTTTTTCGGTTGAATCTTCGGGATTTGAGACAACGACCTGGAATTAATTGATTGCATGAAATGATTTATTATACGTTGAAAAATAATTGTTTGATTGTTAATTGGGGAATTTTGTGGAGCTTATTTGGAGGACGATTTGGTGATTGTTCGTGATTTGGATGGAAAACTGGAGCAAATTTACTATTTTTTAAGTCACATTCGTGATCTACGAACTTCGAACTTCTTTTATTCTTGTTGAGTCACCGAATTGAACATCGATCTCATATCCAAAGCGTGGAAGAATTGTAGAAATTTTAATTTGTTTTCGTTATGAAAAAAAAAAAAAAAAAAAAAAAAAAAAAAAAAAAAAAAAAATTGTCACAATAACAAACGAATCGAAGATAAAAATAATTATAATCAGCCACGTTAAAAAAAAATCGTTCCAGAAATAAATTAAAAAAAAAAAAACTATTGCCGTTTCTCCGGAATTAGAATTATCGACGTCGAAAAAATTCGAACTACTGATTCCGGTTTAAATCGATATTTTCATCCCAGATTTCGACGTGTTCCATCAATTTCTCGTCATTATACGGTAGCTCAAATGCCAGCAGGAAAAGTCCGAATGCGAAACAAAAATCTCGAAGGCGTGAGAAGTCGCGTAAACGTAAAATACCGAAACATCAATCGCGGAAAGAAAAAAAAAAAATTGCTTCCTTCTCCATCGCTACTGTAACAGTCGAAATAACTTACACCACCACCTTTGATAAGCTTTTTTCGAAATTCTTCGGATGGATTGACGAAAATTTCTTGATGCCGAATAACATTATTGATTGCTGGACCACTTTGTTGTAAGTGGAGATCGTATTGTATCTGAATTCTTTTTGGTTCGTCCTTGTTTTTCAGATAAACGTCTATCGGAATTTCAAAACCGGCGTAACCGGATTCTTTGACGACGTAGGGCGGTTCCTTGAGGATCCTTTTTGGTTTGGGAAAAGTCTCGTGGAGGTTGAAAACAACTGGAAACAATGTAATAATCGATCATCTCGAGATTATTAAAATTTATCGTACGACGATTTAATTACAAGCTGGCTTGTTTTTTTTTTTTTTTTTTTTTTTTTTTAAGTTTCCGGAAGCGGAAATAATTATGCGGTGGAAGATTTCTGCGGTAATTTTTTATTGTGTTGCAAGACAGCGATAGAAGGGATTTTTCTATGAATGCGAGGCCGGCGGAAGGCGAAGACCGATTTTGAAAGGAGTTGTTTCGAACAAGTTTTTTGGAGCACGTTTTTTTGACCAGTTTTTTTTTGGTGGCAAGGGGTTCGGACGTGCTCCCGCTGAGGCGATGGGTCGCCGTTATCTCGTCTACGGTCGGCTCGTCATCGACGACTCATCGCGACCGCGGAAGCACGTCTGAAGGCCTTGCGATAAAAAAAAACCTTGGTAAAAAAAGTGGTGGTCAAGAAAACTTGTTCAAAGACAATTCCTGTTTCCAGCTGAGTCTTCTCTTCGGAGAAACGACCTGTGTTGAAACAACTCCTGCACAAACTGATCTTTGAGTTTAGGTTATTTTGATCTGGGTTGCTTAGGTTTAGGTTTAGGTTGACGTTTGGGATGTTTCCGGTTTTAAGGTTTAGTTTTAAATTTGCGTTATTTAGGATTGTTGCGAATTGGGTTTTGGCTTTTGGTCAATGGAATTACATTATTTTTTTGTGCTGTTATGGCATTTGTTTTTGTTTTTCTTGACATTGTCAACGATTTTTTTTTATTCTTGAGGCATTTGTCGGGGTATGAAAGGTTTTACATATTTTTTTTTTTTTTATAGTTTTTTTGTATTTGTTTAGGGCGCGGAGCCAAGATTCTGACACAACGAGGCGAGCCGGCACGATATTTACATAATCTGTATTGTGGGATAATCATTGAAAGGGTCTCAAGTCATTGTAAGATTCAGAGTAGGGAAAGCCTTGACTAGGTTGTCAAAATGATTTAAAATATCTGAAAAATCTGAAGGCTCGTCAATCGCAATACGATCTATAATTGGAGACCTCGATGGTTGTGGCTTGGAACATCTTTTGATGAATTTTCTCATAAACGTCGATGCCAAAATCATAAATTCATAACTACTGAATTATGCAGTGGAAAATTTTGGAATAATTCATGTATTATTATTGTATAAATGACTGTCATTCCTTAAATTTTCAAAATTTGTTGCGATTTTTTAATCTCCATCCAGTGAGATCTTGAACTTCTGGCCATGAGCACAAATAGTTAAATCCATCGCTGAATCTCGCAGCGATTTTGAAATCACTAAAACTATTAGGATAAGTAGGTGTTCGATAATAGAAATTGCATAAAAAAAGTCGCATACATACAAAAGATAATGGTAAATATGAACTATCCTAATAAGTTGCATTATCGCATTGTAATAAAATGATTTAATGTGGAGTACCTTTATCGATGTATTGGCTTATATCAGCATTATCGACTCCTCGAACAAACACTTCCCAATCGTGTGTATAACCTTCGGGTGTTGTCCGCACGCGTAACATAGATGCATGGCCACACTCCAAAGTCACTCGAATTGCCATCCTCCCTTGGAAACGATAATTTTGCAGCTATTAATCGTAGTTTGCAACAATCTACGAATTCTGGGCTGGGCTTTCCATTTTTGAGCAACATTTGTGAATTTTGGAGTATCCGTTTTATACTAAAGGATCAAAAGATTCAGAAATGATGCTATAATATTTCAAAAAAATATTATTTTTAAAAATGCCTTCGCACGTAGATGAAGTTATGTTATGGTGACAATTTTTTTTTCTCGAAATCTTGATGTCACCATGTTCAGAAGACACCTTTGACCGATCGAACCATAATTCACTGCAGGCAAGGAAATCTCAATTCCTGCGATACAATGGATAAAATTTAGCAAAGATTGATCGGAGGGACCAAATTTTAAACGAGGAACAGAAGCTGCAAGTCGAAACCTCCGAATTGTGTTTTCAGAACTAGATAATTCAAAATCAAAGATATTGTACGAATCTTCCTCTATGCGGCAGCCAGAGTATATATAAATTCGTCCTCACACAGAAAGATTTGTTCGTTATCTTCCTCACCAAAATCTTACGCTCCGACTAAGCGATTCGCAAGTTTCAAATTGTTAAAAATAAATAATACCCGCCGATCTCAATCGTCAAAAAACAACAATCACGATCATTCTCGCACCAAGCACTGCAATCAAAGAAAATCAGAGATATAACACTTACGAAGTAGGTTTTCCAGTAGTAACTCTCAACGGCGTACTTCATGGGATAAACAACTTTGATTTTGAAGCGGCAAAAACTGACTGCTGCACAAAACTTATAAAATGCGCAAATTTATCTTCTGCCGAGATTCAAACGACGGCGATTTATCTATACGTTCGCCGCTCCATAATGTCCGGCAAATGCGTTTTAACGAACAATTCGAAGACGCGATATCCTTAAGGTCTACGACGTCGGTACTTCGTTTGATACGTGTCGGGCATAGTGAGCTTTAAATTTGTCCCACGAAAATTTTCGACATCACTGTCATCGATAGTTACGAGGTTATGTGAATGTTGTTTGCGTCCGAGGTGATTATTTTTCTTCCACCATTTGGCCTATTAAGGCTTTTTCGTTTTCACGGATGTGTCTCTAAATATAAAACAATTAACGTAGACGGGATCCCGTCCAATCGTAGATGCGTTCGACGAAAATTGTTGTACATTCTCGCGTCTTACATGTTACTGGAGAACTTTAGAGAATATATACGATTCGTCTTCGAGATTACCATTCGCTGGCGGTAATCAAGAAGCAGCGGTGCCAAACATTGCCGCCAGGGGGCAGAAAGGCTCGAGGGGCAAGGGGGGGAATAGAGGGAGCATCGACATATAGATACGGACTGGTAATGTCGAGAGAAAAAGTAAAATCGTAATAGAAAGAGAGGAGACTAGGGTGGGTCTAAATCTTCCTCTCTCCATCTCATCCATCGTGAATGATTGCGTCCAATCAGCTTTAACTGAGAAAGAGAAAGGCTTAGACCCACCCTAGTCTCTTCTCTTTCTATTGCGATTTCACTTCTTCTCGCGACATTAGCAGTCCATATCTTTATGTCGATGAGAGGGAGCATGATCTTATATACGGGCTTAAAACCGCTCTGAATTTCCGGTGGTGGGAGAAAGTCGGCTAAATAAATTTTTTTGTTTCTCGAAGCAGCCACCAGTTAGGCGCCACTGGAACTAAAGTGACGCGGTTGCGGCTGATGAACATAATCTTTAATTCCTAAAATTATAACGTGCTGGAGCTGTTGACTGCGATCTATTAATTCCGTAATTCTTTTATGCTTTTGGGGAATGGTATGTGGATGCTGTGCGCATTTCACGATCGATTGGACGATATAACGGGTGTGCTTTCATATTGCTTTGACGATGTAGATTGTATCTATTCGTACAATGCGCTTAGGTTATGGGAAAGAGACCGACAATTTGCTTCCATCTCTCTTCTACAACTTTTATTTATCCGTATCACCCAAATCGTCGGAGTTCCAAGACCTACATATAAAACCGTGGGTGGAAATGCGTTTTCTGTTTGTTTAGGCTATCGTGCACGCTCTTTCATATGTTTGTCCTCGGACACCATCGTGTCTCACACTGGGGAATGGTAAAATAAAATCGATAAATCGATGGAAATAGACGTGACGCGCGTCCTGAGTACAAATATAATTTCACTTGTGGTCGCAACAATTCAAATCGATCCCATATGCTATAGCAACGAGTTCCGGTGATCGGCTGTTACTCGACGTACTATATTCCGACGTCAGTAGAATTCCGCGAGCCGTTTGGAGAACGACATTCGCACGGACTCCGACATGTCTCAAAGGGTTTCAACCGCAAGCGAATTAGATCGTGATTACATAGCTACGAGGATATTGTTGATGGTGTTCAAGACGATGGGTCTGGCGCCTTTTACCGTACGAAGATCGGCAATCTGGAAGCAACGAAAGAAGTGCGCTTGGCAAAATGGGCCGATCATGCAATTTTCGGCATCTCGTTTCGGTTGTGCTTACAACTTGTGCCTGATCGCGTCGCAAGTGTGCATGCTCGTCCTGATACTACCGGCTTCAGTGAGCCAAGACTTTTATGGCGATTCATCACTGAGCAATGCGATATATATAGCCTATTGCGTAATTGGCTATTCTACGGTAATTGTAATCTTGCTTATTGATGGGTTCCGACAAAAAGCGATTGTGCATCTGTTGAATCAGTTAGTAAACTTCGATGGAACGACGTTGGGTCTCAGAGATCGTGAACTGCCAGAATCCGGACGGTTATTCGTCATTCTCGTATGTGCCGCGAACATCGTCATAGTACCGGTAATTCTGTACACCGATTTTCTGGCCTACGGCTTTCTGATGTCAACCTACGTGATGATAGTACCTTCTACTATTACCGCTTGGTTCCTCGCACAGTACACTTTCGCTCTTAAAATGATCGAATATCGGTTCCAAGCCCTTCATCGAGCGCTTCTGGATTGTTGCGTTCAACCGCTCACGGTTTACCCGCATCGGACATTCGTTACACAGGCAATCGTTGAAATCAAGACCACCCCACGGAAGATCGCAACTTTCAGGCGTGCACACTCAACTTTGATCGAAATAGCGTCCGGCATATCGTTGTTTTATTCGGTACCGGGTTTTTTTTGTATTGCATACTGCTGTTATAAACTAATCGTAGATGGATACTATATGATCCTGCCTATTCTGGAAATTAAGGACGAATCCATGGTCATATCGACTCTGAGCTCGCTGTTCTTCATGTGCCAGACATTTCTAGGGATCATCGTATTGGCGATCAGCGTCACCAACGTTTTCAATGAGGTTAGTACACACAATCGATCGAAAAAGATTTTTCCGGCTAACCATAGAGTCATCCTCAAAACGTCCAAAAATTGCACGTGGAAATAGTGCCCCTTCCATCGAGAAGCCATGACCGAAGATTTACTTAATCGACAGCACGATTAGTAAATTGTTTCGTGAATCTAACTCTAACTTTTTTTACTTTGCAGTCCAAAAAAACATGGCATATCGTTAAAAAGCTTCTAATTCATTCAAAGAATAGCCATGTCGACAATGGACAGGTATCAACACATGCAAGCTGATATATTTCTGTCAGTATTGCGTACATTCTAACGTATTACGAATTTTAGCTCGAAGTCTTATGGCTTCGGTCGCTGCATCAAGAGGTTCGATTCACCGCATGCGGTATTTTCTCGGTGGATTTAGCTCTGGTGCTCTCGGTAAGTCTATCCGAACGATTCTCATTCGATCGGTCATCCGTTGCGACCAAAACAAATTACGTTTAACGACTATTATTAATCTATTGACCCGGTCCATGACTCTCCAGATAATCAGCGCCGTCTTTACGTATCTGGTCATTATCTTTCAATTCAAAGTGTACGAAAACTCCTAGATTGGAATAAGAGAATACGCTGAAGAATATGTTCAAGACGTCTAGGCTTGGCAGCCATCAATAGATAAGAATCTGTATATCGAGTCAAAAATCTACCTTGACTCTCAACGTTCGATAAATAAAAAATTTCTACTGAACTAGGCTTCGAAATGAGCTTTATTTATCCTCACGTGTCGTTCCCACATCTTTATCCTTGCATAAATGCATTTATTTTTAAATACGTTTAACTTCGTAGATTATCGTGCGCGTTTGCGAAATCATTACGTGCAAATCGATGAAGGTACACGCGATTCGTGTTCCGAGTACACATGTAATTACACTCGTGGTCGGTACAATACGAACGGATCTCTTTCGTTCACGAAACGACTTCTGCTATTAGTCCACGTACTCTATTCCGTACTGTTTGCTCTAGCACGAGCTTCATTGATTCACATATTTCGCCTCTACGACGTTTGTGATCTCGAATGTTCGAACAGCGAAGATTAATCCATGCGGCTTACCAACGAACGCGTTGTTTCCGTACACATATGTGCACTTTTACATTTACAACGACGAACACGCATAATTACAGATAAAAAAGCGATCGATCGCTTTCACGTTTTACTCCGGAGATCCATATCCATGCAATTTGATAAATTACGCGATATCACCGCGACACGAAAGTCGATAGTTGTTACACAATTACGTTCCCGGGGGCTGGTTCACATCGCGATTGTGTCCTACTCGTTTAAGCTCTGGTAGTGGCTACTCTTGAGCGGCAAATTGGGTTTTAACTTTTTTTCCATACGCAAAATACACGAAGTATCGATAATTGTCCCAGCTCCGACACTAGATTCGCTCATATTCACAGATTTCGTGTCTCCATCTTTGTCGTTATGTCGATGCAGTTTTTTTAATACGTTTGTCTTTGGAGACCATGGTGTCTCGCACTGGGAAACGGTTGAATGAGGTCGATAAATCGATAAAGGTACATAACACGCGTCCGGGGTACACATATAACGTTACCGGTCGCTACAATTCAAATGATTCCCTCGAGTTCGAGCAACGAGTTCTCATGATCGGCCGATACCCGACGTACTGCGTCGTCAGTAGAATAACGCGAGCCGGGTGTAGTACGTCATTCGCACGGACTCCGACATGTCTCGAACGGTTTCAACGGCAAACAAATTAGATCGCGATTACATAGCCACGCGGATACTGTTGACGGTTTTCCAGGCAATGGGTCTGGCGCCGTTTACTGTACGAAGATCGGCAAGCTGGAACCAACGGAGAAAGTGCGCTGGGCAAAATGGGCCGACCATGCAATTTTCGGAATCTTGTTTCGGTTGCGCTTATAATTTGTGCCTCATCGCGTCGCAAGTGTGCATGCTTGTCCTGACAGTACGGGCTGCCATGAGCCAAGACTTCAATGGCAAATCGTTATTGAGCGATGCGATTGATATGGGCGCGATCGTAATTGGATATTCTACGACATTTATAATCTGGCTTATTTTTGGATTTAGACAAAAAGCAATTGTGCGACTGTTAAATCGGTTGATGAGCTTTGATGGAACGATGCTTGGTCTCACCGATCGTGAACTGCCAAAATCCGGACGGTTATTCGTTATTCTCGTCTGTGCCGCGAACATCGTCATAGTATCGATAACAATTTTGACCGATTTTCTGAGCTATGGATTTATAATGGCTACCTACATCGGGTACATCATACCTTCCACTATCTCCGTTTGGTTCCTCGCTCAGTACACGTTCGCGATAAAAATGACCGAAAATCGGTTGAAAGCCCTAAATCGCGCTCTTCTCGATTGTCACGTTCAACCGCTCGCGGTTTATCCGCATCGGACATTCGGTTCACGGACAATCATTGAAATCAGGACCACCCCACGGAAGATCGCAGCTCTCGGACGCGCATACTCAACTTTGATCAAAATAGCGTCCGGCATATCGTCGTTTTATTCCGTACCGGTTCTTTTTTGTATTGCATACTGCTGTTATAATCTAATCGTAGGTGGATACTATATGATCATGCCTATTCTGGAAATTACGGAAGAATCTATGATCATCTCGATGCTCAGCACGCTGTTTTGTCTATGCCAGACATTTCTAGCGATCAGCGTATTGGCAAAGAGTGTTACCAACGTCGTCAATGAGGTTTGTACCCACGATTGATGGAAAAAGATTTTTCCGGCTCACCATAGAGTCATCCTTCCGACGCCCAGAAATGACACGCGAAGATAGCGCCCTTTCCATCAGGAAGCCATAATCGAAGATTTAATTCATCGACAGCACGATTCCTAAATTGATCCATGAATCTGACTTCAATTTTTTTTTACTTTGCAGTCCAAAAAAACGTGTCATATCGTTAAAAAGCTCCTCAATCATTCAAAGAAGAGCCATGATGTCACTAGACAGGTATCAACATATGCTAACTGATATATTTTTGTCAGTAGTGCGTGCATTCTAACGTATTGCGAATTTTAGCTCGAAGTCTTATTGCTTCAGTCGCTGCATCAAGATGTTCGATTTACCACATGCGGTCTTTTCTCGATGGATTTAACGATGGTGCACTCGGTGAGTCTACTAACCGATCATCATTCCATGCGATCAAACGATTCACGTTACGGCCATTATTAATCTACAAAACAATTCATTACTCTCCAGATAATCAGCGCGGCTGTTACGTACCTCGTCATTATTTTTCAAATTAAGATAATGTTATAAATCGACTGCGTCACCATGAGCGCGAATGCGATAGCGCAACGGGCGGTTGCGGTGGAGTGGGATAGAACAAAAGAAATATATATCACATCGCGTTAAAGTATACGAAAACTCCTAAGTGAGGATGAGTAGATACGCTGGATACTATATTCAAGACCTAACAACTATCAACAGATTAGTATCCGTATATCGTGGTGAATGTATGTAACTAATAAATTACTTATAGTCAAAATTATAGTAAATCTTGACTCGTTTCTGACGTAAAATAAATTACCTATTCATAATAAAGAATGCTCTGAAAGAAGCTTTATTTCTCCACATATTTCTGTCCCACATTTGCATCTTTTTATTTATGCATTTTTTTCGAATATGTTGATCCTTGGGAATTATCGTGTACGTTCTGCGAAATGGTAAAACGTGGTCGATAAATCGATGAAGGTACATGTAACACGCGTCCTGGGTACACATGTAATTACACTTGCGGTCGCTACAATCCAAACGAATCCCTCGAGTTCGAGCAACGAGTTATCGTGGTCGGCTGTTACTCGACGTACTCCATTCCGACGTCAGTAGAATTCGGGGAGCCGTTTGGAGTACGACAATCGCACGCACTCCGATATGTCTCAAACGGTTTCAACCGCAAGCAAATTAGATTGTGATTACATAGCTACGAGGATACTGTTGACGGTGTTCAAGGCGATGGGTCTTGCGCCTTTTACCGTACGAAGATCGGCAAGCTGGAAGCACCGGAGAAAGTGCGCTTGGCAAAATGGGCCGACCATGCAATTTTCGGAATCTCGTTTCGGTTGTGCTTACAACTTGTGCCTGATCGCGTCGCAAGTGTGCATGCTGGTCCTGACAGTACCCGCTGCAATGAACCAAGACTATTATGTCACTTCAATACTGGGCGAAGCGATTGATATCAGCGCGATCGTAATTGGCTATTCTACAATATTTTTAATCTTGCTTATTTTTGGATTCAGACAAAAAGCAATTGTGCGACTGTTAAATCAGTTAATAAGTTTCGATGGAACGACGCTTGGTCTCACCGATCGTGAACTGCCAGAATCCGGACGGTTATTCGTCATTCTCGTATGTGCCGCAAACATCGTCATAGTACCGGTGATAATTTTGACGGATTTTTTGAGCTATGGATTTCTAATAGCAACCTACATCGGGTACATCATACCTTCCACTATCTCCGCTTGGTTCCTCGCTCAATACACGATCGCGATCAAAATGACCGAAAATCGGTTCAAAGCCCTGAATCGCGCGCTTCTGGATTGTTGCGTCCAACCGCTCGCGGTTTATCCGCATCGAACATTTGTTGCACAGACAATCATTGAAATCAGGACCACCTCACAGAAGATAGCAACTCTCAGACGCGCATACTCAACTTTGAACAAAATCGCGTCCGGCATCTCGTCGTTTTATTCCGTACCGGTTCTTTTTTGTATTGCATACTGCTGTTATAAACTAATCGTAGATGGGTACTATATAATCCTGCCTATTCTGGAAATTACGGACGAATCCATGATCATATCGATGCTCAGCTCGGTGTTCTTCATGTGCCAGACACTTCTAGCGATCGTCATATTGGCGATAGGCGTTACCAACGTCGTCAATGAGGTTCGTACACACAATTGATCGTAAATGTTTTTTCCGCCTCACCATAAAGTCATCTCCAAAACGTCGAGAAATAACATGCGTAATTAGAGCCTCTCCCACCTGAAAGCCACGGTTGAAGAGTTAATAATTTGATGGCACAATTCGTTAATTGCTCCATGAGTCTAGTTTCCACTTTCTTTACTTTCCAGTCGAAAAAAACATGTCATATCGTCAAAAGGCTCCTCATTTATTCAAACAACAGCCGTGGTGTCCATGTACAGGTATCAAAATATGCAAGCTAATTTTTATCAGTATTACATGGATTATAACACATTACGAATTTCAGCTCGAGGATTTATTGCTTCAGTCGCTGCATCAAGAGGTTCGATTCACCGCATGCGGTCTATTCCCGCTGGATTTAACCCTTGTACAGTCGGTGAGTCTTTCCAAACGATTCTCATTCGATCGGTTATTCGTTGCGAACGAATCGATTTACGTTTAACGGACATTATTTATCTATGAAACGGACTATTATTCTACAGATAATCAGCGCGGTCGTTACGTATCTCGTTATCTTTGTTCAATTAAGAGTGTACGAACGCTCCTAGATTCAAATGAATGAATACGTTGGATAACATATTAATGACGTCTGGACATAACAGATAAGTTTCCGTAGATCGCAGTTAATGTATGCAGCTCATCAATCACACATAGTCAAAATTTTATCTTCACTTTTTTTAAACCTAAAATGAATCAACTATTTGTAAAAAAGAATACTCGGAAAGAATATTTATTTCTTCACATATCTCGTTCCCACATCTGCATCTTCCTATTTATGCATTTTTTTCGAGTATGTTGATCCTCGGGGATTATCGTGTACGTTCTGCGAAATGGTAAAACGTGGTCGATAAATCGATGAAGGTACATGTAACACGCGTTCTGAGTACACATGTAATTACACTTGCGGTCGCTACGATCCAAACGAACCCCTCGAGTTCGAGCAACGAGTTCTGGTGGTCGGCTGTTACTCGACGTACTCTATTCCGACCTCAGTAGAATTCCGCGAGCCGTTTGGAGTACGACATTCCCACAGACTCCGACATGTCTCGAACGGTTTCGACCGCAAGCAAATTAGATCGTGATTACATAGCTACGAGGATATTGTTGATGGTGTTCAAGGCGATGGGTCTTGCGCCTTTTACCGTACGAAGATCGGCAAGCTGGAAGCACCGGAGAAAGTGCGCTTGGCAAAATGGGCCGACCATGCAATTTTCGGAATCTCGTTTCGGTTGTGCTTACAACTTGTGCCTGATCGCGTCGCAAGTGTGCATGCTCATCCTGACAGTACCCGCCGCAATGAGCGAAGACTTTTATGTCACTTCATCACTGGGCGGAGCGATTGATATGGCCGAGTACGTAATTGGCTATTCTACGATATTTGTAATCGGTCTCAGTTTTGGATTCGGACAAAAAGCGATTGTGCATCTGTTGAATCAGTTAATAAGCTTCGATGGAACGACGTTGGGTCTCAAAGATCGTAAACTGCCAGAGTCCGGTCGGTTATTCGTCATTCTCGTATGCGCCGCGAACATCGTCATAGTACCGGTAATTCTGTCTACCGATTTTCTGGCCTACGGCTTTCTGATGTCAACCTACATCATGATAGTCCCTTCCAGTATCACCGCTTGGTTTCTCGCTCAGTACACTTTCGCCGTTAAAATGATCGAATATCGGTTCCAAGCCCTCAATCGAGCGCTTTTCGATTGTCACGTCCAACCGATCACGATTGACCCGCATCGGACGTTCGTCGTACAGACAATCATTGGGACCAGGACCACCCCAGAGAATATCGCAACTCTCAGGCGTGCTCACTCAAATCTGATCAAGATAACATCTGCCGTATCGTCGTTTTATTCCATACCGCTTCTTTTTTGTATCGCATACTGCTGTTATGGACTTATCGTTGATGGATACTATGCGGTCCTGCCTATCATTGAAATTACGGACGAATCCGTCGTCATGTCGATACTCAACTCGCTCTTCTGGATGTGCCAGATCTTCCTAGCGATTAGTGTATTGGCGATGAGCATTAAAAATGTTCTCAATGAGGTTCGTACACACAATTGATAGAAAACGATTTCTCCGGCTCATCATAGAGTCATTCCCAAGACGTCCAGATATGACACGCGCAAATAGCGCCCCTCCCATCGGGAAGCCATGATCGAAGTTTAATTAATCAACAGCACGATTCGTAAATTGTTCCGTGAATGTAATTTCAACTTTTTCTACTTTGCAGTCCAAAAAAACATGTCATATCGTAAAAAAGCTCCTCACTCATTCAAATAATAGCGATGATGTCAATGAACAGGTATCAATATATGCAAGGTGATATATTTTTGTCAGTATTGCGTACATTCTAACGTATTACGAATTTTAGCTCGAAGTCTTATTGCTTCAGTCGCTGCATCGAGATGTTCGATTCACCGCATGCGGTCTTTTCTCGATGGATTTAACGCTGGTGCACTCGGTAAGTTTACCAATCGATCGTCACTCGATCGGTTATTCGTCGCGATCAAACGATCCACGTGATACGGCCATTATTAAACTACAAAACTGCCCATTGCTCTTCAGATAATCAGCGCGGTTGTCACGTATCTCGTTATCATTTTTCAAATCAAAATGTACGAAAACTCCTAAATGGGGACGAGTTGATACGCTGAATAATATATTCAAGGCCTAACAACTGTTAACAGATAAGTATCCGTATATCGTGGTAAATCTATGTAACTTATAAATTGCTTGTGATCTTTTCATCTTGACTTGTTTCCAACGTAGAATAAAATACCTATTTATCTTCAAGTATGCTCTGAAAAAAAGATTAATTCCTCCACATATTTTCGTCCTAGATCTGCAACTTGCTATTCATGCATGTTTTTCAAGTATGTTAATCCTTGGGGATTATCGTGTTCGTTCTGCAAAATGATAAAACGTGGTCGATAAATCAATGAAGGTACATTTAACACGCGGCCTGCCCGCACATATAATTACGCTCGCGATCGCTACAATCTAAACGAATCCCTCGAGTTCGAGCAACGAGTTCCGTTGACCGGCTGTTACTCGACGTACTTTATTCTGACGTCAGTAGAATTCCGCGAGCCGTTTGGAGTACGACATTCGCACGGACTCCGACATGTCTCAAACAGTTTCAACCGCAAGCAAATTACATCGTGATTACATAGCTACGAGGATATTGTTGACGGTGCTTAAGGGGATGGGTCTGGCGCCTTTTACCGTCCGAAGATCGGCAAGCTGGAAGCAACGAAAAAAGTGCGCTTGGCAAAATGGGCCTATTATGCAATTTTCGGCATCTCGTTCCGGTTGTGCTTACAACTTGTGCCTGATCGCGTTGCAAGTGTGCATGCTCATCTTCGCAATACCGGCTTCACTGAGCCAAGACTTTTATGACTTATCACCACTGAATGTCGCGTTAGGTATGGCCTATTGCTTAATTGGCTATTCTACGATATTTTTGATCTCGCTTAATTATGGGTTCCGACAAAAAACAATTGTGCATCTGTTGAATCAGTTGGTAAGCTTCGATGGAACGACGTTGGGTCTCAAAGATCGTGAACTGCCAGAATCCGGACGGTTATTCGTCATTCTCATATGTGTCGCGAACATCGTCTCAGTATCGTTAATTCTGTTTACTGATTTTCTGGCCTACGGCCTTCTGATAGGAACCTGCCTCATGATGGTACCTTCTACTATCAACGCTTGGTTCCTCGCGCAGTACACATTTGCTGTGAAAATGATCGAATATCGGTTCCAAGCCCTTAATCGAGCGCTTCTGGATTGTTACGTTCAACCGTTCACGGTTCATCCGCATCGGACATTCGTCATACAGGCAATCGTTGAAATCAATACCACCCCACAAAAGATCGCAACTCTCAGGCGCGCACACTCAACTTTGATCGAAATAGCGTCCGGCATATCGTTGTTTTATTCCGTACCGGTTCTTTTTTGTATTGCATACTGCTGTTATAAACTAATCATAGATGCATACTTTACGGTCCTGCCTATTCTGGAAGTTCAGGACGAATCCATGGCCATATCAATGCTGAGCTCGCTATTCCTCATGTGCCAGACATTTCTAGCGATCATCGTGTTGGCGATCAGCGTCACCAACGTTGTTAATGAGGTTCGTACGTACAATTGATCGAAAAAGATTTCTCCGGCTAACCATAGATTCACCCTCAAGACGTCCAGAAATTACACGCGCAAAATAGCGCCGATCCCATAGTGAAGCCATGATCGAAAATTTGATTAATCGACAGCACGATTAGTAAAATTTTCCGTGAATCTAATTTCAACTTTTTCTACTTTTACAGTCCAAAAAAACATGTCATATTATTACAAAGCTCCTCACTCATTCAAAGAATAGCGATGATGTCAATGAACAGGTATCAATATATGCAAGCTAATATATTTTCTGTCAGTATTGCGTACATTCTAACGTATTACGAGTTTTAGCTCGAAGTCTTATTGCTTCAGTCGCTCCATAAAGAGGTTCGATTCACCGCATGCGGTTTTTTCTCGATGGATTTGACTCTGGTGCACTCGGTAAGTCTTTCCAAACCATTCTCATTCGATCGGTCATTCGTTGCGACCAAAACGAATTACGCATAACGACCATTATTCTTTTCAGATGATCAGCGCGGTCATTGGGTATCTCGTCATTATCTTTCAATTCAAAGTGTACGAAAACTCCCAGATTGGAATAAGTCAATCCGTTGGATAATATATTAAAGACGTCTAGGCATACCAGCTATCACCAGACAAGTATCTTTAAATCGAGTCTAAAATCTATATTAACTCTTTTCCAACGTAAAATAAATAAAAAATTTCCTCTAAACTATTCTCCGAAATGAGCTTTATTTATCCTCAAGTGTCTTTTCCACATCTTAATTCCCCCATATATGCATTTATTTTCAAATATGTTTATCTTTGGAGATTATCGTACTCGTTAGCAAAATCGTTACGTGCAATCGAAGAAGGTGCACGCGAGTCGTGTTCGAGTACACATGTAATTACACTCGTGGCCGGTACAATTCGAACGGATCTCTTTCGTTTACGAAACTACTTCTGCTATTAGTCCACGTACTCTATTCCGTGCCCTTTGCTCTGGAATGAGCTTTACTTATTCACATATTTCGCCTCTACGAACTTCGTGATCCCGAATGTTCGAACAGCGAAGATTAATCCATGCGGCTCATCGACAAATGCTCTATTCCCGTATACATATCTGCTCTTTTGCATTTACAACGACGAACACCCATGATTACGGATTAAAAAGCGATCGATCGCTTCCACGTTTTACTCCGGAGATCCATATCCGTGCAATTTGATAAATTACGCGATATATGGGCGACACGGGGGTCGAAAGTTGTTACACAATCACGTTCCCATCGTGCTGCTTCACATCGCAATTGTTTCCTACTCGTTTTATCACCCGTAGCGGCCACTCTGGCTCGTCAAATTGCATTTCAACTTTTTTCCCGACATAAAATACACTAAACTATCGATAATAAGCCCCAGCTCCGATACGAGCTTTGCTCATATTCACATATTTCGTTCTTCCATCGTTGTCGCACCGTTGACGCATTTTTTGTTCAATACCTTTGTGTTTGGTGAACCATCGAGTGTCGGTCTCGAGAATAGAAAAACGCGATCGATAAATCGATCGAATTATAAGTAGCGCGCGTCCTGGGAACACTTATAATTACACTTGCGGTCACTACGATCCACACGAATCCCTCGAGTTCGAGCAACGAGTTCTGATGATCGGTTGTTACTCGACGTACTTCATTCCGACGTCAGTACAATTCCGCGAGCCGTTCGGAGTACGACATTCGCACGGACTCCGATATGTCTCAAACGGTCTCAACCTCAAGCAATTTAGATTACGATTACATAGCAACGAGAATACTGTTGACGGTGTTCAAGACGATAGGTTTGGCACCTTTTACCGTAAGAAGATCGACAAGCTGGATCCAACGGAAAAAGTGCGTTAGGCAAAATGGGCCGACTATGCAATTTTCGGCATCTCGTTTCGGTTGTGCTTACAACTTGTGCTTAATTTCGTCGCAAGTGTGCTTGCTCGTTCTGACAGTACCGGCTGCAATGACCCAAGACTTTTACAGTGCTTCGTCACTAGGCGATGCGATTACAATCGCCGGCTGCATGATCGGCTATTCTTCGGTATTCGTGACGTGGATTATTTTTGGATTTCGACAAAAAATGATTGTAAAATTGTCGAATCAATTGCTGAGCTTCGATGGAACGACGTTGGGTCTAAAAGATCGTGAACTGCCAGAATCCGGACAGTCGTTCGTCATTCTCGTATGCGTGGCGAACTTCGTCGCGACAGCGGGATATCTGTATACGGACTATCGGAGTTTCGGATTTATGATAGCAACCTACGTCATGTTCAGCGTACCTTCTACCGTCACCGCTTTGTTCTTGGCTCAGTACGCTTTTGCCCTTAAGATGATCGAAAATCGGTTCAAAGCTCTCAATCGAGCTCTTCTCGATTGTTACGTCGAACCGCTAGCGATTTTTCCGCATCGCACATTCGCCGTACGGACAATCGTTGGAATCGAGAACACCGAACGAAATATTGCAACTCTCAGACGCGCACACGCGACTTTGATCAAAATAGCGTCCGGAATATCGTCGTTTTATTCCGTACCGCTTCTTTTTTCCATCGCATACTGCTTTTATGCACTAGTGGTGGATGGATACTATGCAGTCCTGCCGATCATCGAAATTAAGGACGAATCCATGGTCGCGTCGATGCTCAGCTCGATCTTCTCCATATGCCACAGATTTCTAGCGATCGGTGTCCTGGCGATAGGCGTTAGAAACGTCGTCAATGAGGTTCGTACACGCGATTGATCATAAAAGAGTTTTCTTGCTCGTCGTAGAGTCATCCTTGAGACGTCCGTAAATTATATGCGGAAATATAGCGCCCATTCTATCGGGAAGCCGTGATTGGAGATTTTATTGATCGTAAGCATGATTCGTTAATTGCTACGTGAGTTTAGTTTCAACTTTATTTAATTCGCAGTCGAAAAGAACGTGTCATGTCGTTAAAAAACACCTCACTTTTTCAAGCAAGAGCCATGATGTCAATGAACAGGTATTAACTGTCGGCCGATTTATGTTTTCGTTGACGATATAAGCAATCTAACGTGTACGACGAAATTCTAGCTTGAGGAATTATTGCTTCAAACTTTACATCAAGAGGTTCGATTCACCGCATGCGGTGTTTTCTCGATGGATTTAACCCTAGTGCTGTCGGTAAGCCTTTCAGAGAAATAACCATAACGATTTACGAATATCGACTATTATTAATTAATAAAACGGTCTATTATTCTCCAGATAATCAGTGCGGTCGTTACGTATCTCATCATTATTTTTCAATTCAAAGTGTACGAAAACTCCTGAATGAGGACGAGTGGATATGCTGAATAATATATTCAGGGCCTAACAGCTATCGACAGACAACTAAATTTATAAATCGAGTCTAAAATCTATATTGACCATTTTCCAACGTACAATAAATCAACAATTTCTACTAAACTATGCTTCGATATGAGCTTTAGTCATCCTCGTGTGTCGTTCCCACATCGATATCCTTCCATTTATGCATTTATATTTAAATACGTTTATCTTTGAATACGTTTATCTCGTTTGCAAAATCGTTACGTGCAATCGATGAAGGTACACGCGAGTCGTGTCCCGAGTACACATGCAATTACACTCGTGGTCGGTACAATTCGAACGGATCCCATTCGTTTACAAAACTACCTCTGCTATTAGTCCACGTACTCTATTCCGAACCCTTTGCTCTGGAATGAGCTTCATTTATTCACATATTTTGCCTCAACGACCTTCGTGATTCCGAATGTTCGAACAGCGAAGATTAATCCATGGGCTCATCGACGAATACCCTATTTCCGTATACATATCTGCACTCTTGCATTTACAACGCCGCACGTGCATCATTACGGATTAAAGAGCGATCAATCGCTCACGAGTTATTTCTCTGAGTATCTATATACTTTGATAAATTACGCGACATCAGCGTGACACAGGTTCTAAATTAATTTTTCATTTCGTGCCCTGTGAATAACGTATATCGCAATCGTTTTCTACTCGTTTCAGCATTCGTAGCGGCCGCTTTCGGAACTTAGACTCTCGACGGATTTCCGTCCTTCATCTCGAAAGTAAAAACCGATCGAGTTCAATCTTTCTTTATCTAGGTTCCTCGCAGCACTGATTGTCGACACGAGCTCAAGAAAATGGCGTTCGCGGTTATTCCTTGTGCATTTTGTCAGTGCATTCATAAAGATAGGTTATGTGTACAAGAGTGCTCTTTACGTGTATTCGTATTCACATTAAAATTTGAATCAACTTCATTTTTTCATAATAATTACAGAACTGCGTAAATCATTTGCACCATTGTAATAAAATTCATCGCAATAAATAATGATAAACAATCAAAAAGTTCTATCATTCTTGTCTACTTGTCAATTATATTATTGCCATATTCTAAGTGATGAATAATTATCCCAGCATGCACTCAAATTTTTTTCACATAATTTAACGCCGACCTTCATTGTTCTCACCAATTTCCAAATTTTATTAACCAAATCGTGGGTTTCAAATTTTGCCGCCGAAATCGCCTTCGACCCAACAACCAAAATGGCCGCAGCCACTTTCAATCGAATCTACTAACCCGATGAAACCGCCATGCCCGCGATGCCGTCTACTATCCACCGTATTACACCGTATTACACCGAAGATCATCAGTGCTCTACCTAATCATCCCACCCGCAATAATTCGCGTGTTCCGGTATTTATCAACTTATTAACGGCGCTACCGAAAAAAAAACAAAACCCCGAAAAAAACTTTTCAGCTGTGCTCAATCGTAAACTAAGAAATTTTGTGGGAAAGTGTTGGACGCGCGGGACTTGTACCATACGATTTCTACACGAATACACTTCCCCCCCCCCCCCCATGCCGTTCTTCAAGAAGCGAGATAGATAAACACGAAGCATCGCCGTGGACAGTTCGTCGCATGGCTGGATTGCATTAAATCCTCATTTTTTTTATTCTTCATTGTCTTTTTCCATGCTCCGAGTTTTGAATCGATGGAACTATCCTCTTGAAGCGTTGACGACAAGGTGAGTCGTAATTTTTTTTAACGGTGATACAATTTTTTCTTATCGTTTTGCAGCGAATTGAGTACAACGCGAACCGGAAATGTTGCTCCCGGTATTGCCCAAATCGGACGCCAATCGCACGACGAACGACGAACTCTCTCTCGTTTCGTTAATTCTGTCGACGTTGAAGGGATTGGACCTGCGTTTGTAATCGTCTCACGTATTTCCCGGGGAATTTGGGAGAATCGATCGATTCAGCGAATTTTTTTTGGTGGCTTTATTGCTTTTGAGAAATTTTTTCTCTGGAGTTTTTCTAAGCAGTAATTATAATTAACATTGGAGATCTGAATTTCGTGTGATTGTCGATAAATCATTGGATTTGCGCCGGGCTTGATCGTGGGTGGATATGGGAATTTGTTAATTGTCGATGATCCGACACGACGGAGGGAGATTATTCGCGATATGCCAGTTTGTTTTTGATAATCTTGCGGGAGATAAGCGTTGCTGTCTGGTATCGGATTGGATGCGATTTCTGAGATTTTTATGAATTGAGAGGAGCGAAGTTACCGCTTGGAAAAATACTGAGCTGGAATTTGAGAAAATTCTGTGATCAGTCCTTTTTTAGTTTCATTCCATGAATATTGAGCAAGAATTTGGTTGATCCCATTTTATTTTATTTTATTCATCTTAGGAATTTCTTTGCCTCAAACTTATTTTATTTGTTTAATCTTTTGAGGACTTGTTTGATTTGATCCAATTTTATTTTATTATTTTTGCATGATTTTAATTCAATTAAATTTTATTCTATTAATCTTATAATCTAGGGAAAATATAGGTCAAATCTGATAGAGATGGTAATAAAGTTACATATCTTTGGGAAAACATTATTTCTGGTACTTTGATCGTCTGCAAATAACCTCGCTCAAGAAAATCAATAAATATTCAATTTCTTATAATACAACTACCAATTTATTTTAAAGGAATTAATCCTGCTGGAAGATAAGATCCACAATGGATCCTTTAGCATGTGAAAACAAAGAGATCGAAGGCTCGATACTGCTGGATCTTTTACCCCTCGAATCGAAGGAAACCAGCAAAGCCGAGGAGCCTGAAAATAATAAGACCCAAGAATCCACCCCGGAGGAGTCCCCGGAGGAATTACAAGAGAATCTAAGTACCAGCGTGGACCCTGAAGTAGACGTCGCCGATCCTTTGGCGCTGGAAACTAGCTCACCGCCAGAAAATCCGGACTGCAGCAAAGATGTCCCCGAAGATATCGGTACGAGCAACGACGAAAGCAGGAAGAAAAAAGAAACGTCTCTGCCGCAAACCAACAATTCATCAAAATTGAACCGAAGTAATTCCAAAACAGGCAACGTGGGAAAAATCGCAGTCTCAACACCGACTGAACCAAAAGAGGTCAAACGAAAACGTTCAGCTGCGAGGTAGATATTATAAACAATTTAACTAATTAATATGCATTTTCATTGTTATTCCCTTGCCGACGGGTGAAACTATTTGCCATATGGGAATTCCCATAGTAGGATTTCCAAAACGTGCCGAAACGTCTGAAAAATGTATAGAAAAAAAAAGTCCCGCATAGAAAAAAATTGATTCAACAAATTATTTTTTCCCTTTTGAACCGTCGAACATTCTAACATTCCAAATTCCCCCTCAACCCCTCAATAATAAGACAAAACCTGAAATGTGGATAAAATCAGGTAGCAAACTTAATTTTCATTCTTTTCAAATCTCAGCGATCAACATCGCGACGTTTCCAGCAATGGAATCGAGGTCAAAGGAAAACGTACGAAGATACGAAGCACGAATGACAATTTCTGTTGGCGTTGTCACAAGGAATCGGTGGACGCCAAATGTCGAGCTTGCCCGCGTTCGTGGCATCGCAAATGCATGGGCGGTCCGTCTATGACGACGATCGACGAAACTTGGATATGCGGTGAATGCGCGACAATACTGAGAGCCGAAAACGCGGAAACTCGTTCCGAAATCATGGCGGACTTTTCGATCGATCATTTGTGCATGATACTGAAATACATTGTCGAACGTATGCGGAGTTGCCAGGGGGTATGTATGATTAAAAAGCTGATCAATAGTCAAATAATTGTCTCTCGTTGTTGCGAAAAATTCCTTGGAGTGTGGAAAAATGATTATGACTACTTCGAAACCATTTTTGTTAATTAAAACGTCTTTCAATGATTAATAGTCCGTAATAAATGTCGAAATAAATGCGAGGGAAGGTAAAAATGTTTATAAAAGTTTTGTAAGAAAACAATTCAATTATTATTATTATCATTATTATTATTATCATTTTTTTTTAAATTATTATTATTATCATTATTATTATTAATATTATTATTATTATTATTATTAATATTATTAATATTATTATTATTATTATTATTATTATTATTGTTATTATTAATATTATTAATATTATTAATATTATTATTATTATTATCATTATTATTTTATTATTATTATTATTATCAGCAATTATTTTTTCTTCTATTTTTAGATCCGTCTTGGTTCAATTCTGATCTAATTCTCTTTTCCAAAGTCTGCAAACGCTAGTCTGCTCTTTTTATATACTCCTAATTTCACGATAAAATATTTTCTGACTTTATGATCATATTATTATATCGAGATTCGAACGCAGATTGTCAAATTTCTCAATCCCCGATATTACGATACTTACGACATAGGAAGAGATTATTCAGCGAGAGATGACCGATGTAAAAAAATCATTCAATTTCAGTCCGAGCCTTTTTGGAAAGCCGTCGATCTCAACGAGGTACCCAACTACATGGATTACGTCGTGAGGCCGATGGATCTCAATCTTCTGGAATCCAACGTTCGGTCCAAACTGTACGGCAGTACAGATGCTTTCATGGCGGACGCTAAATGGATACAGCACAATTGCATCGTCTTCAACACGTGTAAGTATTTTTAGAATTTCTCTTTTTAGAATGGCTTCCGTAACACATCTCCACTATTTCCTATGTTTGGCTATATGGTGTGACTAAATTCTACATATTTTGAACATTTATATCCGATCTCGCCATACTCTCGCGAGGAACTCTTAAGGCCCTGTATCTAGTCGTTGGCGGACATAATTAAGGGATTCTCATGATTTTTTAAATCTATGTCGACATAATTTTATTAGAACAGACTATGCAGTATCAATTAGAGTATATATTAAGGTACTCGTATGCATTTTTTCACGGTAAAAATATTAATTTTGGCGAAACTATTGCCGTTGTACCAAAACACTTTTTTTTATCTCGCAAAGGTTCTTAAAAAAAATTGTTTTGGCACAACAACAATAATTCCCCCAAAATTGAAAACTCTTCCATCAAAAAATTCATACAACTACCTCAATATATGTTGCAATCAATACCATATCCCGTACCCCACAAAAATCACGTCAACATGGCTATAAAAAAAAAAAAAATTCCCAAAAATCCCTCAATTTTTCTCCCAACAACTCCCCCACAACCCCTCAAACAACTCCCCTCGTTATATTAATCCAGTAAATAACTCACATCCTCCTCATCACTCCCTTGACCTGCTCCAACCACACTTTTACTCCATTACTTTTATAATTTTACTCCCCCAATCCTGCAAAATTCCACACCCTTTCCCCCATCCTTCCTTTTTCACACCTCAACACTACGAATCGATAATCAACACCATGATTCCTATGAAAAACATTAAAAGTCCCGATCTCAGGTGGCGGTGTCTACGCGGACACTTCAAAACTGACGAACGCCGCGAGACAAATGATAAAAATTGCCAAACAAGAAGTCGTCGAGATCGAAACGTGTCCTGATTGTTACGTAAGAGGAAGAAATTTGCCACGTCCGAATCCTTCCTGGTTCATCGAAGCTTGTCGAAAACCTCATCCATTGATCTGGGCAAAACTCAAAGGTTTTCCATTTTGGCCAGCAAAAGCTATGCCACGATTGAACGGTCAAGGTTACGTCGACGTTCGTTTCTTCGGCCAACACGATCGTGCTTGGGTCGCACCCAAAGACGTTTATCTCTACTCTCGCGAGCCTCCAACGCCGTTTCCGCGCAAACGAAAGATCGAAATGGGCGAATGTATCAAAGAAATTTCACGTCACGCTCGTAAACTCGAAATAACTTTTGGTCCGTTTCAATACGCTCCACCGAAAACGCCTTACAATCCTCACGATCCCATGCAAATCAAGATATTGCTACCCGATTACGATCCTCTGCAATTCAAAGAACCAACGAGATCGCCGTCCATAACGTCGCGTCGAAAATCACCGTTTTTCAAACGTAATACAACGAACAAACGTAAACTCGACACGGTTTCGACGATGAACGAAACGACGATTAAATTCGAAAATAATTCTTCGGAAACGTCGAATTTGCGAACAATCGAGGATGTAAGAACGATGGATTCGACGATCGTTGAATCCGCGAGACCGAAGAAGAGACAGAAAAAATCGTTGACGAACAATGAAACGAGAAAATCTTTGGACGAAGTATCGAGCTCGATCGTTCGATCTTCAACAACGAGCGTTGCTTCGGTGAGTCGCGACGTCGGAAATTATGACGATAAAACGATGGCAATGACGAACGGTGAGGTGGAAATTAACACGAGCGTGTCGAAGGATCAAACGCTTGCGTCCGAAGCTGAAACGAGCTCATCAACAGCTGCCAATGTCAACAAATCCAAAGTAAAGAACGAAAAACCCTCGATTCCATTGAAAAAATCCATAGCCGGACTGTTGAGAACGGTCAACGCCAGGGGAAGATTTTCGAATCATCGAAATTCTTCGTTCGAAGCGAAAAACGTCGCAACTGTGCAACAAACCGTTGGTAATAATTTCAAACTCGAGGTTAAAACAAATTCGCCGAAAGTTTACAAACCGAAAGCACGAATGGTCGACAAAATGAACGCTGAGAAAGCTTTGAAATCTACCATGAAAAAAACTTTGAATCAAGCAAACGAAGGTGGAAAATCTGAGGCGGGAAAAAACATCAATGGATCGTCAATCGTCGCGACAAATTCCTCGGGAAATTCGACCGCGAAACCCGACGTAATTTCCTTGTTGAATAAAAAAAACAATAACAAAACAATATCTTCGAATTCACTTTTAAAAACAATGACGAAAAAATCACCAACGAGAATAATCGTTGTGAACAATGGAACAACGGAATCTACGCAAATTATAACGCCAACGGACGAAGTTCGATCGAGAACGGAAACGTTGTTAAACGTCGCGGTTAAGCAAGAAACGAAAATTTCGCCACGTGGATTGATTTCCGTTAAACCGAAACCCAGCAGAGCGAAGAAATCGTTTCCCAACAAACCACCGGGTTTGACCAATATTCCGCCGAAACGTACGAAATTGTCGAATAATCAGGTTAAACCGTTGGACATTATGGTTCACATGCCGATTAACGGTAATGAGAATGGAACGGATTACAAGCTCGCGCCGCCCGAAGCCGGTCCGTTGAGCGCTCAACTTCATCGGGGAGCCAACGAATTGGCCAAACGTATGGGACAACTTTTGGAAGAAGCCGTGAGATTGGCGGCCGAGTCGAATCTCGATGAGATCGGTGAATCGGTTGACAGTCATCAGGCTACTGTACATTCCTTGCGACTGCAGATCGAACGCATGCGGTGGCAACATCAGCAACAACTTACGGAACTTAAACACAATACGGGTTAGTTCGTGAATTTGTATTGATGGTAATTTGGGTAATTATTTACTTTCACGGTTTTTCCGAATTTTTTAGTTTTTCAAAATTTTCTTTTTCGATGATGTTTGTTTGGTCATGTAGATGAAGAATCAGGTGGGGGAGGTCAGAAAATGTTATCGGAAATATTTTTTTTAAACAATTTTCAGAATTTTTTTTTTTTGGGGGGGGGGGGGGGGGGGGGGAGGGTGTTCTGGAATTGCTTCCCCGTATCATATACATCGGTATGTGTGTGTGTGCACAAGTTAGTGCACACACATACATACGCGGGCACGCGGGCGCGTGGGTGCGCGTGCGTACCTTAATGAATAACAAATAACCCTGAATCCCCGAAGTACCCAAAAATAAATAAAAAACCTAACAATAACCCTAAATCCCCGAGTAACCAAAAATCAATAAAAAAAAAACTAGGAATAACCCTGAATCCCCAAGTACCCAAAAATAAATAAAAAAACTAATAATAACCCTAAATCCCCGAGTGCTCAGAATGAATAAAAAAAACTAACAATAACCCTAAATCCTCGAGTACCCAAAAATGAATAAAAAAAACTAATAATAACCCTAAATCCCCAAGTACCCAAAAATAAATAAAAAAAATAACTATAACCCTAAGCCCCCGAGTACCCAAAAATGAATAAAAAAACTAACAGTAACCCTGAATCCCCGAAGTACCCAAAAACCTAAATAAATAAATAACTAATAACAAACGAAAAATTCTTAAATTTCCAACTTTATTCCATCGGCTTTTTTTTCTATCGGCCATTTTTCCCGTCGGCCTTTTTTTCCATCGGCCATTTTTTCGGTCGGCCATTTTTTCGGCGGCCATTTTTGTCCGGCCATTTTTGCATGGGACGTTTATTCATAGATCCGTATACATCGTTAAGAAAATTATTAAACGATTGTACTCGGACGAATTACCGAAACCGTGAAATTCTTGCGGACTCCGTAGTACGGAAGGCAAGGACAAAGCAGTGTTGACATTTTTCAATGCTAAAGATGTTTATTTTCATTCCGCAACGCAATCGCCATAGTCGATATATGGCGTTAAGAAATTTATCTTCAGACAATTACGAACAACCGACGCACTATATGTGTGATTGCACTGTATGTGTGTAAGTGCATGATTGCACTTACACACACACAAAAAAAAAAAAAAAAAAATTTTTTTTCGAAAAAATGTAAAAAAAAAAATATTTCCCATAACATTTTCCGACCTCCCCCACCTGATTCTTGATTTGGAGGACCAAACAAATATCCTCGAAAAAAAAAAATTTTGAAAAACTCAAAAATTCGGAAAAGCCGTGAAAGTAAATAATTACCGTAATTTTAATGGGGGAAGGATGAAAGTTTGGAATATTACATTTTTTTTCTGAGTCGTGAAATCTAATGGATACGCTTGATGGGCGTAAATATTTGATGTCATCTGCTGGTGATCGAACTTATAGTCATTGGCGTTTTGGTTCAGGCGTTTTGTCGTGTCACCATAAGTATATACGATAAACTATACTCCCTAACAATTTTGGCAACTGCAAAGTCAATCGAAAATATCAATGGTTGAACTTTGGCGGCTTTACAACTATCGAGTCAACCGAGAAAAAATAATCCTAATTATCGATTCAACGGTTGTTCAATCCACCAGAAAACGCCAGGATGGTTGAATTTCGTATACGAACAGTTGTGAAGCTGTAAAAATTCAACCGTCGAACTTTTACGTTGACTCAACTTGTCTTCTTCAACCGATTGACCGAAATGTCAGGACTCTACTCTACTCGTATATACGTTTTTGGGATTTTTTTATCTGTTGAAACATTGTCATTCGCAGCTTTTGCGATTCGATTAATTTATTTTCCCAACATTTCAATTCGATTTCATCGAACCGTCGGAACATCGAATGTTCCGAACTTCGGTCTGAATTATTTTTCAATCTCGAACGCAAAACTATTTCCTTCTTGACACAAAACGCACGCGACGAATTGTACGAGTAAGAATCGAATCGAATTTGCAGATCGTACGTTACGAGAGATGAGAGCGAGTTTGGAGGCCGAAAGATTGCGAGTGATCGAGGAAATACGGCGAGAAGCCGAGGAGGAGAGAACGCGTTGCGTCGACGAAACGAAGACGAAACAGTGGTGCGCTCATTGCGGTCGCGAAGCGCTTTTTTATTGTTGCTGGAACACAGCGTACTGCGATCACCTTTGCCAACAGGCTCACTGGCAGTCTCATCAGCGAAAATGTGCTCAAAAACTTTCTCTCAGTCCTCTCGGTTCCGGTTCGATCAGCGATCCGAGCAATCGTCATCGCCAGCAGCAGCAGCAGCAGCGACAACAGCAGCAGGTGATGCTGCCGCTATTTACAGGGTCCAGAGACAATTAGCGTAAGTTACTGGGCTTCCCGTGACCGTAAAATCGATTGGGATGGAAAATTTTAATTATTCTGCAAATTGACGAATTTATTTGATGATTTCAATGACACGCAGAATTTTTTCTTCTTTTTTTTTTTGTGACAGAAGAAAGTTTTGAAAAACAAAATAAAAATATTGGGATGAAGAATTGTATTAGTGCAGAAGGAAAAAAGGTTTAGATTTTTTATGACGATATTGACGTAAATAATGATTGAATGGGGAATTTATAAACGGATTGAACCATAGGAAATGGTTAGGAAAAAATGACTCCCACTACTGCGCTCTGGATCCTTCGAACTCGCTTAGATCTATGTTTATATCTTGTTATTCAACGTTTCGTTGGTTCATTTAATTTAATGTATCTTTTGTTCAATTATTTTCTGTTATATTAATTTTATCTAATATTGTATCTAATAAATATTAATCTAATGATTATACTGTTTATTATATTAATTCTATCAAGTATTCAAATTAATTATACCGTTGATTATTTTAATTCTATTAAGTTTTCAAATTTTACTGTTTATTATATTAATCATCTTACGTTTTCAAATTAATTATACTGTTTATTATATTAATTCTATTAAGTTTTCTGATTAGTTATACTGTTAATTTAATTAATTAATATAATTACTACTGAACAATTTTAATTACGTCAATGCATATTTTTCAGAACGACAGAGACACCAGCAGCGTTCGTCTTTCGACCGAAACCCGAGACGCGTCACAAATGAGACTGATTTGCTCATCACCGACCGTTGTTTCGAAGAATCTCAAAATTCCATAGTGCTTCGTTTCGCCCGGCGGTGAACTCTCGCGAGAATAACGTCCAGAGACGTCCGCGCGTTTCGTTATTCGCGTGCTCGAGAAATGCTTTCGATTACCGTGTAAATAAATGTATAGAAACAATTGTACAGTATTATAAGTTTTGAAATAGATTCAGCTTCTATTATTCATTGGGTATCGGTAATTTCACTCTTAGTATATTCGTCGAAAACTGCATAACGCGTTCGAAATCATTCATTGAATAACCATTGAAGGTGAAAAATTCCCTGAAATTAGTAAAGTATTATTTTCCTATGACCAATTAAAAATGGAATTTGAACAACGACGTCCGGATCGAAGTAATTGTTGGAACTTAAAAGCTGGAGCAATAACTTTTCTCTGCAATCGCTTCTAGAACCAAAATCTTTATGGCTTCATAATGAGAAAATGTGGGTTTATGATTGAATATTCATGAACTGTTATTGTTGAATTATTAAAAATAAGAACAATTGTTGTGTTTTTCACTTTTTCTATCCATCTGCCTGCATTGTATTTGATTGTTAATTATACATTCATTACGTGATCGTTCTTTCAAATTAAAAACACTTTTAATCGTTATTAATTATTGCGGCTGATAAAAAAAATTTCATTGTGGTACTTTTTTTTTTTTTTAACTGGAGAAATACTTTTGTTCGCTAGTTAAGCAAACGCAAAATTTATATGATATGTAATATCGCCCAAGAAGGTTCATGATTCAGCGGAGAAAAATTTAGAACATCAACATGGAAGAACAGGTTCCATGTTAAATGTCGGCGCCGGTTTAATTAACGGTGAGTCAGTCAAAGACGGAAATTGAATGGAGCGATTTATTTATGCCAAATATCCCGAATATTTTCGTGCACAGCGCCAAAATCGGTCACTGGCTGGAAGCGCTAACCATGCTGGAAGCAAAAAATCGTGCAAATGGTGCCCATAAGATCTGTTTTTCGTTGTAAATCTTTCTTCTTTGGCCTCCGCCGACTCGTTCGGAATACGAAACACCGGACAGCAAACCCGGAAAATGCGCTTTTTTTAGTTCCTCACTTTCGCCACTGCGATTCAGCGCCAAAAGTCCGTCCTTCATTCCCTCCATATCTCCCACAATCTCCCCCTCCATCGAATGATGACGGTTTGTTGATTACTGTTGACAGTGACAGGTTGCTTCGTTTTGCTTCGTTTTCTTCGTCCCCCCGATAAATAAATAACAGAGCAGCTTCTCCAACAACAAGATTGGCACGAGATTGCGGGTTCAGTGGCCGATTATGGAATTCACGGCTCTCACACCCGTGCCAAAAGTCGAAAATGTACCGCTGACGCAAAGACGGGACGATAAAAATCGTGAATACTTTTTGGAAGGCACATTGTGTCTTAGCTCGCATCATCTTCTTTTATCTTCACGACAGGATGTTGATAAAGACTTTTGGGTAAGAATTTATTCGATCAGGACGTTTGGTTAATTTTTGAAAGAACGGAATTGACTTGCCGAGTGTTGAACTTGTTTTTATTTGATCGATAGTATTTTTGTCGGACTCTGTTAGTTTTTATTTTTATTGGGAAAGAACTTTATTGAAGCAAATTTTGTTAAATTAATTTATTCGTAACATTGAAGCCGATATGTTTGTAGAGCAAAAAAAGGACTTGTAACGTATTTATAGAATTTGCGTAACGAATCACAAAGTTGTTAGAGATAAATTAAATACAAAAGCAAGAAAATTCACGATCTAATACAAAAAATATATAAATATATTATTTCGACAATCTGACTATTGCGGCTCGTTTTAGATTCGACTTTATCCGAACTATACTTTCACATTCTTCGATGTAGACTAAAGTATCAACTTTGCAAATTCTTGCTGAATGAATGAAATCGCTGCACTCGGCAGGTCAAAATTTTACAAGCCGTTAAATTATGATAGGCGCAATAACGGACATAGACTTCTCTGAATTTAAAGAAGCCTGAGTATACATCCGGTGTTTATTTCTCCACGCGTAGCTCCTCTATCGAAATATCGATGTTATCGAGAGGAAAATGAACTCCCAGAGTCCGGGCGGCAGCATAATACTAAAGTTAAAAGACTTTCGTATCCTCCAGCTGGACATCAATATAACCGACGTCCTTACAATCGTCGCCACGTCACTGGAGAAACTTTCGTCTCTAGGTGAGGTCTCGTGAGAGATAAATTCAATTTCATTCCAGAGGAGACTTCTCCAATGAATCGATCGTTTCGTCATACACAATTATTGTTTTTAAAAATAACGAAGCTCGAGATATTCTTGAGGCCAGATTTTTATTGCTGGTACATTGCCGCTTAATTTTTTATCGATCTTACGTATTTTTGGTAATTAGGTAAATTTAATATTCACAAGCTGCCTCCTCCCTAAGTTTAATTTATGTTGTTACATTGCCGTTAAACCTCACTCGTACTAATTAATAAATCTCAACGGCTCAAATTAGATCTTCAACCGTCCGCCGTGAGTTTAACGGTTAAAGTTAATTTTTTAATTTGCAGATCAATTATCGCAGTATCCCTTCTTCTACAGGCCAAAGCACGTAAATAATCCAAAGTCCCAGACGGAGGACGGATGGTCGGCTTATTCGCCTATTCTCGAATGGTCCAGACTCTTGGCATCGTACGGCGACGAATGGCGAATAAGTCATTTGAATCGCGATTACAGCGTTTGCAATTCGTATCCTTCGGTAATCGTCGTGCCTCGTCAAATAGACGATCAAGTGATAGCGCAATCGGCTGGCTTCAGAGATGGCGGACGATTTCCCGTTCTGTGCTACAGACACGAAGGAGGAGTACGTAAAAAGAATTTTTTAAAGCCCAATTTGGCGTTGGAATCATGGACAAAATTTCATCTTAGAACCAAACTTTAGATCTAGATTTCATCGCGTTTGGGCTTGAGTTTGGGTTATGATTTTTATTATGAAATTTGAAATCGCACGTGATTTTTTAATGTTTCCAGAGTATATTGCTGAGAAGCGGACAACCTCTTTGCGGGGCTAATGGAAAACGATGCAAAGAGGACGAGAGATTGTTAAACGCAGTTCTTGGAGTTGGACGTCGTGGGTATGTTAATACTTTTCTCCAGACAGTTATTGTTTGTCTTTTACTCTTATCATGTAATCAACAATTTATCATATTAATATATCTATATAATATCATTATGGAATTATTTAATTTGTATAAATTGAATTTGTGATTCAAATTTTATTTGTAATTTATTTGATTATTATTTTCTTCGGTATATATAAATTAAAATAATTATTGAATTATATATATATAATTTAATTGTTATTTTCACTTATATATAATATCATTATTGAGTTATTTTATTTGTATAAATTAAATTTTATTTGTAATTTATTTGATTATTATTTATTACAGTATATATAAATTAAAATAACAATTCCATAATATACATATACATATAATTTAATTGTTATTTTAATTTGTATATACTGAAGAAAAAAAAATTAAATAAATTACAAATAAAATTTAATTCACAAATTTAATTTATACAAATAAAATAATTCAATAATAATATTATATATAGACATATATTAATATGATAAATTGTTTCTCAATAATGTAATAATAATGATATACATATATGTAATATAATTGTTATTTTAATTTATATATACTGAAAAAAAAAAAGAATTAAATAAATTACAAATAAAATTCGATTCACAAATTTAATTTATACAAATAAAATAATACAATAACGAATATTGCATATATATAATATGAAATTTCATGATTTTTAGATACATCGTCGATACGCGATCGGCGAGTCAAGCTCAAACCGCCCGAGCCAGAGGCGGCGGAACGGAAATTGACGCGGCATATCCGCAATGGCGAAAAGTCTACAAGGGCGTTCCGCGACTCGGGGAATTGTCCGAGAATCTCTGCAAGCTCATCGAAGCGTGCAACGACACGGGTTGTTCGACGGGTCAATGGCTCTCGAGGCTGGAAAATAGCGGATGGCTGAACGCGGTTCAGAGCGCCCTGAACGCCGCGTGCGTGGCCGCGCAATGCCTCCATCAGGAATCAGCGGCAGTCCTCGTTCATGGTGATTTTATACATTATAATTCCGATGAATAGCCTTTCGAAGTGTTTAACTTTTGACTGGAGTTTATTCGGGTTTGCTCGTAGATCAAAACAGTCATTTTTGATGACTTTCGAATTGACTTCCATATCGAAGTCTAGAAAGCGAAACCATAGAATTATGAGTACACAAAAATATGCTAAAGAAATAAATGAATAACCTAAATTTAACGAACAAATATTTGAAAATTACAAACGAATTATAATCAGAATAAAATAAATTTAAAAATAAAAATAAAATTAAAAATATAAAAATAATAATAAATACAAATATAAAACAGAGAAAATATCCGCTGAATATATTTTTTTTCATATGCAAAAATATAAATATATGTATGGTATGAGATACCTTTCTTGCTAAAAAATAACCTAAATAACCTAAATCTAGCGAACAAATGTGAAAAAATAAGAAAAAAATTAAAATCAGAATAAAATTAATTTATCAATAATTCAAATATAAGAGTAATAATGAATAAAAATATAAATCAGAGAAAATATCTGCTGAATATACTCAACCTAAAGTATAAACTCAGATTTACTCAATTAGGTCCAAAAAATTTCAACCCAAAGTCCCTACGATACTTTAAAAATTAACCACATATAATAATGAATCTTGTGTACGTTTAGATTCCAAAAGAGCCACTCAATAATCATCGAATTTTTTATGATCAGGTGGTGCAGGACGCGACGCTACCCTGGTGGTCACGAGTCTGGCCCAAACAATTCTCAATCCCGACTGTCGGACCGTCCGAGGTCTTCAGGCCCTGATCGAACGCGAATGGCTTCAAGCCGGACATCCTTTCTTCAGCAGGACTCGTCATGGCCCGTATCATCCTGCACACTCGCAAAATCCACCTCACGCGCCGACATTCTTGCTCTTCCTCGATTGCCTTCACCAATTGCATCACCAATTCCAGTACAGTTTCGAATACACCACATCGTTGCTGATAAAACTTTTCAAAAACGCTTATTCGTGCGACTATGGAACTTTTCTCGGTAAGATTTCTTCCTTCCGATTGAACACGTTATTTTATTGTATGCATCCACGACCTTCCGAAAAATTATCGGGCCAGTAGCAAGGTGATGTCGTCAAAATTACTTCTGTCTTTGAACGTCGATAACTCCGCGACAAAAAAAGCTAGAAACTTTTTTCAAGCACCATTGGAAAGCTTATGAATATTTGAATCCATTGATCATTTTGTTAAATAATATTCTCATTACTGAGCGCTGAGATAGCGTGGATAAGAGATTGAAAAACGAATCGGATTTTTTAAAAATTTCTTTGAAATCTTGACTTCAACTCGTTGCCAAAGTTGGGAATATTTTTTTAGAAGTTTGAAATTTTTCGAGCCTAATCTCTGAAACTTTAGCTGTAATTCGAGCCCAAAAAGTATGGAAAATCTTTACCAGTTCTTGAGTTATCATGAAAATTGTGCAGGCGTACGCGAAACGAGCGCGAGCCATCGATTTCACGAGTCGACGGTCTTTCTAGCTTGTGCTGCAGTGCTTAGTTATGAAAATATTGTTGGAAAAATATCAATGTACTCAAATATTCATCAGCTTTTCAATGGTGCCTCGAAAAAATTTCTACCTTTTTTCGTCGCAGAGTTATCGACGTTCAAAGACGAAAGTCATCTTAACGAGAATAACTCAAGACCTCATCAAAATTTTCCATAGTTTTTATATTAATTCCCTTGAAACATTGAATCGTTACGACACGTCGATTGCCCTTAAAATCATTGGTTGACGAAAATACCTTCTTAGATTTCCTTCTAAAATCGCATCAAAATATCTTCGAGTCTCAGAAAAATGTTTAAATCCTTCAAAAAAACCACTTTCAGAGGCACAAAATAAATCATAAATAAATGCGTGCACGTTTCAGGTGATTCCGAGGTCGAACGAGCACAATTAAGGCTTTCCGAGCGTACTTTCAGTCTCTGGTCGTACATGAATCAACCTCAAATCCTCGAAAAACTATTGAATCCCTTGTACGAGCCGAATCCTTCCGTGATATGGCCAAGTGTTGCGCCGGTCAGTATAAAAATTTGGAAAGAATTATACATGGCTCACACGAGCACGGCTCCGTGGAACGGATTTTTGCGTTGCGCCGAACGAATGAAACAGGATCACGCGTCGATGAGAAAAGCCGCCGGTCAATTGAGAGATCGAATCAACCTGGCTCTCGAAGACGCGACTTCGAAATCGGAATCGTCCTGCGAATCGGAGAACGAAGAAATCGAACACATGCGATTGGCCCAATTGAGCTTGGAATCACAAAGTACTTGATACAACGAGAAATAACAATTACAATTTTATCACGATGTTACACAATTATTCGCACTGATAATTCGTTTACCAGTGTGTCGATTAATTTTCCTCTCATTTTACAAAAATTATCGAAGAACGAATTAGCTTTCGTATTCACGTGGGGTTTTAGAATGGTTTTGGGGTGAGGTCGTTTTTTATTCGTGACTCTATGATTGTTTTTTGGGATTTTTTCTTTGGGAGATTGATTTTATTTTTTTTACGGAGCTGTGTCGAATTTTTTTGAGTCTTTTCTGTGATACCAACTGCTGTTTTCGAATACTTTTTACGAGGACTTGTCTTTTGATTTATATTATCGCGGGATTCTGATCCGGCACACTCGTGCGGATGTTGGCCGGTTTGGATGCCTACTTTTTAATAATTTTTTCTATTAAACACCGATATTTTATATTCTCGCATGGGACGAATAATTCTATTACGGATGAGTGAGATAATTATATTACGAATATTTTTGAAAATTTTTTCGTAATAATTCTGGGGGCAAAAACGAAAGTCAATAAATTAGATGACATTTTTAAGTCTTTTAGCTTTGCAAAAGATTTTCTTGGCAGCTGCCGCAGTTTTTTTAAATTTTATTTCATTTTATTCTTTAAACTTTGATGAAGTCGGCAAGATTTTTATCAATTGATTTAAATCTTTATTTATGTCAATCTACGGGCCTAAAAAACGGAAAGTTTCGAGGACGAGGTTGTGACAACGTCGTTGATTGCGATGACAATTTGAACGTATTCAATATAAAATGTATAAAATTAAAAAGTCGGACGGGATTTTATCTAGAGATTTTAATGAAAACCAGTCGATTATACCGATTCGATTAACCCTTAGGGTAGCGAAAAGTTCAACAGGTGGGGAAAAAGAACAACAAATTTATAAAAAAAATGGAAATAAGAGAATGATCGGGGCGTAATGGTCCAGTCGCTGTTTGCCAGCAGAAAAGCATAAGGGGAGAAGATAAGGATGAGATAAGGGTAAAATCAGTGGTCGATGTCATTAGGAAGTCTCACATTGATTAAGGCAAAGTCGTGATTAATTAAGGTGTCAAACGAGATGTTGCCAACAACGCATTTTCTCGAAGAACCACACAAAGTATATACTCCTATAGCTACTGAGAGTAACTATCGAATTAGTTTTCAGTTTTCGCCTCATTGACCATCACAGAATAGCCCAAGAAACCGTAAAATTTTGAAAAAATCTTATTTTTCCTCACACATTTCGAAAGATACATTGATCAGAAATGTACAATAATCTTATATTAATTTTCTCCTCTCTCATCCACGAATAATTCACAACAAAAACCTCAATAATCTCACTAAGCAGTCACCCTGCCTTCGGCTCATCCACCAATTGCCAAAAAAAAAAACAAAAAACTCAAGACCTGGAAACAAAAAAGATAATTGTTCATTCCTATTTATTAAACTATTCCCACTTAGGCACAATATCGTTGAAAAAAAAAAAAAAAAAAAACCACAAATTCTTTTTCAAACCCTCATCAACAACCCTCTGAATTTTTTTTCGTCGACGAAGGATTGACGTTGCCCGTATCTCCGGATTCGAGTTGTTTCAGCAGTCTGAACAGCGCTGCTGCTTCCCTGATGCGACTGAATTCGATGCAAAAAGCTTGCACCTCGATAAATAATTCTTGCACGTTGATAATTTTATTTCTAATTAGAGATTGAAGAAATACGCAAACTAGCCGAACCAAACGATTTTGCATGTAACGATCCTTAATGGTTTCGCAGGTGGAAATGCAATTGCTGATGTAAAGATGAACAAATTCGGTTGGCAAGTCAACGGTCGTTGTTAAACGATTGACGACTTCCATGGAATGTAGAGACATCTCCATGTTGACCAAAACGCTGAAATATTCGGTAATTTGGCTGGATTGCATTAATTTAAGTAACACCTCGATGGCTATGAGAGGATTGTTTTCCACGAGATCCGGCAATTTTCCGGGTGTAAGACCGATGTGATAAACGAGTTTGGGTTCTTTGTCGAGTTCCGTGACGAGATGTTGTTGTTGTTGAAGCGTGAGCACACTTTTGAAAGCTTTGCCCATGAGACGACGAGCTTCAGCACCGGCGCAATTGGAAACGCACATGCTCGCGTCGTATTCGGGAACGAATTGTTTGGGATTGACGATGTTCATCCATGCGGATTCGCCTCGATAGAGAGGCGGTGCGAGGCGAAGAAATTCAGGAGTGTAACTTTCGTAGCAAACCGGAGGATCGCCCAAACACAGATCTTCGATTATGCTTCGGGCTGTCTTGGCTTCGTTCGCTACGGTCTCGTCGGGATCGGAAAGAATCACCGGATAACCACATTTGCTCACCGCTGGCAATTCGTTGTGATGCTCGATCAGACGGAGTTGCAGAGACGTCAAATCGGTGTCGACGGTTATGGGAGCGAAGTTCGATTCGTCCATTATTTGTCGAGGAGTTTTTTTCATCGTTTCCTTTCCGTCGGTGGCCAAAAGCTTGGCGAGAACATTTTTTTCACCGGGCGAGAGGGACAAAACGCTTCCGTCGTTGATGGCGTGAGGCGGATTGTTGTCTTTGCGAGGCTGGGTGTGAAATATTTTGACGAACACGCCGACGAAGGGGCTTTGACTGATGGGTTTGCCTCTGTAGAGATCGTAGAGCAGAGCTATCGCCATTATTCGTTGGGTATTGTTGGAGAGAAGGTCGGCGTTTTGGAGAAGGAGGAGGAGAGTTACTCCGACTTTGAAACGATTTTCGGGGGGGAATACGTGATGCAGCTGGGTGGACAGGGTTTCCAGTTGGATGTCGACGTTGACCTCGTCGAGGATGTCCAGGAGTTTTGCCAAATCGATGGGTGTCAAGGACATGTTTTTGGCGAGATCTGGGGGAAGAAATTTGCGGTCACGTCTCGTCCAAGTTTGAATCGGTCGATTGTTATTTTATTGCAATTTTTTATACTAAAGATAGAACAACTTCGTGTAGCAATTATGGATCTTTATATATGTAAGAAAAAGTGTCCTGACTGGCTCGTTAGATCAGAGAAATAATAATAATGATGATAATAATAACAATAATAATAAAATCAGATAAAATGCAGAAATATATTCGAAAAATGGAATAGAACAGATAAATATCAATCAAATAATTTTAAAAATCAGTATTCAAGGCTATATCTTTTCTCGCATCCAATTTTGAAGGTTATTGGACGAAGAATAAAATATTTTTCAACATTATTCGGAGAAATGGATCCATAGTTTAATAGAATGATAATTGTTGAATAATTTTTTTATTATTATTAGTTAAATAAATATATCTAATGTGAGCATGAAAGGTTGCAGGTGATTCTTAGGTTCTCGACTTGATGTCAATATTGACAGGTCGGTCTAACCTCAAAAGCTTACCGTGATTACATCTCAGTGGAAAATCCTATCTCAGTAGCTGATGAGTTTTGAAATTATGAAATGAATTCGCAAAAAAATCATGTTCCGTCATTGACTCGGTGTAACGTTTGGAAAAAGAATCGTATTTGATGTCTCTTTGGTACGAACATGATATTTTTGCGAAAAGAAATAAAAATGCAATACACGTCAATACACGTCTCACAGTCACAGAGAATGTATCATGGAGGCTAGAGTAAAGGAGCATAATCGCTTATGGCGCAATCGTCCCAAACGTGACCCGAAAAAGCGAGGAAAGATCCGATGGTTTGCACCGCCTGGCGGCGCCACTTCTGCTCGGAACTCACTGTGAAGTGTGGCGTTGGTGATGAAATGAAGTGAGCGGGATATAGACACATGTTGTCGTCGAGAACCGGAGTCGGTAGCGTGCGAACCAGTGCGAACGGCGAAGTGTGGCGAAGTGCCACGGTTACGACGAGATTACGAGGTACGAGTTTATTACGGTTTACGCAATTACCGCGATTCACGCGTTGCCACGATTTGCGAATTATTGATTGTTGAAAACTTGATTGTTGAACGCGTGTTCTTGCTTTCACATATGCTTGCATAGTTTTTTCAATATCATACGTGGTATTATCCAATGGAATGGAATGAAAAAATTTAGAAGAGTATTTTGCAATGGACGATAAATTAAGTTCTTCGTTGGTTTCAGCGATTCTTTGGCATGATGCGGAACGCTTGCGGCAGCAATGACCATCCGGACCCAACTTTGTTTGCCCAAGTGTTCCGCCTCCTCTGCACGTACTCCCTCGTCAAGCCGCCGAAAGGAAGTAATGTGTGCGGCACCGAGCTACTGGAGACTTTGATGGAAACAAAAGAGTCCATGGCTGAGAAAGTAAAACCGAGAAGAGAGGTCTTGGAGAAGCTTGACGCTCTCATTGAGATCGGAGAACTCAACGAACCCACCGATTCCTCTTTCGCAACACTTTCTCGCCACGATCACCAGTACTCGGAAACCGGGTTTCAATCGAGCCACGGCCATCTCTCGACACACGACTACGATGTAGTCAGAACCAGCGACGAAGTGCAGGCGTACATTGCGGGTTACGTCGCCCGAAAATGTATTCGATTGACCAAATGCAACGCTTGCATTGATCGTTTGAAGAGTGACGAGAGATGCGATCGCGATAAGATTGTGGCCCTTATGGATCGCTACGGTGGGCTGGTGTGCCCGAGTGAAGAGCTCTTCAAACTAACGCAATGTTTGGAAGAAGCTATCCTCAACGTCGTGGGCACATTGGCGATTCAAGAGGACACTCTCTTCCAAATTATCCAACGAGTTCAGGAGACGCGCAACCTCAACTTGGTCGGATGTTTGGAACACGAGAAAAAAATGACGAAACGCGTCGTCAATTTCTACCTTCTGATGAGGGCAAATTTTCTGGCGGCCTCATTGAATAGAAATTACGACGCGAGAAAAGTCAGGAGTAAAACTTTGCGGAAAAACGCCAAGTTATAAACTCATCGTAGACGGTAAGGCATTATTAATTAAAATTTTTAATTGAACTCTTACTGGACACACTTCAATACAATCACCTACTTGATACGCTGGGATTGTTTGTACCCTAGTGACATAAATTGTTATATGAAATGAACTATCCAATATTTGGACTCACCAAGCGTACAACTTCTACGTTTGAGATTCCGATGCCGGATCGCGTTCGTGGCAAAAGTAAACCAAAAATTGTTTCGACGAATTATTCTCCCTTTCCGGAAGCAAATTTATTTGATTCATGTTTTACCGATAAAAAAAAAAGTCGTTAATGATCAATTTTTATTGATTAATCTGCATTTTCAGACGATGGCGTGAGCATGCCAAGCTCTTACACGTCCTACATAAGTCCCGTCCAATCGTCGAAGCTCTAAAACGAGGTTAGGCACTGCAGAGAGAAGGACAAAAGCCCCATGGCTCAATTTGAAACCCTGTACGTCGTTCATCTCCAAAACAAATACGTCATAGCCAAATCCGAGCCTCGCTTCACTTTTAATCATTTCAATCAAGGTACACACACCGAATACTTCGCAATTATTTAATTACTAGGCCCAAAAAAATTTCCGTTTCGATTTTTTTTTCACGTTGGTTGTACTATAAATTTTCAGACGAAATTATCGATAATTCAAGATACGAGATCAGAAAGTTCAGTGTAAAACAGAACGCCGTGCTCCACGGTTCTTCCGGGTACTTCGATGCCGTACTTTTCGACAATATCACGCTGAGCATCGAACCGAATACCCACAGTCCAGGAACATTCAGCTGGTTCTCAATATTCTTTCCGATCAAGGTTTGTCCTGTTTGCGATATTGCAATCTCAGTATTCGGCGAAGCGAAGAAGCGTTCGAAAAATTTAATTTCATTGAAAACCGCTTTTTAATTGTTGATTCGTTCAACCAAAGGGACCGGTGGAACTCAAAGCGGGTGACGAGCTTGCCGTTCACTCCTGGAGAAGATGCAATCCGAAGAAAGATTGGTACGAATGGTCCATCAGCAAACCCGTACCCGGAATGATTCACGAGCGGCAGAGCCTACACGATCGGACTGTGAATTTTTTATTGTCTCGCAACGCTGTTGGTCGATACGTTCAATTAATTTTCGTCATATTGTAACAGTGATAACCCAACAATAACCCATTAAATCTGTTGGTAACTGTCGGAGGTGCTCGGCGACCATGTTTATCGGGAGTATGAACGGTGGGATTATCGAAAACAGGGTAAAATTCAAATGGCGCTTACCAACATACAAAAAAACATACACATTATTTGCAAGTCGTATTTGCATTTTCGTCGATACAAATCAGTATTAACTCTTTAAAAAAACATAATGTTTAAAGGAGATAATGAGGATTGTAGCTGACTACGCGTCTTGGGTACAACTTCCGGTCGACACGATTTCGATGTAAACTGATTGCGTTACATTTTTGGTTTTGTACTTTGAATGGCACAAAAGATTTTGCAGTGATAACAAATTGTTCTCAACTTCAGCTATGTATCTTATTCACAGAATAAATATCGACGTAATGTGTATAGTAAACAATCCAGATTGCTACTTAATGACGACCTCAACCCTTCACCTGATCTCCACGGTTTGCCTAAGATAACCCAATAAATGGAGACCTTTCGGCTCGGAGCCTTTTTCTCAAACCGAGTTTGATGCATAAGATAACGTTAGATAAATATTCAACGTAAGATAAACGTGTGGTCAACGTCGCATCGTCGAGAAAAAAGTATTTCACATCAAGAAAATAGGTTCATTGCCAATATTCTCACTGATGCCTTCAAGAATTTTTTTTATTTGAAATTATTCAAAAAATTGGATATCAACGATATCCGTCTATTTAACATAAAATTTCTCTTTTGCATGCCATAATTCTTCGAGTTCAGATTAATTGCATCGATTATGGGTCGCCCAGGTTCAACCGCGAAAATATCGATGCTCGAGGTTCGAAGAATCCGAGCAACTAATGCAATTATATGCAATGCAATTATGCAATGCAATGTAATTTTGTCACATATAGCTATTCAAGTAGCGACATAGACATTATACACAGCTGGTTGCTCGTAATTCCTAGTCGTTACTATAATTAAGAAATATTAATTGAAGAAATCGAGAAATAATAATCGATATCAGCGGGTCTACATTTCAATTTAAAAACATGGACTTCCGCTTGTTTTTTAAGAATGATGGAGAAACTCGAAACGGATGATCGAATCAAAACGTCGCTTAATTGTTACCACCTTGCATCTTATTTGAGTACTTTCCTATATGCGTGAATAATAAATCACATTTCCGAACGAAACTGTGTGAATTTTAATATAGATGCAAACGAATGTAATTGACGTCAAGTAGTAGATAGAAAAGCCTCGACCGTGCATGTTCCGTTGGGCTTCGATCCGTGCTACGCTAGCAAAAGTATTGTCATCATTGATGTCGATCAATCACGCACTCGCTGTTCCTCCGCAGTATTAATTCTCAGTGTCTTGACGCAATATTAATATTTACATCGAAATGAAGGAAAAAACGACAACAAAATAAACAACAACAAAAATATTGCACATAACAAGGAACGATATCAGGCTATTATGAATATAAAATAAAATAATTTTGTGATACATGTTGGTGGTATTAATAATAACGTTAGTGACGGTAAGAATATTCCGGAAGGTCATTAACGACGGAGTTAATCAACGATTTTTGTCGTCTTTACGCATTTTCCCTCGTTTCACATCTCCATCCCGACATTCGTTTCGCTCCGAGGTTACCGAAGTTTTGAAAAAAAAAAAAAATTGCGATAGGAATGAATTACGCGTAATCTCTTTCGTAATGATATGCGCGCGTCTCGTTTGACCTCACGTGGCCATAAGAGAGACCGCGGCCTAAATTATATCTCAAATTCACGATTCGCATTCATAATTAAACAAAAAAAAATTATACATGGTAACTAATAATTTAATAAAATCATAAAACTACAATTCGATGACCAATGAGTAACCGGCAAATACTTTCATACATCGTAACATAAGTTGCATAGAAACAAAGCCAGCTGGACAATCTCAAATAAATCTCGCGGATGTTAACGATTCAACAAATTTGTATAATAAAAAATCAATAAAAAGAAGAAATCAATTTTTTTATTTATTAAGTGCATGAAACAAAACAATGCTTCGAAAGTAAAAAATGATTGAAATAAAAAATATAGACACGTGCGTTTAGCTCGTGAAATAATCGTTAAACCGTGTCAATATCATACATTAGAAATTTCAAACAATTTAATCGAACTGTTTATACTCAAGGATAATCATTTCGATGATGATCGAATGGGCAAGATCCACGAATTGAATTCAAATGCTCGAAGCAACCCCGAGTTTTTTTGAGTTTGCTGCAGATGAACGATTCAAAATCACGGCGTGTCACCGCGCTTGGTGGTCCCGAGCAGAAGTGGCGCCGCCAAGCGGTGCAATCCATCGGATCTTTCCTCACTTTTTCCGACCATTTCTTTAACATTGTGATTGGGCTCCTTTACTCTAGTCTCCATGGAATGTATATTCGTGATTTGATAAGTGACGGTTATATTGCAAACATGTGAAATTACGGGTGATTACGGGAATAAATTTACTCGACCTCGACCAGAGATGAGTAGGGAGATGTGGAACGCTCGCTTTTTCGGGGTCCTGAAAAATAATAGCGACGCCACGTAGCGGCGAAATGCGGAGGCTCGCTGTGGATAAAGTGCGCGCGGGCGCACGCAAATAGGCGTGGCCAAACGCCGTGGTCATGCTGTGGCGAAGTGGGGGAAACCACGGAATAGTGGTTAAGGCCGATCTGCAGATTCCAAACGAACCGGCGGATTACGATGTCGCCGGTCGATAATAGATACTGCTCGCCCGCACGTAAATATGTAAATACGAACGCGGGTCGATCGTGTATCAGCCCACCACGCTACCGGGGATGAATTCCGGAATCTTTATGACATTGTGGTTCTATAATACACGCTTGTCAACAAACGACATCGTTGAAAAACAGCCGAAACTATTGAGAAAGGCTCCCCGAAAGCCTTCCTCGATCGTTTCGGTTTTTGTAACAAATGAAATGATTTTCTTTTTTCGAAGTTCTCAACAATCAAATCATTTTTGATCAATACAAGTGAAAGACTCCGAAAAAATCTTCTTCGATATTTGGGAACTTTCTTTCTTTCAATTGCGAAAAAAAAAAACAAATTACCAGAGCAGCTTGAGGATTAAATTCATATTTTAAAAAATACAAATTTGGAATTTACAAAATTCTCGAAAGCCGTAAAACATGAAATTGGATGGAAAAAATAATTGCGGGCATCAAACCCGGGGCGACCGCGTGATAATCCTCTCAACGAACATCTCCGAAAAAAAGGGGAAACCACCAACACACACACACACACACGCACGCATGCATGCATGCACGCATAAGAAAAAAAGGGAGGGAAAGAGAGTCCAAAGATGAAACGAAAACAACAACAATGTTCCGATCCGAACGGAGAACGGGCCGTGTTTACACTTGATTGTTGTCACACACACACACCACACACATATAGACTCATCCGGCTATATCTATATTTCGCGTTCGGTACGGCTTGGCCGAAGCCGTCGAAATAGAATTTCTCGATTCTCGCTCGTCCTCAAGTTTAGCCGGCGCGCTGGGCGCCCGCCCGTCTCGCGCCGCCCGTCCTGCGCCGCCCGCTATGGTGGGTTGGTAAAAACCGGGATTGCAACTTCAAATTATAAATATGTTATGCGATCATTTCTATGAGAATGAGTTAAAAACATTTTTATGAGCCCATGATACATCTATTTTATAACAAAAATTGCGAAATAGAATAATTCAAATGCAAAACAAAAATAAATATAAAAAATTCAACATAACGTAAAGATTCGAAAACGAAACGTCGTCCTGCCGACCTGACACGATAGGACTCGGCTATTTTGGAGTCTGATATGAATTTTTTACTTGGGTCACAAATGGTTTGATTACGGCATTATAAAACAAAGCTGCAATAAAACTTGCATTGTGCTTTCCCTGGATCATAGGTAGGGCACGAAATCTTTTCATGGGGAAGCATTTTTTTCAATCTTAGATTTTCTCGGAAAAGAGTTTCGTTCACTACCCATCCTTCGGAGAAAGCACATTGTAAATTTCAACTTGCAGCCTATTTTTGATAGGATGAGTGGTAGAACCTTGGAATGGGAATTGGAGACCCAAATGTCCAATGCTCCGACAGATCGATCCATCGGATTAAAAGGCTCTGAAAAAAAATTATTGTTTGAACATCGAAAAAAAAGGCTCTGAAAGACCGCGTAGCCTTCACGCGGTCGAAAAAGCCACAAAACATGCCCGTATAACTATATATAGGCGTTCGGGTTTTTGATTCGTCGAGATCTTGTCATTCGGAGCCGTGTCGATTCAGTTCATTCCACACACACACACACACACATACGCACGTGTGCACCAGTCGCAGGCACACACACACCCAGAGGAAGAGAGAGAGACAGAGGGGAAGAGAGAAACCGCCCTACGCGCGAGCTAAGTCAACGAACGAGACGTTCCAAGACGAAACGAGACCAGCAACAATGTTGCCATCCGAAACGGAGAAACGGAGCCGTGTTTACACTCGTTTAAAGGGATGGAACATTGGGTCTCCAATTCCCATTCCAAGGTTCTACCACTCATCCTATCAAAAATAGGCTGCAAGTTGAAATTTACAATGTGCTTTCTCCGAAGGATGGGTAGTGAACGAAACTCTTTTCCGAGAAAATCTAAGATTGAAAAAAATGCTTCCCCATGAAAAGATTTTGTGCCCTACCTATGATCCAGGGAAAGCACAATGCAAGTTTTATTGCAGCTTTGTTTTATAATGCCGTAATCAAACCATTTGTGACCCAAGTAAAAAATTCATATCAGACTCCAAAATAGCCGAGTCCTATCGTGTCAGGTCGGCAGGACGACGTTTCGTTTTCGAATCTTCACGTTATGTTGAATTTTTTATATTTATTTTTGTTTTGCATTTGAATTTGATGTTTAAATTCGGTTTATTCAGCGTTTAACATCTAACACGCTTTAACAGTGCGCAGAGTAACGATACATATATAATATGATGATTAGAGTTTAACAGTCTTTTCTTTATTTGTCTCAGTCTACACACATTGCACGTTGTGCACGGAAGTGATCGTTGTCTCGAAAGTCTCTTTTGTTTTAAAAGAAGGGGAGGCCACCACCAGGTGGCGACAAAGCCTCGAACCCGTGTTGCCCTCAAATATAGGCGGGAACAACACCCCCTCTCAACGCGGGTTAATCGGCGATGTTCGAAACTCCGAGTCCACTCGTACATTTTCGGTGGCTTGGCCCAAATAGGCTTTTCGTAAGGACGTCCGCGATCATATCCTC
>OZ020168.1:5702434-6118951 GCA_963971145.1 Sussaba pulchella
AAAAACCCGAACGCGTATATATAGTTATACGGGCATGTTTTGTGGCTTCTTCGACCGCGTGAAGGCTACGCGGTCTTTCAGAGCCTTTTTTTTCGATGTTCAAACAATAATTTTTTTTCAGAGCCTTTTAATCCGATGGATCGATCTGTCGGAGCATTGGACATTTGGGTCTCCAATTCCCATTCCAAGGTTCTACCACTCATCCTATCAAAAATAGGCTGCAAGTTGAAATTTACAATGTGCTTTCTCCGAAGGATGGGTAGTGAACGAAACTCTTTTCCGAGAAAATCTAAGATTGAAAAAAAATGCTTCCCCATGAAAAGATTTCGTGCCCTACCTATGATCCAGGGAAAGCACAATGCAAGTTTTATTGCAGCTTTGTTTTATAATGCCGTAATCAAACCATTTGTGACCCAAGTAAAAAATTCATATCAGACTCCAAAATAGCCGAGTCCTATCGTGTCAGGTCGGCAGGACGACGTTTCGTTTTCGAATCTTTACGTTATGTTGAATTTTTTATATTTATTTTTGTTTTGCATTTGAATTATTCTATTTCGCAATTTTTGTTATAAAATAGATGTATCATGGGCTCATAAAAATGTTTTTAACTCATTCTCATAGAAATGATCGCATAACATATTTATAATTTGAAGTTGCAATCCCGGTTTTTACCAACCCACCATAGCGGGCGGCGCAGGACGGGCGGCGCGAGACGGGCGGGCGCCCAGCGCGCCGGCTAAACTTGAGGACGAGCGAGAATCGAGAAATTCTATTTCGACGGCTTCGGCCAAGCCGTACCGAACGCGAAATATAGATATAGCCGGATGAGTCTATATGTGTGTGGTGTGTGTGTGTGACAACAATCAAGTGTAAACACGGCCCGTTCTCCGTTCGGATCGGAACATTGTTGTTGTTTTCGTTTCATCTTTGGACTCTCTTTCCCTCCCTTTTTTTCTTATGCGTGCATGCATGCATGCGTGCGTGTGTGTGTGTGTGTGTTGGTGGTTTCCCCTTTTTTTCGGAGATGTTCGTTGAGAGGATTATCACGCGGTCGCCCCGGGTTTGATGCCCGCAATTATTTTTTCCATCCAATTTCATGTTTTACGGCTTTCGAGAATTTTGTAAATTCCAAATTTGTATTTTTTAAAATATGAATTTAATCCTCAAGCTGCTCTGGTAATTTGTTTTTTTTTTTCGCAATTGAAAGAAAGAAAGTTCCCAAATATCGAAGAAGATTTTTTCGGAGTCTTTCACTTGTATTGATCAAAAATGATTTGATTGTTGAGAACTTCGAAAAAAGAAAATCATTTCATTTGTTACAAAAACCGAAACGATCGAGGAAGGCTTTCGGGGAGCCTTTCTCAATAGTTTCGGCTGTTTTTCAACGATGTCGTTTGTTGACAAGCGTGTATTATAGAACCACAATGTCATAAAGATTCCGGAATTCATCCCCGGTAGCGTGGTGGGCTGATACACGATCGACCCGCGTTCGTATTTACATATTTACGTGCGGGCGAGCAGTATCTATTATCGACCGGCGACATCGTAATCCGCCGGTTCGTTTGGAATCTGCAGATCGGCCTTAACCACTATTCCGTGGTTTCCCCCACTTCGCCACAGCATGACCACGGCGTTTGGCCACGCCTATTTGCGTGCGCCCGCGCGCACTTTATCCACAGCGAGCCTCCGCATTTCGCCGCTACGTGGCGTCGCTATTATTTTTCAGGACCCCGAAAAAGCGAGCGTTCCACATCTCCCTACTCATCTCTGCCTCGACCTTACTCAAGTTATCCCTAGATCTCAACTAGGGACAATTACGGATCTCGGTGAATTTAGCCGGTCCGAATTACATCGATCTGATTCAAAACAAAATTGCAAACAATTGTTGGTAATTCATTGGAATTTTTTAGACTGATTAAATAATTTGTAGGTCGCTCGTTCTGTATTTAATCGAATAACCAAATTTCATATTGAATTGATTCGGACAAAATGTAATTAATTTCTAAAAGCTTCAAGAGACGAATTCGAATTTTACAAAAAATATTTCGTCAATAAAAAATGATCCCGCTGATAAAAAAATCAATGAGCTCCAGGGTCCGAGTTTGATTGCAGATGTCACAGATGACATTTTTCTATGTTTCTCTGTGCTCCTGCGATGGTTCGGAACCGACCTTAAAAATCTAAGGTCCTCTGGATAATGAGAATTTTATTGAAAGAAGTGAAGGGCGCAGATCCCGTCGTCAGACAAGCCAAAAATTAGGCTTAACAATTTTTTTTTTAAATAAAAAATATATCCACTAGCGTTCATGGGTCGTTTAGGCTGTAAGGGTGGTAAATGTCCTTGTCTCAATCGAGACGATACCTCATCGCTTGATTAGCATATCAATAGAACAGGATATTGATTTATTGGCATGTTAATAATAAGAGGAAACCCGACAAATATAATTAGGTTAATTAACGGAAATATCTCAAAGATGTTCAGCCACTATATGTCCTACAGATGCCGGAAATAAGTCTTTCAAAGCTGTTCATCGTTTTAATTCAATCAGCTTTATCGAAGCATCGAATAACGATCCTATCCAATAAATCGAAGGTTTTATTTGATCCAAGTATTATGCCGTAATTGTTTTTAATCAAATTCGGCTACGCTAGAACAAGAGAGGTCGACACCCGCATATATCACTTCACCTCAAGCTCCAAGACTCTGCCCAAATTAGCCAGGAAATCGAGCATCTGGCAAATTTTTTGTGAGTCGATCATGCGACCAATATTTGATGACGATTAATTCGGGAAAGGTGGCAGACGGTAACGCTCAGATTCAATTGACACACGGCTATGTCAAACAAAATTTAATCTGGAATATATCAATGCGGTCTTGAGGCGTTTAATTATAATACAGCGAATAAATATAGATAAGAAAGGAAATAAAACATCCGTCGATGGAATATCAATAACGATCTCACTTATTCCCCCGTCGATTAATTTCTAAGCTCAGCCATTGGTCGAGCCTCTCGTCATCCACCGCAAACCGCGTTGCTATTTAATCGCCGCGACGATCATTCGAAAATCATTCCAAATCCCAGCGATCGGTGTGAAGAATTCGACGAGATAAAAAAAACAAACTAATAATCCAACGGTTCAAAGATGGGTATTCTTGCTGTTAGTTTGTTGTTGGTCATTGCTTCCACTTGTGGTAAGTACGATAAAAGAAATCACCTATCCTGTTATCAAATTAAACTCAAGCGATCGTTATTCCTTCTCTAATGAGTAAAAAATCATTCAATCAAACGTCATTCGTTCAACATCCGTTGTTAAAATTTTGTCAACCCGATTGTTGCAGCGGCGACAATATGCAAGCCCAAAACTGTGAAGTACGATGGTCCGAAAAAGTGTTTCTGCTTGATCGACGGCACCGGTTGGGTCTGCGCCGCTAGCGAATCTGCCAAATTAATCATCGGCAATCATCGAATGATCTCACAAACACCCGAAGAAGAACGTTGCGAGCCTGGCAAATTTTTTAACAATTATTGCAACGAATGCCTTTGCGGAAACGACGGTAAACGGTCTCTCGCCGCGTGCACGGAAATGCATTGCGATCCGAAACTTTGGAACCAAGATGGCTCCTCGAAGGTCGTCGATGAAGTTGTCAAGATTACGAGGAAAGTACGCGATACCGAGAAAAAATGCGAGCCTGGAAAATGGTTTCCAAAAGGATGCAACACGTGCTTGTGCGGAACTAACGGTTTGGTTTCCCGCGCGGCTTGCACCAGGGTTTTGTGCGCCGGTGAGGATTGGAGCAAGTACGATATGTTGAAGGACACTCATGAAAGCATGGTTTATCCGCCGATCGAAACATCCTCCGACGGTGAGGAACGTTGCATGCCCGGAAGAACGTTCAAAAGATATTGCAACGATTGCACGTGCGGTCCAGACGGTCGGGCTTTGCTCGCCAAGTGCTCCAAGAATTTCTGCGATCGCGAATTGTGGGCGAAGGACGGAACCATGAAGGTGGAGATCGAATTTGTTCCCATGTCGGGATCGAAAGGCATCGCAAAATCGTATGAGTATTACACATCCGAGTAAATGAGCGTCGTGGAGTTTCAAAAGGCGATGAACGATCGTTATTGAATGACGAGGATTTATGGGTTGGTGGATTTTGATATTGATAGGTTTATTGTACGAACTCGGTGCGGGTTGGAAAGGAAAATGGAGTAGATAGAAATGGAGAGTGTTAACGACAATATTGTTGATGGAACGTATTTGATTTGAGTTTTTAATAGTTATTAATAAATTATTGAGCTACTTTATGCATGATATAGTTTTGGTAATAAATCGTTTGTCTGATACATGGTTTGTCGTTTATTCGTTGTGGTACGATATTTCTCGATGTAGTTGTTTGGCGGAAGAATTTCAATTTATTTTCGAATTCTAAAATTCGAATGGAGGTTAATCAATCGTTAAAAATTAATGTTACATAGTGCCTGTTATGCAAATGTATGTTGATGCAGGGGAAGCATCATTGATATTCCCGCTGTGACGTTTTATTTGCGCGCTTGTATTTTATGCTTGTGACGAGGCTTATTAATGCCGTTATCGTGATTAACGGCTCGCCTGGATCCAAAACCTTTGGGGTGCGGTTCAAAGTTTCGAACGTTCGATTATCTGTCGAGTCAACGAAGCGAATTGAAGTGCTCTGAAAATAAATGTACCGAATCGGCATGGCTCCGAATGACGATGTATTGACGGATCAAAATCCCGAGAACGTATTTATAGATATAGTGGGGTTGCTCGTGCGAGCGCATGAAGAAGATGGCTGCCGATCTAAAAGAGAATACAGGAATGAAATCTATCTTACAAGAAAAAATTAATATTTCGATTATTTCCGATGGAGAACCGATTTCATTGATTATTTTCTTTTATAAAAAATCATAGAAAATGATTTAAAAAATACGATTCTCTATCTAAAATAATCAAAATAATTATCAGGTAATATTTTTATAACAAATAATCAAAAACAATCAATTTTCTATCGAGAATAATCAAAATATTTATTTTTCTGCAAGACAAATTTCATTTCTCTTCTATTTTAATCTAGAAAGCCATAATTATGTATTGAATTTTCCGAAGAAAGCGATTTTTTCCAATATTGAAAGGAAATACATATAACTCCAATTGTATGAACAAGATTCCTCAATTTCGATAATCTCATTGATAAAAAACCCAGCATCTCTTGACAACAAAAGGTAGCATCTTCCGACGGCGAAGGAAGGGTCTAAAAAATAAAAATAAAATCGGTGAGGTCGTAGGATCCAAAAGCTCCGAAAAAAAAAATCATCGACCACATCAGGGAATAGAAGGCCTTCAATCCGATTATTTCAGACCTCCCTCTCCATCCATAATTACCGTAAAATAACCTGGAAATTAATCCCTCCCGGACATTTGCAATTGGAAACTCCCGAGAAACGCCGGACCAATCGCAACGCCCCGTCGTCCATAACTCTCGTCCAATCCGACAACGTCCCGTACATCCGAAAATTACTCAATCTCGACTGCTATTGGCCGAAACCAAACGAAACATCCTCAACCGGTCGATTTGGTGGACAATCCACCCCACGGGCAAAAGCGAGGTAAAGCAGTTTTATTATGCATCGCGGCTTATACCTCGCGCATTGCAGATGACGAACTAGTGATATCCAAAATATATAAAACCGTTTCGCAAGCACATAACGAGTTTCCTATCATTCGAACGTCATCTATCGCGCGTGTACATAGCCGTCCCTCGCACGCGGTCATTGTTGTTATTTGAACATTGTTTACGTTGTCGAATAAGTTCGTTTTTTTTTTCTCTCTCTCTTTTGTTTTTTTTTCGGTTGTTTTTTTGTTTATAGTTGTTTGTTTTTCGAGCTCGTCGAGGGTGATTCGGAACGAATGAGTCGAGGAGTCGTTGAAATCGAGAATTTCGCGTGATAATTGTTGGCGGAATTACAGCTGTTTGATTGTTTTGGGGGTAAAACGACGGGAGAAATTTGGGCGATCGAGGAGGTTCTTATCCGCCGCGATATGTCATGCAGTTACGCGGATGGCCTGTCACCCTACGAAAACAAAGGAGTTCTCGGCTTGGAAGAGGTATAGTCCGGTCCGAAATAATCGTACGATAGGTTTTGTTCTTGTTTTTTCGGTTTCTTTACTTTTTCTTTTCTTCTGGTTCATATTATTTGGGCTTTCAAAGGTTCCGCCGATTTTTTTGAAATTACTATTATATGGATATGCATTGAATGTTACATTTTTTTTTCAAATAAATGAAAGGATTGAATTAATTATTTATGTTATTCTGATGATGTTTTATTTTGTTGGCATTTTCGTGAATTTGTTTTTTCCGAGAATTGAGGATAATAATTAGTTTGAATTTTTTATTCTTGGTTGTTTGTTTTGTTTTATTATCATATGATTAGGGTTTAACTTGATGATTCGGTATATAATTGCATTATTGCATTTTTTTTGTCCGTTGTTATTTAAATATTTTAATAATTAAATGATTTTCAAAAGTAAATAATTAAAAAAAACTTATTTTTGACTAAATTAATTTCTTTGAATGGCTGTCCGAACAATTAACAGCGATATAACAAGGTTATTATAAATTGAAATACATTTTTAATTGCAGAAATACGACAGTGCTGAGACTTTGAGGCTCAAATGCGGCCTCCTCGCCGAATGGATCCAGGCGGCGAGACACGTCGTTGTGCATACCGGCGCTGGAATCAGCACCGCTGCAGGGATTCCCGATTTTCGGTTAGAACTACGATCTCAATTCCTACCCATATTGCTCTTTCTTCGCTCGCTTCGACCCAAAACAATTTAGATCGTTCAAGCTATAATAAAAACTTCAACATTGCTTTATTATCCACTAGCTGTTCTCCACATTTTCCCTCGTATTTGGGAATTTTGTAAAATGATTATCGAAAACATAAGTTTTTGTTCCGATTCTACAAAACATAATTCACAGGCTGACGTTGTCACGTAATAAGCAATTTTTAGTACAGGCAAAGAAAGGTTCTTAAATATAATTTCTTAATTTCCAAACATCTTTGGGTTTTAAGATGTAAGCATTCTTATGAAAGGCAAATATGACCCAGGAAAATTATCATACCAAAGATTTGATTAATGAATTATTATTTCAGAATTGTTAGGGAAAGCGTAGACGCACGTTTTCAATAGTAGCTACATGTTTGTTTCCCTGCCTGCGATAGTTCCTCGATTCCTTGACATCACCTTTAAACTTTGTCTTTGATTGTTTGCACACAGCGGTCTGAACGGAGTGTGGACGCTGGAACAGAAAGGCTTGAAGCCGGACATGAGCATTTCGTTCGACGAAGCCGTGCCCACCAAGACGCACATGGCTCTTAAAAAACTCATCGAAAGTCGTAAGAACTCTTATCTCTTTCCGCAATCATATCATTTTGTCCGATAAATTCCCACCTTTTACGTATTTTATTATTTCCCCGAAATTTTGGGATTTGTTTGAAGAAAAAAGGACCTGCAAATGCATATATCGACGCTGCTTACGAAAACTAGCACGTTTCGGATTTCTTACGAAAACAAGCACGTTTCTAATTTCACCGCGAAAACTAACACGTTTCGATATTCGCCGCGAAAACTAGCATGTTTCGGCTTCGACCCCTAAAATAAGCAGGCCGAAGCATGCTAGTTTTCGCGGTGAAGATCGAAACGTGCTAGTTTTCGTGGCAAAAGCCGAAACGTGCTAGTTTTCGCGGCAAAAGCCGAAACGTGCTAGTTTTCGCGGTGATGCCAAACGTGCTTGTTTTCGTAAGAAATTTGAAACATGCTAGTTTTCGTAAGCAGCGTCGATATATACTTTGCCTAACAAATCAGAAAATTGCGGGGAAAAAAAAAAAATATAAAAAAGGCGGGAATTTATTATTACAACCTAATAGAAGCAAAAATGCGATACCTCCCCAGACGTCCGATTTCTCTCCTTGTTTTGATTCATGTTTCCTATTGAAGAAAAGCTAAAATTTAATTAACATGTTTTTATAACTTTTAATTTGTTAAAAAAAAAAAAATTTTTCTTTCCTTTTCCAGATAAGATCAAATTTATCATAAGTCAAAATATCGATGGATTGCATTTACGATCCGGTGTGCCGAGACGAAATCTCGCGGAGTTACACGGCAATATGTTTGTCGAGCAGTGTGACAAATGCGGCAGGTAAATTTCGAAATTTTACCTATCGTGTAAAATCCCTCCGGTCTAAAAATTATTTACATATTCACAAACCTACAATTTTTATTATTACGAAAGCGTATAAAATATTCAATTAATTTATTTACTCATTTTCAGGCAATTTATCCGCAATTTCGCGACGACGAGCGTCGGTAAAAAGTGTCTGGAGACTGTCTGCAGATCGGAGCAGATAGGCGGACGTCCCTGTCGAGGAAGGATGCACGATACGATTCTTGACTGGGAACACAATTTACCAGACAACGATCTCGCACTGTCCGATCTTCATTCGAGGTAGCTGTCGACTTCTGTAGTTTTTTCTTCATACTTAGTGAAATTTCATGCGGTTAAAAAGTTCTTTTTAACAATGTTGCCAAAGGATTCTCATCCAGCCTGCTGGACAATATTTATTTCCCCTAGAAATCCTCTAAATGACAGATAAAAATTTATTTAAATAACAAATCGTAGATAAGAAATTCAATTCTACGAACGAATTCTTGCTTTCAATGACAATTCAATGAAAAAAAATACTAATTTCTACATCGGGAGGGGGTGGGAAGTTGGGAGGATTTTTTCAATATACAAAGCGGGGGATACAAACAGTGCGGCAAATTACAGGGGGATAACTCTATTAAACATTGGGTACAAAATTCTTGCCAAAATAATTACGGGTAGGCTCAAGTGCTGGCTGGAGGGAAAGGGGGTGTTGAAGGAGAGTCAAGCAAAGTTTTCGGAGCGGGCGGGGAACGCGCGATCATATTTTCGTACTAAACTCCTTAATAAATAAAAACCTTGAAGAGAAAAGGGGGGAAGCTTTTCACGGCTTTTGTTGATTTCAAAGCCGCTTTCGATACGGTTGACAGAGACCTGTTGATGGGGAAAATGAGGAAGCTAGGCATAAAAGGGAGGATTGATGGATATGGTGGAAAAAATATATGCGGAAACGGTTAATGAGGTAATTGCAGGGGATGAAATAACGAAACGATTTCAAACGGTGCGAGGAGTGAGACAAGGATGTCCGTTTAGCACGTTACTTTTTAACGTGTTTATCGAAAATATGGACGATATATGGAAAAAGAAGAACGAAGGAGGAACAGTGGTTGGAGACGAGAAGATCTTCGCCCTGAAGTTTGCAGACGATATCGTGCTGGTAGCGAACGATGAGAGTGGGTTAAGGAGATATGATATCGTCGCTAGAAAAATACGTGGCAAAAAAACCGACCGACGGTCAACATTGTCAAAACAAAGATCTTAATTTTCAAGAAAGGTGGACGGAATAAGATAATCAACGCGTGGAAGTATAACAACCAAGAATTGGAAGTCGTTGAAGAATATGAGTACTTGGGGGTTTGGTTCTCCACGGGTAACACCTTCGAAAAAAATAACACGAATTCTGGCCACAAAAATAAATAAGGTTATTAACGCTACATGGGGTATTTTTAAAAGGTCGAAAATCGGCAGTTTAGAAAGAAGACTACACCTAATGAAAACAATGGCAAAGAGTGGGAGTGTTACATGGAGTGGAAATTTGGGGTTGGCGGAGAAGGGAGACGATAAAAAAACTGCAGTCGAGGTACGTTAAGATGGCGATGGGAATAAGCAGAAACACTCCAGGTTATTATATGGCGGATGGAAGCGGGGCACACAGGTATAGGGATAGAGACGTGGGAAAGGGCGGCGAAATATGTGGGAGAAATATTAAAAATGGAGGCAAACAGATGGCCGCGAAAATGCGTAATGGAAGAAGCCAGAGGAGCGGTAAACGGGAACCCTGTCGAAATGGGCGCGAGACGTCAAAGAAGCGATGGAGGCGGCCGGAGAAGGACGAACGTGGCAGACGATTCGAGAAGGCAATGCGGGAGAATGGAAAAAATTAATTGAAAGAGGCAAAATAATCAAAATAAACCAGGAAACGCAGAACGACTGGACGAAAATTGACAAATCGACGTTTTGTAAAGAGTACAAGGATAGGAAAATAATGGCGGGAAAAGAAGGTTACTGGGAAGATGAAGAACTAGGTGGCGAAACGAAAGAAACATGGGCGCGATTAAGGTGCGGAAATGTGGGAAAGGAGGGAAACAAAGGTTTTCGAGACACAAGAGGCTGTGCAAGAGCGTGGTAGAGTCGCTGGAGCACGGTTTGTGAGTGTAACGAGGTAAAAGCTGCGATAGATAGGGAAGTAGTGGAAAAACTGGAGAACTGGCTGGGAGAGGCGAAGGGCAGGGGGGGTGAAGCAGAAACTAGAAGATCAGCTGAAGCGACGACCAAGCCAAGAGCTGTGTGACTACGTGCGATTATTTGAGAAGGTAGTGAATAAGATGAATGAGTGAGGAACGAGAGATGTAATTCAATGAGCGAGCAGTGAGCAAAAGTAAAGGAAGGTGGAAGTGGAAAAGGAAAATGTAGGAGGAAATTGTAAGCACAATGGAATGTGATGAAAATGTGATGTAGGTGTAAAGAGGAAACTATGTATTAGGGGGGGACGCTATGTAAACACCCCAAAGGGGTATTACTTGGAAATAAACAACTACTACTACTAATTTTTACATGCTATCACAATAAGATTAAATAATAATAAATATTAATAAATAATAATAAATAATAATAATAATATTTACTGCTCTTTAAAAAAAAACGGAGTATTTTCAATGATGTCTAATACTCGAATTGAAAATATTTTTAGTGATCGCATATTTTTTATCAAAAACGCTGAAATATCGCTGGTGAATTATATCGGTGTGGAGAAAATTGAATTTTACAGGATCAAAGATTTACGTTTAATCAAATCTCCATTTTTTTTTGCCAATTTAGCGTCGCAGATCTGAGCATATGCTTGGGAACAACTCTACAAATAATTCCAAGCGGAAACTTGCCGCTATATACGAAGAAATACGGCGGACGATTGGTTATCTGCAATCTACAGCCGACGAAGCACGTATGTATTGATTATTATACAATGATTCATGGTTGAACCAAATTGCGTAGCAAATATTCTCGAAGGAAGGATAAATGGGGTTTCAGAATAATTGACAAGCAGGGATGATAATTATGCCGGTGAATGAACAGTCACCAGCGTAAATAAACGTTACCTCAGTGTATTGTTTAGTCATGCGACGTCGGTGCCCTTTCTGGGGTACTTTCCCATCTATCATATATTATATATTATATAATATATAATAATAATAACAACAAAATAAAAATAATAATAATAATATTATTATTATTAATATATAATAATATATTGTTATTGTTATTAATATTATTATTATATGTTATATAATATGATATTATATTATATAATAATAATAATAACAATAATATATTATTATATATTGATAATACTAATATTATTATTATATAATAATTATATACTATTATATTATTATTATATATTATATAATATATAATAATAACAATAACAATATATTATTATATATTAATAATAATAATATTATTATTATTATTGTATATTATATAATATATAATAATAATAATAATAACAATATATTATAATATATCAATAATAATATATTATATATTGTATATGACAGCGCGGAAAAAATTAGGTAAATTAGAAAAAATAATTTTGTAAAACTAAATCCCTGCGAAATTTTCCATACCCCATAAATCCTCAAAAAGAATGTCTTCGAAAAAAATTTACGCCACAATATTCGCCCTCTGACGACAACCAATTCATATCCATAAAATTTCTTTTCGATCATCAAAAATAAGCGAGATATTCAATATGGTCAAATCAACTACGACACCCTGTATATCATTCACTTCTGCCCCAACGCGCACTAATCCGTTCGATTTTCCATCCCCGCGTCGTTCCGCAAAAATTTATTTTGCAAACAAAAGGACAAGAAAGCCGATCTCGTTGTAAACGGCAACGTTGACGACGTTATAATGAGCGTGATGAAAAATTTGGGAATACCAATTCCCGATTACAAAAGAGACGAGGATCCGACCCGCAATCCCGACATGTCCTCGTGCGAGATGGATTGGACAATACCGACGAGTCGGGTCAAGGAAATGAAGCTTCTTTACAAAAAAGTTTGCAAACCAACTAAGAGAAAACGCAAAACTTTCATGTACGAACGCGACAGAATCGATTGTCCCGAAAAATCACCGAAATCCAAGAAAACGACGTTGAACGTCAAGCAAGAAGTCAAGGAAGAACCCGTGAACGATTGTTCCGTTAAAAATTCGTCCAGTACGAATTTTGCCATACCCGAAGAAATCGTTAACGAGGACAAGACCGAGGAAATAAATTTTTTTCAAGATACGACGAGGACCGAAGATCAACGAAAAATAAAAGAAGAATCGTTTTCGAGTATCGAAACGGTTTCAACGACCTAATATATCACTTTTTTTTTTTTTTCATTTTTCTTTTTATTTGCTTCGTTGATTCGTCGAGCATTAGGCGTTTTCATATGTGATCGTGTTTGCAAGTATTTTTGTGTACATACATGTAAAATATACATGTCGAGTCGGATGACGAAAAGCCGAACGTTGGATGAAGAAAAAAAATGTGCAAGAGGGCGAAAAAAAAATAATATTGATAATGATAATAATAATAATGATAATCTGTGGTTATGGCCTGTAGCTATGTTCCACTGCTAATTTGTCGATATCAATACTTAATGTGTAGAACTACGCAATATTATAACGCTGTAAATTAATGTTATTGTTTTGAGAATTATTATTTCGATTGCTTTTTAAAAAAATGTTGTCTATCTTTTATCGCGTATTGATTCAAAGATTTGGGAAAACGTTTGCGTGAGAACAAACGTTTTTTTTTTCGCTAGTTTATGAATTTATTATTTTTTTCAATTAAATTCACGTGATTGAGGTTTTTTGTGAATACACGAGAATTCGAGGGATGGAATTTCTAAGTGTGTAGGAAATTTTGTTTAGAAAGGAACCATTGTGGTGTGAACGCTATGAATATTGGCGATTTTTAGGAATTTTTTTTTCCTTCGGTGAATAAAATTAATGATTAAATGATTAAATCGGCAAGATCGAGTCCATGAAATATTCCTTCGTCTTTTTAAAATTGTATATTAATTGCAGAAATATCATTTGTACTGATATCGCACTAGAGAGGTCCCTTAGAGACGATTTGAAGCAGGATACAAGCGAGATAGAACTTATATTTTGAACGCCAGTTTTTCTGTTGAGTTTTCTCTCTTTCTCTCCTCCTTAATCTTTGATTCAATTCTCTCATCTTAAGTTTTTAGCAATACAAGAGTGATAACCCTTCCGAGGGAGATGAATCTTCCTATCGCCAGTTTCTCCCCTATTATTTGTCTCTCAATAAAAATTTGAGGACAATAAATTATGGAATCTTGTGCCTGACTTTCATTTTTTTTTTTGTTTTTTGAATTTTTTTAGCACGTAGAAGTTTAATTTCATAGAAGTTACGAAATTATCTTAGCCGTCTCTTCCTATCGAGCCCAAGAAAGCTCTGCCCAGTGTCTTTATCCCGTTCCAATGCTTTTAAGAGCAATTCTGACGCATAAAGCCTTAAAAACAAAAATTGTATTGTTTTTATCAATTTTGCGTTTTTTTGTCGGACACAGTCGCGAAGCCGACATTTGAAATTTGACATAAAAAAGCAATCGAGAACATAAAAACCTTTTTTTTTTCAATAATTGTGAAATTTATAAAAGTTGAGAAAGAAAATAAACAAAAAGAGAAAAGAATATTTGAATCATTGCAGGATTTATAAATACGAGAGAAAATAAAACAAACAGACAAAAATTACCGTGATTGTTAGTTCTAATTACCGTTAATTGATGACTGCTAGGAATATTCTCTATCCCTAACAGTCATCAATATTCATTTTATGCGCGAAATAATCTGTAATAAAAATTTTATCAACTTTGTCCGTTCTTCGACGATTATTACGTTTTTTCTGTTGATGACCGACATCCGGATTGAAGCCCTATAAGAATATAAGAAGCGTTATACCGCTTACTCATCTCCGCTCCTGCACAATTTGAGAATTTGTCTCGTTACTTTGTTCGAGCTTCCATGGACATAAATAGTACATTATGACACTAGTACGAAAAAAAAAAAATTTCTGACGAGTGTGAGTTTGTAGAACGAGCCGAAGGCGAGTGTTGCAATCACACGAGTCCAGAAAACGTTTTTCTTACGAGTATCGTACGAATTTTTATGACAAAAGGTGGGTAAATGCGGTTTGACGCTAACGAAGTGAGCGTAAAAATCGCATTTTACGCGCAGCGTGTCATAAAATACATTATTAAAATCGCGCGCAATTGGCAGGATTGAGGTGAAGTCCTCCACATTTATTTCTCCTCGTTCTGCCGTAAACGACGAAAGTCCTTTCTCGAATCGATCGAATTGAAAAGATTTATATGCTCGATCTGTTGATCGATAATGTTTTTGTTTTTTTTTTAATTCGCGTCGACAGTCAACAGCAATCGCGACAATGAGTTTGATTTATAATCGAGAGAAAAAAGGTAATGATAAAATTGATACGCGTTTCACTTATTAATTATCGCTAGCGTATTTATGTCGATTCCTATATGATAAGCGCGAGCGTACAAGTGCAATGAAAGAATATGGAATGATCCGAGACGGTTTATCGAATTAGTGATGATTGTCTTTTAATAAAATCTCATGGAAAATATAAAGTCGATTTTTGTTTTCCTATGAATATTCCCTGCATCGTTGGTATTATTTTACTGCAATTTTATTCATTTAAATTATCGTTTCCATACCACGGAAATGGTCGTAAAAATCAAAACGCAATTTATGCTGTAGTCTTGTTCGAATTTAATTTCTACAAACGAAGAAAATTTTAAAATTTCGAAACATAATGATAATTAAACATAAAAATTATTAATTTAACGACTATGGAGAACGTTAAAATTATTTTTAATTATTCATAAAATATTGCATTTCGTCTCAATCGCATACTCAAAATTTCCCAGCTATTACTATCGATGGGAATACAAAAATAAAAATAACAATTGTAATACAGCGAAAGGCATAAATTTGTTATTTATGAAGCGTAAATGAATTTTTAATTTTTTTAATATTATTTTATTCGTAAAGAAATACAGATTACTTCAATGGAATAAAACGAGACGAGTGAGTAGCACCGATACCGGGTCTACCGTGTTTAACGGGTTTGTACGTGACGGAAAACTCGCCGAGGTAATGACCAATCATTTCGGGCTTGATTTCCACCTGATTGAAGGTCTTGCCGTTGTAAACACCGACGATCGAACCGACCATTTCGGGAACGATAATCATGTTGCGAAGATGAGTCTTTACGATCTCCGGCTTCTCGTTGGGAGGAGCTTCCTTCTTGGCTTTGCGCAGTTTCTTGACGAGAGCCATGGGTTTTCTCTTGAGACCGTGAGAGAAACGCCTGCGAGCGCGAGCGTGCAACAACTCCATGAGTTGCTCACTGGAAAGTAAGAATTTATCATGAAATATGATTAATTTCATGATAATAATCATGAAATAATTTGTGTATTATTGTCAACCCAAAATCTGTCATTGTACGAATTTTTTAAAATTTTGGCGGTTTATTAAAATCCATTCTGGAAGAACTCAATACTCAAAGCAATATTATCAGATCAAGATATTTCTTCCTGGATTTAGAATTTTGAGTAATGTCAGAGAAGAATCAAAAAGGAAATTGTTTAAGGGGTTGAGTTTTCTTCATGCCTACTATTTTAACGTTAGTCATTGGATAGCATTAGTTCGACAAGTGACAAAAAATAGCGGAAGACAGGCAACGATGTATAGACATTTGGAGGCATCTGCGATTCATAAACGCATACGAAAGGTTCAGACGGAACATATCGTAAAGTTTACAGCCTGGATTTTTTTAAATGTTTGGGAGAAGAACGGAGAGACAAACAAACTAACGGTTAAGGAGATCAGCTGGCGCAAAAGTTTTTTGACAGTCCTGCGTATAGGCAAAATATATATTTTTTTTTGTTTTCAGAATATTGAAAGAACTTGGTCAACGTAATTTATATTAAACCGGCCATGTTGTTAAAAAGTTGGGTTAGGTGTAGGTTAAAAAACTTCAAGATTAAAATTACTTACTGGGACATGTCGAGGAGTTGATCCAAGTCCACCCCGCGGAAGGTGAACTTACGGAAAGTCCTCTTCTTCTTGAGAGTTTCATCGACCTGTTTTAATAAAAAAAGAGAATCAAATTGATATCGAAATTTTCCTTAACGCCGGATTATAATCTCGATGGAAAATCTCTGGAAATAATCAGCCGGCTCGAAGGCTGAACGTCACGAAATTCAGTTGCACGACATCCCAAACTTTTCATCCCAAAGATTCCGAAGATTTTCGCGGATTTCGAAACGTTTAACGCGAATGCATACCTCGGCCATGTTTACGTCTGTCTCGGAAAGAACGAGTCGTCAAAAGAAGGCAAACCGGAATGGCGTCTATGGTCACGAAAAAAATAATGCTTTTGGACGACAAGATGGCGATCGAGCGTTGAGATTTGCATGTCGCTTGGTGTGGATGAGAGAATGACCGAGAGATGGCGCTCGTGACGTGTCGTATAGGGATTTTTCAGACTGCTGGGCTGCGTTCTGAATCCCTACTCGAGTCAACTATAGTTAACTCGCGTCGTTATAATTCTATTACTATAGTTATACTATAGTTGACTCGAGTTGGGTTTCAGAACGCAGCCCTGTGGGTTCAGCGGGCTTTAATGATGCATTTTTTGTCCAGAACACCGGATTGCCTTAAAAATTACAAAATTTCCCGCCAACCGCCAAATAGATAATATTTCCACCAGAAACCTTACAAATCCACCAGATAAAGCCGGAAAATACGAGTTGGCATCACTGGTCCGGAATAGCCGGCAACTCTGGACACGTGTAATTATTTTGAAAGGTCTCGCACGTGTTTTCCGGCATTTCGCGTCACTAATTTTACCACATTTTCCGTCATTTCGCGTCACTATGGAAACAGAGAAAGATCACGTTTCTTTCACAACCGCCGCAGGTTTTTGTCCCGATTGCGGCTCAATATTGCCGCTTCTCGGTGACACGGGCGGTGTTACTTGTTACGCTTGTAAGAGAAAATGGGCTGCTTACGGTACGTACACGACCCAGCGTATTATCGTATTTAACCTTTCATGTAACAATTGTCATTTGACTTTTGACATAACCTATAATCACACAATAACCACATAACCTACAACTCGCCTGCAATCTATAACCTATTGTTATTAGAATTTTACGCTTTCTCGCGGAAAAACCAATAATTCCACTTTTCCAGGAGCTCATTTGTTTATAGTTATTTTTTGAATGGATGAATTCCAGAAACATTGTATTTGAACATTTTATCGTAAACTATAAGCTTTGAGCTTTATTTATGAATTCATGCAAATTTTTAGGATGATTTCTATTTTATTAAGTCTTGGCTTGATTCGACATTACGATTCTAAAAACAGCGTTCTATCGACAAGGTCGAAAAGATCTGTAATCTGCGTAAGTTGTATGTTTGCTCTACCATGTTGACCAGTGGCGCAATCTTTCTTACATTCGTCGTGTTTCCATCGGTGTAGCACTTTCCCTAAAGGGTTCCTTAGTTCGGTTTTGGAACTTCTAAATTCCAGAAGAAACCGGTCGAGTTTGCGGACAAAAGACAGACATAACTATGTCACCCAGATGGACCTAAAGTTTAATCTTCTTTTGAAAGTTATTCGCTGTTCTCTCGCACCAGCGAAGGTTCCAGCTCTGCTTTAGCCACAACATAATGTAAACATAACATAAAACATATTGTGTTTACATTTCAAAGTTTTTGGGACCATGGAAATGTCGCACACTATCAACTTCAATACGAAAGAAACTTATAAGTCAGCCGAAAGCAAAGAAGACGACGAAGAAGAAGCGGACGGACCCATAGTCGACAGACAATGTCCGCAGTGTTCCAATGACAAAATGTCTTATGCGACTCTTCAGTTACGATCGGCCGATGAAGGACAAACCGTATTTTACACATGTACCAAGTGCAAGTACGCAACTTCCCGAATTAATTTATCAGGCTGTTACATTCACGCTTTTGTGTTTCCGCCGCTGATGCCGAACTCTGAATTTTTTTTAGATTCAAGGAAACGGAGAACTCGTGAGGCGCATCGTCTCTGCTCTTCTACTGCTGTAATTACTATAATTAAGAATACTATTGTAATATTCTTCACTTGATCTTGATTTCTGTTATTGTTGTATTATATTTTTGATAGCAAGTAGAAATATGTTTGTTTTATTCATGTTCCTACAAAAATTGAGAGAAACGTTCGAATGATCAATGCAAAAGTGTTCGAATGCTGTCTAGGCAACGATTTTTGCAAAGCTTTATTGTCACATCATCAAAGTCATTTTTTACGTCTCGTAATTTTATGACAGTAGTTGCGAACTTACGAAGACTTACATTCAATTACTATCACGCTTGCTGCTTTTTTATACACGACAGTACATCTTCAACGTCTTCCGCTGATCCCAAGAAAATCGGTGATCTCTGGTGAATGCTTTCGGGCGCTACATCGAGGATATCAATCTTTCCGGTTGTGGCCAGACCACCGGCTTGTGTCATTAGATAGGCCATAGGGATGCATTCGTAAAGAAGGCGAAGCTGGAACAACAGAAACAATTTATGTGAATCTTATTCATCGTTCAAGTCCTTACTGGATAGAACGTTGAGCAAAAAGTTAGTCCGAAATGGGGAAATCGTGGACCTACAAGTCTGGATCATGTCTTCTATGTTTAGTCTTAGAAATAATCTTTAAAGTTTGAAAATATCCATCTTGTTTCGACAGGAAACTCAACATTCTCAAGGATATTGCTTACTTTGCCATTCGGGTTATCCTTCGTAGCAGGATACAAAAATACACCTCCATATTTAATAGTTCTGTGCACATCGGCCACCATCGAACCGACGTATCTTGCCCCATAGGCTTTCCCACTGGCTGGGTATTTCTTAGATCGGATGTACTCCTTTATCGCTGGTTCCCATACTGCTTCGTAACCTTCATTGATACTGCAAACAAATGTCCATAAAGATTTATCATCCAAATTTCATCGTCTTTCGAATATTAATATTATATTTCGAGTATTAATATTAATCGAACTTATTTAAGTTCGATCGATGAGTCAGAATTATTATTTTTTTTCTAGTTCGTGAATTTTCTATTCAGCCCCTTATTTCTTCACTCCTCGACCAGGAATTATAATTATTTCCGTAGTCGGTCAAAATATTCGACACGTCTTTTTTTTAATTATTCTCCCGAGTCGCATATAAAAATCCCTTCGGGTCGTCAACTTCTTTTTCTGTTCGATTCAACTGAAATTTAAATTCCATTCGTCCAGAATTCGGTCTAAATTCTACGAAATACGTCCCAATTACGCAAGTACCTGTAAATATTGCCTCGCGTGGGCACGCGCATGTTTTGGTCCGTCAAAATAAATTCTCCCAGGGCCGGATCGTACATAAATCCGTTGACACCCCCGCCGATTGAAAGAACGATCATCGTCGCCGATCCATAGAGCGCATAACCAGCGGCAACCAAATTACGACCGCTCTGTAGAGCGTCCGCGACGGATGGTTCCCCCGTTGGATTTATTTTCTTGTAAATACCAAAAATCGAACCGACTGAGACCAAACAGTCGATGTTCGAAGATCCGTCCAGTGGATCGAAACAAACGATGTATTTTCCTTGTTTGTCAGTCTCGACCTCGATGACTCGTTGGTTCTCCTCGCTGACTAGGAGACACGTCGTGTATGACGATTTCAGCATGTTTATGAACAATTCATTGCTGAGAACGTCTAATTTTTTTACTTCTTCTCCTTGGACGTTTATGTTGCCGGCAATGCCATACCTGAAACGATTTATGGGGAATTGTTATCGATTGTTCTTCGAAAACGGAGATTCGAATGTGTGTACAGGGAATACGCGTCGGGAGGATGTGGAATTTGCTCTAGATTTCGTTCAACAACGAAGATGAACTCAAGAGCGCTCGGTTCGTCCGGATATTATGCCTAAACTTGCGATTAAGGGACCGTTTTAGCGTAAACTTAGCGAAAATGAATTTTTTACTCCCAAATGGAAAATTAAGATAAAAAACGGAGTTTTAATCTTCCCTAACAACTAATTAAACTATGGTTGCCAATTAGAAGTGTTAAGTTCTCCAATTCGCTTATTTTCTTCTCAATTAAACAATTCTTAATGCCATCAAACTATATATCGTTTTCGCAAGGTTGTCATCGACGATGTTGTCAGCGATTGCACTTCCACCGAAGGTCGCCACGAATTATCGCCGATTTATTGCCTACTCGACAAGTCGAATTTTGATCGACGAGCCTAATTGAGCCGCGAATATTCGAACCTTGCGCAACGAGAAGCCTAACCGGGTTTTAGACTTGTAAAACTTGTTTTAGATGTTTAAAACATATGTTTACTGTTTATCTTGACCGCTGGTTCGTAATAATAACCCCCCCTTCTCCCTCCGCTTATTCAAATACGACCCACGGTTATCAAAAAGATTACAAAATCGTAGGGTCAGTGAGGGCAAAGCGTTGTAAAAATAAAAGGTTGACTTTAGGCGATTCTATAACTATCATCTGAATTATAAAACATAATTTCGTGCTTGTTTCGTTAAACTGGACTTTGAGCAGAAACACGATTAAACTCTTAGCGAAAACAGATAAGTTTCTGCCCGTTACTAATAAATATTTATCGGTTACTTTTCTTTTACTTACAATGAAGTTCACCTTTTTTTCTGGCGCTTGACGTTATTGTAGCAATAATTATTTTGTATCTAAATTAAATAAAAGCTAAGGAAGTAAAGAATATTTCGTTCCAGATTTATTGAACAGCTCCAAGTACGAGTTCGATAGCGACATGAACGATCGCCATCAAGCAAGGGCGACATTAATATGTCGCACATCGCCTTAAGGCTGTATTTCTTGTCTGACCCCAAAACAAGAGATTTTCCAGAGATTTTTTTCATGTAAACAATATAATCCGATGAATCTAAAACCCCTACAATTCTCAATATATATTTATTAGCCTAAAGAAGGCAGAGTTAAAGTTTCGTGTAGAATTTCTGGAACTCTTCCGAGTTCTCGTATGTCATCAATCCTACATTTAAGGGGTTACATACACTTGTAATTTTCAAAAAATCGAACAGCATCAAATCGAATTATTAGAAGCTGCCAACGATGCGAACGGATTATTATATGGCCCTGGAATAGATGACTCCATGTAAGTTGAAAAAAAAACGAAATTTACCACTTGTAAAACGCTTTTGAAACTTTAAACGCGTTTTTCTCAAAACTATGTTTTCAAAATCGGTGATCAAGATTTCTCGAAAACGGCTGAACCGATCAGTCTCAAATTTTAACACAACCTTTTTAACTAGATTTTTTAGTAATTAATCGAAGATTTTTTTTCTCCGATAAATATTTTCCATTTTATAAACAATTTAAGGCTTAAATTTTCGTTCAAAATCGAGTCTTTTATTTTGAGAAGTCGCCATTTTGTCAAAAATTATTTTTTCGCTAATTCCTTCGATTAAATACTAGATAATGTATTATATTAACGAAATTTATTTGGTTTTTTCATTTCAGATAATCCGGTCCAGAGATATCGTGATCACCGCAAAATTGGTTTTTTTTGCGGAGCTCTAGGAGATCGGCGATAGCAACATTCGCGATGATTATTTTTACAAATAAAAAATATGTAAATATATTATAAGGTTATTATAATATGTACATCAATTTTCAAATTAATAAATTGAATAGTCTGCGCGAAAAAAATTCTTGAAAATCCGTCTTTTTAAAGGATTCTAACTGTATGTAAGGCCTTAATCATTTCCTACCACCATTCTCATCATTATCTTCATTCGTAATAACAAGATAAAAAAAAAAAATATCCACAAGTTCAGTGCTTCAATCTCCTCAACACCTAAATCCATGGCTTCCAAACAAAATTCCTTCTCATCACTACGTACAATAAGGTCTCGTTAATTTATTTCCGCTTATCAGACGGAATACCGAGTACTCACATATTAGCAATGCCGGCTTTCCTCACGGCAGAGCTAACGGCTTTTACCGCCGTCTGTATAGAATGCAGAAGCTGGGTCAAATCCCCCGTAGCTGTCGGCACCTTGCGCTGTTCGGCGAGTACAAAACGAGTCAACGTCATGCAATTCGAATCGAACGATGGCCCTCGGGAAGTCATTTTTTAAAGTAAAATCGAAGAAAAACACTGAGTTTAAAGAGCGTTGACGAAAGTCTTCGACGGGTTTAACGGCTGGCGATCGCCGACGAACTGTCTTGACGTTGCTCGAAACGTGGCGGAGATACGGCGAGACGGCCTTGACTGCGAAGCAACCGAAAAGTCTTGCGGGAGTAGTGGAGGCTGCTGAACGATATAGAATTTACAACACATACACACGCGTGCACGCACATTAATCCACAACTACGCGTGTGTTTATCTATAGATTCCGAAGCATGTTGGAGTTGCTAGCAAGTGTTGTCACTTTCATTCGGCTGTTGAACTCACCATGAAGCTGCGATAAATACGCGCACGTAAATATATGAGCTGTTCCACGGCAAATCGGTCAGCCAAAATGTGCTGATTCGGTTAATGATTTTTTTTTTCTTGGCATCCAAATTATTTAACTGAGTTTAAGAGTGTTGACAAGTTTACCGCATTTTGACTAATGTGGATTAAACATGGCGTAATTAGCTGCTGCCAGAAAAAAAAACGGATTGTGATTTATTGTCGAAATAAAATACAATTTAGATGATTTTGGTTTTTTTAATAATAATGAAACTTTGGTTTCGCAAAAATATTATTTTTTTTTTTTTTTCGAACACTATACAAACAAGCAAATATATTAATAACTTTTATAATTCAACAGGTTCATAATTTTCCGAAAAATGACAGCGATTAATCTAACGTTCAAACACGATTCCCAGAGTTTTTTCTTTACTGCGCATAAAATTAACATCTATATTATTTGTACTGACAATCGCTAGTTTTTTCGTTTGTGCACATTCGTTATTTGGTCTAATGTTAAAGTTTAGACTAGGTATTGCGCTGTACGCTAATTTAATTTCTGCTTTGGATGATACAACATGTGACAAAGTAACTTCGTTATAATTTTTTTTCTTTCGAATACATAAGTAGCTCACGGTAATAAGATATATCGGAGATAATTGAGTATTTTTGACACCCGGCAGTTTGGAATTGTGACAAGCGGTTAAATTTATAGCTTACGAATGAAACCTTAGGGTGCAGCTTCGACTCGTGGCAGTGTCGTTATTTCCTATACCTAAAATTTCGCTAAATACGTCTATTGTAAAACATTTGCTTACAGGATGAGACCCTGCGCAAAAATATCATTTGGTCTCGAGCAATTTCATGGAAATGCCGTTCGTAACATAAGTTTCCAATTTAATTCAAATCTCAAGCTTGGTTAAGTTTAATCTTAAATCAAAGATAATCGCGAACTCAAACTTGACTCGAAATGGGTCAAGTTTTTATTGATATGGAACTGAAAGGGTAGGTCTCGAAATCCAGAATCTCATTCTGCCGAAAACGTATATATAGATATAGTGGCGTAGCTCGCTTCACGCGTTGTACCGCGTGAAGATGGTTTTCGGCCGAATGAGACGCGGGATTTCGAGACCTACCCAACTGAAACTCAAGTTGCAGTCCAAGTCGAACCGAAGTTCGTATTAGAATATTAAATCCAAAATTTAGACAAACATTGAACATACGGCCGTGCTTATTACCCTCAATTTATCCGGTAAAATGCGTATTTCTTTCTATGGAAACTCACGTAATCGTGCGCCATTTTTTCGCCATTATAACACAGAATCGATATAAATTATATTCATCAAACTGGGGAATTAATGTACAAACCACTGACGGAAAAATCGTCAGCGTAGCGCATCCAGTACGTATTTGTTCTCGCGTATGTAATAGTTAGCGATTTTTACTTCCATTTATTAAATCAATAATTGATTGAAGTTGTGGAAAATTCGACAAAATATTATATTTGTGATTGAACGCATAATGTTGTTGGTTTTCGTCCCGCGAGGCGTATAAAATTTTAGGCACTTAATCATCTACATGTAATTTATTTGCTCCAGCAAAAACTACTCGAACGTTGTTTCACGCATTTGATATTATATCACGCGTAATGCTATGTTACGTGAATATATTTCTAGAGCACCTAAAGTCCTGGAATGTCACGAAAATTTTTTAATTGCTAAGCATCCGTGATAATATCGTCCTAATCACGTTAACGAGCTTAAATTTGATCTAAAAACATAGCCCTTGTTTATTCACGACGAATGTATCAATTTTTTGAAATTTTTGTTAAGACGATGATAAGATTTTCAAGATAGAATTGAATGCTTTATCCATTACGAAAAATGTCAGAGAAAATGCAGACTTAAATTATCGCATTTGACGACGTTATTTCTCTGATGGCATGATTTTATACATCGTCCGGTTTAGTACGAGATACAATCTAAGAATGATAGACGATATTCTTACAAACAAACGCACGTGCTGTTTTTGGTGTCGATTTGCGCGGCGAAATAAAATCTTGGCATGAAAAACGAGATGGGAAAAGCTATTGGGAAAATATCAGCACCGCTTCTTAGCAGCAATGAAATTCAGGAACCGTTCAACCCTAAGTTCTGAATCAGATCGGGGGGGTTGATAATGAGTAGGCCATTGCCGTACCATTATTGAGCATTTTCAAGAACGTTGGATTCCACGAACATATTCTTTTACTCAAATATTGATATTTCTCTGTCGTCAGTGCCGGTTAGATTGTTGCTCTTAGATCGACACGAATATGTTTCATCTATCTTCGTTCGTTTAAACAATTCTACCATGCAATATATTCGTTGGCCGCACGACGACTTCATAAGTTTAATCTGAAGATGAAATTAGTGTTAACCCAAATATTTTTCTAAACTTTAAGTCTAATCTCGAATTAAAACTCAAGTAAAAAAATAATGCACGTAGTTACGTTGAGTTAAACCAGATGTGAAGGTTCGGTTACGAGTGACTAAAATGTTGTTAACAATCCTGACATTCCATAAAAATTAGTACGATTTTCGAAAGCGACAATAAGATCCAAAAACAAGGCCGTCGTTGATGGCTTTACGAGAGTAGCGATTGCAGCAGCTTCGACGGTTTCGTTTTTTTTTTTTTTTTTTTATGTTTTGATTCGTTGGTAAAGATCGAACCTTTGGTCAGCATACGAATGTAAGTAACAGTCGCGTTTATGCAATGGAAGTTGCGTTTGCAGCGAGGGCAATCGCCGGTGGAGCGAAGGAATTGACGATGTCGATGACGCTGACATAAGTGCCGACTACCAGACCAATAACGCCGAATAGAATCAACAGAATATTTTTAACGAGTAAAAACATGTATGGACCAAGTTGATCGGGCCACAGGACGCAGATTTCGATTATAGCTGGAAAAGCTATTCCCAAAGCGGACAAACACAGAGCTCCGAAGAGAGAGATGAATAGTCCGAGTCTTGGTATCGAAATTGCCAATACGACTGTAACAAAAATATTGCTGTTTTTTTCAATCCGCTATTTTTTCCATCGGCCATTTTTTTAACGACCATTCATTGATAAATTCAACAATAAATATAATAATGCGAAAAATAATAATAATACAATTCTTTTTGATATAATACAATAATATATCCAAAAATGATATATACTCTATAACATTATTGTAATGTTATAGTATTATTATTGTTATTATATTATGATAATATTATTATAATATCATAATGTTCTCTACAACATATTATATAACCTATGTATGGAATTGGGGATATATGGTCTATGTATAGGCTGTATATAGTTTATACATAGACTATATATTCCCAATTCTATATAGAGTCAACGTATGGACTATGTATAATTTTTTCACGTGGGTTAAAGAAGACGCACGTGCAGGCTCAAATTTATCGACTTACACGTGACTAGAGTAACGAGGGTTCTGCAGACATATTCCCAAAAAACTTTGTGACTCTGGATACGATGATCGAGATACGTGTTCCAAATAATTTCCACCGGCACGTATCCTTGTAGTCCGTACGTTACGAAAATTGCGAGTGCGAACATTATTTTGATACATTGAGCCATTCTGGAATAAAAATAATTATTCACCGTAAATACGGTTTGACGAAATATTGTTGGGACTTTTAGTATGGATTGTAGCACAACTTACACTTCATCGTTCGGTAGATTTAGCGTTATGCTACCTTCAGCTTCAGCTCCGTATTTTATGTATCCGAAAAATCCGACGACAACGTAGAGGATGACAATGACTGACATACCCTTGTTAAGGACTCCGCAGGAACCGCCAAAGTGTTGAGGCGTTTTCATGTTATTTTCTAACGCGATTATCTAAAAATACCAGAGAATAGTGCTTCGATTAAATTTTTTCTGTGGAGTACGGTACAGCACTATCCAAAGAAACACTCGTCGATAAAATAAATCTCGCTGAGTTATTGGGACAACAAAATTTCCAACTTACCACGCCAACGGCTTCCAAAGCGAACAACGTTGTCCCGAAATACAATGAAAAATTTCTAAGCGAACCAAACATTTGCCGTTCGCTGATGGACGGTAAATCATCGAACACGTAAACCAACACCATGGCGAGTCCGATGAACGTGATAACGTTTGCGACACTCGAAAACGGTGCCAATAGTTTCAAGTTTCTCACGTAGTTGATCAGTATCAACGGTACTAACAGTATAAGCATGTGAATGTTGATGCTCAACGGTGCCCAATACTGATCCGCCACCTGACATCAAAGACGAATAAAACATATGTAAACAAATTACAAAGCGCGATGAGATTATTGGCTAACAGCGCTAATAGCATTAGTAATTATTCGTAATGCGTTCGATATACCGCGCTAGCTTCGAGGATGCGTTCGAGGACAGCGTCATACATGGACGATGCATTAAGGGACAATTGTTACACTCTACCTGTTGTATATTCGTTGCAATGAATACAATGTACACGCAACAGATGCCTAGTTGATACGCAATTAAAAACCCATCTACAATGCCTCTGAAAATAATCAGAAGCTATCAGTTCGTTCAGACCGAAGAGAAATTAAGCGTAGGTCTGCTAAACTAGTTTTGACCATTGGGTAGATGTTGGGTAACTGCCGATTATGGTGTTATGACGAACCGATATGATGGAAGCAAGGATTTAAGGTCCGGAATCTGGGTTTGATATGGGGTTGCAGGTTGCCCGATTTTAAGGGTCAGGTCGGGCTAGCATTAGGGCTGTGATATCCTCAGGGTTTTGCTCTCCAAAGGTTCTGAATCTCCGCTTACTCCGCCAGATTCGTGCATCTAAGTTCATCGAAAGGCTTCAACTTGGACAAGTTGTTTTTAATTAATTGACAGGCGGATTCGCATAAATGCCGATGTTATTATAGGTAGTCACATCGCCGTTTGAACAAAAGTAACAGTATGTACAATTTAAATGGTGTTTCGATCATTCCGGACGAGTAAGAATACGTTTTATTTGAGGGGGTACTTACGGGGCATAAGGAGCGAACCATCGGATGCATTCTGGTCCTTGCTCGAGAGCGCATTTCATGCTCATTGGATAACTAAGAATAGGAATTCTCAACCGTTTACATAGTTCATATTGAGCCTTGACAAGTACGTGTAAACAATATGTACACAAAACTCCGATGATTATCGTTGCTATTACGCCCGTAACGAGACCGCTGTTGTAGAACGCGTTGGGCATCGCGAGAATCCCGGTTCCTAAACTTCCCTTCAACAAATGAATGAGGGTCTCCGTGTTTCTGAAACAAGAAAATCATCGAAGTATCAATATTCGGGAACAGAACCAATCTGCCTCATTATCATTCGTCGTAATATTGTATATCGTTTTTAAAAAGATGTGCTGGATTAAAAATTCATCATATGTCGTGTACTTTCCGTTGAAGCGCGATATGGAAAATTAATAGAAGGTTGATTCGTTTCTTGATATCGAAATTGTTTGAATTTGATTCACTTACGAAGTCGGTGCTGGTCGGTTTCGATGTTTGTGCGGATCGTAGGGACTCTCGTCGTGGCCCGACGTTGGTGAAGCTGTTGCGTCTGACATGGCTGCCGTTGGCGCAGTTGCTCTGAAATGGAATTAAATTGAATTTCGTATGATTACGTTTATCCTCGATTTTTTAACGTTGAATGTTTTGATGGTGTTTAGTCGAGGGGGTTTAAAGATATTGAACTTGGTGAGCCATGTTTAACCTGACATACTGTCTACTTTGGAATAGTAAGTTTACATTATAAGGGGCAGCTCAGACTTGTGATTTTGAATACGTATTGTATTGATCTGGACTTAGCCATGTCAAATATGACACCATTATTGACTACGTCTTAATGCTTACTTGTAAGTATCTTGCGGACCTATAAGTTGCAAATTGATGGATTCCCCAGCTGGATTGTCCATGATCGTTCTCTTAAGTCGGAGAGTTCCCGGAAGGGTACCTAGAAAATTGGGGAAAACTCTTTCAGTTAGTGCACTTAGTTTATACATCATCAACACGTGATTTCAAGTCCGACACATTTTGATGTGTCCTAGGTGAACTTGATCAAGGATCTACCAAAAAGAAATCGATAATTGTTGCTGAATTATTTATCCTCGACCAGCAAGTAGCTATTTTTGGTTTATTATTAAGTTATCAATGTCCAATTAATTAATTTTATTCGTTCGATGCAGTGAGATTTTCGTGAGATTCATCATATGTCCACCTTAAGTTCAGCTCCAGTACTTTTTCTTTACCGTGGTTTTTGGTGAGAACTGAATTTTAAAAATGACAAAGAACAAACAAGACGAATGATGTAAAAATATTAAAGACAATTTCCGGTTCCTTGAAAAACCTCTAAGCAGCCTCTTCAGATTTCATAAATAATCTCCTGTAAGTCTACCTGGCGGAAAATTAATATCTATGCCTAAGAATAGAGTCTGGGTTCATTTAGATCACTGGAGTAATGAATGCATACTCTTCCGAGCCTCACAATGTTAAGTAGTATCTATCAATCTCTCCATTGTCGAGTCACGTCGTTTTATGTGGATCATCAACGGTTGTACAGCCCCCTTTGCCCTCAGCGGCTATCAATGAGCGGGGTCTCGACTTAATTCCTAATTCTCTTCATGAGGTTCGACAGTCCGAATTGATGTCCGGTTCGCTAATAATATATACGATGCGGTACGTGCAACGTCCGTATGGTATTGTTACGCACCGAGGCTGCGCTCTTATGGAGTACTAGCATTTATCCGCGACTTCGTTCGCGTAGATTTCACGTAGATTTCGCGTAGATTTCGGATATAAATCGGCGACCGAAAAACCCCAGCTTCCCATAAGTTTGTGCCTCTATTAAAAATATATGGTAAACCGACCGTACGGGGAAATTGAGATATAGTTACTCTTATTATAGTAATAATAAGAGAAAAAATTCCATTATTATTACTGATATATCTAATCTATATGAGTGATATATCTGAAAATTAGTATACTATTTCAATAATTCTATATATTCTATAATTTCTGAAAGTGTCGATAGCTCTAGAAACTTATTTATGTAACCTATGTGTCAATAATTACCGTATAGGAAAATAGATAAATATTCACCCTCATCGTAGTAATAGTAAGAGAAGTCATTCTATCATTATTATTACTGATATATGCAATCTCTACAACTATACAGCTATTGAATTAATATGCTTGAACAACAGTATACTACATAAGCTATTTCTATAATTCTATAATCTTTAAAATTCTCGATAGTCCTAGAAGCTTATTTCTCCGTAACCTATGTGTCAATAAACCGTTGTAATTCAATAGAAAATCAAGTATTTACGTTTACCTAAGCCAAGGGATGAATATTTCACCGGTATTTATTCCAATCGGAATTTTTTTTGCAAAAATTGTGCTACCCAAGTTACCTTCGAACGAATCAAATTTACATTAAATCCGAGAAATCACGAAATATCTCATGTCGTATTCACGTAATTCAATGGTAGATCTTCGCTGGTGTCGTAGAAGAGTGTGGTAGTCAGTTTTACAAATTTCCACTGTGTCACGTTACATTGAAATCTAATCGGAATCGTTAATATCGATGCTGATGGACCGCGACCCTATTTCCAGTACGTTTCCCAATAGACCCTTGACCATAGCGATTAAGGTCCGTCGGGACAATGACGGGGCGGCAAAGAGACGCTGAATCGAGAACTCTGCCAATGAAATCATGGATACGAACATTCAGCGCGGGAGGACGGAATGATTGCCGTCAATCTATGCTTTGCTCAACTCGTATCGCTCGAACACCCCATATAGCCACGGTTGCCGAGCTTACAACGACGATCGGTGCTTAGATTGAGAATTAGACATACCGATCGCATCGCGTATGATCAATGTGAGAGCAAGGTTAGCCGTTAACACGAACAATCATGCTGATGATTACGCGCTTCCTGCAATCACACTACCGATCCGGACAATTTCAATAGCCACTTTACAATCGAATTAATCGTTCGGTCGAAAAAAATTTCGTCATGATACGACATATCCGTTGACAAAGATTTTTTAAATCAATGGCGACTGCAATCATTTTTGTTAATTATTTTGTTATATTAATTTCGTTCTACCGGCAAGTTTTGAATTTCTTCTTTCGCCAAAACAATGTACTTATCTCGTTATTTCGATTCATCGCAGCCCCATTCGCGATCTGACACTAATGCCAACGTTTCTTTAATTTTTCGAATGCAGAGTCGTGATTTTTAAGGGCGCGTCTGATCACACGAGGATTTATTCACTGCCGTTGATCGAATATGGATTAAGTTATCGGTTTCGAGTTTTGATTCGAGCTCACCTATATCAATAGCACTTATTCGAACCAAATAAAAATTAATCGCTGGGCCTGTTCCGGAGATTGAATAACTTAGCAGGGCTGAGTTTGAGTTAATCTCACGGACACTAATGGTGGAACAAGCGTCGATGGCGGCGGCAGCGGGGCTACGGCCGTGCTCTTCTAGCGACTGCAGTCTACTGACGAGGATCACTTTATTTCTCTCAACAAGCTGCACTCCGGTTCATACACATCACGTGATTTACGAAGCATTGCTCTTGACGCCTTCTCATAAATCTCTTATTCCCTTGTCATCTAATGCCGGGATTCGTAACTGTTGCGATATTATTATTCAAAGATTTCCATCTATTAGTTATCGCGTTTCTTCGGGATTAATTGCTCCCTGAAGGCGGGATTGCGGGAGAGCCGACCACGTTGGAGGAAGGATATCGAGTTTGGATTGTAGCGTCCCCTAAAGTTGGGGATCGAGGGATCATTCTAATGCGACGGGATAATTATTGATCTATTTTTTAATTTTTTAAGGTGATAAATGATTCTAAAACGAAAGAAATTTTTATATTCATTCGCTGTTTTATTGACCTGGGAATGAAACTCGACGTATTGTTTCGTTTTGTTTTGGAATGTGATGAATATTTCGAAAACGAAAGGGAATTTTATATTCATTTGCTGTTTTATTGATCTGGGAATGAATCTTGATGTATTCTTTTCTTTTAAAATGTAATAAATATTTCCATACCGAACGAAAATTCTGTATTTATCGAATTTGCTATTCATTAATTGCGTACTTGTTGCACAGTTAATCAAATATGAGCCAATTTTTTGAATTACGAAACATATTTCTTGATGTGAAATATACGTCACAAATCTAGGATCAGAAAAATTAGATTGAAATAATAAAAAAAAAAAAAAAAAAAAAAAAACGTTTTACCCAACTCAATATTTATGCTGTCTATATAAAGCACGGGATTTTGCATTCGCGGCAGAATTAATCGAACTGCGAATCGGTTAATTATCAAAATACAAATATTAATTCGAAATCAATATCCTCCTGAATTATTTTTTTTACGAAGAATTTTACTTAGCTCCTTTCTGACTCCACCAACCCATCCGGTACTTCTACAAGGCTGGAATAAACGCACATGGCTCTCATCGATTAATTTCGCTAGGTCGTCGCACCGCATTGTATAGGTAACTACAGTACGAACACGGATTTTCATTTTCCTCCCAACGCCTCGTCAGACTATCGACGGACCATTTTCCAGTTTGAGGTTAATAGAAACAAAATTTCTCTAAGTAACGAAACCCCCAAAGCCGCTCTTGGTTTTTTTTTTATACTTATTAATGATCTGTGCAATCTTTTTGCTTGAGAAAATGTTTAGAGAAGTAGAATCATCCACCATAAGGCACCATTTTTTTAAAGCCTCATCATTGGATCAATCAAAATCTTTTGTTCTTAAACAAAAAAACGAAAAAGAGGCTGAACTGCTTTTGACAAACGAAGAAGATCGAACAGATTCTTGTACTTGTTTATTAGAACAAAACGCATCAGAAAAATAAACAACAAATCCCAAGCCTGGCACGTTATAAATAATCCCTCAATGTTATTTCGGGTAATTTTTTTCCATCCATCACACACGCCGGTATCAAGTTGAACCCTGAAATACCGCATTTTCTCCCGTAAAGTAGCATCAAAGATTTTAAACCAAACAAAAATCCGTTGAATGTCAGAGAAATAACATTTTTCTTGATTCCATAAAAACTCACCCTTGAATTATATATAAAATCGATTGCACCGGTCGCTGATCCAACCCGAGAAAGCCCTTTTCACATTGTAACACTCCGAGCCTGCCTCGAAACGACGTACCGCCCTTCGGTTGTAGAAAATTTATCGCGAATTAATTCATATTGCCGCATGATCGATGCACCGATAATTACTCCGATTTCTTTTTTGGAAAAACAAGGAGCATCGCTCGCCCCAAAACGATTGCAAAAAAACATCGTGATTTAAGAAAAACGCTCTTGATCCATACGGTTTGCTCGAAGCAAGGTCGCGATGGCGGACACTCGGCATCTGCAATTTACCAAGCCGTCGCGGCGCCTTTTCCGAGCTTGCGCAAACCAGGCTTATTTCTATATTCCGTTCTTGTAGTCTCTCGTACGCTGATAGCAAATTCCAATAGCAATTTTTTTAAATCCCTCTCGGGCGATACACGCGGTAGTCGTATGACAATTTTGACTATCCTGTACTCGTATGATACTCTGTCGAAAGCATCTGGATTAGGGTGTTTCGGAACAAAAAAAAATCCGATTTTACCGGAAATTGACTATTTTTAATTTTTTATATTTAAAAACTTTATATGTCATATCATATTCTATGTATTATACATTATATATTGTATTTTATATACATTTTTTTTTTCTCTCGGCGAAATACCCTAATCTAGATAAATCCCCCGTGTCTCGTTTTCGATTGGAAAAATTGATGGAATAGTTATTTCAAAATATGGCTGATTCGTCGTTTCCGGATTGAATTGTTTAGATTTTTGCATTTGGGATAATAATATACAAAATTATATAGGCGTGCTGCAAAAAATACCAGAAATAATCTTCCTGGACTTACTACCGAGTTTCCGATTGAACTGTTAGTGCTAAAAAAAATACTACAATGTCGTTGATATTCATATATTATATTTATTTTTTACACCTTATTTTCCTACGAATACGTTTGTGTAATTATTATTCAACAATTATGCGTATGTTGTAATAGGCACCGAATATATCTCACCAAGTTCGTGACTAAACCTTGATAGTATTTCAACGATGGAATACCAACAGTTTAATCCAAGCCAAATCGCGAGTCTCGCTCCCTTATTTCGCAATTTATTCTCGATTAACTTAGAGATAGCGTTTTGGATTAGATCATTTATAATTATAAAAACAACGGTATCAACAAGATATTTACAATGTATCGTCGAGCTGGGCCGATTTTGTTCACAATATGGCCAAGTTAACAATTTATTAACGGTTATATCGTACCTATCTCCGGTATGTCCTGCTGTACACGTTTATAGGAACTTGTATTCTATTGTGGATTACGTAAATCGACGCCTACTTAATTGTAATATGATTTCGATATACGATAAGAAGCTATTCGTTGTGTGAAAATTGATACATCAGTTTTGTAATTTTCAGTCTGTTTAATAATTGATCATTTTAACGCAACAATTTGAAATTAATTGATCAATGATTTTTCGTGCTTTTAGGGTGAAAATGGACTAGTCAACAATTTAAAAAAATGTCTTCAATCAGAAGCTGGAGTCAATATTTGTGTGTATGTAATAAATCTGCTATCAAAACGCCATTTTCAACCGAAAATGGTGGACTTGCCGAGAATTTCAAAAAGTTCACACCTTAAGGTTCGAAAATACCGAATTAGAATCAATTTTCACACAATCGCGGGCTCTGTTGGTGCGGTCCGCTATGTTGACGATAAAAAATATTTGGTCCTCAGTTTTGTAATCACTGACGTATATAAAATCCGTGCGATCGAAGCTCACTAAAGATCAGTAGCGAGAATATACATTGTAGGGTTAATAATACAATTGTGATTAACACAATGGCTCCGTGGTAATGAAAATTGAGTGTGAACGTATGTCATTACGTTCCTTGATCGCAAAATATAGTCTATCAATTGCAAATAAATTTGGATGAAGGCATAAAACGCGTTTTTTTATATATATACACCGGATTCAGCCGCGGTAGGCGCACTTTAAACGTGCGGTCATGGTGCTTTTGTGAAATAAATAATGCATTGAAACTCGAAATATATTTTTCATGGGCCCAGAGACCAGCAATATATTCAAATTAAATTAATTAAAAATCATTTTTCGATAAAAAAAAAACTGTGAATAATTGTTTCCGAGGAACAACAATATTTTTTCTTTACAAAAAAATGTTTCATCCCCTTAAAGGTCCGGAAAAAACATTATTCGAGGCAAAAATAATTTTTATTTTTTTTCCTACCATGTTCGGAAAATTGTCAATAATTACGATGCCTCAAGAAAATTCGCGTAAAGTTGGAGCAATGGATGATAAGAAACATAAATTATCACCCTTCTTATCACAGAGTACTTTAGCTCATCAGAGATGAGCGAGTACTTGACACTTCGAATTAATAATTCGTCGTATAAAACTTGTACGGAATACTTCGTTATTCGTTCTAACGATTTGATATCTCACAATTTAAAACAGTATGGAAGAATTTGTATTGTTTACAGGATATAAGAAAGATATTTTCAAATAAAACCCGACTGACAGTTTTAAAAAACTAAAAAATTTCGATAGAGTCTGATTAATAATTTTTTTCTACTTATTGTCGCTTTACAAAGACGATCCAACTTATAACATGAATGACAATAACGTTAACTCTTTCAAATGATTCGAATTCTAAATAATTCCTCATTCAGTAATGTCGCAAATATCATAAGCCGATCATTGAAGAATGACAACATGATATCTCCACAAAGATTAAATAAACGAGTTCGTAATTTGGTTATCAATATTTAAACATCGATGATATATTTAATGACTCGCATAAACGGGCAGGAAATAATATTTAGGGCCTGCTAGCTCTCGCGTTTCTTACGGCTGCTTATTGACTCTTTCGCGGCATTATCAGTCGCGCTATCTCTTATCATTATTCCAGCGGAAACCAATTCATCCATCGTTGAATTGCCAGATGTTTCTCTGGCTCGTCCCTTCCGGACAATCTCCAATCGTCCCGGGAGATCCCCTAAATAGCCCTGGCGAGCCACTTGAGCCAGTCGTTGTTTAAGTGACCGTGATTTTCAAATGATCTTGCACATTAATCGTCATAAGCCACTGTCAGAATTTGGAAGTAATTTCGCAGGAATAAATATCGTGAGATAGATAAAGATCGATCGAAGTTCAACGACCCAAACGAACCTAGCGAGCCCTTCAAAATCCTGATTTTATTTCTTCTACTGATTATGCATACATCTTTTAAGACGAACCGCAAGTCTATGCGTTTTTATCGTGTTATCCTGATCAATGGCATCGATTCGGGCTTTTCAAGTTATATCTTTGCGTTTCATATTTCTTTGGGTTTACTCGATGTCGTACTGTGAATTAAGGGAAGCCCGAAAAACCTCTGAATCCAGAGGAAAATGGCTGATCCGGCGACCCCGATCGTTATTGAAAACTCAACGCGCCACCACGTGACATCCGTTGGTGGATTTAGCGACGTGTCACGTGATCCGTATGGGAAATTTTATTAGCCCGTGGATGTATCGTTGAGCTTGAGTTTTCTTTGTGATATTATCGCATCCCTCTCCCCCCACATTCTCACGTACTCGATTAGTACGTGTTCGAATGATCGACGAAATGGTTGACATGCGATCGTTTTGTATTAACCAAAACTTTCGATGATCTTGCTCAGACTCGTGTAAGTACCGACTATCAGACCCAAAACCCCGAAAGCTACGAGCGATCCGTTTTTCGCGACCATGAGGATTCTTCCGTTGCGATCTCGGATTTTCCAGTAAGTGCAGCATTCGATTATCGCGGGAAAAGCGAGGCCCAACGCTGATAAGCACAATGCTCCGAAAAGAGAGATGAAGAGTTCCAGTTTGGGTATCGCCACTGCGAGGAGGACTGGAAAATAGACGGATGGTGATGTGATTATTGTTGTGGATGGTTGATTGACGTTTGGGGTAGAATGTGGGGGTCGAGATTTTGTAAGCCGATGGGGAGAACCGATTTGAATGCGGAGGAATCAATTGGCGAATCGTACGTAGACAATTTAGACTGGTTCACGAAAAATGTTTCTATATTCTTCGGTGATATACCCTTAAATGATAGTTTGGGTCCTTAAAAGTATCCACGTAAAATTTGAGCAACGTAGCTCATGCGTTAGAGGTCCCGTTATTCGATTTAGCCTTATTAATGACAATTGTCCTGATATCTCCCGAATTATGCAATTTACGAGAAAATGTTAAAGACCTCGTTTTATTGAGAGTTTAATTTCTGAGAAGAAAAGTTCAAGGTTTCAATTTTGTCGAGAACAGGAAATTCATTGAGATTGTTTGAAAACTAATGTGAAATATTAAAAATTCAATATATATTATTATTTTCATAACAAATTAATATTGTCAATTTGAGATTCTTACGGCAGAACGATTTTTTATGTCAATTTTTCCTTAATTATTCGAGAATTTTGTAGATATTTGAATAAATATTCTCCTTGCGACCAAATTAATAAAAACTTTTTTTTTGTAAATTGAATTCTCAATGAAACAACTTTTTAACAATTTCTTGTAAATAGCTCAGGATTTCTTGATAATAGTTCAAGAGATATCGCGAATCTTGTAAAAAAAAAGTCAAAATCGAATAGCGTGACCTTTTACGCTCGAGTAAGATTGCACAAATTCAGGTTACTGGATACTTTCAAAGACCCAAACTAACAATTAAGGGGGTAGCTCCGAGAAAAAATGAAAGTTTTTGAAAATTTTAAACAGTCCAGTACGACACGAGCAAAAAGAAAACTGGTGTTTTTACTTACATGTAATCAGCACAAGTACGGTCCTAACCACGTATTCCCAAAACGTCTTACGCGTATCCTTCTGTATCTTGTGAGATATGTAATCGTTCCACACGATATCGACGGCAACGTAACATTGAAGCGCGTGCGTCACGTAAATCGCCAAGGCTAAAAGAATCTGCACGATCTTGGCAGCTAAATCCGTTTTTTCCAGATTAAGCGTCACGCTTCCTTTGACAGCGTCACCGTAGCACAAATATCCGAAAAAACCCATACCAACGTACAGAGTTATTATGCACGCCATTCCCACGTGAAGAACTCCGAACGGGCTGCCGAATGATTTCGGTGATTTCATTTCATTTTCCAGTGGCATTATCTGAAAAAATTAACAATATTATAAGTTTCAAATATTTTCTCGATCAATTAAATACATTGTTGAAGAAGATCTTACGAGGTTTTGATGGAATTATAATTTGATTTGATAATATGACAATATTAATAAATATTAATTATAAAATAATAATAATATTAATATAAATATAATATAATATATTAATATATAATATTATATGTAATAATAATATATAATATTATATATTAATATATTATATTATATTTATATTAATATTATTATATGTAATAATAATGTTATTAAATTTAATAACATAATAATATAATAATAATGTGTGTGTTATATAATGTTATTATAGGTAATAATAATATATAATATTATATATTAATATATTATATTATATTTATATTAATATTATTATTATTTTATAATTAATATTTATTAATATTGTAATATTATTATTATTTTATTATTAATATTTATTAATATTGTAATATTATTATTATTTTATAATTAATATTAATCTTAATATTAATATTAATAATAAAATTGTATGAATAATTTAATTAATTTAATTTAATAATAATTTAATCGAATGATGTACGTACGATGCCAATGGCCTCCAGAGCGAAGAGAACTGTTCCGAAGTAGAGCGGAAAATCTTGAACTTTTCCGACGGGTTCGCGATCTTCGAACGACGGTGTTTCACGGAATATGTAATAGAGTATGATGCCAAAGCTTACGAAAGTCACGGCATTGGCAATTGTCGAAAGCGGCGCCAAGAACTTAAGATTTCGAATCCAATTGATGAAGATGAGCGGTAACAGTATCGCCAACATGTACCATTTGACGTCAACCCGTGGAACCCAGTCGCTTAAGGCCTGAAATCGTGTAATTCAATTAAGAGTCGTCAACGACCGTGAATCCAGCGAATTAACGGTTCTCGTCGTTGGGATCTTTGCGGAACTGACGCAAGGCAATGTTGAAGTTGGTTAATGATTCGGTAATTAAATTATATCTTTTTTTTTTAAGAATTGCTAAATTGCGAGGAAATAATACGTTTTTTATGTTAAAGTATTGAGTAAGTACGAATATTCGTCTAACTTCGGTTTTTAAATAGATTCGTTCAATTTTTTGCCATTCATCGTTGACATAAGTTCAATAGTAATGTGACCCCTTGAAAGTTAAAAATCGTATTTTATATACGCTATCGAAAATCGACAGTGTTAAAGAAATTCACCAAGTTCAAAAAAATCTAACGTGAATTCATATTTAAACTTCTATTCTATTTAATTAACATCCTATTTTTTATTCGAATCGATTATCAATTATTTCTGTCTTTATTTACCGCCTCGATATTTTCGGCGATGAAGACAACATAAACGCAACATGCTCCAAGCTGATATATGAGGAGAAACGCGTTGACGACATGCCTGAAAGAAGGTAATACGTTTAATTACTTCTTGCGTAATTATACCGACAAGGAAGAACACCCAACTATCCGCCTCCGATTTGATCCGTTTCGATGTATAATTTTGAGCATGGAAAAATAAAAGACAGGAATGCATTTTTTATACATAGCCTAATTTATATTAAGGGTGTAAAACCGCCCTTCAAAGTTATGGAATAATTTGTTGAAGTATAAAGTTTTCAGCGAACTTTTTCACTTGAAAATCAGTGAAAACTTTGTCAAGTTTAAATTGATGTTATCAACCTCGCAGTATGATATTGCTTTTTAATGATGACCCCCTCGAACGCGGTGAAACTTCCGCCATCATTTAAATAATTAAACTTCCGGCCTCTCGTTCAAGTCAAATGTTTAGGTTTTCTGATTTATCAATTCAATCGAATGGTATGAAAAAATATATCGAATCATGCTTCAAAACGAATTAAATTAGAGACATACACTAGGATTATCTCCCTTTCGGGCCATTGAGGTTGCGATGAAAGAGGCAAAAAACTTACACCGAAGCACTGGCGAAACCTTTGAATATCGCTGGACCTTCGCTGAAAGCAGCCTCGGCAGTGGCGGGATAAGTCAACGAAGGTACTCTTTTTCTTTTGCATAACTCGTACTCCGACCGTATAAGTAACCTTATGCAATAGGTACACAACAGACCTATTATTATCGTTCCCACAAAACCAACGACATACCCGCTGTTTTTGAACGCTTGTGGCATTGCCAGAATTCCGGTACCTAAACTGCCCTTAAGAAGATGGAACAATGTCTCCAAATATCTGTAAACGAATGTTAAGAAAGACGTTCTTAATACTGTTGAGACGATCGGAATTTGTGGTAGATTTATTTGACATACGTCGTTGGGTGCTCGACGTCCCTGTGCTGATAAGGGTCGTAGTCGGTCTCGAGTTCTTTGGCCCTTCTTCGCTCGTCACCGCGGTCGACCGACCACACGCCATTTTTAACGCCATCCAACTGGTGTCTGCGGAAAGTTATAATTAATACTTTGATTGTCATCAACGATGTCATAGATTTCACGAGTCAAACATTTTGGTCCCTTTATGAAGAAATCTATGATCTGGAGGAAATATTAATTGTTACCAGGATTTTGATGGCAACGTGCTCAAAATACTACCGAAAAACCAGAAATCACATTTGCGAAAAATATTCACTGATAAAATAATACGGACCCAACATTTTGTTCGTATCTCTAACTTTACAATTCTAAAAACTATTTCTACATAATATAGATAAAACCGCTGACATTGAATTTGAGAATCGAGATAAGGGCATCAGAATAAATGAATAAACTACAGAATCAATGAGTGGCACTGTTTTGACAGTCTCCATGTTGGATATTTAAGGCTGCCATAGACTGTGAGCGTATGGGCTATGATGGTGTTATATTGTGTCTAATTTGCCGTCTTCGCTGTCATGACACTTTAGTGCTACGTAAATTGTTTCTTCGCTGTCACTTAAGTGCGATTTCTCAATTCAACAAAAAAGTAATTCCAATGTCATGACCTTTAACGCAACAAATGAAATAGAATAAACATTAAAATATTCGCGAGCTTATCATGACAGTTGTGGCCTTCACTTTAAGTTAATTTTTTTTTGCCAACAGAGGGAAACTCATGTCCAGCGAAACTCGATATCGATTCACGGTCCTTGGTACAACGTACCGAGCACGTTGCATGGCATTACCCGCTTCGTATTGAATAGGAAATAGGCAACGGCTGCAATTATGGAAGATATGTATCACACCGTCAATGCTACAGCGATGTATGCAGGCACTCGGTACTGCACTCTTCGTTGCTATTCGACGTGCACGAACACCGCAGGCTGTCACGATTCAGCGAAAAAAAAACAACACGGGATCTATTCGGGGAAATACATGTAAGAGTTATATTTTACCCATGTTCCGGGCTCGTCTTTTCGGCCGAACTCGCTCGTTTTTTCCAGTCGATTGCATCCTGAAACAAATAAAATTAATATTGACATTAATAATTATAGATACGGATTATTACGTATTATTATTATTATTATTATTATTATTATTATTATTATTATTATTATTATTATTATTATTATTATTATTATTATTATTATTATTATTATTATTATTATTATTATTATTATTATTATTATTATTATTATTATTATTATTATTATTATTATTATTATTATTATTATTATTATTATTATTATTATTATTATTATTATTATTATTATTATTATTATTATTATTATTATTATTTTTTTTTTTTTTTTTTTTCTCTATTACCAAATGGAATCTTTCTTGAGAAGGTCATTCATTAATAAAATTCGAGTCCATCTGGATCAATGATGAGCTCAAAAATGTATGAAATTAGCCATTTAAAAAAGAATGTACAATGTAGCACTCAAACAAATTTGCAAGAAAAAATATTGCGCAGTGCTAATTTATTATCGTTGACCATCAACACGGGTAGGCGAAGGCGGTCGCTTTTCAAATGGTTATTTCGCGCGGCGACAGTGAAAATTACTTTTCCGAATGATAAATCAATTTTCAGACCTTCTTCTTTGCCAGAAGCTAAAAATAGAAAAAAACTATTTGCGATATCGCATAAATAATTGCGGTTGGGCATTCGTGCTCGCCGATAATCCTAAGAAGCGGAGAAAAAAAAAATTATTACCGTTACGGAATCAACGAACTGCAGAAGAAATGATTTTTTTTCTTCCAACGCATCGTAAAATAAAATGTTTTCAAACGCGTCGTAAAATAAAATTGCATTAACTAGCGCGTGCCCCACTCATGACTCCGCAAGCGTATCCTGATATGGCATTGCGCAGGTAAATCCACTTTCCTGTGTCGTCCACCGTACGGTGGCCGGAAGGGCGGGGAGGGGAGAAGGGGGTGGCATTAACGGGCAACATACTATCCTGTTTACCTTGACACTAAGCGTTGCACCGTGCATCTATGCATCGTTCACATCACCGATCGTATCTAACGAACGGTCAGTTCCGCTTCTACTGGAATCGTAATAAGCGCAAATGATATAAACGACCCGCGCATTCCAATGACGAATAGATCATTTAATTTTTATTCACGAACGATCGCTGAACGCCCTCCAACCGGTTGCCATTTTTTCGAGTATGGGATTTTTTTTTAATTCTCCATGTTTCCACTTTTTACATACGTTGGGCATAGATAGGGGTCAAGGATTAATTCGGGAATCTAATTGAGTATGTATTTATGTGTTCGTACTTCGATTTATTTAGCTGCGATCTTCCAAAACCTTATCGGAATTAAATTGGGCTGACTCTAGAAATGTGGAAACTTTGGGGAGGATCAGCTGTCGGTGTTTGGAAATACGTTCGGGTGAACTCCCGAGTTAATTTGTTCCACTCACTTTCCGGGGATGGAAATATGCTTTTATATTAGAGCTGTTTAGAAGAAATAGGTGAAAAAAAATGAAAATTCTTGGTTTTTGACACGACTGTAACGTAGTCCAGTTACTGCAAAAGGATATCAACTGTATATCTTTATATGTTGGTGGCCGATTTGACCGGCCGCCATATTTTCAATGCAGAATTTAATATAATACTACAATTATCATATAGTATAATAATGTAATTGAATTTAATAAGCTTCCTTTCTGGTTTTATTTATTTTTCTAAAAACCTGTAGCTTCATTTTCATTGAAGCTCTCCATCTTTCAAAGTCGAGACTAGTTCGAGACATTTGTATTACTTTGTGAGAAAAAAAAAAATACTGACAAAAACCGATTAATGAGAAATTTACGGTATGGTTTGTGAATTTAAAAAGTTTCAGTATCGATGCTGTAATTTTCTGATACCTTTTTTTTGCACCGTGTAAATAATCGCGACAAAAGGGAAATTCGACGGGACAATACATTGACGCTTAGCTGTGGTTCACGGTTGACAAGACAATTTCTCTACTTCCATGTAATCTCAAAGCGTTGCCCGCCTGAATGGTTTCTGCTTGCCGCTGAGGTAGTCAAGGATATCGTGCGGTCTCTCATCTACCAGGCTTTTAGGATGTAACTATTTTGTGTTTCAGTGATTATGGAAGACGCATGTTTGATAAGGCGGTATTTATTTTTCGCAATGAAAAGCAGAAAGTTTATGATGCTTTTTTTATTATACGAATAATATAATTTAATAAATCTGTGATTTTTATTAGAAAGATCCAAACTTATATTTTTAGTAGATTTTTTTCAATTTTCCGAATTATCTCGTGTCCGTACGGCTGTGTCAGATTTTTTTTTATCCACGGCTCTCACTAGATTTTTATTTTTGATTATCAAATCCGGATCAAAAACTTTGTTCCGAATCTTTCTGGATTTTTCAATTATGGAATGGAAATAAATTACGCGAGCCTTCATATCAATGCATTATAATCTTTTGAACGATGGCTATGGTCGCGATTTTTCATGCACTATACCAGAATCGGATTTATAGACATTTTTCTCACAACAGATACATAAAGTGTCGATCCAGTTAGTCCGCGTTGTCAGCAAAATTGAATTTCATTCAAAATAATTGGAAACGTGAAGCGATAACGACTGCAGGAGCCATTTGTAAACTATTTTATTGTGACGCTGTGCGTCAAAGAACTCCTCGCGTATCAACAATACGTTTAGTCATAGGAAATGCGCATAAATCAGGCTGTAAGTATTCGATCGAGCTTCTGCCGATATTTAGCCTTCAGCGAATACGTAATAACCAGATGATATCTGACGCACGACGTTCAAGTGATTTAAACGTAAACAGAATGTTATGCGTATCTCTACAATTACGTTCGATCAATTACACCATCATTATTTTTGTTCTCGTAGTTTTTAATCCTGACCTGGATATTCAAGAACTCATTCGGTTTTAAACTCATGTTTGCCGTAGATGTTTCCAGTTTTAACGTAATTTTATTCAATTTTATTTCATATAATTATAATTCTATACTTGGCGACGAAATTTTTATTTAAGGACCTGGACTTTAAAGCTAGTGTATTCGCTGCCCATCGATATTTTTTGTATTCCTTTAAAAGATTGAATTTTAACAGTCTCAACACCCCGTTTGAAATCTTTAATATTTGGAATTTTTAAGATATAGGTAGCTCGATAAAAAAAATAATTTTGTACCAAAAGTCAGCCCCTTAAGGATCTATCTTCCGAAGAACCTTCCTCAGTGCTTGTACACATCATGAAAATAATGTACTTTCGGATTTCCACGTTCCCAGATCGAACTGTTTGCGCTGGACGTTGATAAGCCAGTCAATAACTCAGTCAGTCAGGATACTTTCTTTTATGTCTACGGATTAATAAAAACGCCGTACAATTAGGCCTTCAATCGTTGCGACGTTTCAACACTTTTTGTACAAGAAATCAATTCTCCAGACGTACTGACACGAGTCAGAGAATGGTCGATCAAAAGGCCTATTCAAGAAATAAGTACTGTCGACCTCACCTCTAATTCAGTATTTTTCCGTTAGATTTTAGCTTGCAACAAACGACTCCCTATCGCTCAAATTGTTCTTCACTGTGCTTCTTTATGATTCTATAATCGCGAGGGAATGTCTTTTTCTCCAAATAACAGACTGTTCGGGGGGTGGGGTGGGGGGGGGGGGGACGTTCCCGGCAACGTATAAAGAGAGAGGAAGGTTATGTTTCTGCGGTCGCACTTAGCGTGCACTTTGGAACGCTACTCTACTAAAATTACGTTAATTTTTAAGCTATTTAGTACAAAAGTGTGGGAATTTGTTGAACATGCCCTCGAAAAGACGACGAAGAGAGGACGAAGACTCTACTTTCTGCGTTTGATCAAAAACATTCTTTCGCATCGCCTTTTTTTGCGAGAACGAAAATATAGCGCTGGATCGAATATTTGTATTGATAGATTTATCGTCAAAACATCTTATTAATGTTTGATTCCCTCCAACATGTGCCTTCCTAAAAGCCACGTCGTAACGAGTTAGCATTATAGTTTCGGATTGGCCGGCTGATTGGTTGACTACAGCCTCATACGACTCATTTTAGCATAGAAATTGGATCTAGAGTCGTTAATGGGAGGAATATATCTTGATTCCACGCGGTTGGTGATAGAATCGATTTTCACAAGTTTGTTGGGAATGTTTTGATGATTTTTAATGACTCTAAAAATGGTGTGACGAAATAAGAAATCTTATTTGCTATCGATGTTAGACGAAAACCCGAAATATTATGCAAAACTCTTCGTTAAGTTATTTTTATGACCTCCATCATGTCGTTTACCCATTTCGAAGATATAAAACTAAAAGGCAACGATCGAAAAAAAAAATTTGTGAGAAAATAGGAGTCCGTTGAAACGAATCTCTCCTGTCCTTTTTATTAGATGTTTTTTATTGGATTTTAAATCAATTCGATTAATTTCGAAACAAATTTCGAATAAATTTTATAAGCAAGTTACAAATAAAATGCGTCTAATAGATGCTCGAATAATAATATTTTTTATAACAAAACACACCGATTGAATTATCAGTGTGTACTCGCGAGTACATTCTTATCCGATGATTCATCGGAATCTCATTGCTGCGGAATGTTGTCGGGTTCCCAGCTACCGAACGTACGTAATCAAATGTTTGCGCTTATTCCAAGAACCTTTGTGTTTGCTAAGCAGCATTTATGTATTATCATCATTAATTGCTAATCGACGATTTATAACTCGTTTCGAGCCAAGTTGAAATTGCTTGCACGGGGTTTGGACGATGATCACTCTAGATAAAAATGACGTTCGATCGTTGGCCGCAGGGCCCTGACACACACTGAGAAATTATCGAGTCCTTCGCTGACGGCCCCGTTACGAGGTGCTGGGAATCCTGCGTGCGATGACTGTACAGAGGTATGAACGCCCATCAACCGGGATTTGCCAGCGGTTTATGGTATAATACTGGCAGCATTGGTACGGGATGGTTTCAGTTTGCCTCGACACAGTTTGAATCCCTGCAGTTTGACTCCGCGAGTTTGACGGAGAATGAGAAAGAGAGAGAGAGAGAGAGAGAGAGAAAGAGAAAAAGAGAGAGAGGCAGATAGAGAAAGAGAGAGCGACTTTCCTTCTGTCAAACTCGCGAAGTCAAACTGTACCGAGGCAGATTGAAACCATCCCCATTAGTGGAGATCCAACCGCAGGCAAAAAACAACCACAGAAGTCGCAGCATCCCTCCTCGATTAGTTCAATGCAGCTTTGATTAAAATACATTTGGCATTGGCCATCAATAATTGTTGACACTGCTGCAGTGCGTTATACGAATCACTTTAGTGACGACAGATAGCCAAAGGTTGACACTGAAGCAAGGGGATGAGTTAACGGACGACCAAACTTGCCCAGATTTCGTTTTAAGATCTTGTTTTTCGTATTTTTATCTAATACCGACAAATTAACGTGAATAGGCAGAGTTAGAAACAATGGTTATCATAACAATTGACCGAGTGTCATTCTAACAAATATGAGAATTAATAATGCTGGATTACATATTTCGTTTCATTGTCGAATCATGTGAGAGTTGAATCAGCCGCGGCAATCACCACGTGCTCTCCCTGCTCTAAGCAAACCCGGGAACTTGTTACATATCGGAATGCTGTGGGCTAAATAGAACGAAACTACGGTTTTCGTCGAATTTTTTCACCAAATTCCATACCTACAGTTCGGTGTCCTGTTATGTAGCCCTTCTCCACTTCAACGCTGTATTTATCATAACGCGATCATTCGTGAATGATTGACAAGTTCGATTGTGAGAATTCCCCGAACCAGATAGTATCTGAATCGTCGTCTCCGACTCGAAGCCATTCCGGATTGCTCAGGTAATCAACGGTGAATGGAAAATTCTGTCGATCGTGATTGAAGAGTGGAGAGGGGGCAAAGGCCGACGCGAGGCGAATATTTGTATCGATAAGCATCTGATAATCCATAATCAGTCGAAGATTGAAACGAGTGTGTTACCATTCTTTATCTTGTCACAATCCACAGTCTGTGTTTGTCGTAGGATGATTCTGATTGGATAAGATAATCGTTCTTCAACTGTCAAACTTTTTTTTCCGATCCATTTCCGAGCTTATAAAAAAGCAATCTGTTTCATATCGAAGTTTAAAGGTTCTAGGTAAAAAATGTAAAGAACAAAACTGTGGCTGCACATTGATTCCAAGCAAGATTCGAGCTTGAGCGAGACGGTTGATGTTCAATAGTTTACCGGAGGGGTTTGTGATTAGGATCGATTAGAATACGTTGACCAGGTCGACAAATTCGTGCCCTTCGAGTAAACAGACGAGTTTAATTCGTGATCGTAATTTCGGGCTATATGAACATGTCTATGACAAGTCAGATTCTTGGCTCAAGTTTAAGGGCAAACTTGGATATCGCGAGTCAGACTTGGGGTGTTGCTACTCCAAGCAGTCTCTAGTTTGCACTGCCAAGTAACATCTCTAACCAATAAACGTCCAATATTTTTGGTGAATTTTCACTTCTTTAATTTCTACTGTTACCGAAACCCGAAAAAGTAGCTTGCATGTTTTGTGCATTGGATTGCAAGAAATTGGATTGCATCAATAATGTTTAATCTGATTTTTATCAGTGCCTTAATTATCGGGTGCACGACTTCCAATCCTTGGCCCTCGTGACAGCGAATGATCGATTCCAAATTTGGATTATCGTTAATAACGATAATTTCGGTCGTAGCCGATATCGAGCATCGACCTCGGCAAATCAAGGCGGAATCGGGGATACATCACGCATCCTGTTTATTTGTATAATCGGTTGTTTTACGTGGTATATCTCTAGGATGACATATATTTATGAGGGAAGATTAGTCGAGTTTGTTGACGCTGGGTAAGAAGACAACAAGAACGGCCATCATTATTTATAAATTTTCGTGATGGTTTGTTAATCGATGTCTCTCTCTTTTTCTCTCTTTCTCTCTGTCTTTCTATCTCTCTCTTTTTCTTTCTCTCTCTCGTTTTGGCAAATTATGGAGATAGTTATCATTAGCATATGTCTGTGCTTTTGAGGAAAACCCGCGTAAATATACCAGATTGACGACGCGATACAATACAAATATATACAATTTTTCATATCTTATTTCTCGCATTATTTTCCGCATTGATCGAGCGATTGGAAGAATCGCTATGCTAATTAACAATAATCGCTTGACGCGGGTTCAATCTGCATGTACAAAATCCACGCGAGATCGAATCTTGATCTTTGACGTGTTCGACATTTATTCCGAATGTTTAAAAATAAATGGACTTTCAGTTACGCTCGTGACCGTTAAGCTATTGGGTTGTCCGATTTTAGTCGCCAAAATATCTTGCAGTTGGACGATTTGTCGAAGTTGACGAATTAAAAGTAATAAATTTAAAGGAAAAATCGACGAAAAACTCGGTTTTCTCCTCTTCCTCTACATTAAAACATAGCTATAGAAGAATAATTTTTAATTGTCTGAAGACTAATGCCAACAAACGTTTTTTTTTTTAAAGCAGAAGTTAAATGGCGTTTTACAGAAAGATGACATTGAATGATAATGAGACAATGCCAACAGGTTCTAACAGCGTATACAATGCTTCGCGGTTTTCCCCGCGGATAATTAAATAATGAATAAAGCAAGAGTCGTCATGTAACCATTGGTATTTGTCCAAAGCAATTTATTTCTTCACGCAACTTTGATTCGAGATAAAAACAAGAATCTTCTCACCGCTTGATAATTCTTATTGCAGTATATTGCAGTATGGATTCTTAACGCTTGCTATAGACGTACGTAGAAGCAATAGACTTTACGTTAATAATAATAGCAGGTAAAAAAAGCTGCGTGTCAAACTTGCAAGTTGCTTCCTTCGAATTTGAGGTAATGCACGAACTCTTCTAAATGAGGTGAAAATAATACCTCACAGAGGAGTTAGTGCATTATCTTAAGGTCAGGAAAAGTAGCTTGCAAGTTTCAACTTGGAGCTTCTTGTTGCATGTTTTGTTGTTGTTGTTGTTGGTGTCGTGTCATCATTGTTGGTGCTGTTGTTGTTGTTGTTGTTGTTGTTGTTGTCGTTGTTGTTGTTGTTGTTGTTGTTGTTGTTGGTGTTATTGTTGTTGTTGTTGTTGTTGTTAGTGTCGTGTCATCGTTGTTGTTCTCGTTGCTGGTGCTGTTGTTGTTGTTGTTGTTGTTATTGTTGTTGTGGTTGTCGTTGTCATGTTATTTTTTTTTTTTAATTAAACATTCTACAACTTGAAATACGTCGAATATTCTGCACGACTGAGTCGTAAATTTCCATTTGTTCTACACAGACCCCTCAATGTTCGTGTGTATGAAACGTGGACCGATGACGAGGATGACCAATGCGGCAAAGGAGTCTGAAGTGACCGAACGCGTGCGGTCAGGGTATTGCACAATTTTCCGCGATCAGATCGGCATTCCCCCGATTATTTAATACAACTTGACCATATTATTAAAGACCGGTCGTGCTACATCTATCCGTCTATTACAAATATAGCCATCGCGAACTATCAACTCCTTTCTACAGCACAGATTCAACTGTGACAGCGTCATTTATCCCGTGGCAAACGTACAGCGGTCTGCTGGTTTTCCAGTTCGAACGAGTTTCAACTGGTTATCGCGAGAGTGCGAGGACCGCTTGTGATCCAGCGCTCGGATCAATTTGAAGGACGTTTTTTTTTCTTTTTTTTTTTGTTTTCTAACAAGGATAATTATTGCAATAATGCTAGACAAGTCGAACGGTATTGGCGCGGTCGGAAAATAATTACGAATACGTATTTTCAAAATGACGCAAGCTCGAGTCGAAAATATTGTCCACACACTGGAGAAGCCTCTTTGGAAAGTTTTCGTGCACTCTGTCAAGCATGGCGACGGGGATATTGGCAGTTTAAGCCCGAATATTGTTCTGTAGGACGTCCAAGGACTGAGGGCGATCGTTCTAAGTGCTTCAGGTAGACTTAAGGTAGTCCCAAAGGAATAAAAATCGTAGGCGGCGGAATCAGAAAAGTACGCAGGCCAATAATCGAAGTCACGCCTCGGAGAGATGAGTCGCCCGTATTTACCAGCGGGGTTACCTCACGTTTGGTTGAATACTTCAGTATCAATAAATATCAAAGTCGCGTAAATATTTAACTATCAATAATTTTGTATATTGTCCTTCAATGCTCTTCTCTTCAAGGTAATGGAAAATATTATTTTTTAATTCTCAAAGTCTTCAAGTCGGTTTTTGAAGACGTTCCAAGCCATTTAAAGTACCCTAATGCTGAAATTTCGGAAAGAATGTTCACGAAAATATCGCTTTCGCCATTGAAGAAGCAAAAGTACTTGCGCTTTCCTCTACCGGCCTTATTTAAGAGACAGGGCAGGGCTTATTACGCAAATACAAAGAGAATGACGAAGAAGCAATGATTCTCGGAATAATTGTGCGTAAAGTCGGGCAACTCTGACACAATCAATTTCAAGATTTCCTTCCATCGAGTTAATAAAGCCTCGTTAAACGAGCCAAGTGCCGCTGCAAGTAGATTCACGGTTAACACTCCGTAATTACGTACATGCCGTCGCTTCGCGAACGTACATATTCTCCGTTTCGCAAACTGACAGTCAGCGTCGGTCATGCGATACGGATTGAGTCCGCGTTTTGACAAGTTGAAGAGCAGGTAATGCAACGCACCTACCGAATGTTCGTCGCTTGAGGTCATTTCCATTCTCGTTGCGTCCTTAAATATGAAAACGGTCCTCATCTCCTTGCGCGACATGACTGGCATACATAATCTTGAAGATTACCTCTGTGTTAACCTTCTCCGTGCGAGCGAGCCAATATCGTCTTCGTTATTGCCTCCGGCCGGGAATTATTATAAAATTATTTATACAATTAATTTTTTGCCAAGTAAAATATAAAACAGACTTCAAAACTATGCGCATATGTGAAAATTTCAACTAAACCGTTCAAAAATGAACAAGGTCGAGCATTTTTTTCAACGTCCGATGAGGCGAGAGCGACCGACATTGGGTTATAGAGCTCTTCGTCAGATCCGTCTGTGCAAATTCTACTGACATTGAAAATAGTTGATCACTTAACTACTTTGGCAAAATGACAAACTTCCTGTAGGCTCGGCAGGCAAAAAGCTGCGTCTGTGACTGTAACCAGGCCCACGTGGCTTTTCATCGGCGACACGCCTTGAGGCCAATCACGACGGATCGCTTCGAAATACGATTCATTCGTAGCCGGCGGGTTGAAACATTCGCGGATTGACCTACGCTACCGTGAATTAACGGAATGTTCTAGTCTAATATTGATAGGGAAGAAAGTTTCTTCTGAAAATAAACAATTCGAAAAAGTCGTGGGGATATTTGGGGGATGGGGGGGGGGGGGATGAACCTGATATCGCTCATTAACTTTGAGTACACATCTCGAATCAAATTCTTGTATTCGAAGTATCAAACTTATTTTTTTTTTTGAACATTTGGAAACGGTGGAAGTTGTCAATAAAAAATATTTTATCAAGACATTTTCAAAGTCGTTGTACTGGAATGATTCCTCAACCACACCGCTATCAGTTTTTGAATCTTTGGACCGACACAAGACGTGAATAGCAAGAACCCAAAATCACAAAAAAGCTCAATAAGAATATCTTACTGTCATCCGCACTTATAAAGAAACCTCATGGACCAGTTTCACGTGATTGTTCCTCAAATCTCATGAATTTCTCGTAGTGTATCCCGTAAGATCATATCAAAAGATCCCACGTAAATCTTTCGAGTCCGAGTACACAAGTTAACATCTATTTACAGCAAGATTAGCTAATCGCTTTGTCTTCCAGTAGCGAAGCCTCGCTAAACAACCGTAATGAAACCCAATGCATCTTCTGCAACAAGTGATATCAATGGATTTGCCAATGACGTTAATCAATACCGTTGCCAATAACGCCAGTCAATATTTTTGACAGTCAATATTATTACAAAAAATCCAAAACCCTCCCAACACCCCATGAAAGACAAATTTTTTGAATTTCCTCTCCTCTACGTTGATCTCAAATCATCGCAATTCATCTCTTCGCAAATCACCGGAGAAGGGTCAAATGAAAATACGGAAACGGAAAATACACGTCCGGCTGCTTGAGAAGTCAGAACCAACGCTGCAGTCGCAATACCGTGCCGAGCCTCGCAATTGTTGCTTCCATAGAATACCGCGAGATTGTAATGAGTGTCAATGACATCGAATTGTCGCGTCCTTAAAATATCCATTAGAGGTGAGCCGTTGATAATGATGACGTATGACACTCGACGAAACTTACCAGACACTCGCGGCGTTGTGAATAGCAATGTAACTGCGACGGCCTTGACGAGTAAACACGACACATGTTTCATTCACACGTGGTTATCATCTCCGTGTCGTTGCGTCGTCGTCGTCGTCGTTCGCGTCGTTACGCTTTGAGCGCAGCAATTCGTGATAGTAGCGATGGTTATGGCTTACGGGGGCCGTTAAACACGAGATCGTTGCATTATTCATACGTATCGTGGCCAAGTTGCGCGTAAAACTGACAAATTTTCATTTCAATGTCATTGCGGTGATAAGGAACTTGTTTTTAGGTATGTAAAGAGTGTCTTCGCTAACCTGATTACCTTGAATATCCCGCTTGTTTTTGATGATGGGAAGAAATGTCACCGGTGAGAATCGTTTGTTGTGGGAAGGAAATACGGACAGCACACATTTTTTGTTCAAAGTCAAACGTTTTGGGATTTCAAGGTCGTAGGGGTTCTTTTGAATGAGACTGGATATTGATTTTTATGAAGGCGTGATGGTAGAGGTCGTGACCTTTCGATGAATTATAACGCGACGATCTCTGGGTGACCTTGAGAATGGGAAATGAACGAATGATTGTTGATATTATTATTTTTGGAGCCATGTTGACTTTGTCTACAGGATCATGTCAGTTTTTTTCGTTGTTGTGAAGAATGACATTTGTCTATCCGCACAACACCGATATGAGGATGAGATCGAGGCTTAGGATAAAATGATGAGTTATCAGCTCAATAAAGACAGCAATAACACAGGTCTGCGTCCCTTGTAAAAATGGTTGGCTGGAATTGATGCTACCGAGAGATGGTCAGATAGTCGTTGAACAGATATACGACGTTATCCGACATTTTTTATCGAACTAAGCGCGCATCTCCGATTCTGGACGACGCAAAAACAAACATTCCATCGAACGAGATTGAAGGAACCGATAAAAAAAAAGAGCGGGACAAAAATAAGAAGTTGTAAAGCGGTTAAAAGGTTTCTTTACAGAAAAAATTGTTATTCCGTTACGTTTTTATTTCAGGAAGTATTGTCTAGAGGAATTTTGTAGGATTCTGTTTCCTTCGATAGGGTTAATTCCAGATTTAAAAATAATTATATTTTAGCACTTGGCAGAGATCATAATTTATCCTGAGTACGTAAACCCACATTTATTAATGGTTGAGTTAATAAAACTTGTCGACAATTCGATTATTCCATAACTTCTCGACATCTCGACTATACATATTATATCGGCAAAATTAATTTCATTGCAAGCATGACGTTTAAAAAAAAAAAATGCTGAGGTAGTATTAAGATTGTCCACGACATTTCATTACCGCACGGGGAAGAATAACCTCATTTGAAATTCACAGACTATGCTCGGTTAGCAATGCCAACTCAGTTTTTATCTCTGCTTGGGATTTATCTTCCGGCTGTCCTCTGGTTCTCGTTAAAGCATGGACAATGCCAACGAGACGGAAAGTCGCTTGCAACCGATCAAGGACCGGTTCGGAAAAAAAATTAATCGAGTATATGAGTACAGGGCCAAAATCGTTCTTTTATTCGGTTGTGTTTTTCACGTTCGTGAGAAAAAATCGATCGAGAGAAGAGCGCGCATTTAATTTTACGTTGAGTTGCGGACTCAAACTCCAGGAAACAATCAAAACTCCGTGAAAATTGTCGTAACTAGTGAAGGAAAATAGTATTTTCAATACAAACCAATTTTCAATATAAATCGATGACTTCGAACCAACATTAAAAAAGTCCGAATGAGAAATCGGAGAGTGAAGAATTGTCTCGTTCACTTTTTTTTTTCAATTACAACGAGCTTATCCAATTACCCGGAAGTATGACCTAGACGTTACGAAGCGTTGGATTAAAAAAATCAATTAGGTTCATGAAGAAAACGTTTTTTCTGGTTCACCGCCACCGTGAAATCATTTTTAGCTCCCGAAAATCTACTTTGACAGCTGCAAGGCAGCTTTGCGACGATATTTCTACCGTCCATAAGACTGTAACAGATTTTGTCAGCAGCCTTCGGGCAAAAAAAGCAGCAGACATGCGCAAAGTCGTGGACCAATATGAAATGCATGCACTTCATTGGTAAAAATTGATTTTGGATAATATTTAACGAAATAATTTATTATCTGGTAAACAAAGTGAATTTCGTTAGAAGTTTTGGTACTTTTCGGAGACACCCTGTATATTGATTTGTCAAATACCGTAGGACCCCCTTAATCGCAACCCTTTCGAATCAAAACGCGCGGAGGAAATCACCTTATCCTAAATTTCTCCGCCTTTCTTGATAGTATAAACAAACAACATGAGACAAAAGTCAGTGGCTAGCAAAAATGCAGCCCCGACTGTTTTTATCAAACGTTCGACGTTTCTCTTGTAAAATATTGTAGGCTCGGGATATTTTAAGACACGGCACTGCAAGTAGACGTAATTCAGATTTTTTCTCCAACCCCTGCAATAGCATTAGGAGAAACGATTATTTCCGGTTCTTATAGAGGTATTACAGGGGTTCTACTGTATGTGGAACATTGCAATGCATTTATTTATCTATTCTCGATGAATACAAATATTCCAAAAAGTCCGAGATGCCTGTAAAAGTCGAATGTGCGATCGTCGAGAGTGTACGTATAGGCAGTGATTAGAAGCATGGCGTGAATTGATAATTGAATTATGAGGATTCGTTTGGAATGTCTCGACAAAGATTCAGAGTTAACACTTTCGAGGTAGTTAATGAATATCGGGGATTGGACCGAACGCTGCAGTACAAATTATTACTTCAAGGTACATCCGCATCAACTTCCTCGTCAGCTTGCTATGGAAACAATTAACTTGTACGTGTATTGATAAGATTTAAAAAATATCCGCGCTTGATTCGAAACTATGAAATTTGTTACACTCTGCGGCAATTAATGTTTGCAAGGTTTTTGGGATCGTTATAGCGAAGCTTGACCGCGTTTTGCATCACCAAACAAATTGCAAATACTCGATATTGATCGATTTATCTTGCATTGAGACGCCAACAATTTATCTTGCAATGGACGAATGCTGGAATTTCGGACGGAGGAACGTTTGTGGATTTGTGATTAATACAAGAACGGAAATATCTTTGCTAAATCCATTTCGGCCCTTCTTCGGTGCAAGCTTTAATTTATGACAAATTTTTTAGAACTAAGTCGATATTTGAGGAATCAGCATTGATTAAAAATGCGGGATACAATTAAAAATCAAGTCAAGATCGGCTTGGAACCGATATTGAAGTCTAACTCAAATCGTACTCGAAATCGGTCCTAATTTTGATTCCGATATCGAAGGGGCTACCGAAAATTCTAGAACTCCATGCCTAAAGTAATTACGGTGTTAATCAGATTACGTTGCTTTAAAAATCATGTATGATACGCAAGACGTTATACTTCCTGAGGAATTAATATTGTGATTATAATAGCACGAACAGCAACGAGGAGAGCTTATCCGACACTTGATAATCATGCTTCAGACTAAGATTGGTAGCGAAACATCTGCCAGGTTTATCTTCTTTTCGTCGGTTCGATCATGGCGAATCAATGGAATGTTACCAAAATCGAATGAAATGTTACTTTATTCACGGAGCAATGATTGCTATTTTATTATTGTTGGCAAAGCGACATATCCCCATCCTGGCACATTTATTTTAAATTATATGTCCTCGAACGCCGACGGGCTCATGCTTGAATTAAATTTATTCATATACATATAATATAGAGCATAATTTATAAAACTCTAATTATTTTTTTTACGGTCCTGAAATATAAAAATATTTAATTTCATGATAGAAAATTCAGATAACCTTGAAATATCAAAAGTAGGATCTTGACATGTGCAAGACAGTATTAGCCCTCTAATAACAAACAAATCTTGACGATAACATTTTTTTCTTTAATTCAAAATAAGCGAGAAATTTGCTATCATTGAAAAGAAACGTGAAGATTTGATTTGCCGAATTGATTTCTTCATTTGTCGAATTGATTAGATCGATGGTGCAAATTCCAACAATTGTTCAATTGTTCCACCATTCCACACTTGCGGATTATGTCGAAACTCTTTTATAACGAGCTGATGCTCGATTAATAATGCCCGTAAATGCAGCACCTTTCTCTCGTTACAAAAGAGTCGAGAGTTGATTTATTCGAAGCGGAAAACTTTTGTGATCGTACAATTCTTCGGAATTACATTACCGACGCGTTTTCATCGTGATGTCAATATGTTTTGCAATAATTTTTTCCGTATTTTATCGCAATCGAACGTGAATTGTTTATCGATTAATTGTTGTGTATGTGAGATAAAAATTGACACAATGTTTTTCTTGAGAAAAAAATTAATGGAACGGATTTTTTTTTTCGTTGTCGATATCCGATGATTTATTGTTGATCCGCAGACTGCGGTTGAATATTTACCGCGATGCGAAAGGTAAATAATCGATTGTTTGCATCGATATAATAAAAACGATGCTTAATCTACTCACTCGTCGATTTGTATTATTGAAGAGCCCAGAAATGTGTAAAAATGACGAGATAAAAATTGTTTAATTGCATTTTTCGAAGGTTTGAACCTTTGAGAGTACACCGTTGAGGATTTAATAAGCAATTTGAATAATTTTGGAGTAGCCTAGACGTTGCACGCTCGATCAACGTCAAACGCTCTTCTTTCCAAACGATTTTTCCCAGAATGACGTCCACTCTTATGATGAAAATTTTCGAGATATCGGTCTGAGGATTGAACATGACGTTCTGCATTATGTGACGTTATTCATTATCTTGACAGTATCTTGATTTTCATACCTTGACAATAATTAAGTATTAATTAATTTTTTCATCAAACAAGAAACCTCCGAAAAACCGGCAGAATTTGACATGATTTATTCCAAACCGACGTCATTTCGTTTATGACAAAGAAAGCCGACGCAACGCGATGACACTATCAATGCATTTTTTTTCGAGTATTCCACTTTTGTGGAATAATGCGTCATTCAAAAAATGGTTCGAAAAAAGAGGTTGGTCGATATCAAGCAAGGATGGATCCATTAAATGGAAAAACGAACTCAGGCTTCCTTCAACATCCATGAGAAACAAAAAATTATGCAAACGATTGATTTTTTGACCGTTTTATATAGTTTGTAAAAAATTTATCTCCTACTACAGTTAAAATAAATAAATGAATAAATAAATAAATAAACAAATAAATAAATAAATAAACAAATAAATAAATAAATAAATGAATAAATAAATAAGTAAATAAGTAAATGAATTTCTTTTCCGAATTCCTCAGGTACATATGATGAGCTTCCGGCGTTCAAACTTACAAATATCAAACATAATATGAGCAGAGAAATATCGTATATGACCCCTAAATGTTACGCACCAAAATGCATTTTTCACTCACAGAGAAATAACCCAAGAACCCCCATCACAACACCCCAAGACCTAAGATTGCAACATCAAAGAAATAAATAACTCCAAAAATATTTTCTTCAAATCCACTTTCCCCCCTAACACTCGACACCATATCAATGATAAATCAAAAACAACATTAAATCTGACTCTCGGCACTATAATAAAGAAAATTTAATCATCCGAATCATCCGAAAATTATCGTGACAATTCTCTTTCACCGACTTACCGTACTGGATGTAAATCCCAAATTGTCGTGGGACATTCTTCTATAGCACTACCGTGATACTACTTCGTAATAAATTCTTCAATTGCGGTTAATCAAACGTCCGTCGTGCAGACTATCGACGATAAAGCGAATTAAGCATTCACAAAATAAATAAACGTCACTTTGCGTGTTCGCGAATGATGATGGGATAGAAATGATGATTTTGAAAAATAGAAGAAGACGTGAAAAGAAGAAAAAGAAGAAAAATAAGAGTTATCGGTCTCGGGATGATCGACGGTAATGTCGCATTGTGCGGTGGCAGGTACGGTGGCCACAAGCGGACTGATCTGACGTGGTGCGAAGTATTATTTATATAGTAGGTGGCACCTAGCACCTCTTGGTCCGCGACTCGAAACCTGCGACCGTTTCTCCCACGTATAAACGTTGGCTTCGCGAGTTGCAATAAAGGTAATTTGTGCGGTGCGACCCGATGTTACCACCTGAATTATCGTTTACTCCAATTCGGGTCTAATTACGCTCAACTGGGTCTTTGATTTATCCATGGTCACCGAATGACCGGATGAAAAAGAATTTAGCGCTTTGCTTCTTCGGCGTTTTTGTTCTCCCATCCGCCTTTCTCTCTCGTGAATGTGTATGTGATGCATTTATTATGACGTTTTGGATGTCGCTTTGATGGATTGTTTTATCGAACGATTCAAAGGGAAGAATTGGTGACGTGATTGGACTCGGAAAATAAATTTTTTTTCTCATATTGATTCTTTGAATTCGAGAATTGGAAAAAATTGTAGAGATAGGTGAGATTTTACTTTTTTACGATGTTTTTTTTTTTTTGGGGCCGAAGAAAATATTATTCTCGAATTGCAATTTTGGAAAAAGGACGAGGGGTAAATTTTGGTACGTGAAGGATTTTTTTTTTTTTTGGGAATTTATTTTCCTGCCGAATGGAATTTTTTTATGATACTGCGAATGATTGTAAGATTCTTATTTTGCAATATTTTTTTCCTCGATGAAAGAAGAATTTTTTCCGTGACGTGAACGATTTGTAGATATGATTATTCATACTTTTTCTTTTTAATTCGCCGATTAAAAACGGGAAAAGGTGTGGATATTTTTTTATCTTAACAATCGTCGCATTTAAATTTAGTCGGAATCGATATCATGTTTTTGCGTTCGAAGATTTTTTCGATGTTTCTTACAAGGAAGACGAAGATAATATTCTCGAATTGCGATTGTAAAAGTGAGAAAATTCTAGAAAAAGCGATATTTAAAAAATGTATTATTTCAAAATTGATTTTCCTGCGGAATATAATTTTTCATAATTTAATAAATAATTGTAGAATCGTCACTTTGCCATTTCTTCCCTCATCGGAGAACAATACATTCTTCAGCATCACAAATAATTCCTAAATCTCATCATCTGCAACACTATATTTCCAAATTCTTCAAGTAAAAAAACAAAAAAAAAAATAAGTCGATAATTTATCTCAATAAAAAAAATGTTCTCCATCAAATTTTTCGGGATCAACAACATTTAACTAAAAGTTTCGCAACGTATTATATGTCTAACTTATTATCACAAAATAATCGCGTTCTTCTATCAGCGTCAACCATTTCGTCCTATAATCTCCAACGATAAGAAAACACGAAGCTGTCTTTAACTGATACGAAGAATTTGTAAACGGGATAAAAGTAACAAATAAAAAAAAAAATGTTAAAAACATTTTTTTTTCAACAACACAAACGAATAGAAAAAATTCTTCGGAAGGCCACGAAGGTGCGAAGTACATCGCATATGATGCGAGTGTATTTGTTCCATCGTTTCGACCGTCGATCGGTGATACGGGAACATTGAAAACGAAATTCGTACCTCGACGACCATTCACTTTCCCAGCGGTGTCGACTGCGGTTGACTCGAAATCGGTTTGGAAGGAACGAAGGCCGACTCGTAATAAGTTCCACAACCATCCAACAATCCGAAGAATTTACTACGAGTTGCAACGAATTGCATCGGACTAATGAAAGTGCAATCGTGTAATTTTATTCATTGGCGAAATTATCATAGGCGCATCGTCGAATTTTAATTTATTTGATTAGAACAACGAAACTACCGAGAGAATCAAAATTAACGGTTTGGATTTTTTTAAATATATAAAATACTCAAATTCGTGACGTATTCGAGCGAACTTTATTTATTTTTTTTAACTGTCGATTTGTCTCAACCACTTCACGGTTTTTTGCGAATAAAAAATGAAGAAAAGAATTTTTGTTTATTTGATTAACATCGAAATTAGCGAGAGAATCAAAATTACCGGTTTGGATTTTTTTTTTTTAATGTATAAAATACTAAAATTTGAGCGAAATTTTTTGGTTTTTTTTTAAACTGGAAATAAAAAATGAAGGAAGGACAACGGAATTGAGACTGTCGCAAGTGGTTTTTAGTGGTCCTCTGAGGAAAGTTATTACTAGAATTATTATTGGAATTATTATTATTGTTAGGATTATTTAAAGGTATTTGGTGGAAATGGAAAATATGTCACTCGTTTTTGAATACGTTGGAATCGACGTTTTTTCGTTAGAATATACGAGTCAATCATGATAGCGAGAGATCGATAAATGCCTGATTGCCTTTTATCTTAACTGTCTCGCGATAATACGACATAGATTGGAACAATTGTCTCTTTGGGGTTTTTTTTTTTTTTAAGACTTACCGATGGAACTTTCTGCTGTTCCCGTTAGGATCTAAAGTTACAGGAAAGCTTTTATAAAAGCTACAAAATAAATTGTTTCTATGCGAAAAACGTTTCTCAGGCAGCGTAAATGGATGTAAAATTTTGCATTTCGGCTATTACTTAAATAGAAAATTTGACACATTTGTTGTTGGATTCATTTTATTTCCATTTTTTTCTTATTTTTCACGGTCTTATTTATTTATTTTTTTTCTAATTTCTATTCCCGGTTTTTAGAAAATACATTCGATAGGATTCGTGTTCTTATACTTAGCCACCTACGGAGCTGTCAAAACATTTTCTTTTCGAAAACTGTAAAAAAAAAAAAAAAAAAAAAAAAAAAAAAAAAAAAAAAAAAAACATTGAAACACTTCTTTCTGTAGAGATAATTTTAATAAACAAAAAAAAATATCAAAAAGTTCCTTAATCTCATTTATCGAGAAAAAATTCATAAAAATCATAATTTTTCCGAACCGTCACACTAGAATAATCCCACAAGCTAAGCATAATTCAGTACGACTTTTCAATGCAATTTCTTCCACGTTTTCCCTGGCAAAATTTGCCAGACTGCAATTAAAAATTTTTTTATTCAAAAAATAATATCTTCGAGAGTAATTCAGAATAATTTTATCATCCATATTTATTCTTTCTTCGACAATTCACACCATACAATTATTTGCGACTCCGCCTATCAGGCTAAAGCGTTAGCGTACAATTTTATTTTTCAATTCACCGAGTTCTTCAAGAATAATTTATCCCCGCATTAATTTTTCTTGATGTCAGGTTGATTAATCTTTTCGTTTTTTTTTTTTTTTTCCTAAACTGTCCAAGTCGTAAAATTCGAATTCAGAGCATGAGAAAAACACGATTCATCATCAAATTTCATAGCAGTATGATAAAAATCACGAAAATCGTCGTGTTTCGAATAAAAAAATTATTGCCGAGACAATTGATCGAATTTAAACGTGTGTCTAGTCGTAAGCCTTACTTCTAAAGTTTCTAAGTACGCAGCAAATGTTTGCACGCCTTAGAAATACATTAATAATAATAATAAAATTAATAATAATAATTACAATAATAATAATAATAATAATAATAATAATAGAACAGTGATAATAATATTAATAATAATTGTAATAGTAACAACGAGTTATCGATGTAGAAATTGTGTATTATTCGCCATTACCGGCGACATTCGTTCCCCTTTTATTGGCTCATTTGATAAAAAATTATGAAATAATTTAAGCAGTCCGTTGAATTATATGAACGCCGCTGTCGGTGATTACCGGAAACGATAAATTTCCGACTTTGAGGTTGAACGCAGCTTCCTCGAACGGTTTTTGCATTGCTCCGCGTACGAACGGTCCGAGATCTCCGCCACGTTTTGCCGAACTGCAATCGCTGTATTTAGCAGCTAACTCGGCAAATGTTGCTTTTCCGGACACTATTTGTTCTCTGTAAGCTAAATTTTTTTGGAAAAACAAAACAAATTCCATATGATTTCTAGAATTTTACAGCTGACGTTTAGAAAACGCATTTTTTTTTTAAATTTAATTCCAATGATTGCTGTGTAATAAATAAACGTCTGGCCGCAGTGGTTAAAAAAAATTACAGAACATGCTCCGAACATTCTAAATAATTTACGAAAAGTTTATTCCTAAGAAATAAAATGTGCAACGTGTGAAAAAAAAATTTTAAGTCTAGACAAAGTAAAAATGAAAAAAAAAAATGTATTGCATTTTTTTAAAGTTCGAACCTCCACGAAAATTCGGTAGAAATTGTGATAAGAAGTTTAAATTATTTTGGTAGCAGTAGACGAAAGTGAAGATATTACTCGACGTTGCTTCGAAAAAAATTCCATCGTAAAATTTCCGCTGCGTAAATAATCGATTTCTCGAAGAATTCGAATTCGTTAATTCGAAAAGTATTTTTTGAAGAATCCGAATGATTCGAAAGATCAATATTACGACAAACCCAATGTCCTCTAACGCCGTCAAACCGGTTTACGAATATTTTCACGATAGCCGGAGTTGTGAAGCAGTTTCGTGTCGATTTACTTTTCACGCTGCAGAAAATTATTCATGCATCGACTCGCGGTCTGAGTTCTGAGCTAACTGAAGAATTTCTACATTAATGACGTTATTTTTCATTAGTCGAATTGCGATTGCTTCATCGACTCGTTGAGAGTAAGTGGAACTACGTTCTTAACCTTGGCTGACTGAACACGAGCGCAAAAACAACGAAATAATAATTTAACGAAAGGTGTTTTAAATTGTTCGAAGCTGTATTTTATTTCCGCGTTCGACGAAATTTAATTAATTTGAGAGATAATTTCTCCGTCGAGCAGTTGAGGTCATGTTCTGCATATTTGCTTCGTTCTTTTTCGTTTTGTCAGCAGCTCTAGCAGTTAAATCTCACTCGCACTCGTCGCAATTCAGCCGTTCTAGAATATTATCTTAGGATTTAATAGGTCGAATAATATTCCTATAAATCCCAAAATATTGGCAATTAAATTTGTTGCTCGAAAAATTAAACTCCGTCTTCTTTCGAAATTGTCAGAAAATAATCCAATTCCATTTTCTTGCAATATTAAATTGTAGGTTTATCAGATTTTAGTACGTAGATTTTTTTTTAAACTCCACATTAATTTTTTATTTTGCGGCGCGGAGAACGAAAAATGCATCAAGAAATGTCCGCCATTTTGTTTATAATAAGACATTGAACTCACATTTGACAAGATCAATGGCTTCCTCCTTTGTTCGGGTAATGTCTTCTTCTCGCCAGGACGAAGGACGCCGAGATCCGGCGTGTTTTACCAATAAATGAGAACATTGGACCTCTTGCGGTCCCTCAACTTTGCCATTGCCCGAAGGATCCGCGGGTTTGGTTGGCAAATCCCATTGACTTTCTTTCGTGTGCATGTTCAAGTAGTAATGCTGACCTGTTTACGGAGCAGAGAGTGTCGAATAGAATATAGAGACGTGCGCGTTCTTGGGTGGAACGAGCGGATTGGTTTGGAACGAATGTCCTTAAGGTTTAGAGAGGGAGAAAAGGATTCGTAGAGAATTTTTGTTGTAACGTTAATATGGGGTTCGGTTAAAAGTTCGTGAGGAGTTCGAGGATGTTTCAGGATTTTTCTTAAGGGGAAGCGAAATTCGAGAACATTTGAGGACTTTTCTTAAGGGGAAGCGAAATTCGAGAATATTTCCAAGATTTTTGTTAAGGGGAAGCGAAATTTGAGAACATTTCAGGACTTTTCTTAAGGGGAAGCGAAATTCAAGGACGTTTCAGGACTTTTCTTAGGGAAAAGCGAAATTTGAGAACGTTTCGGAACTTTGCTTAAGGGGAAGCGAAATTCGAGAACATTTCAGGATTTTCCTTAAGGGGAAGCAAAATTCGAGAACTTTTGAGGACTTTGCTTAAGAAGAAGCGAAATTCGAGAACGTTTCAGGACTTTTCTTAGGGAAAAGCGAAATTTGAGAACGTTTCAGAACTTTGCTTAAGGGGAAGCGAAATTCAAGAACATTTCAGGACTTTGGTTAAGGGTAAGCGAAATTCGAGAACATTTCAGGACTTTTCTTAGGGAAAAGCGAAATTCGATAACGTTTCAGGACTTTGCTCGAGGAGAATTGAAATTCAAGGACGTTTCCAAGATTTCAAGGACTTTAAGCACGATTGGACCTCCATTTTTCAGGTTGCAACGCTCGTCGCGTTACAAAATCGTATTTCCTATGTGTTTTTTTTATCTTTCGTCTCCGCTCTGGTTTGTGGAAAGCCTCCGAAGCCCTTCTTGTTCGATGTCAATCCTCTTGACATCGATGGCTGTGCAACGCGGCTATAGCCGCGAGACCGGAAGTGGTCGACGCGGCTGCAGTCGCGTTGGAAAGTCGAGGGGTTGGAAGCGTGAAAGCGTTAGCTGGAGAACAACAGAAAGAAGGAAATGTTTTCCCCGTTTTTCGGATTAGAATCCGACATCGGATCGGCTTCAGCTGTTATGCATTCAATCCGTTTCTTATTCGGTGTACTGATAATCATGCCGAAATTAACGTCAGAAGGGGACGAAAAAATTGATTTTTCATCAGTCGTTTGGGCTTTGACACGATCATTCCTCAATAAAATCATTCTCAATACATTTTCATTCAATAAATAACGATCTTTGAAAATCACCAGCGAGATAGGTATTGTACAGTAGCCTCTCGCTCAGTGTGCCCTCGCTCATTTCGCGCCTACGTGCCAAGCCCGAAATCCGTCGCTGTAATTTCCCCCCCCACTACGAGCATCTCGCTCGATGTCCGTAACTCTTTCACGGAGGAAGGGCGAAGATTCCACCGTGCTCTGATGAACGCATCGAGCGGGGGTAATTCGGTTAATACTAATTTCCTGTCACATAACATCGTAAGCGCGCACTTAGCGGAAATATACTGTATACCAAAGTTGTCACTTCATCGCGCGTGATATCTGTATTAATGACGCATAAACGGAACAGCTCGAATCAATGCGAATTGAATTGTAGAAATATTTCCATACCGTCCTTTTAATTTCGTTAAAAAAAAAAAAAAAGAATATCAGATTTAATATTTAACGCGCAATTAGATTAGTCATATTTATTGTTTATAAGTGGCCAAATATTGAATTAGGACGGATATTAAATCCTGAGGCAATGAAAAAAGGAAAAAGAATTCTCCGTACTGCTCCAGTTTTCAATATTGATCGATAAATCGTGAGATTTTCTTGATTGAAATCATTATTCAAATCGGGCCTCTTACTATTAGCCACAATTTTATTTTGTCATTATCTTGGATCAATCGATAAAGACTTTCTTAATCATTGAAAATCGATCTGTGTGCAACACAACTGATTTTAATGAACAAATCAGACCTATTTTTAATCTTATTCGTTGAAGAAAACAATCATGGAAATCAGGAAATTTTTAGAGCCTCAGGACTAGAAATATTTATTACGGAACGATATAATACTCGATAAAGCACAATCATAAAAGCTTTACTGTAGTCAATGAGGCTCAATCCGGGGTTATTAGATTTATCCGGTGTTTTTTTTTTCTAATTAGACGGTAACGCAGCCCAAATTTTTACACACATCCCCCTCTGTTCAATTTTTTACTGGCGTATAAAGGTTTCACCAACGTATATCTCACAATCAAGTACGTGCTCGTACCTTAATCCGACTTCCTCTCGTCACAAAGCCCAACGCTTCGTGTGATTTATCTGTTATCTGTTTATCTCGGATGCGCTAATCACATCTGTGTGAAAAGCGAGGCCGATACACATTCCCGGCGTCAACTCGAACTACACGAGTTGGTAAACATAGTTTGAAGAAGATGGAATCAGTGCAGTCTTGTTAAATAAGTCCGATAAGTTGGAATAAAAAAAGTTGATCCATATTTTGAAGAGTCGATCGATAATATTATAGCGATTGGAACGTAGGATAGTGGCTTCGATACGGGTGCGAGCATTGGTGATAAGACATTGCTTTTATTTCAGTGTTAGTTTTTTTTTTTTAGTAGCGCTCATTTAATTTGTTCGATTGAGATTAATCAGATAAATTCTTTGGATATTGGGTTGTGCAATGAATTCCCGCTGTTTTTTGTATTTTTTTTTATTACCGCAATTTTGGGGTTTGTTGGGTAAATTATATGCATTGGCGAGTCTTTTTCTCGCTCTAAAAATCTGTCTGCTATATTCTTTGGGAATGGATTAATTTTAATCAATTTTAAGGCTTTCGAAACGAAAATTCCAGGAGGCAAAAAAAAAATTATTTTCGACATCTGCTCTATTTTGTTTTTTAGGATGGTTAAAAAGCTACAGAAGCAGCTCGCGACTTTAGAAAAGTTTGTGGAGCTGCTCTCAGAGTTATGGCTTGAACGTTTGAAAACTTTAAAAAATTGGGGCATCACCAAAAATTGTCCAATTAGGTTTATCTTTCTGCAAAATTCTGTGGAAGCAGGATATTTCGAAATAAATGAGAGCCTCTAGAGTCAGAAATTTATATTTTTATCTAGATATTCAATAGAGTAAACTCCAATTGTGTACTCGTTGTTTACACGTCCATCATTGTTGTCAATTTTATGCGGCAAGTACTCGAAGGATTGATCGGAAGATAAGCAGTTGCTACAATGATTCACTTACAGGCGATTGTAGTCTTAAGGAGAACAATAAGTTGGATGATGTCGAGTAATAAACAACACGAGAGTACAACAGCCCTGTTCCGAAGCAATTGGACCTGTACGGAATGGACGATCTGACGGAACGTGACGTGGGAGTAGATACTAGAGCCAAATGACATTGAAGCTCTACAGTGTAGCGAATTATTGACAATTAATGAAGGGCGATCCAATAAGAGCGCAGGTTTTCTTTGTTAAGTAAAACGTACAAAAGTTGGTTGAAATATTTTTTTTCAATTTTTACCGTGTTATGTGTCTCATGGTATTTATGTAGGAGACAAGATATTTTACAAATACGCCTTATGACCCCTCTGGCAACGCATAATGCGCGCATCAAAATTTTTGATGACTTTTTGGCATAGTTACGGCTACCACCAAGTAAGTAAGTACCAAGTAAGATATGTTGACAAACTTTCCTAGGGCGTGAATCGGACTATATGGACTTGCGGAATATGTGGTTTTAACAAGATGGTACCACTTATCACACAGCGTGGGAAACGAGCGCCCTATTGCGAACGAAATGGCTCGGACGCCCTATATCTTGGAATAACGAGGTCGAATGGCCGTAGAGATCTTACGATCTAACACTATTGGACTTATTTCCCCAGGGCTACGTGAAAAGTCAGGTCTATGCCAATAAGCTCGAGACGATTGGGGAGCTGGAGGACGAGATCATACGCAGTATTAAGGCAGTACAGCAGGAACTATGCTGAAAAGGCGTCGAAAATTTTGATTGACGCATACTGTGTTGCCAGAGGTAGCGTGGCTTGCATTTGACCGATGTCTGGTTTCATACATCAATGCCATAAGATAAAGAACTCGGTAAAATTGAAAAAAAATTATTTCAAACAATTTTTGTATGTTTTTATTAAAAAAGAAAACTGTGCTCTTGTCGAATGAGCCTTTAATACTACTATCTTGAAACATCTTCCAAGCCTTTAATTTCAACCCCACGGCTAGCCATATTGGACCATTTTTAATACATTTGCATAAAAATGCTGAAGACATAAATCCATATCCTAATTTAATAGAACCAGTCCAATTTGATTGGTTCTGGATTTCACTAGAAAATGTATCAAAGCCATATAAAGGCGTATAAAATAGAAAATAATGAAAAAGGAGTAACGTAATCAATAATTCAATAATTTTGCATTTCACCATAAAATTCATCAAGGCCATACATATAAACCATAAAATAATTGAAAAGGAGTAACATAATTAATGATTCAATAATTTTGCATATACATGCATAAAATATGATTTTCCCCAATGAAGTACGCTAAAATTGTTAGAAAATAAGAGCAATGGTTTCAGTCATTTTTCTCGTGACATCCCTAACAGTCCGAATTGACGATTCCCATGAGCGCAGTTTTCATGATCTCCGTCTCTACGTTCAACTACTGGAAAAAGTAAACACTTCAAGAAAACTTCAAGCATTCTTCCTCGATCTTGGCTTCAGCCCCATCAGACCATTCTCAATTACACTCGCATCAAATTGTTGTCGCAACAAAAAACATTTTTCCACAATTCTACTCCACATACAAAACATAATCCATACTTTGTAGACATCAAAGCAACCTCCCCAGTTCCCCCAGAAGTCATGAAAATTGGGCAAATAAAATACGCTCTCCAATCGACTTCCATAACCTAAAAATATCGTAATTTATGCGGATTTCCCTCTCAACCATGGAGCTCTCCGCAAATCAATAAAAAGCATTAGCTGCTCCACCGCATAATCGGTTTGCAACGTGCATCCGCTCGAAACATTCCCAACCCAATAACCGTGGCAACAATCAATAAACAATTATCCACGCCGGTTCAACGACTCCGGCGTGCCGTCAACGTGCATACGCTGTGCCGCTATTATCAAAAACTTCGAGGTACAACACGGCAAAAAACGTTGGACATCGGGAGGGAAAGGACGAAATAAAAAGGAGAAGCGGAATATTGAATTCGCGATTAAACGGGGTTTGATAAATTGATAGACCCACCGGTTGACCTGCTGAGACGTTTTTCCCACCCCGCTGGTAGTTCCTCGTCCGCCATTTTTATTTTGAAACAAAAATTCTGCGTTTACGATGTAATACGGTTTATGGTTTTCAAATCGAACATTCAATGATCTTATATCTGCAAAGTAGGGCGGCTCGGCATAGATCAAGACCTCGAGCGATACAACTGAATGAAGATGGCGGAGGAGAGTGGGAAGATGGATAATGCTCGAATCCTAGGGGAATAAGGAATAGCGCTGAATCGTAGCGGGAAGTTCGGAACGACGCATCGACGTTTGCATATGGACGGATGATGCTGGGAGAAAAAGTATTATCGCGATGGAGAGAGAGGAGACTGTGGCGAGTTTTGAACTTCTTTCTTTCTGGTCGAAGCTGATTGGTCGAAATCGTCCGGATGAAGATAATTTCTACTAATCAGCTTTAAGTAGAAAGAGTGAGGTGCAGAAACTTCCATGGACTTTTCTCCTTCTATTGCGATAATACTTTTTCTCGCAGGATTATCGGTACTTGAGTATATGTCGATGGAACAACGTCGCGTCTGGTTGTCGACTTTTCGGAAATGGTTCGGTCGATTCTGCAGATCCCGAACGAGCCGGCTGAAGTGCGAACATCTTACGGTCGATATTGCAGCATGCGTGTTTTGGACCAATCAGGTTTGAGGCGAAGTGATGCATTCCATTGTTGCTTCCTTCTCGCTGCGTCTTTGTCGCGAGTTGGTGTATCACGAAATTTTTGATGAAAGAAGATTGGGAGACCACCGCTTGTCGACTTTTGTCTGTCTTGGTCGATTGGAATTATTATAGCTTTGGTAGTCTACATCTCTATGTTGATGACTTTTTCTGATGAATAACAGGGTAGCTCACTATTCTAATTAATTATTGTCCGGGTTAATGATTATTCTAATAAATGATCATTCCAGTAAATTACTATTTTAGAAAATTGCGATTCAAGTAAATTAATATTCTATCAAATTAGTATTCTAGTGAGTTACTCTTCTGATAAATCACTATTCCAGTAAATTACTGTTCTAGTAAATGACTATTCCAGTTAATTACTATTCTAGTGATTAAATATTCTAGTTAATTACTCTTCTAATAAATCACTATTTTGGTGAATTATTATTCTAGTAAATTACTATTTTCTAGGAACTAACCGACGATGCGGTCACAGCTACTGCAGAGTAGCAAGCGGAGCCAGTGCAAACCAAATAAATAACTTATCGACCATGAACCAAGAACATTGTTTGGTTTCCTTCCGAGTCACCCTCACGTGTATTGTGATCAGGCCATGGACACTTAAGGTTACGGCGTGAAGTAGGATAGTCGCCACTAGCGCCATCTGGCGAGTCCCCGGATCCCTAATTGACGGCCGTTGCCCCACCTTGCCGTAAATTAAAAAGAATGGAACACAGTGAAGAAATTTATAGAAAATCATACAGATATTTCTAAGTAGTTATTTTACTGACTTATATATTTCTGTATGTTTTTCTATTAATTTTTTTAACAAAGACTATTTTATGAAGAAATGTGACACATTGAAAGTATGATTAATATCCATATTTATTGTCAAGTACAAATAATAATCGATACAAATTCGTCGTCGAAGTCTCCAGCTTGAAATTTGCAAGAATTTGCAATTACTTTAAGAGGAACGAAGGTTCCATCCTTCAGTTCCTTCAATGTTCCGCATAGATAATCATTCGGTCGAAAATGTACGTTACAAATCACGTAATGATTACTCCGCACTCTCTCGTACATTAAATCTTGCAATCCGTGGTTACCAGTGGCCACGATCCACTTCAGACTAACGATTGACGTTTTGGAAATCGATGAGACTTCACTTGACGAAAGTGACAATTCACGACACAACACCGATGTTGATCACGAGGTCTATTCATTTTCAACAAAGAATATGTTCCCACTCAAAAACGAAGTATTAACGACAGCAGCAATGATGACAGATGAATCAAGTTAAATACATCGAATGACAGACGCCAAGCCACGTGATAAAAAGATGCCGGACGTTCGTTCACATTCGTGGTTCTTCGTTGGTGGTCGGGATGCAGCGGGGTGAAGTAAGGGGAGGGTGGAAGTGAGCGCCATCTAGCGAGTCCCCGGAGCAGGATCAGACTATCTTACTTCACGTTCGCGTATACTAGTGGCCATACCCTGATTGTGATGGAATAAACGCGCAAAAGCTCAAGTTAACCGGTTCGGTCATAATTAAAATGTGGTTTTTAAAAAATGATAATGGTAATTAAATTTTATTAGGTCACAGAAAAAAAACAAGAATTAGAATAGATACGTCGATGAGATTATAAAATTTTAATTCATTCCGTATTGAATGACATCTGCGAAAATGAATTACAGTATCGAATGGTGAAAATGCATTTCTTTGTTTATCCAGGAAAATTGATTTACTTGAAACCCAATGAGACTATCATAGTCGGCCGAAAAAAAGGCTACATTATCTTGCCCGGCGATGGATCAATCAGTCGGGTTCATGCTGAAATTACTGTCACGCCTGTACCTGATTTAAACAAGGTTTCTACAAATTTTCTTGCTTTCCTAATGTCTGAGTCAAATACAACAAATGTTATTCAGATCTTTTATTTTTTGCCCCGCATTAAATTTATTACCTAGTAGTATGAATTTTACTTGTACAACTCAGAAGTTTTTTACAAGCTACCCTTGATACATATTTTTCCAACCTTAGACATATGATTTCCATCCTGACATATGATTTCCAACCTAAGACATATTCCTATAGTGATACATCAACATGGTTGATGTATCACTGGCCCTACAGTTTTTGTAACGGTGGGTTCCGAACCACCGGGAGAACACAGAAAAAAACACATAGAATAATTTTTTTTTCCATTGGTGTCGGCGCCGGGATTCGAACCCGGGACCTTCTGCATGGGAACCCGAGCACGTAACCACTTGGCCACTGCGTCTCCTATTAAATTTATTACCTTTTATTTGCGAGAAAATTCACGAAAAAAGTATAAATATTTTTTTGTTGAAATTCGATTTTTAAATTAGATGAGTTATAGTTGGGTATTTTATTTCCGTTGATTTAGATTACAGATATATCACAGCCGCTATCCGAATGTGTGATCAAAGATTCCGGTTCAAAGTACGGCAACTTTATTATGAAAGATGGTGTGGCGACAGCCATTACTCAGGAAGGCTGCAAGCTGCGACACATGGATCGTATCAGATTCGGCCTGCAGAATTACGTTTTTACGTGAGTCTGCAAAATCGGTCCTTTTCTTTAATCTTTATTAGATTTCTGCACGCGATTTATACTCAAAAAACTGACATAAGCCAAAATGCAAATTAGACAATTCGAATTTAGATGACCCAACTGTGGGCAATAAATCAAACTTGAAATAATTTTGTCCAATTCCCCTAATCGTCGTTAACTTTTCATACCAGATTCTTAAAATCAAGCACTAAGATAAGACTTAGTGCGCAAATCAACAAGATCGTTTCTTAAAATAACAAATTAAACAAAAACACCGTTCATTATTTCTCATTATTCATTTATTTATGATTATTTATTATCATCTATTTTATAGAACCGCGCATGTTTATTTAACCATGTGTCACTTATTTTTTAAAGAATACACTACATTCCAATATTAACGGCGACATCAGGCATGGCAGCAACGGAAAAAGAAGAGCTAGAAAAACTAATTGACGCAATCGACGGCAAGATCACCAATGCTTGGACTCCTTTGTGCACTCACATGACAATAGAGACACCGATAATATCCGAAAAGGTTTTCATTTCCTTTCTAATTTTTCTCGCTGTCGCGAGATTAATTCTCTAACCCATGCGACGGATTAAATTACATTCAGCGCGATCTTCTCTCTTAGCTATCCTGCGCACTCGTCAATCAAATCCCAATAGTAACCATGGATTATTGGAGTGCCGTCGAGGAAGCTGTTGAGGAAAACAAGGAAATTCCAGATCCAGTGGATTTTGCACATTTCATCGACAGTAAAATGCGACAACTCGGCGACATCAGCGTTCGTCCGAACATTGCGCGGAGAAAACTTTTCGAAAATTTGACATTCGTGCACTTCAAAGCGAAACAATATGCTCTCTACAGTCGAATGATCAAATTAGCAGGTACGCAGCAATTTAAAATCTTATCATTAAGGGACCGACTTGTCATTATTAATTCCACTGTGACGGAGTTAAAAATCGCTGATTCTTAGGATTATTTTATTTCCTGACGTTTTATGCGACTTCGAGTAGTCTGAAACTTAATTGGGTGAGCAGAAAAAAATTACGAGTTCATTTTTTAATCTGCTCGAAGGGTAAAATTTTTCTTTTTTTTTTTCAAATCTTATAATTTCTGTTTTCGGGTCTAGAGAAACCACAGAAGTTTCTTGATTTCTACGAAACCCTGAAAACGTACAGAAGCTCATTCGGTTTAATTGCAGGTGGGAAATCGGTTCAGTACGGAAAAGTACGACCCAATCCGAATGTTTGTAACGACAACATTATCGTCGTGCAACACGTCGAGACGGACACAACCCAGGCAACGCGTATCGGCGATGGGAATTACGCTGCGGTTTGTAAGCTTTCTTCCTTCTTTTCAATTATATATCAATCAAATTGCAAAAAAAAATTATTTGGAAAAGAAAAATACATTCTACAAAAAACAAACTCGTTGATAAAATCTGGGATGGGAATAAATTTCGTTTTATTCAATGAAGAATCTGCGGAGAATTATTTCTGGAGTTTAATCTTAAATTCAGATTGGCACAATAGCAATTAGGATCTTGACTGGGCTGATAATTCGCTACGCAAAGTTTTTATTCTCCGATAGTTTAAATAAAAAAAGTCTAGCTTAATTTTTGGGGAAGTTACAAAATCTTGGTTTAGCGCGCGACAAACCGAGACAAACGATCCTAAAACCTTCCGCCAACAGTGTAGAATTCTCAGTAAATCGTTTTTCAACCTCATAAATCCAAAGAAGCTTCTCTAAAATTCCATTAACAAATTATTCAGGCGAAGAGCTCAGAAAATGCAAAAGACGATCTATACCAGAATCCGAAATCGCCATCGCAATTCTCCATTGCTCGATCGAAAAATATTGCAATCCCAAATACGATTACGCCGAAATTTTCACAACTCTCAGAACGCAAAACAAACAAAACGACGCGACTATTCTCGCTCTGGACACGCAAGACGTAAAAAATCCATTTATTACCAATCGTGGCCGAAAAAATGATTCGAAAAAATCCTCCGCGCTGCGAACAAACGCGATTGAACGCGAATCCATGCACTTAATTCCGGAAACCGTCGACTCTTGCGACGTGGATTCTCAAATCGCGAAGAAATCGCACGAAAATCCGTCGAATGATTCAACGAATAGATCAAAAAACTTTCCAAGCAAATTAACAAAGACTTTTGAAAACTCGAATTATTCATCGTGGAACAATTTTACGTCGGAATCGGAAATAGGCAGCATGAAAGTCGCTAGCTTGAATCACGAGAATTATATTTATGAGGAGTTGAGTGATAAAACGTCGATCAATAAAGTTTCGACGAAGCGCGGTCGCGAAATCGAAGACGAAATAGTCGACGAGAGAAAGAAAAAAATTTGTATCGAGTCGTCGTCGATCGATAATTGTCGTTCGGAGGAGGGAGATAAGTCGAGTAAGGCTGATAAATATCACGGAGATATGCTTTCGGACGATGAGGATATTTTTTTCGAGGCCGGAAACGCGATAGTTGCGGAGACAGTGCCGACTTTTGTGGCGAAAAAGGAAGAAAGACGAAATTCAGCGAGGGAAAAGTCGGTGGAAGGAGATTCGGAGGGTATTTTTGCGTCGAAAGAATTTGAAGCCGCTGTGAGTATGGAAGGCTGGAGCGATGACGATGTTGTGGAGTACAAATCGGTTTCATCATCGGCTAAAGTTAGAGAAGACGGCGGCAATCGTAATCGCACACGTGAGGAAGAGAAAAGAAATAGCGAGAAAGAAGAAAGAAATAACTCGAAAGAAGAAAGAAATAATTCGAAAGAAGAAAGAAATAACTCGAAAGAAGAAAGAAATAACTCGAAAGGAGAAAGAAATAACTCGAAAGAAGAAAGAAATAATTGGAAGGGAGAAAGAAATATCTCGAAAGAAGAAAGAAATAATTCGAAGGGAGAAAGAAATACCTCGAAAGATTCATTTGAAAGTAATGTATCAATTTTATTTAACGTATGTGCGTGTGTTTGTGAGAGAGAGAGAGAAATAATGTGAAGAATTGTGTGGAGAGATTTAAGTCCTAACTGCTTGAAAACTTTTTTGAGAGCTTGCACTGTTGAAAATTTTTTGTTTTTTCTCAAATTACGTTTGAAGTATAGAGAACGAGATTTTAATAAGAGAAACGAGACTACTTGCAACTACTATGAACCGGCGAGGGCAAGTTGATATAGAATCGCTTCGACTTTTTCGAATCGTCCATTTTGACCCTAGATTTTATTTGTATGATTGCACACCAGAATATTTTCTTAACTATTAAATCGTGTAATGAATTCCCGACGTTTTTGCATTTTATTTTTTCTCTAAATGTTTTGAAAACTTATTTCAGACGACGACGAAAATCCCCGCAAACGAAAAATCGGCAGGTCCTATTTTTCACCATTTGCGGATGCGACCGAAAATGAGTTGAAACGTAAAAAACCCGATAACGTGAATGAGAAACAGAGTAACAAGGTTATGCAGGCTTCTTCGTCCCAAAAAGAGAATATCTCGGTGGACTTGCCGTCGCCCCGACCGAGAAAACGCAATGAAAACGTTATTAAAAAGGAAGAGGACTGGATTAACTCCACAACGAATCATCATAAGTCCGAAAGGAAAACCGGTTTTGGTAGTGGTAAATCGGAAACTTCTCCAGCGCGCGACTATGAGACATCCCAGCTTGTCAAGATAGATAACGATTCGGTAAAAAAAAATTATTCTAATAATAATTATTATTATCAATATTATTGTTATTATTTCTCTGTATTGTAATAATAATTATTATTATTATTGTCTTTATTATAATAATAATTGTATTATCATTATTATTATTATTAATTATTTCCGTATAATAATAATAATAATTATTATATAATTCTTATAATTATTATAATACAATTCTTATAATTATTATAATATTCATAAGAATAATAATAATTATCATTATTATGAATTATTTTCGTATAATAATAATAATTATTATTATATAATTCTTATAATTCTTATCATAACAATAATGAGAATAATAATAATAATAATAATTATTATTAATTATTTCCGTATATTAATAATAATTATTATTTATATAATTTTTATAATTATTATCATAACAATAATAAAAATATTAATTATTATTATTCTTATACGGAAATCATTATTAATTATTATTATTATCATTATTATTAATTATTATTATTATCATTTTTATTAATTATTATTATTAATACTATTATTATTATTATTGAAACCGAATTTGCCGACAATAAGTTTTGCGTGCAATTTTATTTTTCAACATTCTTAATTATTGTTTGCAAATTAATGTTGCAGGATTCAACGATGGTCCCACTGCTGCGAATGGAAAGTCTTGCTGATATAACCTCAAAGAATGGACCAAGTATCGGAAAACGTTTCCGCAAGGTTCGTTCTTACCACGTAAAATATATTCTTGGTCGTTTGTTTCTTCGACTTCTGCTTTATCTTCAAAGAACGGCCTCATTTGGGAGTCGGCGTTATAAATCGTAGCCAATTTATAGGCTGAGATGTTGAATTTAATTGATTCGAATTAATTTCGTATTGCAGCAAAAAATAACAATTCCGGTCCGGGTGGAGTTGGACGACGAATCGCTGGACGAAGAAGAGGCAACGACGTCTCGTAAAACATCTGAGAAAAATTATCCCAGATCCAAGAAAATTTTCGCATAATCGATCGCATTTTTGTCATCGAAATAACGAAAGCGAAATTAAAAGAAAATATAATAATTATAACATTATTTGAGTTATGGCTTTCGAGCTTTTTACGTAATAACGTGAAATTTTTTTTTTCTATTGCGTTGGTGAATAAGATCTAAATATTTTTGTTACGTTATTCTTGTTCTTACGAGTACGCTGAGATTGCGAGACGCCAAGAGACGCCGATAAGTCGAATTTAATTCAAATAAAAAATAATTCCATCTTAATAATTTTCATTCTTTCATTTTTTTTTTGTTATCAATAATTTTTTCAACAAAATGGGATATTAAATAAAAATCATTTTCCGTCGAAATTTTCACGCACTTTCCACCGTCGCAAAGAAAATTAAGTTTTATGGAAAATTTGTAAAAATTACGAGAACTTCAGTTAACAAACCAAAACAAATGGAATTTATAAAAAAAAAATGTTATCGACTCATTGGCGTTTTTCTGGCGCGCACAAAGCTGAAAAATAATTTCGAAAATTTAATCGTCCGAAACGGATTAAACTGGAAAATAAATTCTGAAATCAATAATTCGAGAATTGGCTGAGATTCAACAGCGCGTAAAATTATTTAAATTTCTCTGAACTATGTCAGAATCGTCGCGACAGCGACACGCAGACTTCTTCTATAATCAATACCGAAAAAAAGCGTAAAAACGGTAATAACATTGTTATTGTAATTTACATTTATGTTTTAAAAATGGAAGAGAGTAGATACAAAGATGTTTACATGGGGAGAAGAAGGCTTCCGAATAAACAAGTTTAATTTCTGACATGACGCAATATATTTCATTACCATTATTTGTATTTTTTTTTTTTTTTTTTTTTTTTTTTCATTCCGATGTTACTTTACGAATGCTTTCTAAGTGCCTTTATTAGCAAAAATGTACAAAATTGTTTTAAGCCGTTTTTGCTCGTATAGCAGCACGTTTTCCAGTCACAGCCTGAAAAAAAAGCAGAACAAAATGCGTAAATTACGGTGAAACGTCCAAAGAAAAAATTTGTTAACTAAAATTATTTTTTAATTCACAACCATTTTTGCATGCATTCCGTAAATTAATTTATAATTCAATTTTTTAATTATAACTTCATTTAATAAAAAAATAGTTTTTTTTTACTGATTTATTATTAAAAATCTAGAAAAAATTAAAAATAAATAATTAAAAAATAATAATATATACAAAAAAAAAAAGGTTCATTATTTAGATTTCTGAGAAAATTTTACAATAAATTTTCGTAAATAGATTTGACGTCCAATGGAATATTTTTATTATTTTAATCGACGAATAATCAGACTTTGGTTGTGAAGTAAAATCAATTAATCGTAGAAAAAAATGTTAACGAAAAATATTTACCTGGAAACCAGATTTGATACTAGCTACCGAACATCGTGAGCCACATGTCTCGCACTGCAAGAAGAATAATCTGGTGTCTTTTTGAAGAATCGTATCAGGCGAACGACACGTATGGCACGTTACGTATTCCTTGATATATCTCCTCAATACATTTTCTATTTGCTTCTGTTGGAAACGTCCCTTGATAATAAGCTGACTGTTACCGTCCACGGAACCGCTCGTTCCCAATTCCGCGAGTAGAAAGTCTAATAAATGTTTTGGTTGTCGATGCAAGGTTTTGCAGATCTGTAATTTGTATTTAAAGTCATTTTTTTTCTTTCTAAACTTGATTACGAATCGTTTTTTTTTTTTTTCGTTGATCGGCTAAATTATTTCATTTATTTTCACATTCAATATTTTTGTCGTATTCGCAACAAAAAACCTGCTATGGGGAATCTGCATTGTTTCTTAGTAATTGATAATTTTCTTTTCTTGTAAAATTTAATAAACGAAATATAAAAAAATATTTTTTTCTTATGTAGCAAAGCAGGATTATAAAAGACATAAAATTCAAACCAATATTCGTCCATTTAAATAGATAATTAATTAATTATAATCATACAATCTTATAATAATTAATAATAAAAATTAATTAATTAATTAAAAAGATAATAATAATTTTGGACTAAAAAAAATCCACGAAAATTAGCAAAAAAATTGTTTTTTTATTTAAAAGAAGAACATTTGAAATTATCAAGGTACGAAAATGCCTCCACTAAACCGAGATTATTTCAAAATCGTAAGAAAATGTGTTAAATCGAATTAATGTAAAAATAAATAAATAATTACCTCGGTAAAGTTGGCAAAGGACGTCTTTTTCGTTCCTATACGCACAACCTGTGGGGGTCGCATGACGAATTTTTGTTTTTTACCAGCAACCATATCGGGATTTTTTTCCCGCATGATGTCGAATACTCGAAGTAGCAGCTCGTCGTATGTATAGTCTCTGTCCGAGCCTACCCACAGACTCGTGTCCTCCACTGGAGAATAAATAACTCATTGTCAGACGAACGATCGACACTCGGATTAAGGTGATGTGCTACGCGACGTCTATTTCCCTAAAACTCTTTTAATTTAAAGTGTGATATCTGAATCTTCCTAAAGTGTTATTTTGCACTGTCTCAAATTTTTCTAAATAGAAACGAAAAAGGTTGACTGCAGAATTTTTAGATGAATTGTTGCCGAGATCCATGCTTTGAAGTGTCTGTTACTGATCGGCCCCTGGCACATCATTTTAAGCTAGGACTGTAAAGATATTTTACACCTGCTCAGATCTTTCGAGATACTACGATTAAATTTAAATTTTAATTTCTTTTCTTTTGGTCCAAATAAAGGATAATATTTTGAAACATTTTGTCCATCGTTGTTATTCTATGCACCGCGTACTAGGCTTTATAGCTATTGATTTACAAATTTGTGAAAAAAAATTCCGAAAATAATTCATGAAAAAAATAAATAAATAAATTTAAAAAAAAATGTTTACTTGAAAAAAAAAAAAATGAGATAATTTCTCCAATATTCGATAAATTCTAATGATCTGATATATTTTATTTGATCAATTAATCGGGCTGAAAATTTACGAGAAATAATTCAATCGATGCAAAAAAAATTAAAAAAAGAAGCTTAACATTTTTTAAGTCTACTCCAAACACAATATTGCAATTAATATGAATTCAGACAAGTTTCTATAGCGGATGATTATTGAAAAATCAGATAGAATTGAAAATCTTGCGATCAAACGTCGCAGGATAGAGAACAAACGAGCTCCTTACCATAGTCTGCACTTCGCTCAGGGTCAGTGCAGCATGTTAACAAATAATCGAAAACGTAAACTAGTGATGCCATAAGATTCGGTCGAAATTAAGGGTATAAAATATTTACCATTCTCATTGTCTTCCATTTCCTTCTTCTCCTCCTCGGCCACCAATTCGTCGAGATCCTTCTTTTTCTTCTTCTTCTTTTTCGTTTTCGAGAAGTCCATGTCGAGATCGAAGTTGTCGTCGATCGGGATTTCTTCCGTTTGTGCCTCCACAACATCCTTTTTCGGGGATAAAAAAAGTTTCAGTGAAATCCGGGAGGTTTGATCAGATTAATTTTAATTAATAAACTTCCTAATCGTTCAACGAGGTCGAATAATCGTTCACAAAGTTTGTTGTTCGCAAGATTAATCCAATCAAAAATTATCTGGCATATTTGTTTGCAAGAAAAAAATGTAAAAAATTATTAATGATTTTTATTTTCATGGCGAATTAATTCTTAAGTTCGAGCAGAACAGAAAATATACTAAAAAGTTTGATATTCCGAAAGCCTTAAGGAATAGTAAGCCGAGGAATTCTTTCCGAAACTCTGAAAATTCTACGTCCTACTAGATTATTTGCTTAACATGAGATGTTTTCAAAGATGAAAAATAAATTCTGCCTCTCACCTCGTTTCTAGTATCGGGCAATACCGCATCGAGTTCATCTAGATTAAACGCCTTCTTCTTCTTTTTCTTCTTTTTTCCGAAATTTTCCAAATCAAGAGCCTCATCGTCGTCTACGGCGGGATTGTCCGGCTCCTGGTTTTCTTTATCGCCGAGAGCCTCGGTGGTCTCGCCGCCGCTGCCGGCGTCGCCCATGTCGCCATCGAGATCGAAGGTGGTCTTCTTCTTCTTTTTTTTCTTCTTTAGAGTCGGATCGAAGATCTGCAATTTGATCAGATAAACCAATCAATATCATTGTTTGTTATGAGTGCATTCACAGGCGAAGACAATTATAATTATTGTTTATGATAATCTAACGATTATTATATGATCTAATTTGTATGTTTTCCATTAATATTCTACTCAGGTAGTGATTAATGCATTGTGATACAATTTTGATTTATTAAATTGTGTTTTTGATGATTTTTCAATCCAAAATTTAACATGTCAAGTGTCAGTCACCGATGACTGATACAATAATTAACATTCAGGCCACATCCAACACTCTCGACTAACAATATATAATTTAAAAAGTGAGCCACTTCTTTCAATAAATTACAAATAATTTAGAGATCATAAAAGAATGTCCCTCAATATTACTTGTCACAAAATTTTATTTTTTTTACCGCATATGATCAAAACGTGACAAAAATGTTGCTGGAAAAAAAAGACGCCAGAACGGGCTGAGTGCTTAACGCGTTAAAGCATCCAATCTCTTTAAATCATTTGAAAATTAAATAACTGTTGAAACGTTTTCTAGTCAAATCATTTTGACTTCCACTCGACAGGTATCAGGCATAGCGAATAAGCTTATCGCTCATCCACAGGTAATTGTAACGTACTACTGTGGCCTCTTCCCAAGTCATTTTTCCCCACCGATTCAGCTCACATTTTGGCCAACTAATTCCCACTCTAAGAGGTTAATTCAATAATGGCCAACTAAATCCACGAGCAATCATCCCCAGGATATCCATCCTGGAATATTCAACACCTGTGTATAATTCAATCATATACGACCCCTCATCAGCCCGCGCGGGGGCGTGACCGAATTTTTTTTTTTTTCCTCATTTCCATTGAAATGAGAAAATAAAATTAATTTAATTTAAAAAAGGGGGTGGAGGGGGGGGTTCGATACCGCTCCTTCCGCCTTCTGGTGGACAAGGTTTACTCATCGTATCACCGAAAGTTTTTTGACTAGACACTAAATTGAAAGAAAAAAAAAACAACCACAATATTCCAGATGTATAATTTTTCTTAACATTGTAATAATTATCCTGTATAAATAATAATCTCGCCTGCGATTAGTTTTTTATTTTCTAAAAAATATACATATATCTATATATATGCACATATATATAATGAATACGGTATATTGCCCCGAAATCCGGTGGCAACGTTAGCACGTTGACATGAGGAGACATTCGGTGAAAATGCGGATCCCAAGGACTCGACGGTCGTCCGAAAAAAAAAATTTCCGGCTGTTACGGCTCGAAGTGCGACTTACCGATTCTTCTTCCGTCATTATCGCTGTGTTTGGAATTGTTCGTTTCGTTGGCTCGAATGCGCCAGAACTCGCGTGAATTGTTTGACGAAAAATTGTTTTAACCGAGAGTTGCGAGCGTGGAGTATTGCATCAGAAAACAGCAATGTGGAAGGCCGCGATTCCGAAGGATCAGGTGGGCCAACCTTATTTTCATTTTGTCACGGACTACGCGGGTCATAGATGGTCGTGGGCGGTGGAATCGATGGGCGGAGGAACGTAAAGAGACCGCCGTGAAGTTTGCTGAGGAATAATGCATTTTTTAAACTTTCTTGTTAAAGAAAGCTTGAGCGAGCTTGAGGACGACGAGATCAAAGCTTTGCTATTGATAGAATACACAGAAAAAAAACATACGCCATTAATCTTGTGAATTATTCGATATTTTAATATTATTTTAAATAATTGACAGCTCCTGGAAAAATCGGTGATATTCCCCACAGATTAATTCATCATTGATTTATTTCATTTATTACACTCCAATCGGACCTATGACTTGATGAAAAAGCACCTTAATTCGCGCATGCGAACACAGCCCGAAGGCCGGCTTTCCATGGACACGCCATTCGCCTATCGCGCATCTCCATCGACCAATCACAGCTCGAGGATTCCGTTCGACGCTACATCGGAAAAGTTACGCGTCGTGCAAATCCCGTCTGGATTGTGTCAATGCATCGCCGATTTTGCGGTTAGAAATATCGCCGGATTTTTCCTTTTACTCGATCGAAAAGTTTGTGAAAAATCCAAATGGGCGTATGAGACGTAGGCGTTGAGGAAGATAAAAATATTTTAACGACTTAAACTCATCGACGATGAGTCGCAGACGAGCTCATGATGATGACGATGGATATGGTGAGTATTTTTCTTGATAACTATCAACATTTTATTTCCCGTCGCTACGTTTTTCTTTTCTTTTTTTTTTTTTTTTTTTTACTTTTTAGGTTATGTTTCGAAAACTATAGAATTTTTTTTATGTGGAATTTGTTATTGTTTAAAATATTTAAAAAATTGAACTATTGATTTTTCATGTTTTTTGGTTTTCGGATCGGTCTTTCACGGATAATGGAATTATTTCAAAAATTGCAGATCGCGTTTACAAAAAACGTCGGAGGGTATCGGAGAATCAAGAGATCGAGGATCGTCTCGAATCGCTCATTCTGCGGGTTGGCGAGAAATCGACATCGTCGCTGGAGAGCAATCTCGAGGGTTTGGCATCCGTCCTCGAGGCCGATCTTGGCGCCTTCCGCAGCAAAATACTGCGAATTCTGACGGACTGCGCGATTAAGATGCCAGAGAAATGTACGATCTACACGACTCTCGTCGGCCTTCTCAACGCGAAGAATTTCAATTTCGGCGGTGAATTCGTCGACTACATGGTGAAGAACTTCAAGGAGGCTCTGAAGGCTTGCAAATGGGACGCGGCTAGATACTCGCTGAGATTTCTGGCTGATCTTGTTAATTGCCACGTGCTGTCGTGCGGCTCGCTCATGCAGCTATTCGACAACATGCTGGAGGCGGCTAATGAGGACAGTGTTCCTCAAGTCAGGCGTGATTGGTAAGTTCAATGCGTGTATTATGCATATAATCTTGTTTAATTACATTTACGACTCACCAAGGTCTTACTGGATGAATATTAAAGAATCGCAAAAGTTGAGCAACTATCGTTATCGATTGAATTATTTCGAAATGTCCGTCTACACAATTTAGTAGTCGTAACGTTAAAAAAAAAATAAAAAATTGCCAGGTACGTGTTCGCGGTGCTTTCGACTCTGCCGTGGGTCGGTCGAGAATTGTACGAGAAGAAGGAACAAGAGTTGGATCATTTGATGGTGACGATAGAAATATTTCTGAACAAACGAAGCAAGAAGCATCAGCCGGCGTTGAGAGTTTGGTCGAGCGACACGCCGCATCCTCAAGAAGAATATTTGGATTGTCTGTGGGCGCAAGTGCGAAAGCTTCGTCAGGACAATTGGGCGGAGAAACACATTCCCCGTCCTTATCTCGCTTTCGATTCGATCCTGTGCGAAGCTCTGCAGCACAATTTGCCGGTCTTGTTGCCGCCACCTCATCACGAAACTTTTCTCTATCCTTTGCCCACCGTCGTCTTTCGCATGTTCGATTATACCGATTGTCCCGCCGAAGGCCCTGTTCTTCCAGGCAGCCACGCGATAGAGAGATTTCTCATCGAAGAACACTTGCGACAAATCATCGACAACTGCTACTACGAGAGGAAAGACTGGTAAATAATTTATCGTCGTTATAGTAATTGGTTTTTTTTTTTTCTTTTCTTTTTGTCAAAGGATTTTAGACGAGAAGTTGGATGGAATGATTTATCGCAGAATTATCTACGTAGTTTTATGAAACTATTTCTATCAACAATCAAACTTTATAACCCATTTTTTCACTCACGTTTGAACTTGCAGCGCTGCGCATCTGCTGAATTTTCCGTACAAGGCTAAAATTCCACTGGACTACTGCATAGTCGAAGTTATTTTCGGCGAACTGTTCAAACTTCCAACTTCGAAGCATCTGGAAATTTCTTACGGCTCGATACTCATCGAATTGTGCAAACTTCAGCCTTCGACCATGCCACAAGTAAGCCACATCGACGATTTAAACAGAAAATCCGCAAAAACTAAAACAAAACAATAGAATAAAAAATTGTCCAATCTTTTTAAATATTTTTTTTAATTTCTGTTCATAAAAAAAAATATTTATTTTCCATTTTTTAATTGTTATTTCGATTTTTTTCTCAGGTTTTGGCCCAAGCCACGGAGATACTGTTCAGACGCATAGACAGCATGGCTGCGGCGTCGTTCGATCGCTTCGTTTGGTGGTTCGCCTACCATCTGAGCAACTTTCAGTTCCGCTGGTCCTGGGAAGATTGGGATTCGTGTCTCCAACGAGACGCAGAACATCCTCGACCCAAGTTCATACGAGAAGTTCTGCTGAAGGCCCTAAGGTGAGTCGATGAGCTCGATTGAATCACTGTTTTATTGGTTGTGTAATATATTTTTGCAAGAAATATATTCTCTCTGTGAGGTGTGAAAAATCTATCTTTATGGAAATATTTTACATGAAAATCATGGATTTCAGATTGTCGTATCATCAACGTATTCGTGATATGATGCCTGAATCATACGCGGAATTGATTCCGGCCGTTCCCGAACCGGTATACAAATACACGTCGGAAGGAGCGAGTGAGCAATAATTTTTTTTTTTATCATAAAAATTAAATTAAAATATAATTTTCGTCATCTTTACCTGAAAATGACGATGAAAATGAATAAATGAAGAAGATAAAAACGAATCAATGATGATATTTCAGGCTCGTTGCCGGGAACAGCCGCAGCTCACGAGCTAGTTGTGTCTATAAGACGCAAATGCACGGCGGAGGAGGTACTGAACGTGTTGAATACTTTACCCGGTCAGGGCGACAACGAAGAACCTAACAGCTTCAATCCGTTGAAAATCGATGTATTCGTGCAAACATTGCTGAATCTCGGCTCGAAGAGTTTTTCCCACAGTTTCGCCGCTGTTGGAAAGTTTCATCACGTTTTTAAGGTAGTAATTTCGACATTTGTTCAATTCTGGATAATCTTTGGTTGTATCTGTATTATTTAATTTTTTTTTTTTTTTGGGTCGTGATTATCGTAAAAAAATTTGATAATCGAGGTTAAAAAATATTTCTTTCAAATGTTAGCGCTATTTATAGACTAAAAACTTTTCAATTGCAAGATCTATGAGGGCTTAAGGGGGCAGACTAATGTAAGGGCCGAAAAATTAGCCCGTTTCCATAATTTTTTCGCATCGGAAAAATAAGAAACAATTTACTCCGCCAAGAAGTAAAATTTAAAAAATAATATTTACTTTAACGATTCAATAAATCGAGATGAAGTATTGAAAATTCGAAGCTCTGCATCGAAATATTTGGTCAAGGAAATAATAATTATTTGATCAAGAAAGTCAGAGAATTTTTTTTCTGTCATCCTTGTTCGTCAACCATAATCTACGAACATATGTCGATCTATTGGAATTAAAAAATCGGAATATAAAAAATATTCCAGGTGCTAGCGGAAACCGAGGAGGCCCAAATATGCATTCTGCGCAATATGTTCGCACTGTGGATAAATCATTACCAAATGATGGTAGTACTTACGGACAAACTGTTGAAAACCGGCATAATCGAATGCAGCGCCATAGCGAATTGGATATTTTCCAAGGAAATGTCATCCGAATTCACCAAGTGCGTATTACTTTCATTTAATAAAATTTAAGACCCTAAAAAAATGTTAATTAAAATTCACGGAAAATTTTTAATCTATTTCAGACTTTATATTTGGGAAATTTTACATCTGACGATACGCAAGAAGAATCAGCACGTGATAAAATTGAACACGGAACTCGGGGAGGCGAGGGAAAAGATGAAGAGAGATGAGAGCAGATCCGGGACTTCGTCGGAAGACGAGGAAAACGCGAACAAGGATAAGAGCGGTACCGAGCGTCCGTCGGAGGACGTCGTCGAGAGGATGGAGGAGAAATTGGAAGCTGCACAGGCTGACCAAAAAAATTTGTTCTTAATCATTTTTCAGGTATGAAAATAAAAATAAAGTATTAACTTTATTAAGAATAATCCGTCTAAATTTTTATAATAATAATAATAATTATTGTTATTATTATTATTATAAATATAAGATATTATATAAATAAAAATTTGAAATAATAGTAATTATTATTATAATAATTATTATTAAGAATAATTGGTTCAATTTCTATATTAATAATAATAATAATAATTATTATTATTATTTTTATTATTATTATTATTATTATTATTATTATTATTATTATTATTATTATTATTATTATTATTATTATTATTATTATTATTATTGCTATTATTATTATTATTATTATTATTATTGTTATTATGATTATTGTTATTATTATTATTAATATAAAAATTCAGACGAATTATTCGTAATAATAACAATAATAATAGAAGATTTTTAATGCTCTTAGCAATATGGAATATTTTGAATATTTTGGTTAGAATATTTTGACCAATTATATGACCAAACATGTCCATTTCTATCATAAATGTTATGTCCACTAGCCTTACATTAGAATTTTCCCCATTCAAGTGATGTGTAATAATTTTTCTTCTAATTCCATTTAATCCGTCTGCAGCGCTTTATCATGATTTTGTCCGAGCATTTGGTGCGTTGTGATACCGACGGTATCGACTACAACACGCACTGGTACAGATGGACCATCGGACGACTCCAGCAGGTTTTCTTATCGGTGAGACATTGCTCTTCTTTTTTTTACGTCAAAACATTCCGCGATTTTAGAATTACTTCCTCTACATTTGCTCTCGTAAAAACGTCAGACAAATGTCTTTGGGCGCAATTGATAAGATTCGAATTTTTTTCAGCATCACGAACAAGTCATGAAGTACTCGTCGACGTTGGAAACCCTTCTCTTCACCCCCGACTTGGATCCGCACATTCTCGACGTATTTCATCAGTTCGTATCCCTTCGCGCGTAAAAACGTCGCATTTTTCGCTATTAATTTGAAACACCGACGACAATTCGCGAATATTTGTATCAATTTCTAACCGCATTGTTTTCGTTCGTGACGTCGAATTTGGGGTTTAAATTAACCATCGACGAATTGTAAATTGGAACCAAATCGCATATTAATTTGTTAAGCCTCGACATTGCTTCTTTTTCGTCTTAACTTTCGCTCTTTTCGAGCAAATGCGATAACAACGTCCGATAACTCTAGATCAAACGATAATGCAAATCAATGCAGTCGAGACGAAGAGAAGAACGGAACGGAAATCATAATTTTGAGTCCTTAATGACCGATAAAATAGCGACTCTGATATTTCTTCGTTATTAGATTTTCTTCGTTTTTTTTTTTTTATGACGAACCAACGTTATTTTTTCGGGACGATAACGAATTTTCTTTCGTTGTGTGAGTAACTGTGCTCGGTTGATGCAGATTACTCCACGATATAACGCAGTTTCGTGGAGAAATATATATTATAACGATGGATTTATGTTCTGTAGATTACGATTGTGTAATCATTCGGTACAATCGTCTTTGTATGAAAGGAATACCATTAAAATGTTCGCTCTTGGAGGCAACAACAATCTTATGGTACGTTAAAAACGGAATAAAGAATATTTTTCCGGATTAAATCGAACCCTGGATATTTTTTTTCTTCATCGATTGAAGTGCATTGAACTTTTCTACAGTCGATAAGTTTTGAACTACAAGATAATAAACCAAAGCATCGATGAACAATCGATTGTGAGTCATAAACAAGGCGTACGTAATTGTTATTAAATTTCCCCGCCAACGAAATGACGTTGTAATGCCAAATTGGATGGTGAATGCCAAAAGCCTGGAATCACACCGAAGCAAGCGATGTAAATTTTTATTTTCTGTTATACCTTTCAAAGCCTAGTTTGACAAGTTTCTTCGTCAGAAGCTGGATCACTCTCACCTGAAATGATGTAACTAACGCACGATGCAGAGAAAACTGTTTTTTTTTTTTTGTTCTCTTTCACTCGGGAGTATTTCGAAATCAATTTTTGTCTCAGGTTATATTTTCCATCGTATTTAGGCTTACACAGACATTGATAAACACAGTTGACTTCAATTAGATTTTTTCAAAAATGTTATTCAATTTTACATCTTCTATTAAATAATTGCTTAACCCACACTGGAACGAAGAAGAATAATGAAAGAACAAACACGTTAGAAAGAAATAAGATAAATTAAACGGCCTAAATTCGTTAGACGCAAACATATCAATCGATTACAATTCATAAACAATACTGATTGCCTTTTTTTTTTTTACATTAAGTACGTCACTGGAAAAGTGCCCGAGTTTTGTTTTATTTTTGTTTTTCGTTTGTTTGTTTTTTTTTTTTTTTTAAATGCCAGCAGCCGGCGTTTTCCTTTCGTCGACGATTTTTCCAACCGAATCGTGTCTGAAGTTTTGGTTTTATTTTTATTTTACTTACGGAATGATGGGAAATTTTTGTCGCGTATACATGTGTGCTAAAATTAGGCACAATTGTTATTGAATGGTCCCTAATAACTGGTTACAATCGCTAAGATTTTAATTCAGTCAACCATTCAAAGTGCCCGCAAAGTTGGAATGATTTTTTTTCTTTTTAAATATTTTTTTTTTTTTTTTTTAATGATATGATAAAAATTGTCCGTTCTGAGGTTTCGATATTAAAAATATTTTTGGCACTAGTGCAATTGTTTGATGGAAATAACGAATTTTGCGATGGATGCACGAGTTGTTGAAAAAATCAAGAATAAGTTGAGATTTTTTTTTTTTTTTAGGAAGCTACGAGCGATTATTTGTTACGGCATTGAGAAATAACAAATGGTATTTTGGCGAATGTTAATTTCAGCATGGGATTGTGAGGGGGTTGAATCGTTGGTAGTGCTGGTGGATGAGTGGATGGAGAGATTGCTATGGAACTAAGATTCGTATAAAAATCGTCACTTGGATGCTTCTTTGGCTCGATGATTTGGAATGTAGAGGAAATAATGCGAATCGATTGTGGCGGAAAGTCGGTACTCGAGGATTCGTCGACTCGCCATTTCCATATACAAGGTGTCCCGGCAGATATGACCGCTTTGAATTTTTTTTTTTCTCCTTATTTTAAACCCTTCGTCGTCACACTACCGAATAATATCACTGCCGTCACATGGGGTGGATTCCACCCAGTCAGTTTTCAAAAAACTATTGTGAGCAAACTATCCGTCCGAAGTGATCGAAAAAATTACAGAACATGCTTTGAACATTCTAGACGATGTACGAAAAGTTTATTTGTGAGGAATGAAATGGCAACGCGTTGAAAAAAATTCATAAACAGATAAAAAAGGGGAACAAAAACGCGCCGGTCGTCGACTGATCGAAGGGTGGATTTCATCCAGTGTGAGGGTGAAGGGTTGATGATGGGAAGACGTTCGATCGAATCAGAATTGATTGTTTTCAGGGGCAAATACGGTCCCGTACAATTTCTTTTTTTTAAGGTGATTGATAAATTTTTTTCAATGGAAATAGATTTTTTTAATCGCGGTGTGATAGTTGAGACAAGTAATTTCTTTTCGAGGAATTGTTACACGATGATCCTCACGTGACCTTTAGGTTGAAAAGTCAAAAGATAATTGGAAATATTATAAATGATCCAATTATGCCAATTTTATTTTTTATACGCAAAGATGATAAAAATTTGAAATGGTAAAAAAAATTCGTCATTGAGAATTTTTGCTGCAGTTAATGATAGAAAATGGCTTTCTTGGATTTCGATTCTACCGCTAAACTATGATAAAAAGGTTTCTAGATCCATGGAAAAACATCAATGATCTTGTAATCTTGGAGAAAAAATTGTATGGGACGATGATTCTCTGATTTGTATCCTTCCAACAAACAATTTTCATCCACAACATTTCTTTCCACCATCAAAAATAAGCAACATATTTTAAACGATCAATTCACCTACGACGGCTTGCATATTCGTTTAAAATCCTTCGAAATTACGGATTGTTCCTTGCCGGACAAAAAAGATTGCGAATGAAATCGAACTATAATAAAAGAAATCAAATTCCTCTAAAGCTAATTGAAGTGAAAGAATTTAAGATTTTGGAATTAATTTTGAGCCTGAAATTTCATTTCGTTTTCATTCAAATTTCGTTAATCAAGGATTTTCTTCATTTCACGTGGAATTAAGGGCTTCATGGCGCCCCATAAAAAATCAAACGAATTTGTCGACACATTAAAAAGACAATAACAATGAAAAAAAAAAAAAAAAAACGTCTCTAAATACACAAAGTGATTAATCGTGCTACACCACGTTACGTTCGTTTCCGCCAATATTTATATCTTGGGGAAGATTTCGATGGAGGATTTCGTGAAACAGGAAAGCATACACCAGAGATTCTTCGGACGATTTTCCACGTCGTTATCCGACGTAACTAGTGGACGAAGAAAAAAAAAAAAAATACTAATGACGGTTAGATAAGATGTACACTTCGATATAACATATATGCATATATGTACTGTACGAATGATAAATGTGAGTCGGATTACAGTCTACGTGTGAATACTTACATTTTACCGTGTAAGTGGATCGTTAGAGTATTGCGTTATTATTATTTTTAGTTGTTTTTTGTTGTTGTTTTTTTGACGTAAAAGATGTATGATACAGTAGCAGTTTTGACAGCTACGATTATGCCGACGAAAAAAATGATTTTATTATAATCTAGGGGGTTGGGACGAGGCGTTTGTGACAACGTTGGTCGTACTGTTTATCTGATCGTGAAGACACAGTCTCAAATCCTTTTCGTCCAATTCACTTTCGTTGTCTATGCTAATACTTCTCGTCGTTTCGCCAAGTTGACCGTTTCGTCTGTTCTTTCTGCTCTCCAACCTCATGACCTGCGAATTAATTGATCGGTATTACACGTAGAAGTTACGGAGAAATCGATGAAAATCGCGTAACTTCGATTCTATTCTTATGTAACCAACAATATTTTGACGTTTGATTATGGTAATAGTTTTATGAGTAGTAGTTATAGTTTTGATTGAAAGTAATAGTCGAAAGATGTATTCTGGATTTTAATCCATTTTTTTGCGTCGATAGTTTAGAAATTAGAGGGGGGGGGGGGGAGGTCTGATATTGACTTTGGAATCAAATATCTGGTGACAGAAGGGTCAAAATGAAAAACATTTAGAAACAAATTTTCGACGAATCGAAACATTCTTTGTTGCATTTTGAAAGATCTATTCGAAGACCCTCCACTGAATAGGGCAAGTGGAAAAAATAATTCCAGTACACTTTTCAGGCGCTGGAGGGGTCCAAAAAATTTTTTTCTTCAGAAATATCATCATACTTTTCTTTTGGGTCATCAAAATACGTCCGTATGTAAAATTCCATCTTGATGCGTAGATAAATGACATAATGGAAGGGCTGTGACATACGGGGAGACAGACCGGAACCATAAGGGTTCCCAGTTCACTGCCAAACCTTAAAAAAAAAAAACGCCAGCAGTCCTTCTTACGTCACTTATATCAATGGCTTTACACCATTGCAGGCATTTGCATAATTAACTGCGTTTACAAAATTGAAAAAATGTCCCACACTGGGTAAATCGACCAGAGAAATGCTACCAAAGTTCCTTCGGTCCGTCGCAAATAAAAAAGATATGTATTATTCTTTGTTGAGGTAGGTTTGCATGCCCATCCCATGCTTACGGAAAATCATGCAATCTATCAATTACTGATACCAAGTTCACTCGATTCATGCGCGATATTCTCACAAATATTGTTGTACTCGTGCTTTTTGGCGTAACTATGCCTTAAACTAATTTAAAAAGATAACAGAACGTTCTAAAACGACGCGTAAACAACATTTTTAAATAGCCATATTTGCCTCCTTGGCTTTGTTTACTGTGTAAACATTTTTTAACCGCCTATTTTATATTTTAAACAGAGAAGATAATGTTGCAAGTTTATAATGCTTCAAACTCCATGAAAAAATAATTGAAACAAAAATAAAAAAATCTAAAAATCATTGATTCACGGTCATTAAAAAATTAACTATGCACGTATTCGAAATAAAATCGCTACGATTCTGGTAAAATCACGTAAATTCGAGCATCGACGAGGGAAACGAAAAATAAAAAAATTGAAGAAAAAAAGCAAACATTTCCAATCGTCTCGATCGTTGATATCATTCGGATTAAACTTACTCGAGCCAGCGCCAAGGCTCTGTTTCCGGGCTGGTGATCGGCGTGGGGAACTATAAAATTGCACATAGTAAGAATAATGCGTGGGAAAAACTTTGTTATCCATAATAAATATCATAGAAACTAGCAAAGAGTTTTTTTTTTTTAATCTTTCGGTAAATCGCTCATTCGCATTCATGGTTTTTTTTTTGTTAATCATTCGTCGTCGTCGTTGCGGTTTTTTAATTAGTTTTATTAATTTTGTTTTATTTTTTATTTTGTGAGGATGAAGAAAAATATCTCACCTCTGCATTTAATTCGGCGACTTTGTCCTGCAACTCGCGCACTCTATCACTATCGTCGAGGTTACTTCTTAGCTCGCCTTCGGCATGCATTTCTTCGTTCTGCGGCAAAAACGTGACAAACAGGCGTATGGATACAAATTATTTTTATCTTTTTGGGTTCGATCGAAGATTTGACATTTCTGCTCGAGAAAATTCTTGGATGCACCTAAAGGCAACAGCTTTTTTTTTGGTTTTCCAACTGATCGAGATTCACTAAAGCCGTCGTTGAATATTTAATTACATCAATTCAATTTTGTTAATTTTATTTCGTAGAGTGAAAACAAAAAACTTGGTTTTTAAAAATCATTTCCCTAATTCAAAGCTCACTCTCGTATGCAATTTCACCAAATCATCCCTTCGACGATGAATCTTCTAAATTCGTCGATGAAAAAAATATTTTTCACCCAAATAAATTTTGATTTACCAAGAAATTAAACAGAAAAATTCGTCGCTCACCTTAAGTTCAAGCAGAGATATTTTTTGCGTCAATTCGGCAACGTGTTGGGCGTGTTCGGCGTCTCTGATTCTTGCCATCATCGTCTCGTCTTTCATTTTGGATTCCAAATCGGTATATTTGTGTTGCTGCTCGCGCAATTTGCTCGACATGTCTTTTTCACGGGCCAACGTTTGCTCGAGTTCCTCGCGCAGAGCTTTCTCACCCTCGTCCTGTCTGCGCAATTGATTCGTCGTCACTTGAACCTGCGTCTCGAGTTCCATAACTTTTAGACGCAATTCTTTTGCCTCGCTGAGTGCAACCATTTCGCGCATTCTCGTCGACATCAGATCTTCCTCGAGTTTTTGATTCTCGTGGCCCCGATTTTCCCAGAATAATAATTTTTTCGGCGTCGAATCGGCGGCTTGAGCAGGTTGGTTCGACCGATGTTCCTGCAAATGACGCTGCCAAGCTGTGCTCAGCTCGACGACTCGTTGTCTCAGATCCTGAAATCACGACGGGATGAGACAATTAAGTGCTCGTTCGATCCTTTGGGAAATAAATATTTTTCGGTACAAACAATTTTATTTGTATATTTCGAATTATATATATTATTATTACTATATAATTATACTACATATATACGGGGTATTCCTGGGAATTTCGGCAACTTCGGACAGTTGGGTCGAAATTTTTGCCCCCCATTTTTTTTCATTAATATGTGTTCAAAATAAAGAGACACCTATTTCGGCGTTTTTTATTTTGAGCCCCCACTTTTGAAATACAGTCAAATGAAGTTTTTGAAGTATTGACCACATTCGGTCATTCAAATCGATATATCTCAGCAACGGTTAGTGATAACTCAAAAAACCACAGGTGTTTTTTTTTCGTTTTTGAACGCATTATACGTTGAAAACATTGACGATTATGTTGCACAAATTCAACAATTATTTATAAACAATTGAAAATTAAAAATGAAATACAACAAAAAATGTACCCTTAATTTTTGAAATGTATTTTTTTTTAAATTCCTTGAACAAAAACGAAAATTTAGCCACCTTGAACTTTTTGGGCCGACGCTTCGTTCGGAAGTTATAGATTTTTTTGTCACAAAAAACCCGTAAATGTTTACTCGGTTGTTAAGAATAAAAGCTATAACTTTCGAACGAAACGTCGGCCCAAGTCCGGCCGGGTCTCAAAATTTTTCTTTTAGTCCAAGGAATTTGAAAAAAAATCAATTTCAATAATTAAGGGTACTTTTTTCTTCATGCAATTTTTTACTAATAAAATACGTATATTTACCGGTTTTTTATGACAAAAAAAGCTATAACTTTCGAACGAAACGTCGGCCCAAGTCCGGCCGGGTCTCAAAATTTTTCTTTTCGTCCAAGGAATTTGAAAAAAAATCAATTTCAATAATTAAGGGTACTTTTTTTTTCATGCAAATTTTTACTCATAAAATACGTAAATTTACGGGTTTTTTGTGACAAAAAAATCTATAACTTCCGAACGAAGCGTCGGCCCAAAAAGTTCAAGGTGGCTAAATTTTCGTTTTTGTTCAAGGAATTAAAAAAAAATACATTTCAAAAATTAAGGGTACATTTTTTGTTGTATTTCATTTTTAATTTTCAATTGTTTATAAATAATTGTTGAATTTGTGCAACATAATCGTCAATGTTTTCAATGTATAAAGCGTTCAAAAACGAAAAAAAAAAACACCTGTGGTTTTTTGAGTTATCACTAACCGTTGCTGAGATATATCGATTTGAATGACCGAATGTGGTCAATACTTCAAAAACTTCATTTGACTGTATTTCAAAAGTGGGGGCTCAAAATAAAAAACGCCGAAATAGGTGTCTCTTTATTTTGAACACATATTAATGGAAAAAAATGGGGGGCAAAAATTTCGACCCAACTGTCCGAAGTTGCCGAAATTCCCAGGAATACCCCATACATATCTATGTAGTATATAGTTTTGATAATATAATATAATTTCTATATATTTCAAATTAATTATTATTATATATTATATTATTCCATATATTCAAATTATTATATATATATAATAATATATACAATTTTGAATATATAAAAATTATATTATTATTATCACATATATATCTATTATCACACATATATATATCATATGTATATTATTATCACACATGGATAGATAGATAGATAGATAGATAGATATATTTTCATTTTCATTATTATTCTTAATTTTTTATTTATTTTAGAAAGAATAAAAAATGTTAATAGAAAATAATCATAAAAATGAAAAATATATATATATATATATATATATGTATAGTATATAGTTTTAATAATATAATATAATTTCTATATAGTACCGACACCAATAGGTGTGCGGTCGGAGTGCGACTCCGGCGGTCCCACGAGTTAAGCAGCAAATTTGCCGGCCAGTACTTGGATGGGTGACCGCCTAGTCGTTCACCGGCTGACGCATCAATTGTGGAGCGGGAGACCAGTGCCTTTGGGGCCCCGGTGATGCATTCGAGGTGGAGTACTATGTGCTCCTACATGCATCACCGGAGAACCATAGAAACATAGGGTCGACTGTACCGGCACGGGTTTTCTGCAGTTTTCCCGTGTCCACGGCAAATGCGGTACAGCGGTACGTCAAGTCGTCTGCAGACGCACGGGAGATAGCGGAGAACACGTAAAAGGGGGAAAGTCGGAGAATACATTGTAAAAACCTAAATAAAGGTGTGCAAGTAAAACTCTCACTTACTTACTTTACTTACTTATAATTTCTATATATTTCAAATTAATTATTATTATATATTATATTATTCTATGTATTCATTTAAATATATTATTATATCTATAATAATTTGAATTATTATAGATATAATAATATATTCAATGTTAAATGCATAAAAATAATATTATTATTATCACATATATATCTATTATCACACATATATATATCATATATATATTATTATCACACATGGATAGATAGATAGATAGATATATTTTCATTTTCATTATTATTCTTAAATTTTTATTTTTTTAGAAAGAATAAAGAATTTAAATGAAAAATAATCATAAAAATGAAAAAAATATATAAATATGTGAATAAAGAAATAAAAGAATCACGAACAATTGTGGAAACTATTAATCAATTAATTTCCATGATCTCAAAAAAATTCTCTCTTGCAGAGAAATTATCATACTCGTACTAGCTTCAAAGATTCAAAACGTCAAACGTCCAAAAGAGGAAAAAAAAAAACGCAACGATTTTTAACCCCAACTAAACCCCCTAATCTTCGTAATAAATCAACATCGAATTTACCTTCAATGACAAATTAGCTTCGGCCTCTCGCAATTTAACAGCAATCAATTCCTCCTGCAAATGAGCAACCGAATTATCCGGTTTGTATTCCCGAAGCGTTTTCTTGTCCTGTTCGAGTTCCTGAATTCTCGCTCTAAGATCTCTGATCGTCGCGTCGTTTTCCGCCTCGTGCAAACGCACCCTAACCAATTGATCCTGCAGACACTGAACCATCTCTTCCTTCTGATCCAACGCTTCTTGCTTCAAAACTATTTCATCGATCGACGACTGTTTGGACGATAAATTTTCTTCCAACAAAATCGAAAGCGAACGCAAATCTTCGTGAGCTTGTTCGAGTTGATAACTCGTTTCCAAATGCGTGTGACGCAACGCCGTGAGTTCTCTCTGCACCACGAAAGCAGTTTCTTCCTCCTCCGCACGTGAAACTTGACCACGGACCAATCTATCCGCCAATTCCGACGATTCGGCTTCCAACAAGACGTTTCGTTGTCTCAACAAACGATTTTCCGCTCTCAAACGACGTAGCTCCACCATTTCTTCTTGCTCCTTCATCTTTAGAACCGTGTAATCTTTTTCCAATTTTTTCATACGCTTCGGATTTATCTTCATGCCGTACGCGAGATTCATCAAACGCTCGGAATTGGCCTCAGCTCTTCCCGGCAGATCCTTTTGGAAAAACTGAAAATTTATGGGGAAAAAAAAAGAGTCGGATGTTAGAAGAGGCTGAGATGAGTTTTTTCATTTTTTTTTTTTTTTTTTTGGGTTCGGATTCAAAAATTGTCGTTCGATCTCACCTTGAGCATTCCTTCCATGTCCAAACTGAGGAGATCCTCCTTCCCCAACTCCAGCATCGCCAAAGCGACCTTGAAGATGATTTCCATGCCCTCGGAGAGAAAAACGTCGAAGATTCGACAAGCTATCGGAAGACTCAGGGCGGTCGTGAAGAGAGTGAGGAACCACGACGAAGCGTACATTGAAGTGTGAAAACTTTGAGCGGTGAAGTGACCGTGAAGCTCGTTATGAGTGTCAGCGACCAAATGCTCGAGCTGATACATGCAAACGCCGAGCTCGGCCATGCTCGGTTTGAACATGTCACGCAGACGATAATCCTGCATGAGAGCCACGAGAACGGCGAACGCTTCTTCTTCCGGCATTTGCTACGAATTTTGCATTATTTTTATTATTATTATAATTATTATTATTCATCATTTTAGCTCTTCCAAATTTCCAATTTCTTACTCTAATAATAATAATAATAATAATAATAATAATAATAATAATAATGATAATAATAATAATAATTTATAATAATAATAATAATTTATAATAATAATAATAATAATAATAATAATAATAATAATAATAATAATAATTTATAATAATAATAATAATAATAATAATAATAATAATAATAATAATAATAATAATAATAATAATAATAATAATAATAATAATTTATAATAATAATAATAATAATAATAATAATAATAATAATAATAATAATAATAATAATAATAATAATAATAGCAATAATAATAATAATAATAATAATTTATAATAATAATAATAATAATAATAATAATAATAATAATAATAATAATAATAATAATAATAATAATAATAATAATAATAATAATAATAATAATAATAATAATTTATAATAATAATAATAATAATAATAATAATAATAATAATAATAATAATAATAATAATAATAATAATAATAATAATAATAATAATAATAATAATAATAATTATTATTATTATTATTATTATTATTATTATTATTATTATTAATTAAAAAATTGAAGCAAATAAATTTGTAGAGAAAGAAAAATAATTTGGATTAATAAATCGATCAATGAAAATATCGAATATTTTATAGAATTCAAAGAAAATGTTAGAAGTCTATAACTGATGATTAATATGGGCCACTAAAAAGCTCACCTGCATAAGCAATAATCCAACGATGAATCCAGATCCCTGACAATAACCCACTTCTCGGTCATAAAGACTGTAAGCTTTCATAACGTTGAACAGGCTTTCTTGTCCAAGACCATCTTTCTCCTTGAAGAAATCGTGCTCGGGATAAGTTCGCGCTATGTCTCGTCGTATTATTCTCTCGCACGCCGATGTGGCTTTTATGTAATCGGCGAATTGTTTCTTCACGGGTGATTGATGCGCCCCGCACAAAAGCTGCCATACTATTCCCCTAAAATCGATTATTCAGTACACTATAACTCACATTTACTTTTGAGACATTCAATTTTTTTTAATTAAAAAAAAAAATTTTTTTTTAATGTTGCTGTAAAAATAATTGCTTCATAAAATTTTTTCCAAACTGTAATATTTATAGGTCCGGAATTTTACTCAGAGACGAATATTATTTCAAATATTTAAACATAAATATTGATAAAAATTTTTTTTATGAATAAATAATAAATAATTTTTTGTTAAATAGAATTTTTGAATCTTTGTAAATCGTAAAATTTTTAAAGTTCATTGATTTTTATTATTTAACAATACTTATATCGTATTACATACCGTTAATATATAAAAAAATTATTTACATTTTATTATACTAAATTTATTTATAATTGAAAATTATTTTTTTCAGTTTCAAAATTGAATGAAATAAAAATTCTGCATTTTATTGATGAAGGATGAATAATTTTCGTCTTAAATCTGATTACCTAAAGTGATGCGGAATTCCTTGTCGAACCAACTCCTTGACAAAGTCTTTTCTCTTTTTCCAATAATTTTCCCAATCGACGACGACCTCGCCCCACAGTTTCCATCTGACCTCTTCATCGTCGGTTGATTCGTGGCGTCGGGTTCCAGCAGCATCGGCTCCGCTGTTGCTATCCCCCGACGCCAACGACACCTGTGATGTGTCCGATCCTTTTCTGCTGTGATTACTGTGCAATGAACTCAATGATTTCGCATCTAATTCATTACGCCTGGGAACAAAAAATAATACATTCGAACTTTGACTTTTAATTTTTCGTTATTGGAAAAACAAATGAGCTTACATTGCATCGCGTAATTGGCGAGGATAAATTATAGTTGCCGATGATGAAGAGTTTATCGACGAAAATGTATAGCGAATTTATTGTAGCGCAATTGTCTTATAATTAACGGCTTTAAACTGTTTTGGGCGACTCTTCATTACTTTAATTACAATTTATCGAGAGAAATCGAATCGAATATCGAGAAATTAATTGAGTCAATTTATTTGAAACTTAGAATAATCGATTTGTTGATCGTAAATCTTAATTATATAATTTTTCTCAGAGAAACTTCGTATTTAAATTATCCAAAAAGAAATAAGAAAAAAAAAACTACTTCATTATTCCCCGAAAATATCGTTAGCGGGTGGCAAAAGAAGTCGATTAATTTTTTAATGAGGACACTTTTGTCTCGGAAATCGAACACATTAAAAAAGTTAACAATTATAACATTTTTTTTCCTCATACAAAAAAAAATTACAACAAAAAAGTGGTTGGTATATATCGTAATGCATTGCAAAATTCGATTACTAGTGGATACGTAAACTTTGTCGTGAAGTAAACTTTGTTGAAAATAGACCGGGAACAGGAAATTCACCGGGATTTCATTGCAGCTACGGTCATTGAGTCGAACAATGACGGAACATCCGCTTTATTGTAGGCCATAGTTCGCCTGCGACTGAAAGTCGGATTGTTCGTGAACAGATTTTCCCGATTGGGACGTTCTCTCATGCCTGTCCGTAAGTGGGATTTTTCTAACGGTATTTTCTAGATTTGGGAGCAATCTTCATGCACGAAATTAAACAATTCGTAATTAGTCATTGCTGATTTATGGGGAAAATCTACTCGAAGAGCAGCCATTTTTTTAATATTAATTTTCTGATTAAAAAAAAACGTGCTACCCTGTATTGGAAAAAGAATATTTTACAACCATTATTAAATTTGGAACTAAACGATTGCTGTTTTTAATGTTTTTAACAGCAGGTTTTCATATGCTGAAGAATTGTAATTGGCGGTGCAAACATTTAACGACGATAAAAAGGACTTACCTATTTGCCTCTTCCAGTTTTGCTAATAGAGCCAGCTCGTCGGTGGATATTTTTGTAACGAGGGACGACTCTTCTGCTATAGTATCGGCTACCGGATCTCCCGCACGAGGATCCAAGTTTATTTCGTCGGTTGTAGAAAATTTTTCGGCTGCGTGTAGACAGAGCACACGCATCACCTATAGTCCATTCTTCGAAATTACACGATTTTACGAAGTCTTATTCCTCATTTGATGACGCCTGAAACATCATTTTTCTTCCAATTATTTATTTATCTATTTATTTGTTTATTTATTTGTTTATTTATTCGTTTATTTATTCATTTGTTTATCCATTTATTCATTTATTTATTTATTTATTTATTTATTTATTTATTTATTTATTTATTTATTTATTTATTTATTTATTTATTTATTTATTTATTCATTTATTTATTTATTCATTCATTCATTTATTTATTTATTTATTTATTTATTTATTTATTTATTTATTTAATTATTTATTTATTTATTTAGGTTATTTATCTATTTTTCTATTTATTCATTCATTTATTCATTTACATATTTACATATTTATTATTTTTTTAAATTCTTTTTTTTTAGTTCATACGATCGAAATTTCGCTTTGCTTTTCCGGTTTCGAAGTTTCAACCCTGTTCGGGTACAGTAGGATATATATATTCGCTACAGCAAACTTACGATTGTTGAATTACGAGCAGTTGCTCGTAAAAAGAATGGAAAACAAAAACGTTTTCGAGGTAGATAAGATTGGAAAATACAATACGCGACAGCTGCTATCGACAAATGATATTTCTCATTTATCTCTTTCTCCTTCCACGTGAGAGGCGTACCGGATTATCTACGGGTTGTCCCAGCTCCCTTGTCATCCTCGTATAACTCGCTTACGTTTATTGATAAAAACTAATATTATAGACATAATTGTTTGGTACACGAGAAGCGAATTCCATATCGCACAATTTTTTTTTAACATAATAATAATTTTTTTTTCTATTGGAATGCGATATTTTTTTCACCATAGTGCGATAGTAAAAGACATTCATAACCGACCTATTACACGATGGCCTGGTGGCAATGGCACGTGTAAAAAAAAAAAAAAAAAAAAATACGTGAACCTTTTTTCGCGAGGTTCTAAATCATACTTTAAAATTAATTAAATCGAAAGCGCACATTCTGGCCACATTCTCTCTTATTTTTCGCATTCTAATCTCAGTCCTCCCCCCCCCCCCCCTCCACTTCGATAATTTCTTCATTCGACCCACCTGCTCCTCACCTTTTCATCCCTTTGCCCCAGACCGGAAGCGAATTAGGGCTATTAGAGAACTAATTTCGACCAAGTTGCCCCAAATTTGCCAATCCTTTCTAATTTCAATTTCCTACATCCTAGATTATTTTCGATCGCGCCCATCGACGCACGTCCTGTCGATAATAAATATAATGTCCTTCCATTTTCCCGTGAGCCAACCCTCTCACGGGTTCAATTGAATCTTCACCCTCCGGGTCCTAAACATTTCTTCCCCTAAACAAATCAACGATTCTCTCTTTTCTTCCTTCGCCCTAAAAGCGCCTTCGTTGTTTGTTCGACGTCCTTAGAACTCGCAACTCCTTCGCCGCTCCTTTTTTTCATCCCCTAGCTTGTAAGACTAATGTGGCATGTTCGGAGGCAGTTGTTTTCACAGGCTATCCCACATTTTATTGATACTTCACTTCTTATTTCATTCCCGATCGTTCATCTCATGCAACGCCCCTAATCTAACCCCAGACGGGGGTTTTTTTTTTTTTGTTTGTTTTGGCCATGAACGGATCTTCCGGGGGCAAAATTCTCGGTCGTTTGTTTTTTCTGTGCACGATCCTTGCCATTGCCCGGAAAAGACTTTTATATGCACGACTCTCTTCGTTTTTCGATGCTCAGAGAAATAAATCTTCACCGGCACACTATCGAATAATATTACGTTCGTCACACTGGGTGGATTCCACAGAGTTGGTTTTTTAATAAATTATTGTGAGAAAACTATTCGTCCGAAGGGGTTAAAAAAATTACAGAACAAGCTTTGAATATTTCAGATGTTGTAAGAAAATTTTATTTATGAGAAATGAAATGGTAACGTGTTGAAAAAAATTCATAAAGAGAAGAAAACGGAAACGAAAATCGCCGGTCGTCGGTTGACCGAAGGATGGATTCCACCCGGTTTGACGGGGAAGGGGGTTGAATGAAGGTGAAGTAGTAGGAAACTCGTTTGAACAGATGAAGAAATGAGGGATATTGGCGCGGAAGAATAGAAAGAATCTGGTTTGGGAGACATTTAGCTCCAGGAATGTTTGTGTCGAGTTATATATTTCAGCTCATATTTTACGTTTTATGTGCTTTGATTACTTTTTTTTTCGAGTATCGCCTGGGGGATCTCTTTGACCTGACTTCTGCTACCGATTCGTTTTATCTCGAGCTTCAGCAGGCTAGGCAAGTGCTGTACCCGATGGTCGATAGAAATATTAAACGTCTAGACAAGGGCGACGGTAGAATAAGCAGCTGTTTCCCAAAATAGATTTTTCCAGGGAGTTTGATGATAAATCAATGAGTTTTTATTAATATTTGATGGGTTTATCATTGTAGATTATAGGTGTGATTTTTTTTTTTCAATAATTTTCATTATTTCTATTTTTGTGTTTGGCAAAGATGGCACCTAGAAAAAAAGTGTGTTGGCGAGGTGCATGATAATATGACTCAAAATTGGCAGTAAGATTAAAATCACTGAGATTATTAATCGCCGATAGGGTAGCTGTCGTGCTGCAGAGGTTTTTTTTTCTGGTTTTTTTCATTGACGAAATGGCATCCATTAGCAATAAAAATTCTGAATGTTGCCAGTTTTTGGAAGGTTTTTTGGATTACATTATTAATGAATTTTTGGAATAGACAAAAATTCTCTGCACTGCGATAGAAATGAAAATGAAGGAAGACATATTTTAATTTCAGATCGATACCCAGAAAACTCGAAGAGATCAACCTTTTCTTCTATTACTCCAGAACTCGTTAAGATTTTTTTTCCCCTTCACCATGACTTTTTATTTAGATTCCGCTTCATCAGCATCAGTTTTTTTTTCTTTTTTTTTCTTCTTCAAGCAATCGGACCTGCCAAACCTGACACATCTATATGCCTCGCCTTAAAAACATTCAAGGTGAAATAAAAAATGGAATAGAATTAAAACGAAAAAAATAATCTGTTGAATTACTTCTGCTGATTGAGATAAAGCTCGACCAGAGCTCGACTATATCCGCTGCTCAAAAATATCACAATTAATTCAAATGTTATTGCAGATTCGGACCAAGGGCCACAAGCCATCGAAGATTGCATGCAAAGTAAAATTTTATCCCTAACTTCCTATTTGCATCTTCCAAAATTCTAATCGACCCGACAGGACAACGTGAGTTATAATTTTTATCAGAATATTATGATTCATCATGAAACAATAATTTATAGGACAGAAAAAATGCAATTATAAAATTACAATACAGTTATCGCTATTAGTTTACTTTTTCAATCAATCTCAATAATAATAATTATTAGGTTCTACTTTGTCACAAGCAATCAGACTATTTTAATGAGTAACAACTAGAAAAATCTGTTCTTTTCTTCGAAGCGACATAATTTTCTTCCACAGTTAACAACGGGAAATATGCAATTATGCAATTACCAAACAGTTAACGTCATTAAATTTCTTTTTTCATTCTTTTCACAATGGCTGAAACGAAAAAAAAAAAAAAAAAAAAAAAACATAATTGCACATTATCGTAGAAAAATATGACAATCCATCGAATTGAAATGAAATTGTTATGTAGTTAGATTGCCAAATGAGGTTAGGAGTTCGGTGATCGCACGACGATTAGCATATTTAGCGTATTACCCAGTCGTTAACCTTGAAAGCTCAAACACATTTCGTCGTTGCTCACATTCGAACGGTAAATAAATGTAACGACGAAACGACGAATTTTCGACAAAACAAAATTGATTGTCATTTTTTTTACCTTTCGAATCAATATTTTTGAGTCAATAAAAATTGAGTACAAGTCAGATTGTCGTTGGACAGCTGTTTATGGTAAGATTCAACAATTGGGTATGTCGACACTAACTCACCGATTTTTGTGAAATTATTCGTATATTGCAGAACACGTTTGCACAATCGTAGATTATCGACGAGTAAACAGATTTTATTCCAACGGATTAAATAAACATGTGTGTATATATGTTTTTTTTAAAATAATTATCAACGTGCGAGAGATTGACGGATGATATTACTGTTCACCGAAGTTTTTAAAGCTTGTCAGTTGAGAACGATGACATATCCGAGTCTCTGGCACTCCTCGTAGCGCCTCCGACTGTCATTTCTCAACTCGCGACCGACTTCGGTTGTGCTCGGGTCGTTCCGAGGTCCTCGGCGTGTTTCGGTTTTCATCGATTCTCGGACGAGCTCGGGTGTGCTCGGGTGTTCGCGAAAGGATGGCGCGAACTCGACGGAATTTGAAATTAAGGAATTATTTTGGGATAAAATTAGTTTCAAAGTAGTTGACAATATTTTATTTTTATTTTTGCGAAGAAAGGCTGGGCCTTTCCCCCCAAAAATGTCTGATTCTCTATTTCTGAGGCTGCACATTTTTCGTCTGTCAAACGTGCAGTTCGTCTCTCAGTTCGAAAGCGGTCAAAGTTTCAATTAAAATTATTTTTGTTTAATCAAGTCAATAAAATAGTTTCATTCACAGTGGAGAATTTTTTTTCTAGTCCCTTCGATTTGCAGCACTGTAAGTAGTTTATAATCTAACCATCAATTCCACATGAGTGAAACTTAGTATTTAAATTCTTAGTAAGAGGAGGTTTTTTCTCGCAGAAAAATTGTTCATGAGAATACCTACATCGCAATATTACGAACATAACATTTGATATTTCGATACTCTTCTGAAAAGGAAAAACACACACACAGATTACCACTACAGTCTAATAATACGAATAAAGCGGATGCAAAATATGACTCGAGTTAATTCCACCAAGATAGCGAATTCAACTCTCAGCGCACAAATAAAACGAATATACCCGGTCACCCTCAAAGATGCAATCAAATACGCCATTCTACCGTCGCGCCGCCTGCGGCAAAAAATTGTCACACCTCCTTCGCCGAAAATCCCAACATCCGACCTGAAGTTCTATAGCCCTCCGTGTCCTGCGGCTAGTGGTAGTCATCCAATCAAATACAACGCCGTTGGGGTGTGGCGCAAGCGCGCATGCGCCTAAAAACATAAGGCTTCGTTCACACAATTCGCTAGCACGCGTTCTACAGCGATCGACGTACAGACATGGACTGCCGATGCCGCGAAAAAAGTGAAATAGCAATACAGAGAGAGGAACTATGGGGTGATTCTGAGCCTCTCTCGCCCGTAGTTGAAGCTGATTAGTCGAAATCATCGATATCAAGACAACTTCCACCAATCATCTTCATCTAGAAATAAAAAGGTCCAAAACAACCCACAATCTCCTCTCCTTCCATCGTGACAACACTTTTTCCCCCAGCATCATCGGTCCACGAGCCCAAGTCGATGATCAAAAACACGCACGAGCCACCCCGTAGAAACAGTAACGAAAATTCCCGCACGTGATTGGGCGAATCCCGAAGGTGCGACCGAATCCTTCCAACGACAAACGGCGTCGTGTCAAAAGTGGGGATGACGAGCGAAAATTGCCGAACGTTGTCGAAGATACCGGCCGGCGAGAGAACTTCCCCCCCGAGCGGAGGAGACTCGCGAAGCCCTCCACCTCTTGCGCGTGCCTTCGACCTACCGCGCTTCAACACCGCCCGAATCCGAACTTAGTATACTCTACGCACTTACAGCGTAAAGAGCGTACGATAAAATTATCGAAAGACCCCCGTTCGTGCTTTGATAAATTACCCTTCTATCGGGGTTATACCGAACAAACGTTGTTCGTAGTTAAAAACAAATTTAAAAAAACAAAAAAAAAACGACGCTGCGCGTCCCAACGGCCTCCCTTAATCCCGCCGATTCGTGCATTATCCGCACATTGTTAACAATCTCGTCTCCGTCGCATTGTTTATCGCGAAAAAAAAAAACGAGAAACAATAAAAAAGATTCGTTGAATAGAATCTTTGTTGTTTAAAAGTCCGTAGATTCGATAAATTTTTTTGTTTTAAATCAAAATAAAAGTTATTTCTTTGAGTGTCGAGGGTTGCTATGACAATGGCTACGGAAACGGAAAACAACGCAACGACCCCGGCTACGGAGAAGGACGCGAAGAACGTCAAAGAGATAAAGGACGCGCTCAAAGACGACACGACGCCGGACAACAAGCAGCAACAGGAAGAAGCAACGGCTAAAGCTGCTGAGAAGGACGAGGCTGAGAAGAAATCTTCAGAGGACACGAACGACGCGACCGTTGCGGTTGTTGCGGATTCCGCAGCACCGGCGAAGCCATCGGCGGTTCACAAACCGAGTTTCGAGAAGGATATCGTGTATCTTTATCAGTTCTCGCGTACTCCGCTTCTTCCATCGATCTCGCCTTATTGTCTCAAAGTCGAGACATGGCTCAGACTCAACGACGTCAAGTACGAGGTGAGGCAAATTTTTATCAACCCCCCCGTAAAAACTATTTGGTACTCTCAATTGCAGACGAAAATCGCGTTTTTAGAGCTAGAGTTCGAATAAGAAAATGGAGGACAACTCCATTTGTTTTTTTTGCATGGGAAAAGAAGAAAGTGGTTAATAGAAAATGGCGAAAAATCGGCGTTTTGATGGATTACTTTTTTTTTTTAATGGCGACGATGCGACTTTTCGAGGGTAGTTGGCTTGAAAAATCATTCTTGAGGTTTTAAATATCGATGATTTGTAGATCGTATGCAAATGGAGGGATTTAACGGCGTGTGTTGAGACGAGAAATGACGCTTGCGAATTTTTTTGTCGCATTTCTGGGGGATTTGATTGGTCGGTGGCGTTGTCAGTCACGACCAATGACCGCGCGAACGCGCCCGTTCTTTGCCCCCTTGTTTTTGCGCTGGATTATTTCTTCTTTTCCTCCCTTTTTTTTCCGCCCTCGTCGAAGGCTCTCGGGGGCGACGCTGCGACGCGTTCGTTCGTAATTCCATGAATTTAATAATGCGGGAATGTCGATAGTTCGTGCCGTTTGATTGGGTTACGAATTGGGGGGGGGGGGGGGGGGAGATTTTGAGGGATTGACGCTTTTCGATGCATTGATCCCGGGAAAATATCCTGTTTTGGTGTCGATCGAACAACATCGAGCGCTCCATCTGTCGAGATATCGCAACGATGCGGACGTAAATCTTGTGGCGTCACGACGCCGGTATTTCACTACGCTGTTGTATACACTCACGGTGCAGACATTTTTCTTTTGATTGATTTGATTGTACGTGCATCATAATGAGGATTATTCCGGAGTCGCGGAATTGGAAATTCTGGGGGTGATAGTAACGCTGGTTTGGACGGATGGACGTCGTTTTTAATTGCGGATTTTAGAAGTCGAATTTGATGCAGGTGAACTCGCAAAAGTAGGATTACAGAAACCATTACCATCCTTAACATTATGGATAGATGTGTATACTTATATATGTGTATATAATATGATTATGTACGTGGAGGTTTATGTATTAATTTCGTTATAAAATCAATTTTTCGAATATTGTTTTGTTAAAAAAATAGTAACGAATGATTATGAAAACGATTTTCGATCGAAAATAATTGAAATATCGATTTTTTTGCGAAATAAAATTGTTATTTTAATTTTTTTTAAAGAAAAATCCATTATTATATATTGAAATTTCGGAAAAACTCGATTTTCTTTAAAATTAAAATATATAAATATATTTCTTTTTATATTTTTCTCTGTCTATATATATATATATATATATGTGTTAGGTACATGAAGCTCACTTCAATTTTATGAAAAAAGTCCCTCAATTTCCATAAAATTACCGCGAAAAAAATGTCATCCAATTAAAAACGGGAGAAATAACTCTTGATTTTAAAAAATGGGGTAAAATAAGTAGAAGGGGGGATCTAAAAAATAAAAATAAAAAATTAACGAGGTCGCAGGCTCCGAAAAATACTAAAAAAAAAAAAAAAAAAAAAAAAAATCACCAACCACATTAGGGTGATGGAAGGATTTCAATCCGTAGATTTAGGACGTCCCTTCCCATATCTATGCATACACCCGAACGCTCCTCATTCCACCGATAAGTCAGCAAAAATTGTCAAAAAATAATAGTAATACTGTTACTAACATAAAAGAAGTACTACTTTCTCCATAGAACTTATTTCAGGGGCTGTGAAGGGGAGGTGGGAGTAGTAATAACATAGTTTTCCCAATTCTGCTCTCTACATCAGAAACCCACCAAATTAAATTACGCGTAAACCCTCGTAAACTCATCGTTATAATACGTTACTAACAATTATAATACATCGTAATACAAAAATCATTCGTCTCCGATAAATGCGCTAAAAAAAAAAAAAAACATTTCGATTATTATTCTCATTAAAAACTTCAACAATTTCGTTCCATCGCGCGTTCAATTATTTCAAGATAAAAAATCAATCGCGTTGAGCCGAAATCGGCAATTTTGTAACGATTAATATTACATTGGAATGGATTAGAGCGTTTATGACCCTAAACCGATTTTGCATTTAATCCGAAACATACGAGAAAAATTCGTTGCTACCATGATCGAATGAGTCTCGGGCCATTTACGGGTTGGGCAGTGACCCAAGTAGGCGGACGGTTAATCCGTTCCCCGGAGAACTTCGTCGACCCTCTACTCGGTTAATCGTTGTTCCACGTTACGCACATTGTACATTTTACCGATGTGTATTTAACCCGCAATTCAAATATGCGTCAGGGGACCTTTTCGAGGATTTACCCTTGGCTATGTACATGCGGGCCGGAAAAATAAAGGTTTCGAAAATCCCAAACGCTTATCGACGATGAATACTCGTCGAAAATTCTAGTTGTAAATGTGTTTATCATCGGCAATAAATCGCCATGTTTCTGTTGGTACAAGTTTTTCGGTTTTAGAGCTTGCGCAGGAGACTGAGAAATCTTTATGGTTTCGTTTAGTACCTTCGTTCGTCTCTCTGTGTGTTATAATCCTCCTATTATCTTATTTATGTACCGATTGAGATAAAATTTGGTACACAGACGTGGATCGATGGCTCGAAAAGGAGAAATGATAACATAAAAAAAATGGACTCACCTTTCGGAGATTAAAAAGTTAACTGGATTTTTTTTGCTCATCCCATCGGGTGAGGTGTCTTTTAATAGGTCTCCCCAAATGCAATTAAAACTGTTTCGAGATCTTTCCGTTTCAACCCTTTAGTCACGAGATATTCGCTTTCCAAGTCGTCATCAAAGCATCCCCCCCCCCCTTCTAATCTCTGAACCATAAATTCAAAAAATCGGAAAAAATTCCACAATACAACAATTTAATTATTACATCCAATTAAAATTATAACGAAGACTGTAACAAATATTATTTATGAACAAATTTAGAAATAACTTGTTTTTCAACACGTTCTGGACCAGTTGTATATTTTTCTGCATTTTTTGACGTCACGATGGTTTAAATAATCATGGATGGCAATTTTTATTTCCATCAGGCCATAGACATTTTCAGCCTTTCCAAAATTTTATTTTGACTTATTCTACTCATTTTAATCACCATTTAGTTATCCACCCAACGATTTGAGAGACACACTAATATGCTTTACCGAAATAAATTAGCGTAGTTCGATTATTATCATAAATCGCAATTTAAACCATACAAAATGATGAATCGAGAGTTATCGGTCGGTTCGAAACAGGCAACGGATCGGAACGGTTGCGATCGCGCTGCTTCTGAATTCCGAATTAGTTCCTTACGCTAGTCGGCCAACAGATGAAACGAGAACGGAAGATATCTGATTGAAAGACCGGTCTCGATGAAAATGATTGTAGTCGTTACGATAATACGCGGCGAGTAGCAACGGTGGCGTAGTTAGTGAGAACCCGGATTGTCGGTCAGGCGTCCAGGGTTCGAATACGGCTGGCGTCACGGACTTTTGCTTCCTTCGGGCGCGTGTCGGATCGGATAACGTCTTCGAACGATGTTTAATCGGATGGAAATTAATCCACGGACGATGAAGAAATTATGAATTAGAATGAAGTTCGTTCGAGGCAAATTCTAATCAGTTTATTTTATATTTTTTGCATGTTTTTTTTTTAAACTTTTCTATCTATATAATATATATATAGAAATATATTCTCTCTATATCGGTAGAATAAAAATTATATTATTCTATTGCTTCTATCATTATATTTTCCATAATAATAGAATATGATAGAAGAAATAATAGAATTATAATAGAATATATCAAAAAAATAATAGAATTATAATATAATATATCAAAGAAATAATAGAATAATAATAGAATATTTCAAAGAAATAATAGAATTATAATAGAATATTTAAAAGAAATGATAGAATTATAATAGAATATATCAAAAAAATAAAAGAATAAGAATAGAATATATCGAAGAAATAATAATAGAAGATATTATAATAGAATTATAATAGAATATATCAAAGAAATAATAGAATTATAATAAAATATATCATAGAAATAATAGAATTATAATAGAATATATCAAAAAAATAATAGAATTATAATAGAATATACGAGAAGAAACTGTTTCTATTATATTCTATTAAATTTTATAATATTCTTTTATCATTATTCTATTATTCCTATTATTATAATAGTATCTAGACTATTTAAATTTTAGATTCTTTCTCCTCGAATACCACCCAAAACTAAACATAACCTCATCATTATTATTTTTCAAATCGATTGCTCCACTGTGACAACGTTCGCAATGTAAAATCGTTATTACCAACTCTACGAATATCATCAACTCTACCCCGATAATATTACGGCGAAAGCAATGATTCTCAAATCTCGATATATCAACGATAATTTCAATGTACATTGAAAATAAATTAGCCCGCATCGTGAGACCGAATCATAAAAATTTATAACATTTGAAAAATCATAAAATGCATCATACAACGTATTCCGGGTTTTTCCACTACCCTAATTACATGAAAGAAAGTCATTGAGACTATCCTAGTGCTCTATGGTGGTCTCTGTATGCCGGTCTATATAATTCTTGCAATTTCTCCGCTGCTTCTCCGATTAAATGCATTAAATGGCCAACAGATGTAGATTGCCATTCGTACTATCATCGGTGCTTGAATTAACGAGCTTCCCCGTCTCCCATTCTCCACGCATGAACGCGGTTAGGTCAGCCAACGAGATTCCACGCACCGCGAGACGAAGTACTCCTTAAGGGGGCTCAATCGGTCCCTCGATCGCAGCTTCAGACCTTTTCTAGTAGTAGTATGAATTTTACTTGTACAACTCAGAAGTTTTTTACAAGCTACCCTTGATACATATTTTTCCAACCTTAGACATATGATTTCCATCCTGACATATGATTTCCAACCTAAGACATATTCCTATAGTGATACATTAACATGGTTGATGTATCACTGGCCCTACAGTTTTTTGTAACGGTGGGTTCCGAACCACCGGGAGAACACAGAAAAAAACACAGAATAATTTTTTCCATTGGTGTCGGCGCCGGGATTCGAACCCGGGACCTTCTGCATGGGAACCCGAGCACGTAACCACTTGGCCACTGCGTCTCCTTTTCAGACCTTTTCTAATAATTCTCCCTGCCGGAAAATCGATCAATAAAACGATTCAACATTATCGAACTAAAAAAATCGATCCTTGCAGAAAAAAGCTCTATTGTTCTTGTTTAAAAATATTCTTCTAATTAATATTCAGTCACGATGGCGATAAAAATAACGATGAACATTTTATCTCGACGATAAATCGAAATTCTCGACACTCTTTCGACTTCTTCGGGGCTAATTTACGACCGTCAATCTCGCAGATTTCCCATTGCTCCGAGGAAATCGTATCCGGTATGACGTCCTTGTTGCTTTTTTTTTTTTTTTTTTTTTTTTTTTTTTTTTTTTTTTGCGTTTACGCGGCAGCGTTTTAAAGCCAATGTCTCGAAACTCTCGCCAAGATCGCGACGGGAGAAATGTCCGACGGAATTATGAGATATTCCCGAGTGTATTCGCACTTGCTCGATTCGCGCACGGTCTTGGAAAAGCGAAATTGTTGTTTGCATTGCATTTTATACCGTTGTATGATTATTCAATGGCTTTTACACCTTGCGCACGATAACGATCGCGCAAATTTCGCAGTTGTGTTATCTTATTGCATTGCGTTCGTTAAATTGCGATATTAATTGGACCAATTAAGCCGTGAAAAAAAAATATAATCGACGAGTTAAATGAAGTTTTATCGAGAAAACGATTGGAAATTCTTTGATCGGATGAATGATAATTTATTTAAAAATATTTATTGCAAAAAAAAATAATTATTGCACGGAAAGTGGGTGAAAGAAATTTTCGCAGGTGTTTGATAAGACAACTATGTCGTTTATCCGGTTAGGATGCGGAGATTGATCCGGAGAGGTATTTTAATGTTGCGTATTGCGATGGGCGAGATTATAAATAGCCGGGTGGTCATTTTCGATCACACTGTGTGGATTGTTTTCTTCGGTCTATCGATCGTCGGACTTATGCAAATCTTCTGGACAATTTAATCCATGATGTTATGTTCTTGTCACAAGGTTTGCAGAGATTGGGTTTGAAAAGAGGGTTGAATTTAAGGCTTCGTCGGGATTTAACTCTGTGAAAGGAGAAGAAAATATTTTTAATTGGAGTGGGAAATGGAAATCAATGCAATGACTATTATAAATTATGGATGTGATCATTTTATAGATATTTCGTAGTGTTATTTCTCTGTAATGGTCCATTATTCTACTTAGGTTATTTAGGTTACATCCAATTTTAAGATGTTTTTAAAATTATTCGAAGGATTTTAATCGGAAATCCGGACAAAATTAAGGCTTACACGAAAACTTTCTGCATGATAAGCACAGCATATATTCTTGGAGCGATTTTTAGAAGGTTTTTTCGAAATTCGCACGTGATTAGTGATGTAGAATCGTAAGGTTTGGACGGTCACCAAATTTGGATTGAGAATTTTTATATTTCGAACTTCTCTTCATGTACATTTGAAATCTTGGAACATGAACGATTTAAAAAAAACGAAAGAAAATTTTTATACTCGCGAAGAAGTGATAAAAATATCACCTTAATGTTTCGAAAGGTGAAGAATATTCTAACGTAGTTATATATCAAATTCGCCAGTTGTATTTTACTTTCAGTCAGGTTACGTTCATACGATTGCCATTTAAATGCCGATTCATTTTTTCTCATATATTTATTAAGGTGGCTTGAAAAAAAAAAAGTTTTTTTCTGATTTCAATCAAAATACATTCACTGCAAAGTATCTCGCATCCGGAAAATTCACCCCAAAGATGAAACCGATCGGACCATTTTCCGGGGTCGCGCAAGATTCTTCAAGTTTTTCCATTTTTATTAACATGGAAAGAACGCAAAGTTTCCATTCAAAAAATCGTAGTTCCGCCAATTTCACAGCTGCGTCGATCCCGCAAGTTCCATTCGAAAGCTCTTCAAAAACCGCTTAAAATGGCACGCGGGCCTTTCGAATCCAATCGCAATTTCCGTCGATAAATTCTTACGAAAAAAAAAAAATATTCCGGATTCTCCGGATGCAAGATCGCAGTAAATTTATTTTCATTGAAATCAGAAAGATAACTTTTTTTTCTAGCCACCCTAATATTTATCCAGCCGTTATTTCAACTCACTTAAATGTAATGCACGTACCGATACGTCTTCCTTATTTGTCGGAAGTGTCGATAAGCACATGCCAGTCACGATAGCGCGTTAAGTCGATGCTGCACGATACCAACACCCCGACTTTCCGCTTTGTCTTCGGGCTCTTCCTAACGCATTCCAACGCGTTGCGCCCGTGCCGGCCGCGCCCTGACAATCGCCCCTCTCTCGGTTACTGCCTACTCGAGCAATTGAATCAACCAATTACGCCTCGTTAAAAAAATAGTCGGAACGAACGTTTCACGACAATTTTAAATTCAATAAACATTAATCTTACGAAATGTAATTTTACGTAGGCGCATTTGGAAATGTTTAAAAATAATTTGCAGTCTTTTCGAGGCTGCTTGCGAGTAAAAAGATCGTGATAATACGAGATTCCACGATTGGATTGCACATTTTATGGGAAAATTTATTGATGCCGGTTGAGTAACGAATCGCAGCTGTGATCGCAATTTCAATGTCTTGTAATTTAATTCCAAGTTCGAATTGTGATTCAATTTGACGTTCGTTATTTGAATTAGACTGAGAGAATTGACTTCAAATTAAAACGTTAATGTTGATCCCAATTCTTCGTTAAATACTGAGTTTAAAATATTTTTGAAAAAATTAATTTAGATTTTTAATTGAAGTTTGAATGCATTAAAATGCTTTGATTACTAAAATATTTAGCTAGTCTCAATTTTGATTCCTTATATACAGATTTCGAGCTCATTTTGTTAAAACTTGATGCCTTGGATCCCCTCTCCCCTCTTTATTAGATCCCTCCTCCTCCTCTCACATTAAAAAAAAAAAAAAAATTATCCCGCAATTTTCGTACATTTTTCGTGCCTCATTCTTATTTTACCAATTCTAATTGCATCAATTTTCGTGCTTAAAGCTAATTTTTATCTTGCGGGGTTTATCAAACGTCTCACAAATACCTCAATTAGGATGACAAATTTTTCTTCATTCAATTCGTGATTATGTCACGCGGAGATTGCGGTTCTCTATCGCTAGGCCATCGGAGGGGTAGAACTGATTCTCTCACGAAGTGTTAGAACGGTGCTCTATCTACGGGATCGACCGTCGACCTCCTGACGGTTGTATTTCCGGTTTCAGTCTATAGGTTGAATAATGGACTCATTCAACCAGAGATCCATTCTGAGTCCCGTCCGCGACATTTCCTTGCCACGCAACTTCGCAATAATTGCAATTACATGACACAACTGAAGCATGATGAAAAAAATGTTGAACAACCAGGGTTAAAATAATTATTCGCAGAATTGCACCGTAACGATGGTGTTGAGGTTGAACTTTGCGATATTTTACTGAAAACTGCGTTTTCGCAATTACAAACGTCGAATTTGTGCAATTTTTGCACACTGCAATTGTGCAATTTCGCCCATCGATGTTTGTATGATCTCGTGTGGGTCTTATAAATTTATTTGGCCTCAAGACGTCGAGATCAGATTTTTCGTGTAATCTAGAATAATAAAAATAAGCTGGACAGCTTAACAATGGAAAGTATGCATTTTTTCCGTGATTGTATGACATTTTTTATTACTTATTAAGAGGATACATTTTTTTTTAATTGTCAGATAGATCGTTTCTGTGATTAAATAAATAATGAAAAAAATTGTTTGAAAGATAAACGAGGATGCGGCTGTTGCGATTAGGGTGAGACGACTTTCGGCTATTACGACCAAATGAGTTTCGAATAATTTAATGAATTTTTTCACACTTCCGAAAAATGCAATAGAAAAATTAGTTTTTCTTTTTTATTATACTAGAATTATTATACGAAGCCTTCATTCGCTGTGGACTTTATCCAGAAAAAAATCGGTTATCCCAATCCAGCGTGAAAAATTGAACTTCTAGCAATCCGCCGTGTAAATATCAGCCCGCTGATTACTACATCAAGATTATATGAGATTTCAGACTATTTGTACGAATAATCGTTCAAAAGCCGACGAGAAACTAAAAATCCGGACATAATTTTTACGAAATTTTCCAATTTAGATCGTGCGAGAAGTATAGTCAAGTTCTATCCATCAAATCTCCTACATTAGAATTCAGGGATGTGAATTAGTTCGCCTCGTTACGTTTCTATCTTGGAGAAAAAGTCGGGAGGGTTTTCATCCTACAAGACAATTTATAAAAAAATGTTTTCCTGTTCGCTTTCCTGGGGGGCATCCCTTCGTCTACGTGATTATGTCGGTGGAAAAATATCGCCCCGTGCTTATCTTCGTGGAAACACCATCTTCACGTGGTACACTCGGCAGGAAATCATTTCCACGTGTCATTTCATCCGGAAAATTATCTTTTCCTATTTTTTCGTAGATTAAAAAAACGACTCAAATGTTTTCCCAGCTGAAAATAATGGCTTCTATGATTTCCCAACTAAGAAATACAAAACAAACCCCCCCCATATATTATCTCAGGTCCGATATAATTCTCTGCATGGTTGGTCAATAGGAAACACTATCTCTCGTATCGTGCTTCAGACCATCAAAAATATCGATTATTATTATTATTATTATTATTATTATTATTTTCATTATTATTATTATTATTATTATTATCATTATTATTATTATTATTATTATTATTATTATTATTTTCATCATTATTATTATTATTTTCATTATTATTATTATTTTCATCATTATTATTATTATTAGTATTATTATTTCCATTATTATTATTAGTATTATTACTTTCATTATTATTATTATTATTATTATTATTATTATTATTATTATTATTATTATTATTATTATTATTATTATTATTATTATTATTATTATTATTATTATTATTATTATTATTATTATTATTATTATTATTATTATTATTATTATTATTATTATTATTATTATTATTATTATTATTATTATTATTATTATTATTATTATTATTATTATTATTATTATTATTATTATTATTATTATTATTATTATTTCCCCATAAAATCGGAAACGCTAGATTTATTTCGTACCTTCTTCCCTGCCAACATTTACCAGCTATAGAAGACGACAAACAGTTCGAATGCTTCCCATAAAAATCTGCCCAAAATTTGTAAACCGTAAGTTGGAGAACAACCAATATCAGCACGTCCTCAATTACATCGTCCAGCTATTCTTCTAAGTAAAAATGAATATTACATATCATAGCAACACTATTCATGACGTTTGACCGACAAATCTCTTCCCAAAAACCCTCATTCTCTCCAAAGCCCCCGTTCTTAAAAAATCACTATTATTTTTCCATATATTTCATAGAACCATCATATTCATTTTCTCATGTCAATGACCATTGAATTTCGTTTTTTTCGTCGAAAAATCGGATAATTCTCGTCGCAACAACGCCACCCGGGTTTTCGAAGAGACCTCTGTCGGCGGTGGCGTTGACTGCCGTACGACCGTCGAGGATATTAACCGCGCGGCAGCCCCGCGATCAATACCACTTGCAAAAGCGTAGCACACAACTATAACGTTTCAGCGACACGACCGACACCGAACACACCGGCTACGGCCGAAGAACCCGAAGAGAAAGAGCGAGAGAGAGATGAGAGACCGTGAAAGAGAGAGAGAGAGAGAGAGAGAGTAATGATGGAGTAGGGAGAGCCTCGTTGCCACGCAACGGAAGCTGCTTTCCGCGAGTTCATCGGCCTGTCCCCGCTCCCTTACTCCTCTTCGTCCCCTTTCCAAACCAAACGTTCAACCCCGTTTCCCCTCCTCAGCTTTACCACCCTTCACGAACCATCTTTCTCTATCTCCACTCGTTTTACTTCTTGCATTCGTCTCTTTGTTCCCACAACTACGAATGCGCCGTATGTATTTATTTCGCGTGTAAAAACGCTTCCAACCGCTCGTGTCCTTACCCACGGATACGGCTGGTGTAATTTCATCGCAAAAACTGAATTATTCGCTGGGTTGGAGAATCTTATCTTGATTGAAAATCTAGGTAGACTTGTAATCCGTGGGTTGGAGGAAAAAATGGATGAGTTCTTGGTTTTGAAAAATTAGATCGAATGGGATTGGAGTGAATTTGATTGTAAATATGGTTTTTAAATATAGATCGGGTGGACATTTTTTATAGAGGAAGGAAATAAATGTGGATTAATTTAATCGTGTAGGACCATTTTGTCGGGAAAAGTGGATAAGTTCATTCGTTTTTTTCGTTGAACAAAAATATGAAATGAAATTCATGTTGAAATAAAAATTAAAAATAAAGTAAAATGCAATTTTGGTATTTGATGATGTATATCGATTATTAATTGTTTCGATTTTGTAGGTAAATCCAGATAAGTCCATGATTTGTAAATAAAATCGAATAAGGCCAACAGTGTTTTTTTTTGTTGTTTAAATGTTGATGGTTGATTAAAAATGTAGTGAAATTTTTATCAAATTCTCTTTTCAAAATTTCTGGTATAATTAAACCCTCTTTGAAATCTCGTATCATTAATGACGTCATTGCAATTCGTACGGCTAGATGAAATTGTCACGAAACTTTGCAATCTTCTGTTAAAAAACGTAACTTCAAGATGGATAAAATTTGGGGAAACCAAAACAAAAAGCTGGATATCAGCACGATCTAATTATTTTGACCTGGCGATCTCGAAGAAAAAAAAAATTCACACCATTTTGCTATCCTCCATAAGATAGCAAAAATAATTTTAAAAAAACGTAAATACACACGTTCGTTCTGACCTGTTAATTTCGATGCGATGAACAAGATAAAGATTGTTCCACATCTGGCGAAAAGCCGAGCGCTGGATTAAATGAAGAATTGACCAGCAGCGGTCGCTGCGGTTAATGATTTCCTGGACTATCTACTTGAGGTTTGCCTACGCAACTTGTTAATAACGCGTGATTGACGATGAACGCAGTCTTGAGGAATTTGCGACGAGAATTTAACGCGTTGCGTCCTGTACGACGATAACGAGAACGATTTTAACGTACATATTTCCCACGTCGACTCCAAGGAGGAATTTTTCCAGTGCGAAATCGGTGGAAATTAATTTTTCGCGGAAAATAAATAATTCGAAATAGGGAAAAGGAATATTTTATGGACCTCGGATGGTTGATTCATCGGAAAAATACCTTTCTCATCAAAATATAACGTTTTCGATACTTTGAACGTGTTTTATCTGAAAGGTATTTTCTGAAATATTGTAGGAGCTTTCGAGAAAGAAGTTTTTGAAGTTCGTTAGTCTCAAATTCGACCAATTAATTATTTAGGGCAGCGTTAAACCTTTTTTTTCTTGTTCTTTTCGTTATTCGATGCTCGATCATGAAATGGTCTCTTTTTTGGTAATTTTTATCGAAAAAAAAAAAAAATCATCCACATCGATTTTAAACTCTTCTCACTGATTGATAATCAACATCATTAATTTGCTTCCAACTATCAATCATTTTTCGTAGGTGTCATCTTATATCATTCAAAAACACTTCTTTCCTCGCACCAAAGACCAAAAAAAATGCAATACTTTTCTACGTCACAGCATAATTAATTTCAATAATCAAAACAAAAAGAAAAACCGATTATAAATCCAATTTATCGAAGGAAAAAAAATGATCGTCAATTCTCCAAGCCCTTATTACTAAAATAGTTCCTTCATTAGACTTTTCCAATGCTAAAAATAATCCATATCGTGTGATTGAGTCAACGTTCTCGAAGCATTCGTTTAAAAAAAAAAAAAAAAAAAAAAAAAAAAAAAAAAAAAAATAATAATAATAATAATAATAATAATAATAATAATAATAATAATAATAATAATAATAATAATAATAATAATAATAATAATAATAATAATAATAATAATAATAATAATAATAATAATAATAATAATAATAATAATAATAATAATAATAATAATAATAATAATAATAATAATAATAATAATAATAATAATAATAATAATAATAATAATAATAATAATAATAATAATAATAATAATAATAATAATAATAATAATAATAATAATAATAATAATAATAATAATAATAATAATAATAATAATAATAATAAAACGGAATAACGTTGAAATAGATGAGTGTGGGAAGGTCCGACAATCGGGAGCATTGTACCATCGTTTTACATTGACCGTGATGTCGCGTTGCATGCTGCAAAGAGGTCGAGAGTTTCCGCGGAGCTAGATATGAACATTTTTAGCGAGCGTAGAATGAGGCGTCTCTTTCACCGCTGCATCGAACACTGGCGTTCATTGTGTCGAGAAGGAAAGTCAGACATCTCCTCGACGACCGAACGGCGACTCCTCGTTCTTTCACAATCAATTTGCTCGTTGCTTCTCGAGCGCGAAGCGACCGAAAGAATTTTCCATCTTATCGCGTATTTATTCGATTTGAATCGACCGATCGAAGATAATTATTTCGAACGATTCAAGATTATGATTTTAAAAAATAGCGGCGCGAGTTTGGAAAATTCTTTGCCTTGGGAAATTTGATTGAATCGAAAAAATTAATGGGGATTATTAATTGTATAAAACGTTTTAGGGTGGTATGGAAGATTTTTTTTTTTTTTTTTTCGATATAATGCGATAAGCCGGCGATTATTTTGGAATTTGGTGTCGAGTTCGGCTTATTTTTGGGAGTTTTTTTTTTTGTTTTTGAGAGATTGTGAACGGTTTTGGAATGAAACGGAAAAGCTTTTTACAGCCCTCTGAAGAATGATGTGGCATAATTTATGGTTAATGCCATGAAAATTCCCATTTTTGAGAGCTTCCACCATAAAAAAAATCGTTTCGAATAAACACATTAAAAATTTTGAATATGAAATTTTTATAAGAAATATGTAATTGCGATAATAAAAAAAAATTTAATACATATTTCCGAATTATTCGTCTTTATAGAAAATTCCATTATACGCTATAATAGTATGACGTAATTGGAAATTTTTTTTGCCACCTCATTTTCTGAGAAAAAAATTCGATAAACTCCACAAATCTAAAGTGCGAGATCAATAAAAAAAAAATGAATTAACATTTTTCTATACATTCGTTCGTGTATTAATGAGAAAAAATATATTTTTAATTTAACTAATGTCTGATTTTTTTCGTTGATTTTCAGAATGTCGACCACAAGATGAAATTCCGATCGAAGAAGGGTCAGCTGCCCTTCGTGGAACTCAACGGCGAGGAGATTGGGGATAGCAAAATAATTATCCGCGATTTGGGTCAAAAATTCGGAAAGGATTTGGACGCCGGCCTAACGACGGAACAACGGAGCGTATCTCACGCGATGATTTCGATGATTGAAAATCATCTCGCCTGGGTTATCACTTGTTGGCGCACCAAGAACATGGATTTGGCATTCAAGGGATACAAAGTGAATTTGCAGCACGCTTTGGGTACTCGAATTCCCGAACGGGTTTTGAATTTCTTCTTCAAATTCACGTTTGGTCGAAAGGTTAGTCTGGCAATTTTTAATTATCTCTGATTTTAACGCTCAACAATTCAGCATAAATTATTTGCATCGGGTGAAAATCATTAAGGTCTTACTTAAATATCGCCAAAATTCTTGGAAATTTTAGGAGAATTCACAAACCAATTGTCAAAAAAAAAATCCACGCACACGTTTGCTTGTGTTTTGATTCGAGAATTCGTAATGATTCATTGAAAATTTTGAATGTTTTTTTTTATCCATTGTTGAAATTTGGTAGCAGTGTACTTTGAATACGAATTATATTGATTTTCAGGGCGCGAAAAAAGTTAAGGCCCAGGGAATGGGAACCCACACCCCGGAGGAGGTTGCTCAATATGGTTGCGACGATTTGAAGGTGCTCTGCGATATGCTATCCGACAAACCGTTCTTTTTCGGTGACGAACCAACGATGGTGAGTTGTAGTCAATTACAATTAATTCGTCAAAGTTTCATCTTCATCGAAGACTTTGAAAAAATAATAAATAATAATAATAGTAATTATTATTATTATTAATAATAATAATAATAATATTATTATAATAAATAATAATAAAAATAATCATTAATTCGTAATAATAATGATGATAATAATAATAATTAATAATAATAATAATTATTATTATTTTTATTATTATTATTGTTATTATTACCATCATTATTATTACGAATTAATGATTATTTTTATTATTATTCGTAATAATAATATTATTATTTTTGTTATTATTATAATTAATAATAAAATAATATTAATCATTATTATTATAATTATTATTAATTATAATAATAACAAAAATAATAATATTATTATTACGAATAATAATAAAAATAATCATTAATTCGTAATAATAATGATGATAATAATAATAATAATAATTATTATTATTATTATTTTTATTATTATTATTGTTATTATTACCATCATTATTATTACGAATTAATGATAATTTTTATTATTATTCGTAATAATAATATTATTATTTTTGTTATTATTATAATTAATAATAAAATAATAATAATCATTATTATTATAATTATTATTATTATTGGTTTTTCATTCATTCAACAGCCGTCCTTTACTTGCGTTTCATTATTTCCATGCTTCAGTCTTCAGCAGTTGAATACCAAAGGTTTTCAAGTTTTTCTTCGATAATCGCGAAATAACTCAACCTTGATTATACTTAAAAAAAAAAAAAAATATACCGAGCAAGTTCGACCGCCCCGAGAGGCAGAATCAAGGCCGTCAGGACAAAAATGGATCGGTGGTGAAAGCGATAAATTTATATTCATAGACGGGAACTCCGTATCGACCTCGAAATTCCAAAAAGGCGATCGAAACAAAAAAAAATAAAAGCTGCGAGTAAAAACTGGCAGTTCGAAACCTTCGAATTAGAGGCGGTGCATTTCGCTTATTTTCCCGTCCAAATAAAGCAGAAACGATATCGAACAAAAAATAATTGTCACATTATATTCTACTTCGAATAGATTCTCTCTACTTACCCCCAAAAAATTCCACGAACCTACAAAAATAATTGAAACGTTTAACAATAATAAAAAAAAAAAAAAAAAAAAAAAAAAAAAAACAGTGTAAAAAATATTCCCCATTATTTTCGGGCACGAATAATCGTCGGCAAAAATCCCGCAATAAAAAAATACAACGAATAAACATTATTCTAATATCTTCGTTTGTTTCTTCCTTCGATTATTCACAGTTGGACGTAGCTGCGTTCGCCCATCTCGCTCAAATTCTCTACATCGAGAAGGAAACTCCGTACTCGCTGCGCGATTACATGCAGGAAAATTGTCCGAATCTCGTCGGTCATTGTTCGAGAATGAAGGAAAGATGTTTCCCGGATTGGGAGGAAATGTGCACGAGTCTGGAGATGAACACGCATCTGCCGAAGAAGGAAAAGACCGGGGGAGCGTCGGAGGGCAGCAAAGAGGACACGAAGGAGACGAAGGAGGAGAAAGAGGGCGACAAGGAGAAGGCCGAGAAGGAGGAAAACGAGGCCGAGAAGGACAAGGAAGTCGATGAGAACAAGGAGAAGGAGAAAGATGGAAAATAAGATGGATAATTTCCCGTGTTTCATCCATCTCCCGATTTTCCCCCAACAATTGTTTCTTCGTGCTGGACTCGGAAACGAATTTTTTTTTCCCCCCCTCCCCCCAATCCGCGTTCGACACTTTTAACATCGACAAATTCATTTTTACCGAATAATTATCGTCTTTTTCGTGTCGTTTCACCGAACATCCTTGAGAGAAACGTTGGAAAAAAAAAGGAATTCGAAAGAATTCGAGAGATAAATGTTGGAGAAGAAAATTGCGATGAAAGGGGGAAAAAAACGACTCATCACAAGAATCTTATTTTTTTTTTTTTTAATTCGCAATTGTTTCTCGTCGTTGAAATGATTTAACTGCCCAATGATATTACACGTATGCTTATTTTTTAAACTTTCAAACTTACACGAACGTATTCGATAATTTCGAATTAATTTTTCATACTTCACACCTCGACGATTAAAAAAAAAAAAAAAAAAAAAACAGAAAACAAAAAGTTTGTGCAGCAGCTTTAAGTCTAGTTCCTGGCGAATTTTTTTTTTTTTTTTTTTTTTTCGGGCCTTGGTTTTAAAAACATTGAAAATACGGAGATTGAAAATTAAATCAAGACTGAAATTGAGAAATGGCGAATCCGTGCCATTTCTGATGAAACTTTATGGGCTATACTACGCGTTTATTTCAAATAGTAAAGCAGTTTGTTTCTGCTAACGTAATTATTTTTATTGAGAAAATGTGTGATGTAAATTTTTGGACATGTTTTTTTTTTTTTTTTTTTTTTTTTCGATTCGATCGATTCATCGAGGTTAAATTTTAGACATCTTTTATCATAGACATCGAGAAGGTGCTGTCTTTGGCATTTTTCGAATCTACGGAATCTCAATGAATCGTCGGTTTTTTTTTTTTTTTAAATTTTTTATTTGAGAACGGGCTAGAAAAAAATAAATACGACGGCGTTAAAAGAGCGCTTTTGCATTGCGTTGAACGGCGCGATGATGAGTTCTCGGTGATGAGTGGACGAACAATGTGTTTATTGATGAAGAAAAAAAAAAAAAAAAATAGAAACGCTCGAGTCCGCCCCATCGATTTATCCGCGTTTTCTGGGGCTATTCCATAAGTCATTAGATCCATAAGTATGCAATATATAATAAATGCAATAGGACTGCCGGAAGCGTGAGGCACACACGTGCAACAAATACGCGTCAACGTCTGTCTTACGTCCCTGACAATTGTCAAATTCGCGTGAGCGCGAATTGAGGCGAAAGAAAATTAAATTAGAAAAAAAAAAAGAAAGAAAAATTGATAATTTAATGTTTTTTATTTGTGTATTTGTGTGCCCCACGCTTCGCACGTGTCTGAAAATAACGAATCGCAAACTCATTTTCATTCGTGCAGATTTAGACACATTTCTCTGCGCAAACATTTTAATCAAGTTGATTACAGATTTTTTTTTTTTTTAATAGTTATTAAGATTCGTGAATAAAAATCTATCGAGATTATTTAAAAGAAACGGCGAATTATAAATGAATAATAATTTTTCGAAATTATAGACAAATTTTGTGGTGAAAAAACGTTTTTTTCGTGATGAAAAAATATTGCTAGAATTGTTCAAAATTAGATGCAGTTTTTTTTAAATTTTTAATTGCAGTTGGCTCGAACATTTTTTTTTTCTTCACTGTAGTTTTTTTTTTTTAATTTGAGATTCTTGTGCAAGGATTATATCACTCTCCGATGTACGAAGGTGATTCGCCACCTTCTCCACAAACACACCCCTCAACGCAATAAGATGGAACAATACACGTGCGACGATTGACGATAAGAGAAAAAGAAATAAATGGAGAAATAATCGTTCGATCTTTTATTAACGTTCTGTGTTTATACAAATATATTATTATTATTATTATTATTATTATTATTATTATTTCTTTCATTTATTTTTGTAACACATCTTCGTTCGTATCTCCATCGTATCTGGAAACGAGAAAATAATGGGGGGGGGGGGGCCGAATGATCGTTTCCGGTAATTATTAATCGATAAACGACGAGTGGCAATGTCCATGACGACTAAAGTATAACGACGCGATTAATCGACGATATTCGAGCTTCTCACGAAGCAAAAAACTGCAAAATTGCGGGAAAAGACGAGTAAAAAAAGCAAGAAAAAAAAAAGAAATTAATCGCCTCCCTAGTCCATTAGCTCTCTGACTCGCGTAAACGAGAATTCGTGAGATTTATAATCGTAAAAAAAAATGAAGAAAAAAGAAAATAAATGAAAATAAAATTGTGATACAACGGAAAAAGTTGATTTTCATGGTTTTTGTCGTCTAGAATTTTTCAAAAACGTCCCCGCGAGTAAAAAAAAAAAAATGAACACCGAATCGTCTCATCGTTCGTTCGTTCTTCATGTCTTCATAAAAAAAATGCGACAGACGATGAAACCATCTCTCATTCATAGACTAAACGTCTTCGCAAAAATGGTCTAAACTCATACGCATACTTTTTGATTTTCTTTTGCCCACGCATGTTTGCGAAATTAAAATTCAACGAAGTTTCCAATTAAACTCGCGATTGATCGAGAAATTTACGATCGAGGAAAGGTTAGGAAAAAAAATTATAGAAAGGAAGAAAGAAAAACTCGCGTTGGAATGAAATTCATTGTCATCAATCGTGTAATTGATAGATTGTTGTAATTGTAAATCGCCAGCGACGAATTATTCTGACAGACGTTTTTAGTCATTGAGCGTAGCCACCGATCTTTCGTTATTATATATTTTATTATTTTACGATTCTTATCATAATAATAGTTATTACAATTATTATTATTTTTATTATCATTATTATTATGAAAATACGCCATACGTGAGTTTATACGAGCATTTTATATACGAGACAATTTCCAACACCGCGAATACATTATAAATTATAAATAAATACGAATAACGACGAAAAAAAAAAAAAAAAAATAATAATTAAAAAATAAACAAATAGCGAATTAATAGTAAACGAACAAAATTTGTATTTGTAAGTCACGAATAAAAAAAAAAAAATTAAAACGAAACGATGAATTCCCAATGGAAATGCATCACTTGTAGAACGTGAATTTGTTTATACAATAAAAACGTTAAGATTGACAAAAAATAAATGATAAAAACAATTCATTAGCGAATTTTGAGACAACTTTGAATTATTCCATTGGGGATGTGCGAGAAAATGACTAATCGAATCGTAATCGATGAAGATATCGAAATTATTATTTCGATCGAATTATTCGACGATTCGAAATAAATCCACGAATCCAACGCATTACGACGAATTGCGAATATTCGCGCAACTCTGCTGTGAATTATCTTGTAACTGGCTAAAACAATTTTACGAGTAATTAATTTCGTTTTTACATAATTCGTGTGTGACGATAAGATAAATTTAAAAAAATATTGAAGAACGATTTTTAAAAAATAAAAAAAAGGGTTATAAACGTAGTAAATACGAAATTCTTGGACATAGCCATGACATTCAATGGGAATTGATGTGTTTTACGACACACCGTGTAAATCACGATTCGTAGAATTTTCAAATTTACGAAATAAACGAGCGACCGAAAAAAAAAAAAATAAATAAACCAACCCCGAGACGAGGCTCGAAAACACGGAATCGACGAGTAATAAAAAAATAAATAATAAAATGAATGCAACAACAACGGAATAAAAAATAAATAAATAAATTTAAATAAAATATATACGAAATAAGTTTTTGAAAAAAAAAAAAGTATTATTACGCGTGGACTGTTTGTATACTTAGAACTATGCATGTGTCAAGCAATTGCGATTACGATATTAGTCATTATGGAGAAACAAAAAAAAAAAAAAAACAATTGTACTAACCCGCCCCCACGCGCGTCTCTCATTACAAACAAATTGTAATTAAACACGACGCAATACGTTTTAGCTGAAAGTTAGTAATATATATATTAACCAAGTTACTTATTGTATTTTAAACGTCGCACTGAATTTCTATAATTTTAGTTTTTTTTTAAATTATCATTTTTATTTCTTTGATTGTTGTAATTTTTCTTATTCGTTCCTCATTAATTCGTGTTTCAATTGCTTAATTTGTAGGATTTTTTTAGTTTTTGTATTTCATTTATATATTTTGTTATTTTTATTCCTGTAAACCCGTAACTATCATAATGGAATACATGCACTAAAGCTCGGTAGATAGTCGGTAAAATTGGTACCATAAAAAAAAAAAAAAAGAAACAAGAACGAAAAAATAAAAGAAAAACAATGAAAAGTGATGCCACGAAGTATAAGTTAATAAAAATTTTTTAATTAAATCAAATACTATAAGAAATCAGGTCTATAAGAATGATATTAAGGGATTTCGTTCTGTGCTCGGCGTTATACATCTCACTGTCATTAAATTTCTATGTGTGTGTATATATTAAATATATGTATACGCATACATAAGAACGAATAAAATGTGTTTTTAATGAAAATTCTTCGAAGATTAATCCGCAGTGCAATAATTTCGATCGTAAAAAAATGATATCCCTCAACGAGAAACGATCGTGGCCTGAGAAAAAATGGATATAAAATTATTTTCTACAGATCTTTTTATCCTTGATTATGTTAATTGTAAGATCAGTTTATTCCCGGGCTTTTTGATTCCTGCTACTCGCAAATTTGAAGGCATTCCAGCGTAAAAACCAAAACTGCTCGATGGACGGCGAACTTTCAAAATTTTTAGTTTTTAATAATTAATAATAATTTTTATTAATATTCAACGAAATCTTTTACCACATACACGAATCGTAAATTTGCTCCAGTAAAATCACACGTAACGTAGACCCAACCTCAATCACTCTTGCTTCAATTTGCCAAAGAACGGAACTTCCTTTATGAGGAAGCCGAAGATTAAAAAAAAATAAAATGAAATAAATCGAGAGATGCTTCCTCATAGAAGGATTTCGTGCACTACCGAAAATTCAGGGGAAGCAAATTGCAAGTTTCAGCTTGCAGCTTGTTTTATGCAGGATATCCGTATATCCTTCCCACCGTATAAAAACCGACTCGAACGTATATAAAAATTCAATGTGTCCCAAAATTCGAGCGCGTTGTTTAATTCCTATCTAATCTAGTAACAACTTAAGCTGACGGTTAGTTTGAGCGTGTGTATAAATTAGAGCACGTTCAGTCCAGAGGTTTTGAATTTTCAAGGGTTGGAACTTAGAAATTTCTAATTGCTCTAGAACTCGATCCGTTCGGCCGATCTCGGCCAAATTTGATATGTATTATAGCACAATGACATCCTATACTTGCAGAGAATTATGGTTCGATTGGTTGAAGTTAACGACAAATAGATCAAAAAAGTTGATTTTTTTAAAAATTCAAAAAATCATAAAATCTAAAGTTATTGATGGATTCGGCTCAAATGCAATACCAACCGTCCTTGTACTCAATTCTATATGTAAAAAACTATTGAGCCGAATACGTCGAAATTTGCGAACGCCAGCGTGGCTACAGACATTTTTTGAAAAATCCAAAACGCTGTCGAAGCCGAACGAGTACGTCAATAATTGCGAAACTTACAGATTACATAGACATTAGAAGGCATCACATGTGTGCAAAATTTGAGTACGGTAGCTTGAACCGTTCTCGAGTTATGAACGTTTGGATTTTAGAGGGTGGTTACATACATACACACACACACACACACACACACACACATACATCCGGACATTTTTTCCAAATGTGTTTTCTGGATGTTTTAGGACATTCTAAGCCTATTGACATCAAAATCTCGAAAAAAAAATTTCGGACCGTCACAAAGCTTCCTTTATGAGGAAGCAAAATTGGCATAACTGCTTCTTAATTCCCATCTAAATTCAGGATTCATCGATTAAGAATAAAAATCACAAAAATGCTCGAGAAATAATTTCGGACTAGTTTATTTCATATTACACAGATACATTTTGAGATATTAATATTTTCTGTCACCACACAAATACGTGAATATGCGCGTATATGTATATATATCTACGGAATAATTATTTATCCTCGATGGACATTCGAATGTACGCCAGTATTTATTTAATCGCTTCTAGTCTAAACGATGGTAACGATTTTTCTAGTTAATCAAGCGATAATCGACGAATTTATTTAGCGTTGGACAGGTGCGAGAGCGTCCAGAGCCGCAGCGATGTCGCCGCCTTTGGATACCAATAGGTTGGTGAGCCAACCGCCGCTGTTGGAGAAACCCATCTGGATCATGCGTTCGACCGCGTTGTGAATTGCCGGATCGGAATGATGCAGAATAACGCGTTGCTCTTTCTCTTCGGTCGGTTGCTGCACCGGCAGCGGTGGATAAATCGGTTTTGAAGGGGCTTCGGACGGGGCTGACGGTTGTGCCTGGAAAAGATTTATTGATTCGGCGTATAAAATTCGTCGATGATCTTTTGAATAAAATTTGATGAGTTTGATAGCGAAATCGTTGAATACTGCTGAAGTTTTATACGAGATTTCGAAACTAATTTTACTATCTTGTAGGATATAATTAATCGATAGGAATCGTATTCAGTTACATTTTTTGAAAAATATCAGCCTTGAAATATAAAAAATAATGATGATAATAATAATAATAATAACAATAATAATAATATTAATAATGATAATGATAATAATAATAATAATAATAATAATAATAATAATAATAATAATAATAATAATAATAGAAATAATAATAATGATAATAATAATAACAACAATAATAATAATAATGATAATAATGAGAATAATAATATTAATAATGATAATAATAATGATAATAAGAATAATAACAATAATAGTAATAATAATAACAATAATAATAATAATAATAAAAATAATAATAACAATAATAATAATAATAATGATAATAATAATAATAATAATAATAATAATAATAATAATAATAATAATAATGATAATAATAATAGCAATATTAATAATAATAATAATAATAAAATAATTATAATCAATAAAATATTATTTATTATTATCAAATAATAATAATTTTTATATGAAATATGTGATTATTTAAAAAAAAGGAAATTTTCACAGAATCTCATCGAGCCAAGAAATAATTGATAATTCGTCTCATAATATCCGTCACCGAAGATATTTTGAATGAAATTTAATAACTTTGATACCATAATCCCCGAATGCTGCTGCACTTTTACACGAAATCTCCCAACTCCTACCACTTCGTAGAATACAATTAATCCATCTTTCCAAAACCCATCGCTCAAAACCTCTACCTCGAAACCTCTCAACGAAAAAAAAAAAAAAAAAAAAAAAAAACATTACTCCGACAAGATTCTCATACCTGTTTGGGTACGGCACCGGTCGACGGCGATCCCGTCGGACTCGGACTCGCCATCGGACTATCGGTTTTGTTCACCAACGTCCAGCCCCATTCGCTCGCGTTCACGTTTTTCTCACCGGTTTCCTTGCCATCGTCCTGAACCGTTTGTTCCCCGTTCTTCGTCGTTTGACGAAGATTTTCTCCCTTACCAGGAAATTTCGCGGCGGTTTCGTCAACCGTGGATTTATCTTTCTCCGCGTCGCCAACCGTCGAAGCCGCGACCGAAGTCGAAGAAGAAGAAGACGACGAAGAAGACGAAGCCGAAGCTGTCGACTTCGGAGTTTCCTTTTTACCCCCCGCGTGCTTGTTCAGAAAATTATCCACAATTTGCCCAATAAAATAGTCACCCCCATAAGTGAGACCACCAAAATTTTCGCCAACCAAATCACCGAGGTCTTTGAACATTAGCTCAGCCGGACATTTTTTCTTGCTCTCGGTGAAATTAAATTTATCGAAAGATGGCGAAGATGCCGAACCAATTTTCGGTGGTTCTTCGTTTGTTTGAGAAATTTTAAATTTATCGAAAGGACAACCCGAAGACGTTCCGGCCGTTGGTTCGTTGGGTTTTTTCGTCGTTTCTTCGGTCTTCGTCGTTTCTTCGGTCTTCGTCGATTCTTTTGCCGGACATTCGCCCGGTAGATTCGCCCATTCGTCCAAATAAGTCGCAAAAGTGTCCAACCACGACGAACCATCGACGAATACTCCGTGATGAGTTTTTCCATTGTGTTTTGTTTGTTTGCCGTAACGACAATGTTTTTCATCCTCGTCCTGGGTTTTGTGACAAGATTGGGCGCGTTTGACGAATTTATTGACGTGACTGGCCAAACGTTTTCCCATGTGAGGAGTCCATTGAAGAGGAACGGACAAACGTATCATGCAATGTTCCGGATGCAAACCTTGATTTTCGCATTCGACGCAGAGATCGTAGTCCGGGCATTGAATGCATTTGTAACGGAAACCGTGGACCTGACTGTCGCAACCGTCGCAGGTTACACCTACGTGGAGAGGACCTTGATTTGTTCGGTTGGAGTATTCGGAATGAAGTAGGACGTAGAGCTTGCGAATGTCATCCTTGGCGGTTTCGTTCACCGCTATTAGAAGTTCTTCGTCGCTTGAAATAGTTACGTCGTCGCCATCTTCGTCTGCAATGAGGAGAGTTTTTGGGAGGGATTGATTATTTTTAGAGAAAATGAGATGAAGGAATTTGTTGTTTATTTATTGAATCGGAGATTAAAGTTTCGATTAAGCTTTTTGGGGTTGTTATTTATTATTGATTAATTCATTCGCTTACTCGTCTATTGTCTTTTTATGTAGAAAGGGAGAATCGTTGAGCCGTATTTAATTGTCGATGAATTATGAGCTAGTCGAGGAATTTTGAGATTATAAATATTCTAAGATGGCGTTTATTCTATAGGAATGTATTTGAAATACTTTTTTTAAATTTTTTTTTTAAATCAAATAAGTGTTATTGATTATTATACAATGATTGAAAGTTTTTTATTGCTGCAATAATTATAAATAATTTGGGTAAATTATTGTTTCATGTGAATAGGAATTAATATTCATGATTATTCGATAATGAAAATATTTGAATTGAATTTTCATTGAACAAATGTCCATCCCTGGTTGAGAGTTAGGGTCGTTGTCATCGTTGACCATTGCCTATTCAATATGACTTTTATATTCGTCCATCTTCGAGTATTTTGCAAGTCACCGATTGGTCGCAGTCGTATTAACGTCAGAGTTAACTTATCAACAGGTTCCGTTACTGCTGACTCACTCAGGAGTTGTTCCAGTGTCGCCAGTGATAATATTTCTCTTCGTTAACAGGTAAATGACCACATTTCAAATTGCTCTTTATGTTTTTATTGGCCTTTTGTTGTTTTTTTCGCGCTCGCTCGAATCATTAAGGACAGGATTGAATGTTATTCAATATTGTTTATTAGCACGCTAGGTATTAGCGAGTAGGAACAATAATGACAAAATAATACTATATAATTATGAAACAATAACCTGAATAAAAAAGGACTCCTAATAACGATACCTAGAAAATTTATCAAAATGAGATAAAGAAAAAAAAATTAAGATTTTGAGTGTATAAACAGAAAAAATGAAATAAAATGCAACAAAATATTTAAGAGAAGATCTATGCCAGAATGGCCAGACCCAGAGTTTAACGGTTTGTTTACAGAATCCATCGATTTGACCCGGATCCAGATTTTACGAGAGCGCTCAAGAAAGCAATGATTCCTCTAACTTTTCTCGCAAAACCCATCTCTCTAAAATTATTTTAAATTGTGACGGCTCCCATGAACCTAGTTTCAACTAACACTCCACGTTCTACGATATCAACAAAAATAAAACGACCAAACATAAATCGATCAATCAAAAATCAATAATCTTTCCAACAAATCATTTTGCCACCGCAGTACAATACAGATGCTAATCGTCAAATAAAAGTCCACCACAACAAACAAAATTACTCCAAATTTGTTTAAAATCTCGAAACCTTGAAAAAAAAAAAAAAAAAAAAAATCACAAAAATACCAAAAACAATTCATAAGTCACGCATATCCATAATAAAGTAATAGTAATAGATTGAATAATCGAATAATCGCGAATTCGTGCCAACAAAAATCGGATCAATAAATCAACGATGACAAACTCAACGTAACGATTTCCGATTGGTCACACATGACCTACCCGGCTCGCCATTGGCCCAATCTCACCAACACTATGACAATTCGCTGTTGATCGAGTTTGTTGTGAAATAATTCTATCGCACGCAAAACATCGACCAACAGCTTGCAACTTCGATCGGTAAGTTAAAAAAAAAAAAAACATTGCAAAATGTTTTGGCACTAACCTTTCCAAGATATGGTAAAATGTTTGCCTCTGAGTGACGGAAATATCGTCTGCATTTTTTCACGTAGATACATGAAACTCGTCACGACATCGACTTCAATTCCAAATCGGCGTACTTCTTTCACCGATTTATCCGCCGCCTTTGTCATGTAAACCTTAAAACTCACCGTACGCGACATTTTCGAAATTTTATTTATTTCTTCTTATCTTTATTACGTTTGATCTTCCGGATTTTTCTGAAGAAATGATTTTCCTTTCGGTCCCGAAGATTAATTAAAATAACGCAATGTCAGAATTGTCAGAATTGACACAACTTTTTCGGATTGATGAGATAAATCGTCGTCCAGACTGATGTTGAGATCGTTCGCGAATTACGTATCGCGTATAACTGCGCCGTAGTTGTTTCACGGAAGTTTTATATATACCCGGCGAAAGCGAGCGGCGTCGATGACTCGCAGCGACAAATGTTCCAGAAACTGACGCAAGAGGGCGTAATAGGTTTCCATGGCTCGAACAAATGTTTTTTTTTCTCATGCCGGAACGTTCGAGAAATTATGACGAACGAATGGTTCGAATGGCGGCTTCGATGCAGCCATGAGTTGTTACGATGAATTATTTCTTATCGCGCTTTGGCGATGTATGACATTCTATTTATTTATTTCTTTATTTATTTATTTAGATTATTTATATTTTTGATTATTCATTGATTTTTTTTTTTTACTTTTTTAAATTATGATACGTTTCGCCCTTTTGATGTGGGGCATCTTCAAATGATGAATGTTTTAATCGTAGGGAAATTTCTAAATTTTGAAATATTATTTTTGGGTTATTTCTCTGCTTATTCATTTATTATACCTTCTTCATATTTATTCATTGATATATTTATTTGTTTATTTATTCATTGATATATTTATTCGCTTATGTTTTTATTTTTTTATTTGTAATACGTAAAGGGAAAACCTTTTGATGTTGGGCCTCGTCAAGTTATGAATGTTTTGATTCCAATTCCAAAACTTGCAAGGTAGTCAAGTATTTCCGATGATTTTGAGATGGCGCAGGAGGATTTCTCCACGAGGGAAACAAAATCGTTATAAAATTGTCCCTCGTGGCGGGGATCCTCGCATCGTCTGAAATTTAATTTGTTTTTTGTTCATTTTTTTGGATCAGGGAATTTTGAGTTAATTTCAACGAGGGCGATATTTTGAATGAAATAAGGGCTGACGCAACAATATCGGAATTTTCGGACGACAATTTAATCACAAGTTAAAGAACGTCATCGCGCTTAGCTCGTATCCTCTTCCCCCTGGATGAGATGCAAAATTTGATGGGACGTCACGTGACCAAACGAGTATCCATCAGTGGCGCATGCGTTGCGAAGAACATTATTGTGTAAATTTCGCTATTCGCATTTGCATGCATGTCTTCGATGCGTTGTAAGCGAATTCGGCGAACTTGCAATTTTTGTTGACTTTCTAGATGGTTCTATGCAGCAATGGTGCTGCGATGTATTTAGTCTGACGGCCCTGACAGTTTCAGAATTTCAGGATTTTTCTTTCCGTTCCATTCAATAATAATAATAATAGATTTGAATTTTTTTTTTTTCGAATTAAAATTATCATCGTGGAGAGACGAGATTTATTCAAAAATTGAGGAAAGATCGAAGTCTCTTTTGTACAAAGCAAAACTAATTATAGTAAACGAAAAGATGTATTCTGATCATTGATTTTAATCATTTTTTCAAAAATGCGGAAGATTGATCAATTTCCAGGGCTCTGATACGACAATATGGTCTCTCAAGTTTTATTATTACCTTTATGTTGAAGATATTTACATGTAAATACTGAACCGTGAAGCCATAACTAATACTGAAATAATAAATACTTCTGTAAAAAAAACAATCTTTGAATTTATCTATTGAAATCGGCGTCCAAAATTTCGCTGGCCCAAAGTGAATAAATTATTGTTTCAGCTTTATTTAAGATACATACATGATTTTCGATTAACGAACGATGCAGAGGTTTCAAAAAATATTTCGCAAGCGTGGATGTTCGGCTATCGGAATGATCCACGTTGGCGGATTACCAGGTAAATATTTATAATCGATCAATACAGACAATGCAAGAAAAGTTTTGTTCATGCATCAATTTATTAGGTTGTGTGATAAATTCCCGCCGTTTTTATATATTGTCCTTACCCGCAATTTTTCCGAAGCATAATGCAATTTTCTCTCCTCTCCCCCCTCTTCCTCGAAGATGGGCATCGTCCCATGCGTTGAAAGATAATTTTCTTTTACTTTTAGGCACACCTCGGTACGACGGAAATTACCAAAAGCTCATAGGTGCTGCTATTCGTGATGCAGAAATATACAGAGACGCTGGTATAGTAAGTCTTACATTAATTACCTACACAATGCATTTTTTCCGTTATAACGATGTCAAGCAGATCAAGATTCAAGATTTTTCAGTTCTTCGTTTCAAATACCCCATTATGTGTAGTTTGATTGGATTTTCGCAATCCATATAATTAATTTAATTCGATTTCACTTGTCTGGATTCTACATTTTTTTTCTCTATCTTTTAGGACGGCGTATTGGTCGAAAATATGAATGACATTCCATACGTACAGGCGAAAGACTTGCAGCCTGATACCACAGCAATGATGACCAGAATTTGCACCGAAGTGCGAAGAATAATTCCTCGAGAAATTCCATGCGGTGTTCAGGTAATAAACCAAATCATAATTGATCAATTTATTCACGTAAACATAAAAACGTATCCTGATTAACTGACCGACGGAAACATCGCCGTCCAGATGAAATCGTACGACCTACAGTTCTGAAAATTAGGTTTTTAGAACCGAACGCACATCATTCCGATGTACTCTAATCAATCGGAGAAACAACCTGTTTCCGAGCTGATCGAAATTTAATTTCGCAATTTAAGGTACTAGCAGGTGGAAATATGCAGGCTATAGCCGTTGCTCAGGCAGCTAATTTGCAATTTATCAGAGCCGAAGGTTTTGTTTTCTCTCATATTGCGGATGAGGGCTTTACCGACGCCTGTGCGGGATCTTTGCTCAGATATCGAAGACAAATCGGAGCTGATGATGTACTCGTTTTTGCGGATATCAAGAAAAAACACAGGTAACATTTTTTTTCCGATCGTTCTGTGGTGATTTTACACGCTCTTAGGGTGAGTCAATTTGTGTAAAACATGTTCCTCAAATTCTCGAGCTCGATTATTAATAAAAACGATGAAATTTCTTTCTTGACCACGATTGATTGATTAAATAAGACGAGAACGAGTGAGTGAATCTCCTAATTCTGCAGTCAACCGTCCTAGTCTTTTATTTGACAACTCAAGGCCGGCAAAATACACCACTTTGGAAAAATTCAATTATCTTTTCCACACTTAGAGATATCTGAGAGAAATAAGGGACACGCAGCACCTCAATTACGTTAAGGCGATGGAATAATGCACAAAACAATGTCTCATTTTCAATTCGTCTTGTTTCTTGTCGTATTTTAGTGCCCACGCAATTACATCGGACGTAAGCGCGGTTGAAACTGCCAAAGCAGCAGAGTTTTTCCTAGCAGATGGAGTTATATTAACCGGAACGGCGACGGGAGAACCCGCCGATTCCAGCGAATTTGCCGGTAAAGAATAAAATAATCCTAAAATCGGGAGATTTTTCTTTTTTTTTTTTTTTAATTTTTTTCTGAAGAAAATAATATTTTTTCTAATATCTCTAATAATCAAAAATATATTGCATTAATGAAATTGAATGAATATATATCATTAAAATATTCATTTTAGACGTTTTGAAAGGCGCGCAAGGCCCAGTGCTAGTTGGATCAGGTGTCGACAATGAGAATTTGGAAACTTTCGCGAAGGCTAATGCAGTGATTGTCGGCAGCCATTTTAAAATTGACGGCAAATGGCAGAATTCCATCGACGCCACCAAAGTGAGCTGTTTCGTGCAACATTTGTCGAATGTGTCTGGCCGATAGGAGATAATCCATTGATCATTAATCAACGATTAATATACGAATGTAATTTTTAAACTTTTTACGAAACATAACTTGTGGTTATTTTTTATTGATTTTACCTACGCAAAAAAAAAAATCCTGCCAGTCCTGACGAATCAATGAATCGTTCTTTCTGTCTCACTTGCTCCATCTATAATCCCACGAAGTACATGGGTCATTCCGACCGGAATAAGCAAATTAAAACTTTTCTATCTCTCGACGTGGTCGATGATTTTTTTTATTAGTATGTTTTCGATCCTACGACCTCACTAATTTTGTTCTTTTTATTTTTTGGGTTCTTCCTTCCCCTGACCTACCCTATTTTTTTATTTATCAAGAGGTAACTCCTATTGTGCCATTATTGAATTAAATAAAACATTTTCCTTAGATACATCGAAATTCAGAAAATTTTTTCATAAAATTGAAGAAACCATCATTCCACCTCATCTTACGAATATTATTGAAAATTCTTTTTTAATTTTGAAAAAACATAATTTTTCAGGAAATTTCAATATAAACTAGAACAAATAAATAAAATATATAATATATAAATGAATGAAAAAAGAAATTATGGACTACATCGAGGGTAAAAGGGTTTCAATCTGGTGATTCAGAACGAATTACCCCATATATATACCCCGTAACAATTTTCTAAATAATTTTATCACTAAAACGGCTCCTACACAGTCCACTGTTGCACAAATTTTCCGACGCAACATGTTTTTACCGAGCGTTCGATGCTCAAAAATCGCCATCAATCTTTCCAGGTTTCCAGGATTCAAATAATCATACCCATTGGGAAAATAGTTCAAAGTATATTTTTCATCTCACAAAGCTCAACGTTTTATACACCTCAATAAATTTCATCAATCCGAAATCAATCGAAAACCTTCGAAAATTCAAGAACATCGCTTGATCGTAAAGTAAGAAATAATATGATAATATTTTTATAGTTCGCGATGAAATTAAATGATACACGAATGTTTTACAAAGTTTTTTGGAGATGTTCGTCGAACAAGAAGACGGAAACTGCGGCGTCGCCTTCGCGAAGCAAATTTTTGAGATCGGAAGTGTATCCGGCCAAGCTTCTGACGCGTTCGGATTGCGATCCGAAGAACTTTTCCTCGATGAAGTGAGCAACCGCTCCGTCGCCCTTGGCGTGATGCTGGGCCTGGGTGTGGATGCGCATAGCTTCCACGGCGAGCTGCTTCTCCGTGTCCAAAGCCTTGGCCAAGCTGTTGAGCTCGTTCAACTGAAGAACCTTGTATTTCGTTTGCTGTTGTAAAAAAAAAAAAAAAAAAAAAGGAATTGAGTCATTTCAAAGCGTAAAAAAAGGATAATTTGGTATAAAAAGGAAATCTTCGTCAATTTAATCGAAGGGCATTCGAATTTTTTTTAATTCTCGCGTACGTGAAACGAACGTATAAGGATGGTTAGGAAAAAAATTGGTATTCGGTTTTTTCGAATATTTGGGATATTTGAGATGGTCAATATTTGAAATAGTCAATATTTGACTATAGTCAATATTCAAATTAATTTATATTTGACTATAGTCAATATTTGACTATAGTCAATATTCAAATTAATTTATATTTGACTATAGTCAATATTTAAAATAGTCAATATTTGACTATAGTCGATATTAAAAATAGTCAATATAAAAAATAATCAATATTAAAAATAGTCAATATTAAAAATAATCAATATTAAAAATAGTCAATATAAAATATAATCAATATTAAAAATAGTCAATATTAAAAATAGTCAATATTAAAAATAGTCAATATTGAAAATAGTCAATATTTGACGAGTCAATATTAAAAATAGTCGATATTTCATTTGTCAATATTAAAAATAGTCAATATTCTAAATAGACGATGTTTGACCATAGTCAATATTCAAAATAGTCAATATTAAAAATAATCAATATTCAAAATAGTCAATATTTAAAATAATCAATATTAAAAATAGTCAGCATTAGACTAGTCAATATTAAAAATAGTCGATATTTCACTAGTCATTATTAAAAATAGTCAATATTAAAAATAATCAATATTCAAAATAGTCAATATTTAAAATAATCAATATTAAAAATAGTCAGCATTAGACTAGTCAATATTGAAAATAGTCAAATATTGATTATAGTCAATATTTGACCAAAAAAAAAAAAAAAAAAAAAAAAAAAAAAAAAAAAAAAATATGCGATTAAAATTTAAAATAATGAATTCTTACGTTCTTCTTGCCACGCGGCAATTGGTTGAAGTTCATCTTGCCACCGCGACGAGCTATGTATTTGATAACATCGATGGCGTCTTCCCAAGCCTGGTCCGAGAATTTGCGGTACAATTTCTGGAATCCCTCGCGATTAGCTTCGTAATTGCCAAAATGCGTTGACATCAGCAGAAACTCGAAATTCGCCTCGATGTTGCTGTTCGCGTAACCCTGGAGATCAGGTTCCAATCCTTCGATGGCTCCGTATTTGGCATTGCAGTCCGCCAAAAGTGGTCTGTCTGGATATTTCCACGAAGATTATGAGCAAACGCTTTTGGGGTATGTGCGATCGTACGATAATCCAACAATTAGGGTTTGACTTACCCGTGTTTTGGGACGAGATGCTGCAAGTGCCCTCAACGTTGTCGTAACAATTCTCGGCGGATGCCGCGACGAGCAGAGCGAACAGAACCGCAAATATGTACATCTTGATTGGTTTTTTCGATACTGCGATGAGAAAAAAATTACGAGTTGCAATGACGTTATTTTTTTTTGGTGTCATAGCAAATTTGACAAATAAACGGAATTATTTAGACATTGTTTAGAAGAGGAAAGTTAGAAAGAAATTAGAAAAATCGACATTTAAAAAATGTTTATTTTGCTAATTCCTTCGTTTGCGGGCTGCGTTTGATATTATGCTACTGAAATATTTTTGTTTTTTTTTATTTCGGATGAGATGTCCCGGAGATAGCATAGAGACTGTGAGTGATTTAAGAAAAAAAAAGGTATTTTGGGACGAAGGCAATAATTCCACTAAAATTGAAAAGGTTTTTATGAAAAATTGCATATAAGTATCGCTCTATATATATTGTTATTGATATGGTAAACCATATTCTGATACAATTATGTTAACATGGCTCAAAAGAAAAAAAAAACACACTGAAAAACTCCATTTCCCTGCAACCAACTAGATGTCCCCTTAAGTACACATTTTTTATCAAAATCCAGTTCATGAAACTCCAAGAACATTTTTTTGATCTTTCTCCTGCATTTGAGTTGGGATTTATGTCCACAAACTACTCTAACGTCACAGGCTGAGTTGTTATTCAGAGGGGTAACGGCAGGACTTGCCAACTTCTATTCGACATGCGGTTGTGGGCGTATAATATGAAATTACATCATAACATCGTTATTAAATAAAAATAAGGTTGATTAAACTTCTTATGAAGTGGTCGATGTAACTATGCTTCATCCTTAGACAGCGAATTATCTACTGATGCGAACAATGAAATGACCAACGAGAAAAAACATATCTCAGGAGCACCCAGCAGCACTACCAATTTTTTTATGTGAGGTTTTTACCCAGAAACTTCAATGGACTATGAAGAAAAAATTCTACGCTAATCCAGTATTATATAAATAAAATTTTAATTAAGAATTATTTTAATAACTTTTTTTTTATTTTTTATTTAACTGTATCAAACTACTTTGGATTAATGAAAATTGCTGGATTCTGCAGGGCGGTCTTTTGCCGGAACCAAATAACAATTCGAACTCAAAACGCCAAAAAATTTTCAAAATTAAAGGAACAAAACCGAAAAAAAAAATTCGACTTAAAATCAGTATCTATAAACCCGGAAGTTCGTAGATAATTTAAAAAACTTCGTCTCATTTATTTACAAAAAAAAAAACTAAAATACAGATTCCAGTGACAATTGATAACAAGCGAGACACAATCATCGGTCTATGTTCGTCATTTCCGTGAATCAATAGCTCATTGCGCGACTGCCGTGAAAGTTAGGTTATCAGTTGTCACAAAGACTGACCAAAGGCTCCTCTGGTCAATGAAAAATCGCCGATTCCGCGAAATCCGCCGTTGCCCGGTCAATTGCGTCGCCAATAGCGAAATTGATAACACGTACAGACCACGGGATCAATAATAAAAGCGCTCATTCACTCGTCGGCTACGCAATTAAATCGTCCAACCGATACACAATCTCCAACAATCTCAATAGAAGTTAAGAAAAAAAAAAAACGAAATGACGATTGTCATACCTTGTGTAGTCGTCGAAAAAGAAAGGAGAAAAAAACGAATCGCACAATTTATTTAGCCACAGCGTGAATACTCTCGCTTCGACGCTCTGCTAAACAATGAAGAAGAATGACGATCTCGAATCCGTCATAACCGCATTCGATTGGTAGACCGAAAAGTGGGGGAATCCCATCTCGTCGATCTCCGTAAATTTTCGCCAATCCTCGGACTCGCCTGATTAATCCCACGCGCATGCGCGCAACCTCCGCGGAACGACGAAAAAAAACTTTAAAAAAAATCCTCAGAGCCAATCACAAACAACAAAAGACGAACAAATGAAAATATGCGTTCGAAGATATCTAATACAACTCGAAAATTAATCAAACCAATGACAATTACGACTTTGAATTACCAAAATATCAACGCAATTTCGCCGATGTCTTTTTAATTTCAAGTACAAACATCGGTGCTGAACTTCAAGACCGAGTTTTGGCAGTTCAAATGACCTTGAATGCTGTGGTCCGAACGTTCGGGCATTTCCGGCGTTCTTCGGCAGCGCGCAGAGTCATCGCGCATGCGCGACTACAGTAAAGACTCCGGAGATTGTTTTTCGAGTGGGAAAACCGGCGTTTGTAATTGTATTAGTAGAAGATAGCTATCGGTATGTACATGAGAGGTCAGCAAGTGCGAATTTGTAGTTGTGAGCAGTCATTGTCACACGGACGTCACCGAACGAGAGGTGCCGAAGGGGAGGGGAGGAAAACCGTTGATTGGTTGCGACTGTATCCGAAGTTCCCGAAGGTTTTTGCGCAATAAACACTTTGTTTTCGAGTGGCCGATGGATAGTACAACGTCGTTGTGTTCTTCGTACACTTAGTCATCCTCCCATACACACATTTATACGCATGTATGTCTATATAGATTAGTATCTATGTGTATATATGTGTGTATAGAATTTTTTTTATTTTCACAAGTTGTCAGGCGTTACAGCGGCGAAGTTTATAACTACGCTGCGTAGAATTAAATCGTCTTCGACGAAGGATTCGACAGGCGCTCGAGCTCACCACAGCCTTCTATACCAGTGCGTATAAAGGTTGATTAACGTTTTCAAGCGATCGTCAATTTAAGAACGATTATTTTTCGTTCCAATTTGCGTTACATTGTCGATTTTGGAACGATTTGACGAATCGTCGAGGAACGAGTACCGTCGTAAGAGATAGGGGAAGAGACGTAACCTCAAAAATTGTTTGATATTGAACGAATTTGGTCGAACAAAGTAAGTTGCTGGATCATCGCGATGAAGCTTATCTGTGCGATTCTGATTGCCGTTGGGTGCATCAACGTCGTTGCCGGCGACGGACTCAAATGTAAGTTTAACGAACTTATTGTGTTTACTTCTTTGTTTTTAATCGTTTTCTTTTTTTTTTCATTTTTTTTTTTATTTTGGGGACAATTTTTGTTTCAACCTGCGTTTCGTTTGCGTTGTTGTGAACTGTTTCGTTTTATTTTGATCGTAGGAAAGACATTTGTTGGTTTAACGGATACTGGGTTTTGAGAGAAAGTTTTTTTTTTCATCTGTTACAATTTTTGCTGGCTTTTGTTAGCCTGATAAGACTTGTAATTGTAAGGCTTGCATTGCTATACAAATGCGGCAAACATAATTGGTAAGAGTAATAGGGTTCGAATATTTTTTTTAGCACGATAAAAAAAGTATTTTTAAATAATCTAAGATAATACTTCAAAAAAATTGCGACGAGCAGTTTTTGTTCCCGTTTTCATCTGCTTATTAATTTTTTTTTAACACTTTGCCATTTCAGTTCTAATAAATAAACTTTTGATACATCATTTAAAATGTTCTAAGCATGTTCTGTAATTTTTTCAACCCCTTTGAACGGATAGTTAGCTCACAATTGCTTTTTGAAAAATTACTGGGTAGAATCCACCCAACGTGACGGCCGTGATATTATTGGGCAGTGTGACGATGAACGGTTAAATGCATTTTTTTAAATCAGTGTTTATCTTCGGAGAACTCCTAGATTGATTGGATCAATAGTTTTTATTCAAGTGTTAATTCAAATACCGCCTATGTATCATCCGACTCCGAGAAATCAGATATACAATATTATTATAGTTTGCAGTCGTCTACAATAGTGTTTTTTTCCTATTCAATGACCACGGTAAGATCGTCCATTGTGCCTCGCATGCGTAAAATTCCAGTTACTCCGTGATTGGTGTATAATTACAATTAGATTTTATGTTTTCGTACTCCAACCCATAGCTAACGCGCCATCGTTTTTTAATGACAAGGAAACTTTGTACGATGCGACGATTTATTGAGATGAACTTGCACATATTTACCTGTGTCCCGATTGTGCAAATACAATCTTTGTCTACACATTATAAGGAAAGTATAACTTTTCCCCTTCACGGAATCGCAGATACGCGCATCGGTGACTGGCCGCCGAACTAACTCCAATGTCTCGACTGCGCCGCATAAATGTGTGAATCTTGACACGTTATTTAACACTTGTCTGAATCGAGGCGATATGAACGAGTTCTTTTTTCAGCCGATCCCAGAATGTGACTCTTATTCGAATTTCTATACGAGAACGAAGAGTTAGAACTGTGTTTTGACATATAGCTATACCCAGTGTCGTGAAAAATAGCGTCAACAATTTAAACCCAAGATGTACGAATACAGCGAAAAATTGTGAGCAAAAGTTATGAGAAGGATTTCTATTATTGTTCTCGTTAGAACGGAAACTCGTTGAATTTACGTATCTTAATTTCCAGGTATGCCCCTTAAGGGTGTTTACACGTGGCAGCCCCCCCCCCCCCCCTGCTCGGTACATATTGTTCTACTTACAACTAGTTCAAGGTTTATTTTTAAATCCTTCCACGTACTATTATTATTTTCTCATTTATTACGCCTCGCTATTTGCATATTTTTCTTTTCTTTTCTGTTCTATTCGACTTGTCGATTTGTCGAATAATCTTACGTAATAGCACAGTTACTTAATTCGTTGAACCGTCATTTTTTCTTTACCATCCGTTTCTTCTATATTTGCCGACTACTTTTTAAATCTTAATCTTCTTTCCTTTTCTAATCTCAATTCTTCATTGATTACCTCTTTCCATTCATTATATCGGCAAATGTGTTGCAGGTTCTCTATTTTTTCTTCGCACAGTCTACGTTTATTGTCCTTGTACGCTTTATTTCCGCTTTTTCTCGACATTTTTGCATCTCACGCGCTCATATTTCCTTCGTCTCTTCTCTTAATCCTTTATTTAACGAGTATTTCTCCATTGTCGCAGTCATTTTTCTTCTTCGATATTTTTCACGTAATGATTTTCCCACGGTTAACGCAACAGTTCTAGTGCACTCGTTCTGGGTTTCCCCATGGCTCTTTAATCTACGTCCTCCTTTCAATTATTTTTTTCAACTCGTCTATATTTCTACTTCTAATGTTCGCCAATTTCGTCGTTCTCCAATTTTTTTCATTACTTTCTTCACTTCTGCCTTTCACTTGGACGGATTTCCGTTCCCGATCTCACGCAGTTCTTCTTTTCACATTTCTCGGCTCTCTGATAGTAATAGCATGCAGTATACCAGCAGGCTTCCAGACCAGAAGGGTAAAACGGTCTGGAAAAGGCGCTGAATATAGGAAAATACAATCACGGAATTTATTGTGAACGTTGAAAGGCAGCCTGAATTTTTTTTCCGCTGACAAACGCAGGCTTTACGATCATTAAAATTGTGTATTCATCTTTTTGGCGTCACCCTGAAGACATATATCGAAGGAGAACGCGAATACGCGACGCTCATCTTCCTGCATTGAGTCGGCAAAAAAAAAAAAAAATCAAAAAGAAAAAGAAAAAAATTCCAATGAACTTACTCACCCGACCGACATGATAAGTATCACGCGATATCGACATTTATATCCGCTGTTAGACGAAACAAGGATTGCAAAATACCCAAGTGAATTAAATTCCAATGATTTTAGCAAAGGCCACGTGTTTGCCCGACAATTTTTATTTTTAAACGCATCCGCGTCATATTCGTGCAACTGATTCAAGCACATAATCGCGTGTACAAGAGTGGTTACTTATAATGTTGAGAACTCGAAATTAATAGTTGAAAACTGAAGATTTTTTTTAAAGATTTTAATGAATTACGTTGAAAACATTTTTTTCCCAAATTATTGTGACGTTCAAGCGAAAATATATTTTCTATATATTTATTAATATTACATATTATTATAATACATATTAATATATTTATTAAAAAATATAATATATTGAATAATATATACTATATAAAAATATATTGAATGTAGAATTCGCGATAAAATTATTATTATTAATTATTTATATGTATTATTATAATACATATAAATATACCTATTAAAAAATATAATATATTGAATAATATACTCTACATAAAAATATATCAAATATATAATTCGCGATAAGAAATATTATTTTTTTAAAAATGTATTCTACATAAAAATATATTAAATATATAATTCGCGATAAAAAAATATTATATTCATTATTACGTAGGAATTATGTTTTGCGAGGTTATTATCGAAGTTTTATATTAAATGCGACATTGCACAGAATCAGCAAAAGTCGTGGATGTATCTGTGACGGTGGAATTTTTCAGGATATCATATCAGTTGAACTGGGAATCCCTGATTACGTTGCATAGTTTCCTGTGCGACCTATGTACCCTCTGTTTTCTGGTCACCGTATATTCTCCCAGCATAGCAATGACGCGCAATTGTTTGCTTTATTGCGAAAATAGTCATAGAGTGACGCGAATCGGATTCAGTCACGAATCTCTTATCAAAAATACGCGGAAACTCCCCTTTTGTTGTAGGAAAGAACCATTACTAATTTTTTTTGTGACTACGATGTAAAATTTATGGATCAATGTCGCTTTTATACATCTTACATGAAGATTCGTAGAGGATTCGACTGCATTATTATAATTTATCGCGTTGGAAACAAATTGAATACAAAAAAAAAAAAAATGATTCTGAGCCAAATCGATAATAAATTTATTTTTTCGCGGATTTTTGTATCGAAAGACTGTTGCTTGTATTTGTATTCTAGAATTTACATTTTTATTGATTTATGCAGTTTTAAGACATAGAGTCATGTAATTTCATGTACCGTCCTTGTAGATAGTTAAAATCGCCTTCAAAAGTTACAGAACTTTTTATTGTTGCAATGTTTTTATATACTTTTATTATCTTTCTCGATAGTTTTTGCCTATAGTTCACTATTACAACAACAAAAAGTCGGCTCGTCTGATTGATCAAAGATTAATTCACTGCTCAGGCTCCAAATTCCCCACATGGAAGTCGTTTTGTGTTCTCTCTATCAAAGAATATAATAAACAAGTTGCTCATCAAATTTCATGGATCCATTAAGGGACCAAGCCACGGTAAAATGTTGAAAGAATCGATTTTTTTTTCTTATAAGTTCAAGCTTTTAATGTGAGAACTTGAGAAAATTTATCGTATAGTCGATCGTCGAAGTAAATGAAAAGAATGAATCACCGCGACGATCACGCATAGCGTCAAGGCGATCTTGACGGTTCATCGTAAAGAATTCACGGACGGTTTATTTGATTGACAAATAAAACCAATTTGCTTATTTAACGGTCTTTAATGTCGTAAAAATAGTTCAAACCTCGATGGACGGCCAACCCTCTCTCGCGTACGAAACCATCGCGGCGTCCGGAAGTCTCAATATACTTTGCACGTACAGTCCGGACACTCGGAACAAAAGTTTAAGGGACTATTACACCATAACGGCCCTGCAAATGACTGATATATGTTTATTTTTTCTAATGAATAATTTTAATCGTCGCTCGAATTTTTTGTTTATCCAAATTAATTACGCCTTATAAAATAAAATGTTTCGATCGTTTTTTTCTTATAAATGATTTTTAATGATTCAAGCTGATGCCTCAAAATTGGTGTCCGAAGATGGAAGGTTCTACTTATCTAAATATTATCTGCGAAAAAAAAATTATACGGATTATAAATTATTACGAAAACCGTCGATATTCACCATAGACTAAATAATTGTGTGATACCTCTGGAAGCGTTTGGGGAACGCCTTAACGAAACCCAAAATTTGATACGGTTTCGATAAATGATTAATTCGGGAAAAATAGAAAAAAAAAAATCTATACGTCGACGTATCTCTTATTCTTGAACATTGTTATTTTTCGATACGAGTGGTAAATTTATGTCTTCGATAAGATTGTACGTGAGACAAAGAATGTCCGTCGTATCGACGATAGCACACAGTCACGTAATTGTACTCGAGATTTCATTAAATCACTTCAATCTTCATCTATTTTTTGATATCGCGTATTGAGAATTTATGAAACTTGTGCCGAAATAGTAAGATTTTTAAATACCTACAGATGTTAGCTTTTGTGATTCCAAAAAACCTCCAAAATTTCAACATGATTATAGCGATTTTTTTTTGCAGGAGACTTGAGGGGTCGGAAAAGGGCGACATTATTGTTAATAATTTTTCTCATCTTTCAGTTATTTCTAAAAAACTGTGATGTAGTATTTCGGAAATATCTTATAATTTAAAAATAAAATAGCAAAAATACGTTCGCTTTTTGGTTCGTTACAGTCGCTTGCCCCCTTAAGACCGATGCTAAGAGCAAAAGAACAATTTTACGTGGAAAGTATGGATCTAAATCTAGAACTAAGTGAGACAATATATAGGGAGGACATCTGTCAACGCCCTTTAAGGGGCATACTTAGAAATAATTATTACTACTTATTCGTTCGCTTCGGAATGAAAAAATACTTTTAATTGAATTAATTTCGTCCGTATTTCGGCACGAGAGAATTTTTTTTTTTGCTAATAGCGTAAGCCCAGTTTGTCCATCGATTCAACTCGACCATTCGATCGAGCCAACCGATGTTGTTTTTGATCACCGCGATACAAAAGATAGTGAGTTGCGGTTGTGTGGAAACATAGTCGCGATATCTCTTGTTTACTGCTCTAGATTGACCCTTAGTCAATGGCGCACGCGTTTCGATAATTCGAAAAACGCGATTTGTAGTTTCCTCGAATCGTATCAGCCGATCTGATTGAAATTTACACGATCGACGCGCAATTATTGCGAAAACTATCCGAGTGCCATTTTTTTTTTTCGAAATTCTTGACCCGTTTAAAAATCAAAATATGATTTTTTTTTATTTGCAACAATCTTCGTCGAAATCGTGTGGAACTCAGGGACGTTTGACTGTACATCGTGTAAATTTTATTTTTGGTTGAGGAGCATGTGGAGCACTATTTTTCCGGTAGCAATACTTTTACAATAATTCTTCATTCGACAATGGAAAGTTTTTTTCGTGAATTAAAGTTGGATTTTTTTTTTTTTTTTTTTTTTTTTTTTTTTCGACCTGATCATTAATAAATCAGAATACCCAGGAAGCCGTGGCCGGAAAAAAAATTAGCCACGCATCATTAATGACATACGTCATGTTCGGAGATTTCTCAAATCCTTTAGTCGAAAATCTAATTTTGTCTCGTTAGAGCACGAATAAATTTATGATGAAAAATGATGAAGTTGTTAGATATTTTATTTAAAAAATCCTTTAAAAACATCCTTCGTTGAGCCGCGCACAAAAAATGTTGCCCAAGTGCTTTTTCCCATCGAATGCAAGTAAATAATGATTCAAATAAATAAATAAATAAATGAAAATTAAATTTTTTTTTTTTTAATCTAAAATAAATAAATAAAAAATATATTTTTTTTAACATCTAAAATAAATTTAAAAAAAATTAAAATTGGGTCAAAAATTGGCGGGTGAAATCGAATCAAAGGCCAACACAATTATGTAGCATCTTTTACGATTTAACAGCGTTTCCGTGGAACATTTTACTTTTGTCGTTGGATATCTGGTAAGTTTTATTAGTCGCAATCGTGACGCGTCGATAAGCGCGGTGAATGTGCGCGATTATAGGAGGCGGCAAGTAGACGAGTGTGCATTCCACGGGTGCAAATTCCAAAGGTCGTTAATGACAACTATTAAAACGCAGTTTGCGATCTCCCGAAGGAAATTGTAATTTCGTGGAACTTTATTTTTTGTTTTTTTTTTTTTTTTTTTTTTCGATGACTAAATATCGTCCATTGCTGGTTGAATGACTCTTCGAGAACTTTGGAATTACTCTCAGGCAGGATCCGAGTCATGACAGTTTCAATTTGAATGTTAATTATTGAGTCAGCAGACACTGGAATTTACACCTTTCTCGGGTTTAAGCGAAAAAATACTTCATAGTTAAGGTTTTGCTTTTTTTTTTTTGAGTTTTGTAATTTTCTTATCGAGGTGTGGATTTTATAGCTTGCGGAGTGCTTTTTTGGCACAGAGAAGTATTTAGGGATGCGCATTCGTGCGATAAAAATGTGCTTAGAATGTCTTTATTAGTGATTAATCGTGAATTATATTATATTGCTTTTTTCATATGTATTATATTTCTATTAAGTAGCAGATTCAATTGTGGAACAATAATTTATCCAAATTATTTATAATTATTGAAGAAACCTCGAAAATTTAATTGCTTCATTGATAATCAATTATAGTCATCGTCATTAAATGAATGCTTATTTTTTTAAATATTTACGAAGCATAAAATTAAGCCTGAATGCCAAAAACGATCACATTTTTGTTCTTAAAAAAATCAATTTTATCGACATTGATTCGACTTTCTTATCTGGGTTTCAGGTACGATTCCGCCAGCCGATAAAATGCCTACAAAATGGATCGACATGGTCGATCCTTGCGTGAATATTCTTCAGGCCCAAGTGAAAATCGAAATCGAAGCTTCCATGGCTTATCTGGCTATGGTAATTGAACTGATCAACAATTAAAAACAATACAATAAAAAAATTACGACATTCTTGGAACAAAAACTAGTACCGTTATTAAAATAATATTTAAAAAAATATTTTCGAAAATATTTTTTATCAAAAAATTGTAAGAAAAAAAAATGTTTTTAAATTAATTTTTTTATGGCAGAATTTCTATTTCAAGGTTTTTTTTAATGTTTTCACAGGGTGCACATTTTGCAAAGGACTCCGTCAATCGTCCCGGATTCAGCGAATTTTTCTTCGACAGCGCGAGGGAGGAGCGCGAACACGCGATTAAGGTGATCGAATATCTGCTCATGCGTGGACAGCTCACATCAGATGTCAGTCAATTGCTGAAGTTCCCGCTGGTACGTGTTCGAATTTAATTATACTATATTATATTTATTTATTATATTATTATTTATTTAATAATACATTATTCATTTAATATATTATATTATATAATAAAAAATTACTTCCGACTTTGGACTTCGACAAAGTCGCGACGAAGCAAACTAGACGTTTTTTTGGGACTCAAATATTCATCAGCTTTTCAATGGTGCCTCGAAAAAATTTCTAGTTTTTTGTCGTCGCAAAGTTTTCGACGTTTAAAGACGGAAGTAATTTTTGCAAGCTCATCTCGCTATTGGTGTCATAATTTCCGTCTGTAGATTAGAAACAATAACGTTAAGTTGTGTTCGTGGTTTTATTATTCTCCTTTTCCTGTATGAAAATAAATTAAATTTTTATTTCCGTTCAATAGACACCGACTCGCGAGGAATGGACCAATGGAGTCGATGCTCTCACAGACGCCCTCGAGTTGGAAACACGAGTGACTCGCAAAATTCGCGACATCATTCAAACTTGCGAATCACCCTCGACAACTCCAGACTTTAACGATTACCACGTTAGTAAAACTTCTCAAATTTCGCTAATTTCTCATAGAAAAAAAGCTACGCCTATGATGCAAAAAAAAAATTGTCAGACCTGAAAAAATTTGTTGACGTCTATAACTCGAGAAACGTTCGAGCTACAAAGCTCAAATTTTTTCTGCATGTCCGCACTGTCGCCGTATAATCGTTCTATCGTGTAAAATTTTCATAACTCAAGAATTTATGCAACCACTAAAATTTAACAGCAATTTGCAATTTTTTATTTCTGTATTTTTATTTTCATTATTGTTTTATCATCTGAAAAATTTTGTAAAACGGTTTAAATTGATAATTCATGAACCGAGCGATGCTACGAGAGATTGGTATTTAATTTGGACCACAATTCATCGATAATCATCGATTTATCAATTTTAATAAGAAAATATTAATTTATAAATTTTAATGAAAAAATATTAATTCATAAATTTTAATAAAAAAATATTTATTTATCAATTGTAAATGAAAACATATTAATTTCAGCTCGTCGACTACCTCACCGGAGTATTTTTGGAAGAGCAGTACCACGGACAGAGGGATATTGCCGGTAAACTTTCGACTCTAGGCAAAATGATGTCACAGCACGGACATCTGGGCGAATTCTTGTTCGACAAGAAACTTCTGAAGTGAGGCGTGTAAATCCTTCCTCGTCAATACTTTCGGATATATTGTACGATATAATAATGTTTAATGAGAATTAATTGGCCATACAGACAACGTAGTTACGACCGACAATTGTGAGCCGTTTTTTGAACAAATATTATAGTTATTTTGTGATTATAGTACTACTGTGTCTATGTATGGCACGAACAAATATTCCATGGTCGCAATGTGAACAAATTTTCTTTATATTCTGCGAACAAAAATATATATTGTATTGATAAAAAAACAATTTGATAATTCGCGTTAGTTCGTTTAATACACCTCGATTAATGTGGAGTACGAAAAATTATTGATCTTCATGAATTTCGTTTCTACACGTGATGTTGACGATCGTTCTGATTTTTTTTTTTTTTTGTTTATTCGAATCAATTATGCTCTATAAAAATGAGTATTTTGATTGTTTTTCTTCTTTAGTTTTTGGAAAAAAGTTTTCGATTGGTTTGAAAGAGAATCCGATAGTGGAAGCTCCTAAAATAAACCCTTAAAATATTGTCACAAATTCAAGAATTTTACCAGAAAAATCCTCAAAACGCTTTAATAAATATTTTCGTATAATAAATAACAAATCGATGGTCATTAAAAAATTAATTATCACCACATTTGCTTATAGACTTTTGCCTACAATTAATAGTCCAAAGAATCGAAATTGACCGAATAAAAAGCTCAATTCCATACAGTTTAACAGCTCAATACACGTCAGATGTATCAACAAAATCACTGGAACAAGTAATAACAGTAATTTATGATAAATCAATGTGTTATGACAGAGACAAGCAGCCTGTGATAACAATATCGATATAGCACGGACGAATTAAAAAGAAAAGAATTTACATAAGCGCCAACAAACGAATGCATCGTTAGCTGTGCGATAAAAAATGTTTAGACACTTCGACGCAATATAATGCTGTTAACACGATTACCAATTATGTGCATGAAAATCGTGCAGTGTAAAAGTCGTGGGTTATCAACCAACAAAAATACATATCTAATTTGAACTAATTGTATGTTGAAATTAGTTTGTGACGTATGGTATGATAAATATAGTTTTCGAATGATAAGCGTGAACTTTTTCCATATACATAATTGTGTTTCGTAACAGTAGACGACTACTTGATTCAACACGGTATTATCTTTTGGTTATTGAGAAAATTAATTTTTTGTGCGCATGTTTCTCGGAAAACCTTAAATTTTTTTTTTTTTTTTTTTCAGTTCAAAGGATTTTTCTGGAAAAAACTTGAAATTTAAAGAGTTAAGACGTTTATCGTTGAGTGCGTGGTGGCTGGGTTGGCGATTTAAAATTTTTTAACGGGTTTGTTTTTATTTTTTTTGGAACTACGTTTTTACAATTGTCTTTCGCGATATCTCGAAAACGAAAAAATATATATAGATTTTTTTGGCTCATTTTCGTTGTGGCAGAAGACTTCGTCTACGTTCCGTTGTTGCAGTGTTTCTTTTCCGGTGATTTCTATATCCGGTGAAGTAGAATATTGTGAAACGATCAACGACATCGATTTTTTTTTAACTTCAAGGTATAATAATTTGACTTAAAATCGAATTAATTGTTATAAGCAGACCTATTTTTTATTTAACGCGGCAATACTTCAATGATCCTAGTATATCGGAAAATACAAAATTTCTGGGCATTACGAAAAAAGATATCATGCAATCTCTGTTCAAATTATATTTAAAAAAAAACTTTTTGAAAAAACGATTTATTAAAATCAATTTAAAAAAAACCTATTATAAAAAAAAAAAAAAAATATCCCATAAAAATCGAAGATTTTCCACTCGTTCCCGGAAATTATCAATCGCTTTGTCGCCAAAAAAACTTTGAAAGGATTCGTCACCAATTTTTCAAAAGATAAAAATGTAAAAGCCTTAAAAAACAAGCTGCAAGTTGGAACTTGCAATTTGTTTCCTCGAAATCGTAGGTAGTGAACGAAGATTCCTCTATGATGAATCATTTTTTTTGTTCTGAATCTGATAGATTAAATGGAGATATTTATATGAGTGCTAATTTCCTATTTAATCTTTGGCTTCCTCATAGAGGAATCTTCGTTCACTACCTACGATTTCGAGGAAGCAAATTGCAAGTTCCAACTTGCAGCTTGTTTTTGGAAATTTGAAAACGATACAAAATCCGATTCACGGCTCGAATCATGACCAAAATTATAGTTAAAGTCGGGGTTATAGAGCTCGACATGCCTTCAAAATTTGGGGGCCGTAGCTGAAACTGTTCTTGAGTTATACACTTTTGAATCTTGGGAGGTCATCTTGAACGTACATAATAATTCAAAGTGTCCTTAAATTCAAACGCGTTGTTCGGTTTCTACCAAATTTAGTAACAAACGAAGCTGATTGTTGGTTCAAGCGTGTGCATGAATTTGAGCACGTTCAGTCGAATATTTTCCAACTTGCAGAAGTTCGAACTTCGAAATTTATAGTTGCTATAAAATTAGATCCGCTCAGCCGATCTTCGCCAAATTTGATATACATCATTGCTTAATGATGTCCCATACTAGTGTAAATTGAGAGCTCGATTGGTTAAAGTTAACGAAAGTTATAGCGACAAAATTGATTTTTTGAAAAATTCAAAATATCATAAAATCGAAAATTATCGATGGATTCGGCCCAAATGCAATACCAACAAACGTTATATACAAATCTCTTTGTCAAAAACTATTTAGACGAATATCTCAAAATTTGCGACAGTTATAGTGCGTACTTCCTTTTTTTGAAAATTTGAAAACGACACGAAATCCGAGCGACGCCTTGAATCATGACCAAAATTATAGTCGAAGAAGGGGTTATAGAGCTGCACATGCCTGAGAAATTTGGGGGCTGTAGCTGAAACCGTTCTCGAGTTATACACGTTTGAATTTTGGGAGTCCATTACACACATACACACACACACATATACACACATACATCCGGACATTTTCTAAAAATGTGTTTTCTGGACGTTTTAGAACATTCTGAACATGGTGACATGAATATCTCGAAAAAAAAATTTTTCACCGTCACATAGCTTTCTCTATGAGGAAGCAAAATTGTTATTGAATAGAATACGATATCGAAATCGAAGCGTTAACGGTTAATAGTTCGGTAAAAACGTCAGTTCGAGCGGAGATGTGGAATTGGGGTCAGAATTATAACGTCGCGCGTCAACGGGGTGTCGCTTTGCTGCGATCCGCGTTGACCCGGACGACGCATCACACGCGGGGGAATCCCCGTGGTGGTTGTGGTCGGTTGGGGCAATTGAGAGAATCGCGCGGTGTTTGATTATGAGCACAAAATTAATTGGTACATGGGGAAGAGTACGGCAGGGAAGCAAACGGGATCACGTCCAAGCGGATATACTCCGAACGAGAGTAGGTACATCCAGCGTAAGCGTGGGACCGTCTGATCGTCTGCAGCTTCGCTAGATTGATCTCATCTCGATCCCGTAAACGTTTTAATTCGTTTTGACATTATTTATTTTGGTTTATGATGTTTATTTCTCTTCGAATCTTGTAGTTTGTTTGAAAATTATTTATTTGTTTTGAGAATTTTCGTTTCTTTCGACGTCGTATGTCGACCGAAAATGGACAGGATACCGATCGTGGCTTGCGCAACGGCATCGCTAACGACTCATGTCCATATGAAATTGAGATTCGATCGATCTACGACGCAACGAACGAAACGTGGATGGAGAATTGAAAAGAGAAAAGCTGAAAAGATTTTTATAGATAATTCCATTTCGTAAAGTTTATTCGTAATCGTCATTTTTTTTTTCCGTGGAAATTAAATATTTCTATCAAATTAATTTTATAATTTGAAAAATTTTTTAAACAATTTAAAAACTTGAAATAAATATCATAAAAATAAAAATATTAGGAAATTACCAGCAAATTGAAACGACAAAATTCTAATTAAAAGTATGAATTATTCCAAAATTACGCTAACGTCCATCATCGGCATTGTTTATTATTTTTAGCGTTACATCGTGAATACCTAATAATAATTCAACTAAATCCTAATATTCTTGTGTCTAAAGTGGGATGGAAAAAGATATTGCCGCCTTGAATATTTTATCTAACGAGTTGCATAATTTGTTAACTATTCAAAAAAAAATTAAATAAAGGATATTTCCGTATATCCTGTTATGCTATTAGATAAAGGATATTTAATAAGATATTGGCTCGCCAAGCCTACGAAGTTTTCATCGCTGACGCAATTTTTTTAGCGTATGACTGCTGATTCGAATCGTGATAAATCATCGAAATAGTGGGGATATTTATTTTTAAAATCAACGCACGAATCTTACGTGCATCGATTAGCGACGGAGTTGTCGAAAATTCAAAGTACAAACTCGTCCCCAGTAGGCCTTGCATCTCATTGCTCTTAATCTCATCCGGGCCAGCTGAATATCCTTCAAAGTGTGAAAAAAATGCAAAAAATAACGAAGACTGTGACTTGATTTGGCTGAGTCGAGAATTATGCAAGAGCTCCCGGAGTTAAGAAAATTTTGAAACACCAACGCGATTGTGACGACCTAAAACGATAACACATAATAATTAGATAGTCTAATGGGCCTTTGTTCATTGCCGATGTAGGGTTCATTAGTCGAAGGGATTATAATCGATATTCTTGATAACCTCGATAGATATGTTAGTAGAAATGGAAAATAGTTGTTTCACATTCTGATAGATATAAATACAAAAGTATAATAAAACTACGATTGTTATTATAATTTAAATAAGAAAAAATTTAAGATTAAGCAAAAAACTAATTTTTATTGCACACAAGTTTCACTTCGAAAAGTTCGTAAAAATGAAGATATTTTAGGCTTAGGATATATGAGGAGGAAGCAGATCCTTGCTTCCCGCGCATTTGACATATATCTCATCACCAAATAAATCTCATAAAATAACCATCACGATGAAAATGGAAAAACAATTTCCCCCAATGTCTCGCGCGTTTCCATTAAAAAAAAAAAAAAAAAGAAAACCCGCGCTCTTGTTTATCCACCCTTTAATACAAACGAGGTCATCATAGGATCACAATAAAAATGGAAAAACAATTTCCACAAATTCTCGCGCGTTTATATAAAAAAAAAAAAAAAAAGAAAACCTGAGCTCTCGTTTATCCACCCTTCAAAATATAGAAGGCAGAGCCTTGTATCTCGTGCATGCGTGATTGCACACGCGTTACTTTGTTCCGGTGTCGAGATCGCGTTGTCGAAAGGATGCACGGACGAACGAACCCTCAAAGCCCGGAGTTAGGCTTGCCTAACAACGCACAACGAGATGCACACATGTGAATTTCGCTCGCCACGGCCGATAATAATGATCCCGTGATGGAACGTTGCATGTTTGAACGTCTAGTTATATGACACGAAAGTGGAATCAAACGACCGGTGGAACAAATAAGCTACCAAGGTCTGGTTATTGCGGCTTTCGACGATGCTTGTTGAGCCCACCACGCGATAGTCCAGCGAAGCGTGGGGTCGGGAAACAAGCCGACACACGCTTGCGCGTATCCGCGGCTTCGGCTACATAAATTGTTGCAACATTTTACGAACGTCCAGTATCGGACAATCTTCGGTAGTGATATCAGTGACGAGCCATCGATTTCGTTCCAGTCTCGTTGAAGTTCGCGGTTTTAATCCGAAACGTTGATTCTCGATCGAAGATTCAAACGCAGTTCAACGCTTGTCGAAATCGCTCGATCGGACGGCATTCACGGGTGAGCTTTTGAATTAAGTCGTGTTTTTGCCGCTTTTCGGATTTTGGGATTAGGGAAACGGATAGGGGATTAGGATTGTTGATATCTGTTGAGCAATGGGTGGGGAGGATATGACTTTAGCATATTTTTGAGCGCGATTTTATTGCGCGGGGTTTTTTTGAGGAAAGGATTTTTTTTTTGGTTTGACAATAGTCGAAAGGGTTCGTGACACCTGTTGGGCGTTGTTTGGGAAGTTACGGAGAGTACTCAGTATTTTTTTGAAGTTAATATAACGAATGGTTCGCCCGTGAGAGACGTTTGAACTTGCTGGGTTGTGCCTTACCCCATGTAATTCGCAATTTTTCAGAGGTGTGCACAATAGAGATTAAATTTGACGACGGGGGAAAAAAATATTTTTTCGTGTACTTTGTTTATTCATTCTACGTTTTTCACCGAGTTTTAATGTATTTTTTTTTTGAGGTTGCTGTCTATCAGAATGCCTGGAGTAGCTTTATCGAGCGATCTTACATTTTTTATTCGAAGAGAAACAAATTTTTATTGATAATTACGTCTTATTTATAGTGCTGAAACCGATAAAATTTCTATACATGTTTCCACAAATTTCCGACGCGGATTTTCCAGCTAGAAAAAGTTTCGAGAAAGTTTCCGGATTTTATTCCTAATGGAATAATCGAATTCGAATAATTTAAATGCAACTAAGTCAACGACTTTCTGTCATTCCATAGAAAATCAACATTTTTCCGTGATACTTTAATTTAAGGCCTTACATACAGTTAGAAGGCTTTAAAAAGACGGATTTTCAAGAATTTTTTTCGCGCAGACTATTCAATTTATTAATTTGAAAATTGGTGTACATATTATAATAACCTTATAATATATTTACATATTTTTTATTTGTAAAAATAATCATCGCGAATGTTGCTATCGCCGATCTCCTAGAGCTCCGCAAAAAAAACCAATTTTGCGGTGATCACGATATCTCTGGACCGGATTATCTGAAATGAAAAAACCAAATAAATTTCGTTAATATAATACATTATCTAGTATTTAATCGAAGGAATTAGCGAAAAAATAATTTTTGACAAAATGGCGACTTCTCAAAATAAAAGACTCGATTTTGAAAGAAAATTTAAGCCTTAAATTGTTTATAAAATGGAAAATATTTATCGGAGAAAAAAAATCTTCGATTAATTACTAAAAAATCTAGTTAAAAAGGTTGTGTTAAAATTTGAGACTGATCGGTTCAGCCGTTTTCGAGAAATCTTGATCACCGATTTTGAAAACATAGTTTTGAGAAAAACGCGTTTAAAGTTTCAAAAGCGTTTTACATGTGGTAAATTTCGTTTTTTTTTCAACTTACATGGAGTCATCTATTCCAGGGCCATATAATAATCCGTTCGCATCGTTGGCAGCTTCTAATAATTCGATTTGATGCTGTTAGATTTTTTGAAAATTACAAGTGTATGTAACCCCTTAATGGTGTCTCCCGCTAATTTTTTTTACGTTTCGAATTGTTCTCCACTCGCACGAGTTTATCCTTTTCGCGCTGATCGCGTTGAAACAAAAAGAAACACGTACGCGTGTGATAGCGATAGAACGAAGATGACGCTAACGTCTGCATTCTTTATTCGGTGCTGTAACTTTACCGATAACACCTCAAGGTGCTGTGACGCATCTACCGAGTCAGGAGTGTAAGATACCATTTATCTTAGAAACGGTGGTTAATATGTAAATAACAATCGTTTATTTGTCAATACGAGACGCAAATTTCCTGTCTGAGTCGGTAGTCGACAATTCCACGATGAACACCGATATTATTAAGAGATCATTCTAGTGCGACGCCGTTGGAAGCTGAGTGATAATTTTTTTGAAAGTAAATAAGATCAATAATCGGTCTGAAGCTTTCCTTGGTAATAAAAAGTAGTCCTATGGGGTCTTATTAGGTCCTAATATTACTCTGAGAAAACAAAGAGAGAAAACAGAGTTTCGAAAAAGAACGCGTTCAAATTTCTGAAAACTAGGATTTCTATAATAAATATCATACTCACGATCACCATTCGACAATATCAGGTCCATAAATATATATTTTTCATTTTTAGAGTTGTTCATTAACTGCAAAACTTTAATTAATATTAATTTTATCTCAAAATAATCCCCTGAGAAATCAACAACCTGCCCTAACATTTTTACAGACAACATTTTTTACTATCCTGGGATAAATATATTTTTTCAATTACAAAAAAGTACTTTATTTTCCAGTTGTGATTCCAGTCGCATATACGCAATAAATTATCCCAATAAATTCGATGTAATTATCGAATTGCAATATGTTTTGATCGCTAATGCATTCGTTAATTACAATTGGCACAAGCTGCGTAGATTACGCTTCCATATCGTCGGCTGCCCAGTTTAATGACTAGCACTCGACTCAACCTTCAAACGTGCTCTATATACGTATTACCGGTGGTGCGTGCAACCGGTAGTACGGACACGCGTTGCATAAATTTGACGAGTACGCGCTATTGGTGCGGCCCCAACGGCATTCATTGAATGATTGATTCTTTGTTATTGTTTTTCGCATCGAAGAAACTTACTTTCGGAAAAACAAAGTTGACCTCTCGGTGCTCTTACGAGATTGCTTAGATTCTTGTTTTTCCTTATAAGTTGCTAATAAGACGTTCTAAAACGCTAATTGCGATAAATATTGACGTTTCGATCTACTAATTTCAACGACGATTGATATCTCGTTTATTACCAATTTTTTTTTTTTGATAGAAGTTTCGATTTTTTTTTGGTAAAAAATTTATCAAGATGAAGAGTTGAATTTTAATAGACACGTCGAGAGGTGGAACCGTTTCGTTATAATTTATTAATATTTATAATAATCTCAATAATGCCATTAATTTTATATATTCGTCATTCTTCACGATCCCAATAATTTTTATTATTTTCGTGACTCTCGTGCAACATTTTGTTCATAACTGTCGTCATTATTCGTTGAATGTCAGGCGTTATGACGATACTTCATTCATATGTCAGTGCCATGAACTTTCTCCTTTCACCGAAACAAGTCGAAGGTATTCAAACTAGAAAGGGCTGCAATGTAATGATAAGATCTCGAGGCGACGTCTCGTAGAGTTTGCTCCAATCAGATGAAAGGTTGCTCAATGCGTCCTTATTTTTTTTTAAGTTAACAGTACACGAAGCTTTGTCAATTAGAAAGTACGTTGTTTAATTTTGATTTCCTGATAAAGCGACCTTCGACAACAATAACAAATTATCAATAGCTTGACGATTCTTCTCTTAAAAGCTCCCTACCAATTTAAAAATAGAAATTAAAAAAAAACGGTATTAAATACAACATTTTGGTATTACTAATTCTCCTAATTTCGACCAGAATAGTCCCTTAATTAATCGATTCGCTCGTGAGATGAAAGAAACGCACGAACGAGGAATTGTTTGCGAGGCTTGTAAATCGAAATAATCTTATCGTCACGATAATCGCGAGTGTTGCTCGTGGATATTTTTCGCTCGCGTTCTTTAGAAAGTGTTCGCCCTTTCATAATCGTGCTCGTCGCGTGATCAGTATCCGCATATCAATGATAAGTGGTTACAGCACTCGTATGAAGCCCGACGATTGTCATTTCAATATAATATTTTATTCTACTATCATTCTTTTTTTTTTCTAGGTTCCATTGTATTAGTTTTTGTATTACAATTGTACTTAATTATTGATTAAATATTGCACGATGGCGAGTTTCGGTCGCCATTGAAATTTTGAAGCTCAATACTGACAGAATAAAAATAGTTAATTGGTGGTTCGTAAATTATTTTTTTTCAATTCTGAAAATGAGAATAAGAAAAAATGTCCCTTTAAGAAATTAAGCAGCTCCGATGGTTTTTTAAATTCAATTTGAATAAGCGAAAATAAATTTCCAATTTCAATTATCGGTACCGTCTTAATCTATTCGGAAATAAAGTCGAATAATCTCGAGAGCAACTTCAACAGAGATAAAACAGAATATTTTATATGAATTCCTTGATCGAATGTTAAAAGAAACTAGTTAATCATGTATTAAAAATGCGTTCAAGGTTATCAAATAGATGATAACTTGAAACGAATAATGTTATGGATATCAAATATCAGTTTGGAATACGTACCAGGCGTCATTCTCGTATTACCGATACTTGTGTATCTCAAATGACTCGTGAGGCAAAGAAGTCTAATTAAAAAAATCTTCGAATGCTAAAATATAACAAAATGAAAAATATTGTTCTCTAATATCTGCTTTTTCAAATTAATTTAATATTACATTTCGATCGAAATTCTTTTATATATCTCTATTTACCTTTGGATATTTCTGATGTATCAATTATGCCACAAGACTTACTGAAATGATATGGGATTGAGTTACTTCTGATGGTTTTGAAGAAATAATAGAAAAACAATTTTTTTTTGTTCAGTTATCATTGTTCCGATGATTACTTAAGCTCGAAAAATCTTCTTCTGAGAGCCTGGAACGTTTGGTAAAAAAATATGTTTCTGAAAAAGCGCGTTTAAAATTTTGAATACGATATATTGCCAAAAATGGTGTCCTATTAGCCAGCAAGGCTATAGCTTCATTATTTTTTCTATCGTTCATTTTACTAGTTTTTACATCAAAATGGTCCCTTAATTGGGCTTCATTGAACGCCTCGAACCGTCGGTGGGAAAATAATGGTAACATTAACAAAAATACCCCGACCGCGGATGCGAATATGAGTAATAAAGCACGAACGCAAACAGTAACGAGTTTCCGTGACATTAAATTGTTATCACACGTTCTCATGTGAATTCTCGTGCGTGTCCGCAGCACGTGCGTGTCGTAGTTATCTTAAATTTTGGATTCTTTTGCCAGACGACATTTCTGCACGATGCGTCTTTTGGTGCGAGCCGAAAAAATATTTACACCCACAATTGAGTAAATAATTATTGACTAATTTTCCCGGAAAATCGAGTCATTAATTATGTATCAATAATCAATAAAAAAATAATCAAATAAATAAATGAATAATCAAAAAAAAAAAATCTAACAATAATAATCGACGATTAGATGAGGAACGATTAATCATTAAATAATAATAAATGATGATTAATTAGTGTTCTGATTAATATATCAATAAAATCTAAACATCAGACTAACGAGAACCATACGAAATTAAGGGACAAACTTATTTACGGCTCGACCTGTATGTCAACGTCGCATTGTCGCAACGACATTGATTTCATTTATTTTTTATATATAGTAGGTAGAAATTAGTACGTAAAAATTGGTAGGTAGGTAGTAGGTAGAAATTCTAGTAGGTAGAGTAGGTCCTTACACGCAGGGGTCGCCACTCCTAGTGTCGGGCTCCCAGATGTTGATTTACCGCCTCAAACCACCCACTGCGCCTAGCCTGGTACTATTTGGCACATTATTCAGCACCTAGGTCTTTTCTCCCGCTTTTATCGCTTCAGCGGCTTGCTTCGCTATTGACCGAGCGTTATTCAGCCATCTGTCAGTATAAATCCTGTTTTTTCGAACACGGCATCCTCTGCGTACATCGATAGCGTCACCGAGTTTGACAGCACGTCACAAAAACGCAGCAAATATAGCGAAGTAAAAATCTCCCAATGCTTTTGATAATATTCTGAACATATTTCGCTCCCTTTGATATGAAAGCAATACATTTTGATTACATCAAAAAGTCTCTGTCTAAAAAATTCATGCTTCGAATCCCAAAAATATCGAAATAAACGCAGCCTGTCAGCATCTATTTATTCATTTGTAATCAATCGCGGCTTTCCTTTATTCCCTATGAGGCAACGCTATCACAATTGTGACTAATTACTGTGCAAATGATGCCATCGCGTTATCTCATCAAAATCAGTAATTACGTTCCCACAACGATGCAGCATTGCCGAATATCTCAAAATGTTTTGTAAGATCAAAATTGAACACAGCCTCGGGTTATCAGCCAAAAAAAAAATAATGTAAGCGGCGATAACCGAATCGCCTTGATTCGGACTCGAGTTAAATTATTAAGCTGAGGCAATAATCGATATCAACCGATCGAAATCCTGAGAAGGTCGTTCGGTTGATTCGTTCACCGGTGGAATTCATTCGTAGCTCGCATACCGGATTGGTTAATTGCTCGATGAGACATGAAATTTAATCAACGGTAATTGGATTTCCGGACACGTACGTTCGTTACTCTTTCGAGTCTTTTGTAGAATTCGTCTTGTGACGTTAGACGTTTATTTCGTTTTCACCGTTTTTTCGCTCAGGCTCGTGTAACCATTGTCCTACTGAGAGCGAGGTCGCATGCAACACAAAGACTATTATCCGAGAAAACTCAATTTCCATCGATCGGGCCTTCCACGGAACGGCCTTGCTGGTGTTGCATTTTTTTTTTTTAACCATAAGCAATCTTATTGGTTTTCCGACTGCCAACACGACGTATGTAGTTTTGGCGGCAATTTACCAGTAGAGAGAGTATTTCTTTTGTCATTAGAACTTTTTTTTACGAATATATGGATTATTATAATGGTTTCAAAGTTTTGGTGGACAATGAATGGGTGGTGAAGTTGGTTCTGGGCTATAGGCTTCGATACCGAATGCGGAATTACTGAACAAAAAATGACTTTTAAAGTCCGGCTCATTTGGTTATATTGAAGTGATATGCTCTCTCTCTCTTTCTTTTCCTCTCTTTCTCTCTCACTCTCCCTCTCATATAGTAAATGGCTTTGAATAGCTGAGAAAGTTAATAAATATCAATCAATCAATCAGTCTTAATTCAATCTAAACACAATATTTATATGTAAAATGAAAAAAAAAAAATGTACACGCTCGTTTAAGTTTGTCCCATAATAAATACTGAGGCATAATAAATTCAATCAATAAATCTTTCTCTCTCTCTTTCTCTCCCTCGCTCTGTCTCTCGTTTCTTTTCCAACTCCCTCCAGCGTCATAGAGAAATGCAATGAAAAATAACCCACTCGAATTTTACAAAAATATCTTAGAATCTTTCTTTTATATCGCACGCTATTTAAAAAAAAAAAATGGGTTCGACAAAATGCGTTATAGGTTCGAATGCGAGATTTTTTACATGAAATCTGTCCCTATCCCTTTGACGTTTTTGATTTGTCTTTTTTTCAACAAAAATTATATTGCTTATAATTTTACACTACGTCAGCCCCTTAAACACCTCAACATTATTAGCCAGTCGTGTATATACTGACGGCTCATATTTTAACCGACATGATAATACATACATACCACGGAAAATGGTTGTCACACGTTGAATTCCATTATCGACAATGTCGCGCAGAGTTTCAGCGTTGCACCGCACAATGACGAATGAATAATGAAAACCGATTATTTCTCCGTCACTCACGATCGTTTGCACGGCAAAAAATAATGTTATGCGTTTCACGGTCTCACGACGACGGTCGATGGTCGCGAATTTCAATGTCGCCGATGCAATAACTCAAAAACTGCAAATACTTATCCAACAAAATTTAACATATCTATTCTACGAAAGACTCGGCTTTGTTATGGTAATAAATTATTACGACCAGGCGTACAATTGTCGGGATAAAAACGAATTTTTACGAAAGACAAGTGCTTCGTGGATTATCGTAATGGAACCGGGAACGTTCCATATCGATTCGCACATCGTATCGATACTGCAATCGTTACGAGAGTGCTTATTAACCTAATGATATTGCGGTTTTTTTTTCTTTCTTTCTTTCATTGCAGCATCATAACGATTGTATCGTCACGAAAAATGCTTTCACCTAATGATACTTTCTTTCTTCGCATCGTAGCATCACCCAAAGGTTCGGTTAAATTGTGCTTAGCACGAATGAATTTGTAATCAAAATAATGTGTTAAAAATTTTTACCACACAGACAAAAAATCGTAATTTTTATCCACGACCTTTTCAACGTTAAGTTATTAATTTGATTAATCTATCGCATCGCTATGACTTGTGATAATTACTTCAAATCTCAGCACAAGGTGTTTTCTATGAGGAAAGCAAGACAACGAATTTTCGAAAGAACGTACGACGGCAGATTCGAACGATAAAATAAAAGAAAAAGCTTCGTCTGTGAGGAAGTTAAAAGAAAAAAGTCTGCACTGACATTTGCGAAGGTGCCCTTGAAACGTAGATGGCAGCGAATAGTTGGCAACGGTCGCCACACGTGCTCGTTTCATCAAGTTCGACCAGCATTGGTGTTTGCGATTGCACGAGAGCAATTGGCAAGCCATTATGGTCGACAAATGTGTTCGATACGCGGTCTCTTATTTTTCACGGTTGAATAAATGATTGATATGTGTATTAAAGTTGACCCTTAACGGATAAACTCATCGATAAGACGTAATCGCGAGTCAAGCGGTATGTACGGAACAATGAGAAAGGGTGTTTTGTTTGAATTTTCGTCGTCTATCTGCCATAATTTACCTCTCAATTCGCTCAAGCGCGGTCGATTGATTTATCGAGCTTTGGTTGACTGCCGATAAATCTGAGAATGCTCGCATTTTTCACGATGAAAATATTTTGACAGCATAATCATAAATCTATAAATGTCTAAAGGTTTGAAAAAGTAACAAGAAAAAGTCTGATTACTGTAAAATTGCGACGATTTTTGAGATATAAAATGGTTTTAAGGAGATTAGAGTGTACTCGTGAATTAAAAAGTTTTTGATTCTACAATTTCTCATATTGCAGAACAAATGGAAGTTTTCTGGCGATTTTGTTTCTTAATTTTTTCTCACGCGTTGGCTGAGATAAGCATTAACGAAGTTAAGTAATTTTATATGATATATCTATCTACGGAGAAACGCAAGGACTCTTTTATATCCTTAGCAAGCTCATGTTCGCAAAACACTTAATGTGAATAATACGTGTTTGTAGAATGGTTTTCTGAAGAGTCGTCAAAGCTGCGTTAAGAAACTTTACCTGAGTAGAGTCGTGTTAATTCTTGGGCTAGCGAACTTTGAGCGTGACGAAACTTAATATCATAAGTTAACGCGCGTCTCTTCGGTGAAGGATTTGGAACGAGAGTAAATATTGCGATACGTCAAGTTCGTATGTAACACACATACCCGGCTTATAATATATTGCAGTAATAGAATTATTTTTCAGTCGCATGGAAAATAAAAATAATTATTTTTTGTTCATTGGTTTTTTTCTTAGAGCTGGGCTGGATGGATATTAAAAATCGCTGAAAATTTTGAAAAATTGAGAAATGATAGGTACTCATAGTATAATAATATATGAATTATTTTGAAATTTTCCTTTGGTACATTTATTTCTAAATTCAAAAGCCAGTTCGTCATTTTCCCATAAACTGGATTTTTACTTTACATATCATCGTTGATCTTGTTTATGCAGCTTCAAGATATTTCTCATATTTGATCATTCACTCAACAGCAGCTGATTAATCTTCTAAAATCTTGTGATCTACTGATCACGACACTTTTTACGCTCGCAACTGTTATTAAGTTCTGAAAATTATTTCTACTTTATCAAGCATGCTAATGATATGCAGTAACCGCGTATGCGTGCTGGAACAATATTTAATTATCCATCGACCTTGTGTTTTTACGCACGTTAATATAATTGTTGTGGCAATCAATGGTTTCTACACGTAAACTCTTTTTCACCGTCGAGTATCGCATGTTTGTAAACATATTTGCCGGTTTCTCGTCACACGCTCGGTTATTTTCTAGGAATACATTTAATGTTTCTCGTTTCTTTTTCCTACTCGAGTGCCTGAGAAATTGATCTCATGGACTTGGGTGACAGCTAATTGGATTCATATTTTTTTTCAGTCGTGTGAGGAAAATTTTGCGGTTTTGCGAGCGATTATTCTAGTAGACCTGAAAATGTATGGCTTCCATGAATTATTTTTTTAACGAATACGATTAGAAATTATCCTGAATTTTGGTTGTTAATTAAAATCAGTCGCGTCCTCTATAAAAATATTCTAGTCTTACACTTAATTTTTGTAACAAATGTTTTCGACTGCTCTAAGATGCTGCCGCGAAAAAAAAATCCTGACCCTGAAAGATCCTCCTTTTCTAGAAATTGGGCTTCAACGGTGAAGTGATACCAATAATTTTGATCAGTACGAAAACGAATGTGTCGCGATCCGCCTTTGATAGGAGTATGATAGGAGGGCTCCGATTATATACGAGTTCGCTTTGGACTTCTCGATCATATCGCCGATATTGCTAACCGAAAGCGGATTATTTTCGAGAAAGAATTCGTTAATGAACCTACAAAATTATCACGTATTTAATAAATGCGATACTTTTTATGTTGCAGAAGCCAGCTCTCTCGTTCGGCCGTTCTTATTTTAATTAAGTCGCGCCGCACATTTAAGGTAAGCATTAAAAATTATACATTGTGTATCAAAAGTAGGGCGAAAAGTAGGCGATTCCGCCGAGTGTGAAGTTGTCACCCGAGGGGAAATGGCCTTCCGCCCGTGGCGCTCACCGTGCTTTTCGTCCTACCCTTATTGAAATCAAGGGGTTCCAGAAAAGTTAAGCCCCCTCGACTGGACAAAATGCAACTTTTGATTTTGCATGAACAAGAAAGAAAGCAAACATGGAATTATTTATTTTCTCGGAAAATTTATTAAGTATTCTCTTCTGAAATAGAATGGAAAGATTTTTGACACCGGTGACGTAAATTTGAATAACAATCACACACCCGGATCTCCCCCCCCCCCCCCCCCCCAACCCCCCGGCAGTGCGGGCAGAAAAGAACTTTACCGCCCTTTGCCGGAGTGGGCTGAAAACGCCCACTTTCCGCCGGTAGCACATACGCGAAACGGCGCGTTTTCAACAGAGGTCGAACAAAAAAATAATTGTCATTGTTTATCCGTTCAATAAAAAACAAAAACAAATGACGTACGTCATAATAGCGTAAAGTCGCTTTGTTTTTTTAAACGAAACCAGTAGTCCCCGGTTCGAATGCACGACGTCGTGCAAGCACACATATCTAGGCCTGGTTGAAATTGTTGATGAACCCCGCGACAGAATTTTCCGCTTCGTAAGATTGTTCTAGGAATAATTCATGAACCTATCCGTCGGTTTCGATTCTTCATGGATTCTTTCGACGACGTTGCAACGTCGTTGAAAGAATATCCGCGTTACGATTGCGACCGGAGATTCGCGTGCAGCCTCAATTGCGCATCATTCAACTGCACGGAATCGGACACGTGGGTGTCGAACATTGGTTGATTGCAAATTGTGCATCACGCGTGACCGTTCGTACCAACGACTTCTCGTTGTCAAGGCTTCGTCGTAACAATGCTTGCTCGATACATATACAATTTTCTTAATTTATGGATTAGAACGGCACACGGGTCGTTCCACGCCGAAGTGCAAGCGCGAAATTTTGTTTATTCGCCTTTGAGACTATTTTTGATTTTTCATAACGAAAGGTTTGGTAATTTAACAATTTTTTTTTGTTATTTACTGGGGGATAGTGGCGTGGTTTATTGAGATTATTATTTGCAGCCCAGATTAATGCTAAATAATTTAAGTTGTTAAATTAAATAATTGTTGATGAATGAAAAGTAGAAATAGTAGTAGAATTTCGTGGTGTGGAAGCCATTTTCCGTCGTTTTCTCTGCGTTCCTCCGAACTTCGTGATATCCTATTTTTTATAGGCTTTCGATAATCGTTTCGATATCATTTTTTTTTTTATCGTGCCGCATTGAGTTAGTATTTAGAATTACGCCACAGACATTTTCGTGAATTCTGTGGAGAAAATGGTGACAAATGTGAGGTAACAAATGGTATACAGATAACGTGAATGTACCACGTGGTTTTGTTGATATCCGAATCACGGTCTTACATACAGGTCTGGAAACTCCGCCGATTTGGTTGGAACGTTTTCGGGCCAATATTTGTTTCTCGAAGCTGCCACAAGTAAGGCGCTGACATACTGGGGTCGCGCGTCGCGCATGCGCGGATAGGTTCCCATCCCCACCCGCGCGCAGCGGAACCTATCCGCGCGTGTGCGATGCGTGACCCCAGTACGTCAGCGCCTTACTTGTGGCAGCTCCGAGAAACAAATATTTGCCCGAAAACGTTCCACCCCCACCACCGGATAATTGACGGAGTTTCCAGACCTGTATGTAAGACCGTGATCCGAATGATTCATGAGGTCTTTTCTCATACTAGGATTGCAGTTGCCATCTAGCTGTCGTCATTTAACTCACGTAGGTTTCACACACATACCGACTTTCGCAGTCGGTACAAGCGATCTCTGCACATCTAATATCGTCCATTGCGCGACATCTCAAACATGGATGAGAATAATATACCAGACAACATACCTATTTTTTATTTAATTTTCATGAAGATTGACCTCCTATGTTTATTCACTATTTTGTTTGATATATTTATATCAGCATTATTTGAATAGTTCGATTGTTTTTAATCATGCAGCAATGACTAAAACCTAAAAGGAAAAGCAAATGTACAGTAATATTACTTATTGTCAGATTCAAAAATCTAGCTTTCTGCAATTTACAAAAAATATAGGCATAAAAGTGCATGCCTCCGTAATAAGCTTATAGTTGGTCCGTTTTTTATATAAAATTCCCTAACGTAACATTTATTCCTTCAAAAAAAAAAAATTAAATTAGAGGACACAAAAATATCTCGAGTTCGCGGTTTTGTATTGGAATTTGGCACAAGAAGAGGGCCAATTTCTGTTTGCAGTAGCGCGCCGATATTTCGCTGCGATAAACGCATAAGATTTTAGAACGATGCTCCTCGCGCCTTTCAGAATACTTTCCTCCTTGCACCGATGCATGGCGTGATCGTGCATTCGTTCCTTCATGTGCCGCGATTGCGTCTGCTTTCCTCGAGCCATCGCGCTATCATCTTTATTCTCCTTAACGCTATTTCTTTATGCTTGACGGTCTGCTGTCTTCTGCTCACTCAAGCAGCAGCCCTACCTATTACATTGATTCGACAACTTCCTGTGGAAGAACGATTTTGTTAAAACCATGCAGATCAATAAAAATCTGTCGTCCTGGCACATAATCTCATAAAAATGATTGTATTATCATTCGATCATAAAAAACAATTATCGACAATAATACAGATAAAAATTGAAATTATTATTTGCTATGAAAAAATCGAAGGTATGATGATAAATTCTTTAAATTATGCGGCTGCGATGTTGACGAGGGAGGCTGCAGCAGCATTCTCTAATTAAACGATAGTGCGAAGGGTCTGCTTTGAAAGTACGCTATATGTTCGCCAGACGCGCGGCCGTTCGATTTTTTAAGGCTTCATTCAATTTGATAGCGTGGCGTATCATCAGCGACTCTCCTCGTGGTACTTCTCGAGGACTCTCGTCGTGGAAACCAAAATCTACACGACGAAGATTAATTATGAGTCGAACGGAATGTTTCTCCCAAATATTGAGAATCTTTAGAGAAATCAATCGTTTTCGACAATAATTTTGCCAATATGGCAATTCTGCTTTCATTAGTTTATGCCGAACGCTGCGTATTTAATTCATGAATAATTCATCGATAACTTATCGATCATTCGTGAATAAATCGCCTGAAATGTTCATTTCCAAGTCGGGTTGTACAAAAAGCTTGGTAGAAATGCAAAATCGATGATGAAGTTGCCAATGAACCCAAAATTGTAAATGTAAATCGAATGAGGCAATGTCCAAGGATCTCGCAATCTGATTTAAAGCGTTATCTCCAACAAGGACGACGGAATCGCTGGGGCCAAGTTCATCCGATAACGAAAAATGCTCTCTATCGCGATAACGACGGACACCACTCAAGATCGATGATATTTACGAAATTGATGTCGCTCATTGGCATTTGTTCCGCGGATTCCAATCGATAACTACTGTCTGCGCAAGTCATTGAATGAGTGACGGAACCTTTTTCTTTTCATCCGGTTACTATTGAAACGGAATTTCTTGAGTTGCGTTTACGGTTGAACGAAACATCGTGAATTAGCATTGAGTTGAAAATTCGTCTTTTCTGTATAAAAACTGTAGTAAATTCCTATCGTTTAGCTCAAAATCGTTCTCAAATGTCAATAAATTAGTCTTTGGTTAATCAGTAAACAAAAAAAAATGAATAAAAATCTTAAAAATTGGATTTGTTGTCATAATTAAACTCTTCCATGATTCGTTACTCAATTAATTTATCAATACGATTCTTAACCCAGGAGTCAAGGTTCCGATCCCGGTTTACCAACTTCCGGTTATTTTTTCACATAAATTGGAAGTACACGAGTGTGTATATGTAAAAAAATTATGCAATCATAAATACCCACGTTTTTTAATTTTTTTCGTCGTATCCCAGCTTTGTTTGTTCATCTTATTGAAGTCTCTTACGACCTTTAGTTCATATTCATTTGTATATTAAGATTGAGAGAATATTTTACAAAGAACTGTAAAATATTCGTAATCGTCTAAGATTCTAATTTCCGCCATAAAAATCAACATAAGTTAACTGACCGTTCGGAGAAAATCTTTCGAAACATTATTGGAAGGACTGTAATATTATTGTCCAATTATGCGAACATAATTGAGCCTCACATTTTCTTTAAAACAAAAAAATTGATATATAACCTTGCTTGAAATAACATTTTTAATAAAAGCCACAACTTTACTGCGATAATCCCCCGCAGTCTTGTTTTTCAATGCGTAAAATGATGTAAGAGTTTTTTAGTAAATTCGATAATCGGAATATCTTTGGCTTTAATTTATCTTTGACTCCTCGGCAGGTCACAATCGTTCCCTCTTCGCCAACGCTACGGTTTTTACGAAGGCCAGCTCGGTTGTCCATATAAATTCATGTTAATGACGATCCTTGTACAATTATTTGATAAGCTGCAAATTAATACATGAAAATTGTTTCCTCAAAATTAGAGGCAGTGCACGAAGCTACCCCTACGAGAAACTTTTCTTTTAATCTATAGTGGCTTCCTCTCCGGCACGAAAATATATAATGGATTCTGTGACGAAGTGTACAGAAGTTCATCGAGCTCTTATCAGTCAGGTCGAAGCGAAACCGTGCGTCACTCGGCAATCACCGACAGATAACATTTCATTTTCCACAGAATTATAAGTTTACCGGCGAATATATTTCAAAAACTATCCATCGAGACTCCAAAGAATATTCTTATAGATCCTATGGGCAATTTATCATCCATTTTTACACTGCAATGGTCCGCAATGGTCAACATTTTCTCGATACAAATTTCGATAATCATTTATCGAAATCTCATACGATCATTTTATTTATTCCAAAAATCACATTATTTAGATTGAATTTGGAATTTTAATTCTGTGTCGATCATGAATACTTACTCACGTTCTGAACTTTCAGCTCGTCTTCTATATCGAAAGCCAAAAGCTGGTCGTCCCTTCATCAAAATCATTCTAGATCTCACAACGCAACTTAGATTTCAATTTTTACTTCAATTAAACAACTATTCTAAGCAATTCAGGTACAAAAATACTAAATACACACAATACACACAGGCAATAAACTAAAATATTCTAAATAAAAAAAAATCCAAACAATGAGCCGTATTTTTAGACGATCTTCCATACCGACAGAGTGGCTAAAAGTGCGAGAAAGACAGCCATCAGGAATAAAGGTGGAGCAAAAGGGACGTAGAAAAATTTATTTCGCCTCGCGTTATGAGGAACGTGGGACATGAGCAAACAGAGAAAGAGAAAAAGAAAGAGATAGCAAGAGAATGAGAAGAAGAGAAAGAGAGAGAGAGAGAGAGAGAGAACACGAAGCATCGGAGAGTATTTATCGTGCGGAATCGTGGCAAGAGCCACGTTGTATATGGTTGCGCAGGGTTAGCTCGAAGTTGGGCCATCGTCGGAGTAGGGGAGACCACATAAAACCAGAATTTCGTCGTGCGCTGAATCAGTAATGCCAGTAGAATCCGTTGTCACGAGCTCAGCCGAGAGTTTTAAGGGTCTCGCAACCCTCAACACGCATAACACACAATAATTTCTCCAAAAACGAAAGAAATTCATATAAATATTAATATATAAATATATCCACAACCATATATATATATTTTATATATATGTCTGTGTATATGTGCACGTAATATCTATATTAAAAAAAACATATATTACATATATAACATCTACGTATATGCATAAATAAATAGTGAAGCTGTTATTTTCATCGACTTATCGAGTGGAAACTGTAGAGGCGAGAAAGCGGGATAAATAGTGTCCGCGAGCGAATCGGGTTTTAATCTTACCCCGTAGCTCGTATATGTACCTACTGCGTATAAAAACCTGGATTCTCGTGTAGCCAGTAGTAACAGCCGGGCACGGCAACAAAGCGTCAGCGTCAAAACGCGAGAAACTTCATTCGCAAAGACGCATCAGTCGTCGCTGGTAAATCGTTGAGTCGCGAGTTTTCGAATCGGATTTTTAATCGATTAGAACGGAAATTCGGGAAAATGAGTTGCGGAATTTTGATCAGAGTGTGCGAAGCCGGTGTGTTTCAACGCTCGGTCGGCAGACTCCAACCGAAATGGGTCGTGATGGGCAGATGCTTCAGGTTTGTTATTTTTTTTCTTCTTTGGGTTTTATCTACTGGCGAGATAATGGAAAAGTATGGGTTTTTTTTTCGTTAAATTTTGTCGACGGGACGGTTAGTTGTATGTATTTTTTTTTTTTTGGGGCATGTTTAGCTGGTTGGACTTGTGACGGACTGAAAGTTTATCGTTATCGAAGGAATCTCGGTGTTATGGGACAGGTTTATCGTGACGGCCTTGGAAATCATTGATTTTCATGGGGTTTTTTTTTCAAAAAGAAAAAAATTTTCCACACTGTTCGAAGAATTGACGCGACGAACGTTAAGGCTGAATATAAAACTAATAGCGTGAAAGTTTCTCTTCCGAGATTTCCCACCGTTTTCCTAAGAAAACATGGTCGAAAAATGCGATTCAACATCCAAATACAAGATATTACTAAAAATTGTTTAGTCACGATCAATCGAGGACACCAGGTTCATCCAATATCTCTTCGACTCTTCCGAATTCTCAATTCTCTACCGAAATTTAATTTCCATGAACCAAACTTCACGTTAAAAACCTGCGTGTTACTTCTCTTTATTTTTATCCGGTAAAATATTCTCCGAAATTCCAACGAACCGGGTTTTCGCCTTTTTCTTCCATCCGATATCATCGATTCTTGAAGCGTACACGCGACAAGAGACGAAGCGATGCGGAGAAAAGTCGACGTACGCTCAAAACGAAAGACGTTCGAGCCGCAAATCCGATTGGCTTTCACGAACAGTGGGCGCCCTCATTCGATCATCGTTATAGGATTCAGAACACTCGTTGATTTCCATTCGTTGCATTCCCCTGATTGACCTTATCGACCTGCAGCCATAAGTTTCGCGGCCGAATGAAGAAAGCTACGTGATGGTAAAAAATGTCGCTCTTCGGATTTTTATGTTTGCAATTTTCAGACATTTTTTTTTATTTTCAGGAAGCACATTTGAAAAAAATAGCCGAATTTATGTGTGTGTGTGTGTGTGTGTGTGAGTGAATGATGACCTTGAGAGATTTAAACGATTGTAGCTCAAAAACGGTTCGAGCTACAGAGCTCAAATTTTAAACACATTTAGAGTGTCATAATCGCTTTATTATCTGTAATTTTCATAATAATCGATACAGCCATTGGAATTATAATTATAATAGAACAAATGTGTTCGTTTATGAGTAATTGAATATTGGCTTTCAAATTATTTCGTTCCGCACTGAAATAAAGAGGTTTTCTGAAGCCACGCGAGTTATTTCAGATCGTCATTTGCCAAGTTTTCCAGACGCATGTCTGAAACAAAGATCGTACACTAACGAACAACAGTAGTGCGAAAATGCTTTCAAGATTCGAGTCACCTTACGTAATTGTCGTCTGACCGACGTCGTATGCTCTCTTCGAAAGTTCCGCTCATAAACAAGAAAAAAATCTTAATTATTCTTTTATGTGCAGAAATCAAGGTTATTTCTCTGGTTTTAAAATTTCAATTTGAAATTGGCCGCTTTGCTATTTTTTCTCGCACACTAAATTATATAAGAACATATTAATATAATATGTAATAAAAATATATAATATATGTATATAAATATTCAATTTCCCTATCTTGGCTTTTTATATGTAATAAAAATATATAATATATATATATATATGAATATTAAATTTCCCTAGCTTGGCTTTTGATTCCGAAATTTTTTGGCAGACAACGAGACAATGTTTGGAAAAATTCATTGCTTCGTGCTCGACGAAATAAACGCACGTTTTGTCGACGTCACGATTAATGTTTTCGGCTTCGTCCCGATGGAAGTTAAATATACACAGAATACAGATTACGAACGATCCAGGCTCCAACGAACAGCGATAAAGTGATTTCTCCGCATGGCAACCTCACTTTTTTCGTTCTCAGCGTTTCGGAGGAGCGACGTGCCGTCTTTTATCTTCTCTTTATCATCGCGAGCGAAGAAGAAAAATCAAAGTTCTAGAATAATTTTAATAAGTTCGTCGTCGGAGATTTACAAATATTGACGACGAAACGATCGCGACCAGCTGTGATAAATTTGAATAAAGACTTTGACGGAAGTTTCTGCAGATTTACATATAGATTAATTTTGCAATCCCATGAGCGCCAGATTGAAACATTTTTATGGAGGAATAATGTTCTAATCAATGAAAATTTACATTGGCAGCGTCGTAATATTTTTTTTTGCGTTTCGGTAACTATTTTATTTGATTATTTCAGTAGCATATAATTTTCTGCAACAATAATTGATCGACTATTTTTATGTGACGGCCCAAAGAGTTACTGATTTTTAAAAATTCTCTTCCCAATAAATCGAATAAATAATCAGTTTAAAAAAAACTTACGAAAGCTAATTCATCAAATTATGAAATTGCTGATCACTAAACTTCGTCAATGCTTTTAATTATTCCCACAAGCTCTAATGGCTGAGATTTCCTCCAATTCGCCCATTTTGTTTTTTCTTGGAAAAATTGTAAAGACAATTACACAATATCGTTGATACACTATCAGTTCACCTGACACAAAACGAGGTTTCATTCCAGTGCTAATTTTTGCAAAACGAATGACTAGAAAATAGAAAACCGATTAAGCTGATCTCCTGTCTCTTATTCGCCAGTCTTTCACTTTTCTTGTGCTTCCGACAAAAATCCGTCCAATTTCATTGAAGTACGTGCATTGCAGTTTCGTTTACTCCATGTCTGGACTCCACGAGCCGAATTATGGAAAACTTTACGACATATATTTCTCTTTTGGCATCGTCTTTCGCGAACATAACACATCCTTTCACCAGCTGTATGCGCGTTTTAATGCCACGTTTGAGGAAAGTTGTAAATATAATTGTACCGGTTTGACCAGACAGCCTTGAATCTCCTGCATTTTTTTTCCGCACCCGATGTCTTCCACAAAATTACCCACATGGTTGATCCCATCACAGCAGGTTTGTTGTTTAGATGGACAAAAAAATGATATGTGAAATCAGTGATGTAAGTTTATTATGTTATTATAATTTAAATGAATATACTTTATTAAATAATGTGCAGGAAATCATCGAACGATCGTTACTTCGTTAGTACGAGTGAATAAAAAATCGTAGCTTCTGAATTCGTCTTCGATTTTTTAAAAATCGCATTGATAAGATGGGAAATATTATCATATTATTTTCTGCTCATTTGTACCCTTAGGTGTTATTAAGTTTCTTTAGTTTTCATTTTCTCTAAGCTTTTGACAGAGAAAAATTATCACAATTTTTCGAGCTCTCCCTCCGACAGTGTCCGCTCTAACACCGACTTAAACGTGTAGTCCAGCTGATTTATTCTGAGAGCCAAGGTCACGTCCGCCCACCAACGCGAAAGCTTGAGAGTCTCGATTTTATATCACAACAACGAACGAAATTACGAAAAACCGCGATCCTCGCCAATAATTTGTATCTTCTTTGTTTCATTGTCTTCGTTTAGCTACATTTTCCATTGAATCTCACTCAACTTGAATCATCTCAATCGAATTAATTACGTTTTTTTGCATAACAATAATTAAAAGGGAGAACAAAGCGAATGGCTTTTAATAACAGCTTTTTAGGTTCTAATAATTCATTGTGGCAGTAATCCAATACTTCCAGTAATTCTATGTAATTATTTGGAGAAGTAAACATTAATTCTTTTATCATTTGGTAACACGCTGAGTTGCTTAATTCGTTTTTGTGGAATACAAAAGTATAAAATCTTTTCTGTACGAAAAAAAAAAAAAATGTTTAATTACATCGTAGTTATATCAGTCCTGTGGGGTCAAAGATCGAGGAGAGAACTGATTTGTCGTCGACACCCCGCCCGTTTCGAATTGCATATCACTTTCGTGGATTCGCGAGCTCAACCAACGGGAAGATATGCATTACACTGTGGTTGCCAGGATTATAATTAGAATATCAAGAACACGTGGTTATAACATCGGAAAACATCTCAGTGTCAATTTTTTTTATTGTATTCAGTGAAAGATACATAAATTACTTCGTCGCTGAGATAATGATGGTTCAATCGGAAAAATACATTCGCCATGTACATGAGAAAGTGTCCGCATATCTGCAATTAAGAGGTAGCAGGTGTTAAATAATTTGTTTTCGTATGATTTTAGCGCCACGATGTCGAGAACAATGCTAAAAGATTCGCCAAATGCGGCTCTGGATAAGAGCTTGTTAAGTCGGTACATGGATCTGCCGCAACCGGAGAACAAGATCCAAGCTAAATACATTTGGATCGACGGAACCGGCGAGGGAATTCGGTCTAAAACCAGGACCCTTGATTCCGTCCCAAAAGACCCTAAAGGTTAGCCATCCTAGAGTCAAAACAATGCTGGTGACTCGACTTATTAATGCGTTAATTGTTGTGTTGATTTATCGGTTGATTCATCCATTCATTTATACATAGAGTGTCCCGAAAGTTCTGGAACATCTTATGAAACTCGTTTTGATTCCTAGGCAATAAAACTTTCATTAAATACTCTTCAAAATACATTTTGACGAAGGTAATCATGCATGGCTTCGGTATGAAAGCTTCGATGAACATTTCAGCTAGTCCTTTGTCAAAACGCCCTTTGGACAGTAGAAATGACGTCAAAGAGCTACATTAGGGCCGTAAATTAAAGAGATCGAAAATAGTTGCATAGTTGTTTTATAACGAATTCTATTAAATTCTTTCAAAGTTATTTCTGTATATATTTATACAATAACCCGGTGAAGGGTTGAATCGAATTGACCGCAAACCTACGAACCTAAATAAGGACAACCTAAGGCACGGCACCTTGTGTTTTTCCCCCGGGCTTACCTAGATCGTCCTTTCACACCTATTACCGGGTTTTTTTTTTCAATTTCAAATATACTCGACCGAGTTATCATGACTCAATGTTTTTCCTCCCCCCCTCGAAGATCTGCCAGAGTGGACTTTCGACGGCAGTTCGACCGGCCAAGCCGAGGGCGGAAACAGCGACGTTTTTCTTTCCCCGGTAGCGATATATCGCGATCCCTTCAGACGTGGAAACAACAGGCTCGTCCTCTGCGACACTTACAACAGCGACAAAACGCCCACGCAAACGAATCAGCGTTACAAAGCCGCCAAAGCCATGGACGCCGTGAAGAGTCTCGAACCCTGGTTCGGTATCGAACAGGAATACACGTTTCTCGATTTCGACGGAAGACCTCTCGGCTGGCCCAAAAACGGTTTCCCCGGACCTCAGGGACCTTATTATTGCGGCGTTGGCGCCGATAAAGTCATCGGACGCGAAATCGTCGAGGCTCATTACCGAGCTTGTCTATACGCTGGCGTAAAGATTGCCGGCACCAACGCTGAAGTCATGCCGTCGCAATGGGAATTCCAGGTCAGACTATCGATTCATCGATGTTCGATTGAAATTTATGATAGCGATGGGACGAAAGAAAAATTTTTTTTTTTTAAACTTACGTTATTAATTGAGAATTAATGTTCAATTGACGGATTATTAAAATTGATTGTATTCAATTTTGATGATTAGACGACGTGATACGTTGAAATTTAAATTTAAATTTATTGATACGTTTAGTAGGGTTCCCCTTAATATGATCATTTTGGAATTTGAAAAATCCTAACCTTTAGTATGATTCAAAGGTATGCGAAATGAAATCTGGGTAAAATCGGTTATTTCTCTGTTTAGAGAAATATATATTTTTAATTTTTTTTTTTTTTTACATACCTTGAATCGTACTAGAGCTTGACATTTAAAAATCCCAAAATGACCAGAATTAAGGGACGCCCTGATGTGCAGTTAGTACTCTAACTTTATGCCTTAATTTATTATTAATTCATCTAAAATTGCTTCCAAATCGTTAAGAAAAAAAAAAAAAAAAACGATCAACGAACAAACGTTGGCCTTTGGCGAAAAATTGCGGAATATCAAGAAATAATCGAATTACAGAGTCAATAATTAATGAAAAACGAGTATTATTCCCCGATCAACTTCACGGTAATCCATCTCAAACAAACCACGAACTCCACGAGAAACTCCAAATACTATAAAATCTCGTTTACGCTTAATCGCAATTTAATTTCAATTGTTGGAACAAATAATCGTTACAGGTCGGTCCATGCGAGGGAATCTCAGCCGGTGACGATCTCTGGATCGCTCGTTTCATTCTTCACCGCATAGCCGAGGAATACGGTGTAATCGCGACCCTGGACCCCAAACCCGTCGATGGATCGTGGAACGGTGCTGGCGCCCATACGAATTTTTCGACTAAACCCATGAGAACCAACAACGGTATCGTCGAGATCGAAAAAGCCATCGAGAAGTTGAGCAAACAACACATTCGTCACATTCAAGCTTACGATCCTCGCGGAGGAAAGGACAACGAGCGACGTCTCACTGGAAAATGCGAAACGAGCAGCATTCACGATTTCAGCGCTGGTGTAGCCAATAGAAACGTCAGCATAAGAATTCCACGTGGAGTAGCCGAGGAAAAAAAAGGATATCTCGAGGACCGAAGACCGAGCAGTAATTGCGATCCTTACGCCGTTTGCAACGCTCTCGTTCGCACTTGCATTCTCGACGAATAATTTTTTTCACGATCTTCGAAACAAATAATTAATAATTAATTAATTATTAATTATTAATTATTAATTATTTTCGCTTCGCGGTTTTCGAATTTTCTCGGCAATTAATTACGTTCCTGATTTGGTGGAAAATCGTTTGATCGATGGAACTGGAATTGGTCTGAGCGATCGATTTTTTGGGGCTCTCGTTTTTATAATTCATCGTTCATCGTCGTATATCTATTGAAATATGAATGCTAGAACAATGAACCAAAGACCGAATTGAATCGTGATAAATTTTACGTTGAATGAATTCTCGAAGCCGTTAATTCTTGGTTAATTATTTAAATGTTTTCGCTGATTGAAAGAACGAAAAGAAAAGGAATAATTGTTGGAATATTGCATTGAGAGGTTTTGAATGCAATCAAAATATTTTAGACGATTTTTTTATTTGTATTGGGAGCTTTGGTAGGTTGAAAGTTAGGTCGGAAACGCACCAGCGGGAAATTCGACGATTTTTGGTGTATTTTTCGAACCGAAGAATTGATTTTATGCGAGATTTCAGTCTTGTACATTGTTCAGCGTTCTAACATTCATTGTCGACGTGAATTTTAACGACCAATTTTTAATTCTACTTTGATTGGGTGGAGTGCGTACGAGTAGAAATTTATATCGAGTATAATTCGTGTACCCAAGCTGAAAAAACAACTCGTGCAATTTGATAAAGACGAATTTGATAAGCGCAAAAAGAAAGAAAACGCGCGTCTTTGCGAAGATATGAAAAATTATATTCGAATACTATTTTATAGATATTTTACGAAACATCGAAGACAAATTCGGTTCTTGATTAAGCGTTTGCGTATTTAGACCCATGCAAACGCGATCGAAGAATAAAAACGAAAAAAGTGTTCCAATAATTCGCTGATAAGCGATAGCGCAACATAACGCATGCATATATCGCATGCACGAAGATATATCCGTTGAATAAATATAAATGTATAGAAGAAAAGTAATTTCAAGAGAGAGAAAAATATATATATTGCAATTAGTCCGTCGTGAAATAAAATTTTATTAATGGTAATATATATTTTCGGAATATTTAACAGATATAAAATCCAGATGAAGGTCATTGTTGTTTCGGAATTCAAGAAAAATATGTGAATTATATCTTAGAAAGTCTATGAAAGAATTTATTTTTGTAGATTTGCAGGGTAAATTTTCTCTGTAATAATAACGATTTCAATACAGAGAAATTTTGAGACAGAGAATAGTGATAATAATAATTGTACGAAGGTTTTAGACGTAAAACTGCCTTTTCTGAAGAAAAAAAAACCCCAAACGTAAGTTGAGAAAGGAACCAACACATATTTGTATGAAAAAAAAATATATATATTTTGTGTAATTCCGATGTATTGTGATCATGATTGCTGCTTGCGAGGATTTATGAGTGCCAATGACAGTCCCCGGTCCATTGCGTCACCATCGATACGTGCACGTGTCAACGAATCGAGCAAAATTACGTGTAAGAGATTAGATCAGATGCGTAAAGATGAGTAGAAACTGCAAAACCGTGGGGTCGCGGTATTTTTAATAAATCGTATTCCATCGTTGGCATAGTGACATTCCTCCCTTGTGGGAAGTCGTCACATTGCAAAATGTTGTTGTTAGTTTGTCGTTACATTTAAACGGAATACTGTAATGAAGTAATGGATAAGCCGATCAATTTCGAGGCTAATATTAATACTGAAACTGTACTCTATCGTTATTTTAAGCATTAAAGAAATTCTACAGGATTATTTTTGACTGCTTTGTTTTTAATTTTCATCTTTGTGGGAAGAAGAATTAGGGGTTACAGGTTTGAACGAGTCTACTCGATAAACGTCGTCTGATATCCCAAACTGTGGAAGGAATTAGCCGTAGCTGATAAAGGGATCACTCTTAATAATAATAATAATAATAATGATAATAATAATAATAATAATCGTAATAGTAATAATAATAATAATGATGATAATAATAATAATAATAATAATAATAATAGTAATAATTGTAATAATAATAATAATAATAATAATAATAATAATAATAGTAATAATTGTAATAATAATAATAATAATAGTAATAATAATAATAGTAATAATAATAATAATAATAATAATAATAATAATAATAATAATAATAATAATAATAATAATGATAATAATAATGATGATAATAATAATAATAATAATCGTAATAGTAATAATAATAATAATGATGATAATAATAATAATAATAATAGTAATAATCATAATAGTAATAATTGTAATAATAATAATAATAATAGTAATAATAATAATAATAATAATAATAATAATAATAATCATAGTAATAATAATAATAATAATAGTAATAATTGTAATAATAATAATAATAATAATAATAATAATAATAATATTACAATAAGAGCGCAGGTTTTCTTTTTTTAATAAAATGTACAAAAATTGGTTAAAATATATATTTTTAATTTTTTTTTCAATTATTTCAAAGAATTATAATGTTCTAATTTTTTTAAAACCTGCACGCTTATTGAAACGGCCTTCACGTAATTATTTTCAAGGTTCGATGATGCGGTCGTTGATGAGAAAGTTCAACGACGATAAAATATTCCTTCAACCATATATATTTAGAGGACATGGCCCGGAGAATATATCACATGTGTTTATCAAGGAAATACTAGAGACAACGAAATTCACAACATCGGCAATTTTTGTATAAATTTTCTGTACCACATCCACGAGGTTATGGCGGAGAGCGAGTACCACGTCAAGATATAACTCAGATGTTCGTTTCTCAGGGTGACGCGAGTTTGGCCGGCAATCGGACCTCCTCGAATGCTTTCACTGGCAAGCAATTCGATGTATACCGGAGATGTACCTGACACTTCGGCCATTGCGTCTAAATCTCTGCAAGAAAAAAAATATTTTTCTATTATTTCTGATTTGTCGTTAAAACTATTCTTATTATTTCTATTCTGATCGCTTTAAAATATTAAATTTATCAATATCGTCTTTGAATTCATAATCGTAGACAAATCTATTATAAATATTATAATTGTAGACTTTGCAGACAATTTAATTATTGTTGTGAGAGAATAATTTTAGAATTTTGAAAAATTCGTCGATTTAAAAAGTTGTTCTGGCACGTAGCAAATTTGTTGAATATCGAACGACTCGATAAGAAATTTGGCCTACCTGTAGAACCAACCGCCACTTTGCGGTGAATTTTTTGGAAGAAAAGGTGGCCTCTTCTCACTGAGCCGCACAACTCCGGTCAATTCCACAACTTCGTTGGAATTATGATCGGCTTGCGTGGGTTTCTTTTTGTATGAAATCGGAACCCAACCTCGATTTACCAGAATCGTTAGGCTGTTAAAGACCTTCGATAAGTTCTTTATGACATATAATTCATTATTGATTGAATATTTTCAATTTTTGTTTGTTGAAATTTATCTATGAACCGATCCACCGAATCGAGAAAATGGTTTGGACCGCTTGTCCTTGGAAGCCTTTAAAAAAAATTTCTCCGTCTCGATTTGGTGGAATGGCTCGTATGCGATTCGTAGTAAAATCGACATGTACTCGCGATCTTCCAGCTTGAAAGGCGTTATTATGTAGAATCCTGTGTTCGATCTGCCGGGCGTTAGAACTCCACCTGCGCTTTCCGAAGCTCCGGCACCGTTTATTATTAAACTCTTAGGTCCCGCAACGATTTCTTTGTCGTGCAAGAACCTTCCGCGCACTTTGACCGGGCAATATTCCATTTCGTCGAGTTCTGATAAGCTGCGAAAAGAATCAGCATTGACACTTTTTTCCCAGCTTTTGTACTTTAATCGACTGTAAAATTGATACCAAACAATTCTTTCATATCAATTTATTGATTCCAAATTAAAAATGAAAGAATAAATTGGATTACTTTGAAGGTAGTTCTACGGGTTCCGCGTTCACTCTTTTCTGCAGATCGTCGATAAGCCCGAGCTTCCATCGACGCCTCTGAATTTGCCAGGTGCCGAGAATAAACGATGCAACTGGAATTCCCTGAAATTGAAACGTTCCTCAAATTCATGATCGTCGATCATTTCGAAAGTTCAATCGACTCTATCCATCCAAAACGTTTGCAATTTCGATGAGTATAAAGTGAAAAAACGAACTTGAAAATATTATAAAAATGAAATTGAAAAAAAGTTTAAGATGACATTTACTTGCCAGCAAGAAATAACCGAACGCTCCGGTTTCATCCTTATTGTGTACTGCATAACTCTGTGGTTTTCCTTGCAATAGGTTATGTCTCGTGCTCTTACCCCGTTCAATTATCAAAAATTGTCGAACGAATCCGAGCTTCGATTTCGCTTCGTTCGGTGTATTGCGAGTATTTCGACAAGTTATTGTCTTGAAAAATTGAAACAATTGTATCTTCCCATTCATCGTCACTATTTTCGATAACAATAATACGATTCTGATAGAATTATAAATAATCGAGCGGGTTTGTATCGCGGTTGCAGTCACATGCGGCGTCGCCAGCTCGTAACGTCGCGATCGGTCGTGAATTCGTCATTAATCTCGTGCCGGTAAATCTCGCACGGCTCTGTGCAGCCACCGATAAAACGGTCCATCGCAACAACAGTTGCTGACGACGCAATCCTGAACCCAACCGTCTACTCGTAAGGTAAGTGAGATTGAATAATCTCTCCGTCGGTAAGTAGATTGACAGCGTGCAGATTCGCAGAAATTGCAAATGCGTGTAAATTAGCAAATATTTTGGAGGACTTCACGCCTGAACGACTAACAGAATTCGATGAAATTATTAACAAAATTTCATCGAATTCCGTTATGCCGTTTAGGCACGAAGTACTGCAGAATATTTACTAATTTACACACGTGATTTTTCGGTAAATTTACTTACCCACGGCGCTATAACACTTCGAGTTTTCATCGTCGATGAAAATGTCCGAAAGGTGTCACCCCGATACGTTGGCATCCCGCTGATGCATCTCAAACGTGTACGTGTAGCAGCCGATAACCGCACACTACCCCAAACACGACGATTTTCCAATCTGATCATTCGATTCGAACGTCATCGTGCTGCGTTTTTTAAACCAATTATAATCGTTCATCTCCACCGATAATGTTTTTGCCATGAGATAAGCCGTAGGCGTTTTCACGTCGATTGATTTCAAAGAAAATTCAATCGACGCAATTTAATTCGCGACAAAATGTTCCTTCGTGAAATTACACCGGTGATGTGTGCCAAGTGCGTTAGCGCGAGAACTAACCTAAAATCGTCGCACCGTAGCTCGTAGAACGAGCAGAAAAAAAAAAATTAAAACTAACCTAGAAGTAAATAAATAAATAAATAAGCGAAATAATAAAATTTTGAACGAGCGAATGAAGATGATTCGTCGTGTTTGCGAGAGTTTTGAGTGCGAAAAACGGTAAAATTGGTTCTCGGTGATGGACTGTGGTACGATGGGTCGAAGATCATCCGCGTTCAAGTTTTTTCGAACGCGTTGACCTTCGAGGCTGCTAATGCGTAAGTTGTGATTATTATACGTACACGGTGTGTGCTTATAGTTACGGAATTCTTCGATGATGTTCAGGATATTCGCCAGAAACTGGCTTTATCCGCTGGAAAGTGGGAGTTTGATTGAATGTTATTTATAGGGAGTGTGTTTTGATAAGCCGCATTCATCGAATTGGTCTGATAAGCTTCGAGAGACATATCTGCCGCTCTTGCGTAGAAATGCAGCTTCGAAGAGCGATTATAGTCTCTTTGGTGGCAGAAAAGTTGCGAAAAATTGCTTGACGAGTCTAGTTTGAATTTTGGGAATGGAAATGAGTTGCATGAGCCAGATCTGAAGAGTTAGGACGACAGTTGATAATTTTGAAATATTTTAACACCCTAAAGTTGAGGAGAAAAAAATTTTCACTGGAAAATCAATCGATGCCTTCCTTTTGACGCTATAAAGTCCATGAATATTAGGTATAACGGAAAGTTCTGTGGTTTTTTTTACAGGCAAGCACTTCTGTGCATTGTCCAATCATCAGTGCATAATTTGCCGTTAATGAAACCAGTTTGAGTCGGTTGATTGGCACGAGGTAGATAATTTCTGTGCCATTTTGAATATATTAGTCAATTTTTTGAATATTTATATTCTTTAAGTAGCCAACAAGTAAAAAGAAATTTGAGATCATCGGACAACCGCGGAGAATTTCCTCAAGGGGCTCCGATAGCTTGGCTTAGAAAACAAATTATTTTGGTGTTTTTAAGGTAACCACAGAATTTTCCCTTGAACATAAAAACACTCGCTTGTGACTACTCCATTGACGACAGTTTTTGAAGAGTTTGAATATATATTGGAGCTTAGGCTCCCGAATTAGACACAAAATTAAATATTTTCTTTTTTCTCGATCAACATTTTGTGACGTGGACTAAAAACATGCATCCAGTTTAGTCGATAACCAGCAAAACACATGTCCGTAGCAAAAAAAAAGTTCCCAGAACTTTCGAGACACCCCGTACGTGCATTAAATACTTCTCAACCAAAGTGCAAACGCTCAGCTTCCATCGTTACCTCGCCTCACCTCAGTTACTCCGAACTATCACAACAATAATAAAAATTGTTCTGTTTCCAGCATTACCATGAAACGGATCAAGCCATATTCCATTGATATCCAGTTGCCATACGTACGAAGCTACATACACAAAGTTGCAATCGCTCGATAAATTCGATTGCAATGAATCCGCGTCTAAACCACAAATATTATATCAAATAAAAACAATGTTCGCCGCTCGTGATAAACGACGAATCGTTAAAATCCATTGAAACACAACAACAACAAAAAACAAAACAACAACAATAACAAAAAACAATGCAAGCCAAAAAACGTTACTTACTGTTATTCGTAACCTGCGCCTTTCTCGGTTATTGTTATTTCGGTGGTTACAGATTAAAAAGCAACAAATCGACGTTAAAAAAATTATCTCACAACGCATTGCCGTCGTTTCTAAGTTTGACAGAAGATTTTTACAACAAAGATTATCGAACTACGAATGGAATAACACCGGTCAAACATCCGCGTCGCGAATGTCGAATGGAAAGTTGTTTCGATTTCACGAGGTGCAAACAAGGATTTACGGTTTACGTATATCCCATCGAGGATTCGATAAGTCCTCTTTATCAAAAAATTTTAAACGTTATTACGGAATCGCGTTATTACACGACGGATCCGAGCCGAGCTTGCATATTCGTTTTGGCTCTCGATACCCTGGATCGCGATCCCTTATCAACAGAATTCGTCCACAATTTACCAGCTAAATTGTCCCGTCTTGGTCATTGGAACAATGGAAGAAATCATCTTATATTTAATCTTTATTCGGGCACTTGGCCCGATTACGCCGAAGATTCGTTGGCTTTTGACACGGGTTACGCAATGCTCGCCAAAGCCAGCATGTCGAATTTTCGTTTGAGACCGAATTTCGACGTTTCCATACCGCTTTTCGGCAAACAACATCCCGAACGAGGTGGGGAAATCGGTCAGGCTCAGGAAAATAATTTTCCGAGCAACAAAAAATACGTTGCGGCTTTCAAGGGCAAGAGATACGTTCATGGAATCGGTTCGGAAACTCGTAACGCTCTTTATCATCTTCACAATGGCAAGGATCTTGTTTTCGTCACGACTTGTAGGCATGGAAAAGCCTGGCGTGAATTGCAGGACGATCATTGTCAGCAGGATAATCAAGAATATGATATGTAAGGAAACGATTGGGTTCGATGAATTTTTTTAAATTTATTTATTCTTATGGTGTTGAATCTTTTGGATTAGATCGATGTCGACTAATTAATTGATATTCATGCGTGGAAAATCGATGCCTTGTTCTGACGTGACTACCCTAAAAATCGTTGATTTTCATGAGTTTCTTTATTTCTTTTTTTAATTAATAAATTTAATAAACGATAAGCATTGTTATTTTGTTTTTTTGCTGTCTGCGTTTATTTCGTTTGTTGATTTTCATTTTGGGTTCGTAAAATTTTCTTTCGGCTATTTACAATTGTTTATTTCCAGAAAAAAATTTGGTTGTAATAATTACACACTACATTTGGTCCCTTAAAACGTTTTGCCCTCGTAATAAATCGTAGATATCTAATTTTTTTTTTTTTTTCTGTGCTTTCAGGTATGACTACGAAATTTTGTTGATGAACGCAACGTTCTGTCTCGTACCACGCGGACGCAGGCTCGGCAGCTTTCGATTTTTAGAAGCTCTCAGAGCTGGTTGCATACCGGTCATACTGAGCAACGGTTGGGCTTTGCCGTTTCACGAACGCATCGACTGGCCCCAAGCCGTTGTATTCACGGATGAGAGATTGTTGCTACAGATTCCTGATATCGTTAGATCCGTGTCGAACACGAAAATTCTCAAACTTCGTCAACAGACGCAGTTTCTTTGGGAACGATATTTTTCGTCGATTGAAAAAATCATATTCACGGTTTTCGAAGTACGAATATAGAACTATCGTTGATTTCGTAATGGTTTTTTACAAATAAAACGCTTTAATGTTGGGTTGCTGATTGAGGTCGTTGCGCGAACAAAAATAATGACGATAATAATAATAATAATAATATATAATAATAATAATAATATTATATAATAACAATAATAATAATTATTATTATTATCATATTATTATATAATAATAATAATGATTATTATTATTATTTTATAATAATAATAATAATATTATATAATAACAATAATAATTATTATTATTATTATCATTATTATTATATAATAATAATAATGATTATTATTATTATTTTATAATAATAATAATAATATTATTATTATCATTATTATTATATAATAATAATAATGATTATTATTATTATTTTATAATAATAATAATAATATTATAATTATCATTATTATTATTTTATAACATTAATAATAATTATAATAATAATATTATTAATTATTATTATGATTCTACGTATTACCAATCACCATAAAAAAATCGATAGTAGTATGGAAGATTTTTTCTGATATAAATTATCGAATTATTGCCTATTTCAAATTGAGTTCAAATCAAGTCTAAAATAAAGTGTCAAGCTTGGCCTATTTTTCCTACAGTTTCTTTTTTTGTTCCTAAAAATACAAAGTACCAAAATAGCGCGTTTTTTTGTAACTACCCGACCATTTATTGACGAAGATTCGAATAAATAATTCGACGTTTGTTTGCATCCCTCAGAACGTACGTGAACGTCTTTCGTGGGAAGGAACGCGGGATCTTCTCGTGTGGAATACGAGTCCCGGTGCCCTAGCAGTTCTGCCGCATTTTTCCGACAGCCGACAAGAGCTGCCGTTTTCGACCAACGATCCGGGCAACGTTTTTACCGCGATCATCTACTCGCAGCTGGGTTCCACGGCAGTTTTGTACCGTCTGCTACGCAGCCTCTCCAAAAGCAAATATTTAGATAAGGTAAATCATTTCGTTAAAATTATTTAAAATACGTTTCGGATTTTTGGAACGTTAAATTTTTCGGAAAGTGTCATAAGCTCAAAATGAATAAATAAATAAATAAATAAATAAATAAATAAATAAATAAATAAATAAATAAATAAATAAATAAATAAATAAATAAATAAATAAATAAATAAATAAATAAATAAATAAATAAATAAATAAATAAATAAATAAATAAATAAATAAATAAATAAATAAATAAATAAATAAATAAATGAATAAATGAATGAATGAATGAATAAATAAATAAATAAATAAATAAATGAATGAATGAATGAATGAATAAATAAATAAATAAATGAATGAATGAATGAATGAATAAATAAATAAATAAATAAATAAATAAATAAATGAATAAATGAATAAATAAATAAATAAATAAATAAATAAATAAATAAATAAATAAATAAATGAACAAATGGATAGAAAATTGTTGAAAAATTCCTAAATGATCCTGCTACTTTTCAGATAATCCTTATGTGGAATTCCGACCTTCCACTGCCGCGTAGACCGCGCTGGCAGGGCATAAAAGCGACGATCCACGTTGTCGCCGTAACAGGAATATCCCAACGTTTTTATCCCCATCCGCTGATCAAAACAAGTGCCATATTATCCCTGGACGAAGACGCAACTCTGAACACCGACGAGATCGATTTTGCCTTCGTCGTTTGGCAATCCTTTCCCGATCGGATAGTCGGTTATCCGGCTAGATCGCATTATTGGGACGACTCCAAGGTAACGGATTCTCGAATTCGCGAAAATCCCTCGAACCGAGTGAATCATTTTCCCATCGATCTCCCAAAAAATCATCTACAATTTTTCCAGAGATCTTGGGGTTACACGAGCAAATGGACGAACGATTACAGCATCGTTCTCACGGGTGCTGCGTTTTATCATCGTTATTACAATTCGCTCTACACGGAACTGTTGAGCTCGACGTTACACAAAACCGTAGAACAGTCGCAAAATTGCGAAGACATTCTAATGAACTTTCTGGTGAGCCACGTTACCCGAAGGCCACCGATTAAGGTCACCCAGCGCAAGCTCTACAAAGAAACCACGGGAGCGGGTATCAGGTACGAAAATATCCTCCCAAACAACCGCGTTTCCTTCTTCCCTACTCGTAAAAAAAATTTTCTAAGCCTTTTTTTTTTAATTAAAATGAAAAAAAAAAAAATTAAATTTGAATTAAATTTAATAAAAAAATTTAATTAATTATTTTTACTAATTAATTTATCAGTCAATTACTTTAATTGATCATTACTTTTATTAATTCTAATTAATTAATTAATTTAAATTAAATTAAATTAAATTAAAATTTTTTTAATTTTATTTCGTAAATGTTTCAGATCTCCTTGGACCGATCCGGATCATTTTATTCAGCGGCAAACCTGCATGAATACTTTTGTTGCCGTGTTTGGCTACATGCCGCTGTTGCGTTCGAACATGAGGCTCGATCCCGTATTATTCAAAGATTCCGTCAGCAATCTGCGCAAAAAATATAGACAAATTGAATTAGTCAGTAATTAGAATTGTATAAAAAAAAGTACACTGTCGAATGTGTCACGTTCGATCGCGTAATTATTTATACGGATCCCCCCCCCCCCCCGAAACCCAAAAATCACAAACTCGACGCCGAGATCGAACAAATGTACGCCGAAAGCTCGTGAAAGCGATCGCGTATTCGAAAACGAAGAAAAAAATCAAATTCCAAACCCTTTCTCCCAGGTGTCTTGTCCTCTGTACCTTGTCCGCGTCCGGGAATAGACGTAACGAAGACGTAAATAAAAAAAAAAAAAAAAACTTGAGGTCAATGGAAATCATTCCGCGATTAATAATCGACGATCGTTGTACATGGTTGTTTTTTTTTTTTTTAAAGGGTTCCACGTGTATTCTAATTCATGGATTTACGTATTTACCTTTAATCAGACTGTTAGTCCGGTTGCCAACTTTACAACGTCGCATTTCTGTACATAACAATCGTCTCATAGCTATCAATAATAAACGAAATTATTTAACACATTTGTGGTGAGAAATGTCATCGATGAATTGGGGGCGATCTGTTGTTTTTTTTTTTTTTTTTTTTTTTTTTAAGTTTCTGTTCGTAGATCGACGGTGAGGGAACTTCCGGAATTTTGTTGCTTCTGCGTCTTGGTAAGTTGATGCTTTTGGTTGAGAAGCGATTTTTTTTTATTGCATTCGAAGTTTATTTCGACGGGAATCTTGGAAGAATTATTTTAGTAAGACGATCCTGGAATCAATGATTATCGTGGATATATATTTTTTTTTTAATTGATGACATTAATAATTTGTCTGGATTTTTTTTTGTTTACTGATTTTGGATATGACGTATACAAAAAAATATATTTCGATCTGTTTCTGCATTTAGTTTTTTCGATAAAAAACAAATTATTTAAACTCAATGCAACGATTTTATCTGTAACGATTTATTTCTCGGCATTTTTTTTAACTTAACTCTTGATATGTTTATTTAAAAACATTGAATGAAGGGGCCGCGATCAGGGATGGTCATTCGTTTGACGAAAATAAATTTGAAATATTTTTGTTACTAAATCATCATGGATACTATTGCTATTAAAAATTAGAATAATTATTAAAATAATAATTTGTCCAATTTATTCATTATTATTGCAGAAATCCTAACATTTTTATTGGCCCATGATATTTACTCACAGTTATTTGTTTGAAAAAGTATTTCAAATCAATTTCCATCAGATGACTGCCCAACCCTTTTTCGGGACCTTGAGACACGATATTTTAATTCGATCAATTCAATTAGAGTGTATATCGATGATTTGCAAATTTTTCAATGACAGTACGATTTATTGGGTGGAGCAATCGCCCGTGGTCGAAACGTGCAGCATTTCGGACCGATTTTATCTGTGTGATCTCCATGGCGGAGATCGCGGGCGACTGGAAGGCGGAAGTCGGTCGGTTTCGACACCTCGATCCAGCCCGGATCTCGCGCTTATGACTGTTTTTAGTCAACTTTCATTTATACAGGGTTGCTCGAGTATTTTTTTTATTTTGAAATGGAGTAGATATTATCAAGTTGGACAGATTGGTTCGGTTATGTTTATTGGTTTCGAAAACGAAAAGGCATTGTGAAAATGTTAATGATAAATATCACCCTAATAACCCTATTTATGTATCCATTACTTTTTCTACTCTATTATTTGCATAGAATCTAATTGAAAATTATCGATTCATCACGTGATAGCGTGAAAAACAAGATAGCGAAGTCAAATTCCGTAGTAACATTTTACGAAACGTAATTTTTTTTTTTTCAAAAATAACATTCTTAACATTATTCAAAAATTTCCCAGATTTCCCCGTTTTCATATTTTAGCTAAATATTACCAAACAAAAATGAACTTGAGATATCTGGTGTCAAAAATAATTGCGTAAGTCATACTATTCGAACTTACTTCACCGACATAATTCTACATATGTCATAGTTCGTTCTTCACACTTTCTTTCGTGAGGTCAAGTAATCACACGAATTTTATTCAACTTTTTAATTTGTATTTTTTCGTCGTTTTTCGGTCTTTTCACGGGATTAGTTAGCTTTGCGCTGTGGCGAGGCTGGGCCTAACCCCGTGGATTCCAATGCCGTTTCCGGTCCAGACGTATATGACCACATACGGTGACCAAAGCTTTTGTAATCGTAGAATGGCTTTTCTTCAATTTCTGTTACTCTCACCGTCCGAGAAGTATGCATTCACGACGGGCGTAGCACATAGATCGTGGCATAATAATAACCGCGAGCGGGCGGTTATCCAACATGTTAAACCTTTCTTTTTTTTTTTACAAACGGCGCACGTGAGACCCGCGTGGAAATAATGTTACACATCGCGCGGCGAATTATCGAGCTACCATGTAGTGGTGAGATGGAATACACGGTCTGTCCCAAAAAGTCTGGAAATTGGTTTTTTAATGGTGGTTCGTATCACGTTTTTGCAGTCGTCGTTAAATATGGATCGAGAGGAAATAATTAAATTGAATTTGGATTCAATTTAAGGGGGAAGGATTATTGATTATGCCAGCGATTTTTAAGGGGCGTAGTACTTCTCATTACCACTAGTCGGCTTTTTCTGCCAGCCCTCGCAAAACTTAAATTACAATCTCAAATCGGCTATTCGTTTTATCGTGCTTGTGACTATCCGCGACGTCCTCAGCAACATTTCAGCAGAGAACCTTCAAAAATGTTTTTTCTTCAAGTTTTTAAACCAACCCACCGTATGCGTCGCATCAAAAGCGATGTATAAGAAATAATATTCAATTAAAATCTCATTTCCTAGCACGCAAAGTGATTTCCATCAAGTGCTTCGGCCATTTTGTAACACACCGTATATACGCCTGCGCACCGAGCTTCGGCGAACCGATTCCACATGAACCTTTAATATTTTCGTACTCCATTCGCCAAAGATCATATCTCAACTTTAGCTAAGAGAAAAAAAAAATAACAAAGACAAAAAAATGCGAATGTAGCGAGAGTTCGGTCGATCGATCGATTCACGCGCGTGTCCGTGAAAGTCCCCAAGAGTTTCATTTTTTTTTCTTCTTCTTTTTCTTCGTTTTGCATCCGTAACTTGCTCGTGAGTGACCGCTAATATGCTACTTCCACATTGTTCGGGTGTACACGTTAATCGTCGAGACTGCTTTCTATTCGTTGCGCGGATGTATACTCACACGTAATTTTTAAACCTCTCGGAGCCACATTTGTCCTTTCCAATTGTATTATTATGTTTATTATGCCATATCGGTTCTGTATTTATTTTCACGCCGAACGACATTGTGTCTTCATCGAATGCGCGATGTGAAGCAATGGCAATTGCGATTGACGTCTGTAATAATGGCGATGCAATGATATCGCTGCGCCAATTGATGTTTTCTGGAGCATTGGAGAGAAGGAGAAATAATTGCAGGTTTTTTTTGCCCAAGGTAATAATTAGAAACGGTACACAAGGTGATGATTAAGGTGCAAGAAAGTCAATTTCGAGAGAAATATGATTAATGAAGGACTTAGAAATGGACTGTTATATTTCTCCCTTTAGAATCTTTTATGGTAAATCTAAATCTCGATGCTATTCGACGATAGTCTGATTAAACTCAATTGGTCTGAATAATTTTCCGATCCTTTTTCATATTTGGCCGAGGGATTAGATGTATTTTTTATGACATCTTCGATTTTTCTGCCAGCAATATTATTATTCTAAGTTTAGCCTTTTCGATTAAAGAAAAAATAGATGACATGAATGAAACGAACAAGTGGTGGTCCATTGAATTTACTTTATCGCGAATCACATTATCGCAATCAAAATATTGCGAATCAAATTATCGCAATCAAAATATTGCGAATCAAATAATCGCGATCGAAATATTACGAATGAAATTAATTAATTGTCCGATTAATCTGTGACCCAGTTGAAGGACGAGCACCGAAAGATCAATATACATTGCGATATCAACGCGGGCATAGGTAAACAAGATGCTGTATCCGAGCAACTGAGCTGCTGCTCATAGCTGTCGGCGTGACAGTCGGTAAATCGTCAACACTCCTCTGGCTCCGTACGATACTCTGTTAAACTCCAATATGACACAATTAATCCGTTATAAATTATTGCAACGCGATTTCTGGGCTTCGAACGAAGCTGAACGTTTCTTCAATGATCAATTAAATTGCCGAAAAGCATATCTATATATATTTATAACGGTTCTGATTAATTCCTTACAAACGAACCGAGATTATAATTTTAATGAATAAACGACTAATTGATGGATCGTTGATGCCAAATTCATACGAAAACGTTGTTCGCATGATCAATCAACTTGCGTGTCCCACACGTACATGATATGGGGAATTTACGCAGTACCGTGAAATCATATAGCACTTTTCAACCCCTCATTATTAATTAGCGAGGTACTGGGCGCGACGCGAAACAAAATGAGACGAGCTCGATTGCGTTCTCCATCTTCACGGACTTAAAGTTTCGCTGCCGTGCTCCAGAACACTTTTCCCACTTTCCGTCCACGACGAACACCGCTATGAGATCCCCGGACGGCTTGAGAATTAATTCAATTGTCTCAGTAATAACGCTCACAAATTACTCGTTGTAACTTTACTGGTAATTATAGTGGGAATTATTTTCAACGACATCGGCGTTAGTCAAAGTTTTAACTGTTACCACATGCGAGATATATCTCAAAACTTCATATTGACATTTAACTGATTATTGTAGAATCTATGAGTTTGTTTCATAAAATTTTTACAATAATTTTTTTTTTCAATTTTCAAAATCATATTTTTCATGATTTGATAATTGCAAAAAAAAACAACAAAAAATGAACAAAAATGGCGTCTGACGGTGGAATGTTTTGTGCCTTTTAAAATTGTCCGAAACGAAAAAAATAATTCCGATTATTAATCAGTTTTGAGTTTTTTGAAATACAAAATTTTTAAAACAAAAAAGCTCTTCGACCACTATATTTTATTCAATAAAAATATATTTGAAATATTTTTGTAAACAAATAACTTTTAACGATTAATTGTCATGAAACATTTGAAATTTTCCCATCCATTCGATAATAAATAATTTGGGACGAATTATTGTTTTACAATTGATTCTATCATTTGATAGCGATTTTGATCCACGATAATTCAGTGATTAAAGTATTTCGAATACATTTCGATTGAATGAATGCCCAGATAAGATTTTCGTAACACCAAGCTTTCGTTTCCAAACGAACATGACGAGACAACTCCTCGCCACCGTCTCGGCGAGTACGTGCCAAAACATTTGTTAATCCAGTCTCTCGTAGTTGGTAAATACTTGACGGTTGGCTGAATCTCGGTGCGCCTCGACAACGTCACGTTGACCTGAGCAAGGCCGGACTGTCATTTTATCATTTACCAAAAATTAACCAACGAAGACGGACATTACATATAATTTAATTCAACTTTGTGCTGTAGCGTTTCATGCGCCGATCCAATAATTACTTTTCTGGGTAGTGTGGCGAGATTGGGGGGGGGGGGGGGGGCAAGACATGCCGTTTTCAGATAATCCAATAATTCTACATACATACGCCGGAAATGCATATTTTGAAAAAAAAAAAACAATCGACATGAGATACAACAGTTTTGCTTGCATATTAATAAACAAGACAGCGACATGCTTACGCGAGAAAGGTTTTAGCATGTTTTATTATTTTTATTTAATTATTATAATTCGATATTGCATGTTTTGGGAAAATAAATAAATTTTTATATTTTATTCTATCGATCAATTTTCTTATCGGAATATTTTGTCGCGATTATTCACTTCCATTCCTCTAGATTAGATAATATATTACATATATAGATAATGCATTATTATTATTATCATTATTATTATTATTATTATTATTAATTATTATAATTTGATATTGCAATATTTCAGGGAACTGAATTAATTTTCATATTTTATTCTATCAATCAATGTCCTCTCTTATCCGGATATATATCGTCGCAATCATTTACCAATTTAACCAAACACACATTTCACACATATTCGCCATAACCAAAGCTGCTCTCGTCAATCCGCCGCGAGCTGGGGGGAGGGGGGCATAGGCAGCAAAGTTTGATTAATTCGTTGGTTCGGGAAATTATTTGAATCATGGCTACCGCGTTATCCGCGGTTGGGGGATTCGGTGGGAAGTAAATATGGATTTCCATCGGGTTGCGCAGCCGACTTTGCCGAGTGGTGAACGGAGAATTTGTTCGCCCGAGGACGACGATGCTGTTTATTCTGGTGGGGATGGTGATAGTAACAGAACCGCGATCTCCCCACCCCCTCCTCCCCCGTTTTGCGCTCAAAAATCCCTTCTTCGTCGGGGGTTTGAGCGGGGGTTCCTCGGGAAGGTGATTGTGGCAAGAAAACAGGAGATACCCAGCACGGTTCTCAGTTCTATTTAGTCACCTTTCTCTCCTTGTGACCGTAGCATATGTTCGCGGCCGTCAATGGCACACTCGCGGCACTGAACGGCGCTAAACATAGGCTCCAATTTTTTTTTTCAAAAACACTGATTAAATTTTGTTTTTTTTTTTTTGTTGTTTTAATTCCAAATTAAATCCAATCGTTTTCGTTTTCGATATCGAATTGCGGATGAAATGACGGAAGAAACTAATTTACGGTTAATTCAGTAAGGAAATAAAAGTGAATTGTCGTTGAATAATAAATGTTGTTCAGTACAACGTGAAAAACGACGACGTGAAGAAATAACGTGAGAATTTCTCGATACAATCGCGAATACGTTGTTTACATACGTGCGAGAGTAAGGATCGGTAATTTACGCGAGTGTAACGAGTAATTAGCGGTACCTGGGATTTTTTTTTGTCGTTGATCGAAAATTATCGCGAATTATAATATTGCGTTGATAAATAGCGAAATAGTTGAAGAGGTAGGAGAGGGAGATCGATCTACATTGCGATATCAACGAGGTTGGGCAATCAAGATGAGGTTCCTGATCAGCGCGTTGCTGCTGGTAGCTGTCGGCACAACAGTCGGTGAGTTGTAAACATTCGTATGACTATTTTACGACGTTCTGGTGAGCCGCGGATTCGCGAGACGATTAATCGGTGATTAAGTTATGTCCGCGCGGTTATTAAACTTTGAACCAAGCCGAATGTATGGTCGGAGAAATATTCGGTGATTTCGTATAATTACGAGCATTTAAAAAAATCCGTCTAGCCGACGAATTATCTTTGAGAAATCGGCTGTTGCTGTAATTCAATTGAACAAGCTTTGGCGTGAAACGATTCAATTTATCGCTATCGAGAATCCAAAAATCAGAGAAACAATAACCAAAATTTAATCATTTTATTGCATACTTTCTCACACTCATTCGCTTATTATTGTACTTCAATTAATTACAATCGAATCGAATGTGAATAATAATTGCGCCCCTCATGATCGCTGCATCTATATTGAATTGAAATTTTATTCTCTTTACCTTTTTTGTACATTTCGTAACCTTATTTCAATTAAGATAACATAATAATTTCTTATTGTTACTTCAATTCACCACAATCAAATCGAATGCGTATCATAATTGCGTCGCTAATCTTCGCCCCATGAATTTTACATCACATATTTTCTATTTTCATTTCTACCTTCATTAGACCTTTCGGAAATTAATTAAAACGATGATAAACGTAATTAATCGCAAGCTGTACGGACGTTCAGATCGTGTTTTCCGATGCAGTGATTGGAGGTGGTGACTTCTCGCGGTGTACGAGAGCCGGAGAGTTACACCACAAATGACACGCTCACTCGCGAAAATGTCACTTTACATAATCACATTAACTCGGAGGAGCGGCTTGCAGGCTGGGCTGACTGGGTCCAGAAATGGCGCGAAACCGCGGGGTTGGGCGGAGGAGGAGGAGGGAGAAGGGGGCAAGTAGGCCGACGATCTGGTTTTTTTTTTGCTCGACGCTCGTTGCAACGTTCTTTAAAAAAAATTGCATATGAATTGATTAAATTGATGTGCCACTGCTCGGTCAGCATCGAAAACTGTGTTGCATTGTTCTCGGCTATCATTAATTTCTCAGATGAAAAGCCAACGTGCTCATCTCAGTATTCCGCAGTCAAGCGTTTTTGCAATCCATCTGAGAGGTTCGCGGTAAGGGAGAACATCAATTTCGAAAGATTCTCAGCTGTCTTGCTCTCGCTTATTGCGATTGGAGCGAGACAGATGATACGTAGCACATCGGCTTGAGTCAACAAGATTTACTGAAATGTTGAGACCGACCTGCCTCAATCTGCCTACCGATTTGTCATTGGTATGATGTGCTCGGTAAAATAAAAAATGTTTAGAATAAAATTAAGGTTTGCATCCTTCTCTAAAAAATTGCGTAAAAAATTATGCATTGAAATTTGAGGCTGATTGTTATGAAAATCGTGTACTGTTAAGTATTGTTAAGATCGATGAGCGATCTTATGGTCCACACAGTCTCCCTTCGAGTTTATCGAATGAGTAATTCCCAGCTTAAATTTTAATCCCACTAATTTAACGCTGGAATGGTCATCAAACGACGCTTCCACGAAAGATGTCGCTATTGTGAAGGAATGGAACTAGACAAAGATAGAACGCCGTTTCGGTCATTGCGGAACCTCGCGAAGGCATTCGTTCGTTCGAATTTAAACTCGTAATACAATATTGAAGCAATGATCGCGGTTCGGTAGATGCCCACAGGCCCAATACTCAATCAAGTGGGCGCATGACCATGTCGGCGACGACTGTCTTGACATTTCTTACCTTTGATGTAATGCCCTATCGGATATTATTTGCCGCACGGAATTCAACGGTATTACGTAAAGGGAGCCCAGAATTCACGCGTCTGTATCAGAAACACGTCGTGTCGCACTCACGGATTCGTTCGATTTCGTATGATTTCACTATTTCGTCATCCACGCCGGCATCATTATCTCATTCCATCACGAAAATTGTCCCAGTATCCATTATCATTCGATCCGTGGGCGAGTTATGATCATAGAAATGTTGTAACGGTTACGGAGTTTTTTATGATCCTACATTTTTTGGAATTTATACGTATCAGTCTTGTTTTTTTTTTTAATTTGTGGATGACAGATTTAACACATCGCAATTGCAGACAACGACTGAACTGTAAATTATACGGTTGAGAATAGTTGTCTTAGTCATGGATTATCCAAACGCAAACGATTTAGTGGTCGAATATGACACGGAGATATTAAAAAAAATTCAAAATAGTCGCAAAAATGTGCATCCTATACTATAATCCTAACTATAATCCTATAACTTATAGTTTTATGCATTATTCATTTCTGATGCAATACTGTTCCTACTATTATAAAATTTTAGCTCTCCTTATGTGGTTTTATTTTAGTTTATTGTTTTATTTAAACTCATAATTATTCAGTTTAATTTCTCACAATCTCGTTGTTTCCACAAAACGAAGTTTTAGTATTAAAAATGTTAAATCAACTCACATACGAAATGAAAAGTTAATTATCGAACAGCAATCGATCTATATTTCATGCTTAGCCTCACGTCGATAGCCAATTAAATAACGCAACACAACGACGACAATAACTACAAAAAGCGGTCCACTTTAAGAAATCTCCGAGCGAGTAATTTTTTTTTCACCAGACATTAAATAATTCCCTAATTAACCCAATAATTTGAATGCCTAAATTGAATGTTTAGATATTTTCATGAAACTCGAACCCGCCCCCCTCCTCCTCGGGGTGAGAGCGAATTCTCATAAAGTCGGCAGCACACTCGTAGCAACACCGAGCTCATGCGCACGGTGTTAACTAAACGAGGACAAACTTTCGTTCTCGAACTTTCAAGGCGAGTCGACTCGTTACGCATTTGTGTGCATTCACGTTTACCTCTGATTCAAGACAAATGTGAGGAAAATTCACCAGAAACTTTATTCATTGTCTCCCGAATCGCAGTGTTGCCAGATCAGGGTATTTCGTCCTAGATTGGGGAGGTTCTTGATCGCGCCAGGAGAGATAACGGTACAGAGAATACTGACCAGTACATGATAATATGAAGAGGAGTCGTAGACTTGCGGTTTGCGCTGGGCGATGTGAAAATATTAATCAGTAGAAAACATGGAACAAGAGTTAAAACATTTCGGTTGGTCCGTTGAGATCGTGAAGTTGTAGTTCTTTTTTGTTTATTGTATGGGATTTTGATATAATATTCTATAATGGCAATTTTTTATAAGTTGGGTAAGTCGTTGACTGGGAGATTTAAATCATTCGATAATTAGTTAGTCTACTATTCAATAGATTCAGTTAATTTACTAGATAGTTGGTTAGCTAACTAAATCTACTAACTAGCTAGTCATCTCGCTCGCAGATTTGGTTTACTCACTATTTAATACTATCTGAGTACATTTATTACAAATGCAATAGCAACGTTCTAAAAAAAAATCACAAAATATTGAAAACGTAAACAAAAACCATCGGTCGACGGTTAATTAGAGGGTGGATTCCACCCAGTGTGAATGACGGTGAATGGTTAACCGGAATCGGTGTTCATGTACGCGAAGTCCGACTGTACGCGCATATGCACATGCACTCGCGCGAACGAAGACGTAGCTTCACAGCATCTATGTCGGTACTCTCGCCCGTTGGAGTCCATGTATTCTACATCTTCTTGCGTTGGTCCCGACGACGACGGCGAGTCAAGGTACCCAAGGGGAGATTGGAATCCCCGACAAAGGTCATCACCGCTCGCGGCTCGAGGAACGCGCCGATGTGCTTAAGGAAGATGCTACGTTCCTGGACATACAACATCATAGCTCAGATGGCGAATGCAAACGGAATGCACCGAGCTCGATATTACGTGTTCGCCATTTCCATATCTGTTGGCACCGGCAAAGCCACATCTGCCATAATTTCAACGAAGAAGATGTCGCTTAGACGTTCGAACAGAGAAATAAATGCGGTCTGGCCTTGACTTAATTTCTCTCGTTAATTTCTACCGTCCGAGACGCAATTAGAAAATATATATATGGCCTATAGTTCTCAAAGAAATAGATATAGCTATATCTATATAGAGTTTGTATACGCAGATAAATTATATATCGTCTATGTATGAACTTTATATAGACTTGGGCATGTAGAGTCTATATATAGATTCTATATAATGTGGCTGGATACAAAATTATATATATATACAGCTACCTATAGTTTATATGTATCTAAATAGAATATGACGATCCTCCCCCCCTTCCGCCTCGTTATGGGATATTGCTTATAAGATTCTCAACTCCTTGATCTTGCCTATTTATTTTAGCCTCATTGTTGCAGCATCACGTCGTTAGTGAGACAAACCCTTTGCACGTTGTGTTGTTCACATAAATCGTGCACTTCCGGTATCAGCGCAGACGTCATCGTAAATCGCGCAATCGGTAGACCATACAATCCCGATATGTTCATGAGCGTAAACTGTGGGAGATCTTGGATGCTGTATGTTCATAACCCGGTGAAACACCCACGCCATATGCGGCCATGTTGCGGCGTGCTGCTATGGCCGCTTTATTGCTTCTTCCTGAAGTACTCTGTTACTCCGCGGATAATATCGCTGCATGATTTTTTCACAATTATATGTATGGTTATCCTTTTCACCCCGAATTTTTGATAGAGCAGCCTTGGGGTGAAAATTTCGTAGCCTGGGTTTCGATCCTACCACATTTTTCGGTATTATCTTTTTATTACCTATATTTTTTCTTTTATATTTTAATTGGTTACGTTTTTTGGTATATTTACGGTATGGTTTATCGTGCCCATGAGGGCTATCCACTGGTTTTCAGCGCCCCGGGACGCCTCCATAATTTTCAGAGTCTATGTCTGTGGCTTGGGCCGAGCATGATATCCTTTAGATTAAGAAACGTGGGAGCTTATCGCGGAATCCGGTAGTAATTTGCGGTGAAAGAACATCTCATAGCTCAAGTAACCTTCAACTGTGCAGCGGGAATCCAGCGCCTAGCCAGCTTGGCCGCCATAGTGGATCATGTTGAAGATATAGGAAGAATGTAGCTTCAACTTTACTACTGATGAAGGTGATGGTTTCAGTTTGCCTCGCCACAGTTTGAGAGATGAGAATCTCTCTCCCTCTTCGACATTTGACACTCTCTCTGAGTTTGACAGAGAGAGTGAGAGAGTGGCTCTTATCTGTCAAACTCTACCGAGTCAAACTGTAACGAGGCAGACTAAAACCATCCCCTAACGAAATCAAAACATTTATTTAAGATAATTCAGGCGTCAGAAAGTTCTCCAATCCCGAAACACCCGACTCCTGAATTGACCAGCACTTGCATTAGTAAACGACCCCAAATTTGGCGCGGATAAATTATTCCCACCATTTTTTCGTTTCTAATATGAACCCTCCATGTACAGTTCAATATTGCAATCTTCACCGCCAAATGTATGACTCGACTGTTAACTATAATAGAATTACCCGCGTGCATACACGAAACCACGGTAAAAGGCAGAATTTCCTTTCGACATCTGATCGCGCCGGGTAAAATGATTTTACTCCCACAATCGTCGAGCAATTTTCTGGAGGCACGCGTGCGGTTAAGTAAGTGCCGGTGAGCTGCAACGGCAGCCCGTAATGACACTGTCATTAGTGTGAATTGGTTTTGACTTCTGAGCGAACGAACTCCCGTTGTGCGATGTTTCAGGAAGATGACGACCTCTGATATGTACAAAAGGAAAACGTTAGATTTTCATGTGCATGCTGGGAAGACAATTAAGCTCACCAGTTTATGTTTTGTCTTTCCAGCTGACAGCTACATTTTGACAGCAGAGATGGCAACACTTGCTCGGCCGCATGTGGATGGCGATTTCGAAAATGATTATGGCTGATTCAAAAGTTTGTTTTATTTAGGACTCAGAGCCTGTCAGATGAAAAAAATTTTAAATATGTGTTTGATTAGTATGTTGCGAATCTTTATGAGATCAAAAAATTTCTGAGTGATACTTTTTCACTTCGTCGGAGGACTTCCAACACTCAATTTGTAAAGATCATTTTTTTTTCCAAACGAAGCTTAACTCAACCCTCAGGACCGGAGACATTCTATTTTGAAAATAAACTTATCATTAAGAAAGATGAGAATGTTTCGATTCCCGAAAATGAGCACTCCTTCGTTTGGATGCTTCTTTCGATAAATTCTCTTCCTGTTTAATGCAAATTCGAGGACCCCCGATAAAGATCTCGGAAACGAGACCAACGAACGTGTTTCCATTAATAGAAACTTGATCTTCTGGAGCGTTAAAGGATCGTTTGAATATCGTTTTCTTTCTCATGTGCAACCTTTGCTTCGTATAAATGGGTTTAAGCCAGCAAGCCCTGCTCGTACGGAGACTTGCGAAGACGTACGAAGCCGTTATCCGGTTTGTCCTTCCGCATATTGCTTCATTGCTTCATTAGACACTCGTACATATCCAGACAATTCTATTCTACGAGGTAATCGAGATAATCGATCATCGATGCGCCACACGCTGGCCGAATCGAAGACCGTACATCAATACACCAACAGGCGCGTATACATCGTTACAACTATAGCGACATTCGCTTGCAAAGATTTGACATTTTTTCCATCCTTCATGATTTACTCATACGGATACGAAAAGGTTTATTCGTTGCAATCTTTTTTATTGCAATGACATCATGTTCCACAATTATTGGTGTTCTTCAAATCTCGTATACGAAATACGCGTATTCAGCGTCGAGATGCTACCACGCCTCTCGATTCGAGCGAAGATTACTTATTAATCGATTTATCTAATCAGTTGGATTGCTTCAACCATCCGTGCTCGTTTCAAAAGATTTACTGGCCCGAATGTGACGATTTCTCCATAAATCCGAATGTATTCCGAGGCCATATTATTTCGTCACATGCACTTCCCCAACGGTTCGATCATTAATCAATCCGTCGATTTTTCGGGTTTACGATCCGTCCAATTTTCTCTGATTTACATTCCAGCCTCATTTCGACATCTTACCTCGTTAACCTCACAAAATTTCCGAACGCTATACGCAATCATGACAATTATCTGTGAATTTAGTTGGGCAATTGTGTTTATCAAAGATAACTCGATTCTACGACCATTCTAACGCCCGAAATGCTGAATTAATTTCCCGTTTGCATCCCAAATTATTGTCAAGGACGGAGCGCTCGGTTGTTCCATCTATTTCTCGCCATTGGCATTCGTACTCGGTCGAATCGCGTCATCCACATCTCCACGACAATTCACGAAAACGAAACAAAAATGGCATAAAAATAATCGATAGTGAAAGTTGTATCCAGTTTCACCGGTTTTGTCGGAGTTCCCTTCTTTTCGATAGCCGTGACACTGCAGGCGCCCATGGAATCATTTCAACTCGTTCGGGCTGTTTCGACATTAAAGAAAAAACCTGAGAGTATGAGAAGTGAGAAATATCTGGATAAACTGAAACTCAGAAGGAAAATAATTGAGCATAATTTGGAACCACTTGAAATATAAATTGAACGGGCATTATATCGGAGACTCTTCGCGCGTATCATCGACTCTAATTGTTGCAGCCGAACATTGATGAAACGATAAAAATTATTTAAGGGCTTCCAGTTAGCCAGTTTTTCTAGGAAACCGATTTTTTCGGTCATTTTTTTTTGGAATTCAGAGTTTTCGAAATATTTTGTGGGCATTTTCATTCTAAAATTGGATTATTAGAATTCGTTATTCATTGACTAATTAAAAATTAAAAATTAAAATATAATAACTTAATATAATAATTAAAATATACTTAATTACAATAATTTAAATATAATATTTATAATTAAAATATTCCCACGATTCTGCCTTTCTGACTACCTGTAAACCCTTCACGGAAATTACCCTTCCTTTTCATCAAACGAGCCGAAAGCAAGCAACCCGTCCATAAAAAAAAAGCATTGCAATTATCGCGCGATCGCAGAAACCACATCCATTTCTGTTTTCAACCTTCGCTCGTCATGCGCGTTGAAAGTACAATCGGTCGAACAATTGTAAGATCGCGTGGTCTTTCGAAAATACATATATCCGATAGCGTCGCGGGGTTTCGTTCCCGAGCCTTAGAGAAAGGTGCGGCAATCGAGTCAAGGCCCCCGACGTCGGGTATAAGACACAACTATATACAGTTGTACAACCGCGAATAGAATCCGAGGGAGACGTTAACTCTTACCAGGCGGTTTATCGCGCAATTGCTTTTCCGCGCCAAGCTAACGTAAGGACAACGCGAGGCGTCGGCTGTCATTGCCGGAGGTTGTGTACTCCACCGAACGTCGGGATTATATATCTTAACGTCGAAATCTCCAACCCACCTACGTAAACTGGACCTTATATGTACGAATGCACGCCAGTGTTGCCAGATCAGGGTGTTACCTTCTAGGACGAGGGGTCGCTCGATGGCGTCAAGGGATAAAGAGAGAGGAAATTACTTGGGGCATTTCATTTTTTTTTTTCAGGGATTTCTAAATTTCCGGGACATTGTTTTTGGTGTTCTTATAATCGGGGACATCAACCCCAAGCGAACCTATTTGCATCTACAACCGGAGTTTGTGTTCTCCACGGAACGTCGGATGTATATCTTTCCGTAGAATTCTAAAATCCGCCCACGTAGACTAGACCTAGACTAGAGGGAGATGTAGGAATGTACGCCAGTGTTGCCATATCAGGGTGTTTTCTTCTAGGTTTAGGGGTCGCTTGACGGCGTCAAGGGATAAAGAGAGAGGAAATGATTTGGGGAATTTTTAGGGGTTTCTAAATTTTCGGAACATGTTTTTTTTAAGTCGTTTTTCGATTGTGGAAATCAACCCTAAGTGAACCGATCTCGAGTATCCCGAACGAAATGTGAATATCAAATTATTTGAAGAGCCGAACCAACATCACTGATCGGTAACGTGATATTATGGAGAGGGCTCGTAGGCTTGTGGTTAGCGCTGACTTGTGAAACATATTCATCAATAGAAAGAATCAAACCAGAGCTAAAATATTTCTGTGGGCTTGTTAGGGTCGTTAAGTTTTGGCCAATTGTTATTTACCATACAATACTTATCACTATGAAATTACCGTCAAAGCCTGATGATCCTCTATAATGACAGTTAATTCACTATATTATTTGAAAAGCATTTAAAAAAATAATAATAGCAACGAAAAATTGACCTAAAAGATCAACAAGTTTCTGGAAACTACATACTTCTAAAAGATCCGAGAACAAAAAAAATTTGCCACCTTATTTTTCTTAACGAGCTCGTGAAAATTAAATTCTCAGATGTTTAAAAAATTCACTAATTACGACCAGTTGATCATGATAATCTTTTAATTAACACTTTCTTATGGTTATATTTTATCGACTCAAATGATTGTTCTATGGAACCTACAGAAGCAAGAAATCCGATATTATTTGTAAAGAACAAAGTTTAAATAAGTGAAATTCGTGAGAAAAATGATCGAGCGGTGAGAGTCCGTCCCGTAATACCGCAAATGGTTAATGTCCTTCATAACCCGGACTATCCGATTTCATACGAATAAAAATCGCGAAAGAGTGCGTAAACCCTCTAGTCGAGTACATAATGTACAATATTGCATTGATTTTGCCGTGGGAGCGTGGAAACGATCGATCCCACGGATCGATCAAGGATTTGCGCTAGCATTTACGCGGTCTTTCCTGTCACGCAGCTGTAACCGCGGGGCCACATAGCCATGTGCGATCACGATCGCTTCTACTCTGATCCCTTTTTCACATCCACGCGACTCCGGCTATTGCGCACGTACCGCCGTCTATGCGACGGGGAAAAGAAAAAAAACCGTGTGCCGCCTGAGCCCTATCAACACGGGTGCGAGCTCGTTTTGAAAGTGCGCGCTATGGCCTTTGAGCCATTATTGCAGCTACCCAACGCATGTATTTATTTACACGTGGAGGGGAATATTATGGGAATAATATTGTGAGACGTTGATTAATTTTCGTAGGCGCGATATGAGCGACAAGTATACTTATTACAATCACTAGGGAGGAGTGAAGAATTATGGTTATTATAATACGATCGAGATCCAATAGCTTGGAGTGGAAGAAAAAAAAATTGATTCTTGTAGTCCGGATTGGGATTTGCATGGACTTACTTAGTCCTGTTTGAAACTACGTAGCGATAGATGGTAGATCTGGAATGCTCGGCAAAGTTTTTTTTTGTTATCTATTGGACATATCTGGTCGTTGATCGTATAGGGTATATTTTTTTGATCCTCAATTAAATCGTTTTGCGCAACTTTTTGGCGTTGAAATCCTCCTGGTTTGTCGACCATCTGCCTTACTGTCCAGATCTTCACACCTTGCAACTTATTTCCCTGTTTAGGGAACTCAAATTTCAACTGTAGGGCAGTTTTCGGACGACTTTCCTACTATCTAAAAGACCATTTGATTTATCGACGTTCGTAGTACCGTTTTGGCCGGGGACCATCAGGAATCTTGTTTCAGAATTTCATTTCCTCACAAGCAAACTGAGTTCCATCAACAGTTCCGGAACTCTTGGGACCACCGTATATATGTACATAAACACCGTAAAAAATGCTGAGAGTTGACGAGATCCGTCACGCGATCCGATTCTGCTAACCGATATGGAATCGACACTCCTCAATTTTCGACGTTCGTGTATCATTCAAATGTCCTTGAGGAGCCCGCCAGACATTGAGACAGGAACCTCGAAGTAGGTCCGGGTTCTGGTGAACAGGAACCAACGTCAACACTTCGGCAAACGACCTCGAGAAGGTCAACCGGATCGAGGGTGAAAAGATACCGGAGAAAAACCACACCGACAGCAGCAACGGCTTTGTCGCTTTTGTTACTTGAAATTCCCCGAATATTTCGCGAGGTGGAAATACCGCATGGCAAGATTTGCATTAGCACTCCTCCCTCTCGCATTACAATCGGGTTAGCTATCTATCGACCATAATGGACAATGGATATTGGATACTTTATCATTTCAACTAAACCGATGCGGTATACAGAATTTGACCCTGAATTAAACTTGTTTATATTCATTTCCTTGACAATCAAGTTAAGCAGGAATACGGGGAATAACAATTGACTTTGACCTTTTTAATATTTCAAGGTTGTATCGTTAAATCAACTTATCGGAAGGGGATTCTACGAGCTGTGAGGGATAAATGTGATAACTTCGTGTGTTCATTGCATCACATTGAATATAAAGTGAGACGATTTTAATGAGCTTTCAATTACGATCACGTTATTGATCAACTTAGATAAATTGATTATAGTCTAGTCTATAGAAGTAGGGCATCTCAAATGCAAAATCTTCATAAATTATCGTTGCAATGGGAAACACGTACATTTTTTATTCGCCCCTCTGTCCCCCTCTCTATCATTCTGTTTATCTATCGTTTATCGATCTGCAAACAAAGCAAATGGAATTCTTTTCCCGTCTCACGAGTTTTTACTCCGTGAAACTTGGATCTCATCAGGTGCGTCGCCGCGCGTCGCTGCTTTATTAAGTAGAGCGAGACTGGGAGACGTAAAGTGGCGGAAGTCTTGGGCGAACGAACGGCCACCGGGCGATGCAGCCTAAGTCTGTGCATCTTAGACTTAACAGTCTCGGGCTTGTCGTAAATGCTTACTGAAGTAACTTCCTACTTGCCAGGCTTTCAGTTGACAATAAATTCTTAGAAATTAACTTGGAAACCAATTAGCTGCACGACAAAGATTTTTTAAGTACAATTGGTGGTAATAATAAAATAATTTTTCGATATTTAAAAAAAAAATATAAAAAATTATGTATGATATTATTTTTGATGGCTCCTTCCGACCTATTCTAATTTAATATTCTCCGTGATGAATAATATAATCGACAGCTAATTTATTATCCGCGTACTTTTACTCAATAAGGCAAATATCTGGGTTTCGAAATTATGTTGATATATATATATATATTTCCTCATTTATGTATACCTAATAAATATATTTAAATATATTTATTATGTATATTTAACTTCTGTATATAGAAGTTTGTTAGACGCAATCGGCCATCTGCCTTAAAAAATTGAGAAAACTATACGCCCTGAGCAGCCAGAATAGGCTAAGCAATAAGATCTACCCGAACAGGATGCACGAACACTTCAGCGACAGCATGTTTTCACAACCTAGTACCTGCACAACGTTGATTCTTAAATAATTGATACGTAGTGAATGTATAAAAGCGACAGCCTTATTATCGGGATCAAATATAAATTTGAATATCATATGATAAATTATCTGTGGCAACAGAACAGGAATTCAGTGACAGGATGTTATGCAAGCATACGACCTTATTCTATGAGTGATCGATCATAAAACAAACAGCACCGGACTCGTTGACGTTAGGAGAACAAAGTTAAGGCCAACATTTCCCTCTAAAAAAAAACCTCCGGTTAGAGTTCCGCCCTCAAAAGAACAAAATCCACAAGGTCGTAGCTGATGTTGGTAAATTCTTCATCGGTATTCTTTACACTTCGGCCGGTTGGCCTTCCTGAGGTCGTTTGGCGCCGGTTCCTGCGTAACACAACCCGGACCTTCGTCGAGGTTCTTGTCTCCATCCCCCGCATAATTCTCAAGGACATTCAAATGATCCACGACACTCGGAAGTTAATAAGTGTCCGTTCCAGATCGCTCGGCAAATCGGGACTCGTGATGGATTCTCATCAACGCTCACCTTTTTTTTTTTATATCGTGCTCATACACACACAATTTCATGCTTGACCAAATCGCGTCTGGCTATCGGATTAAAATACCGAAAGTCTTGCGTTGCAGCGATCGGCGAGATGGAAACCTTGAGCGAGCTACTCGATCTCGTTCCTCGATACCAGATGCCGATCGATCTTGATGATAATTTGTACCAATCGTTTGGGAACGCCGCCACTTCGATCATTGAATTTTATATCAATAGACGGTAGAGCGTGTATATATATCACATAGCGAGCTTTGGTATCGAAATATGATTATTATCGATTTCATTATATTATATTGCCTGAAGCTGGATATTGAAAAGTATCAAAAGCGAGATTGACACATTTATTAAATATGACTTTTAAAAATAGCTTCAATTTTTAATTTATCAATAAGGTCTCATAAGATCTCTTACGAGGCCGGCTTGGGAAATTCGTAAAAAAATGAACACCACTTAAGATTTCGGGATGAATTCTTATTTTTTAACGCAGTCTTCTTTTAGACTTCTCTGCTCCCGTAATAGTTTAACCTTCTCCCAAATAGCCAATAAAAATTACTCCACGCCATTCCCAAAAAACATTAGCCCTAACTTTTCCGGCTAAAAGAACCATCTTCATCTCCTTTGGTCCAGACTCCCCGCCGGCAACCCATTGTTTAGACCATTCCTCGGTCTCCAGCGTTCAGTGCTGTATCCATATTTCATCCACATCGACAAAACGACGCCTGAAGTCCTGTGGATTCCGTTAAAATAGCTGCAGACCTTTTTATTTTGGGCAACAATAAAACCCATAAGAATTTTCAGTATACGATCGACACACGTCCGCTGCATTGCTCCGGAGTCATATTTGCGGGATGATTTACGCGAGTACAAGAAATGAAGTACACACACTCACAAATATTATATACCCGTGCATATAAGAATAGAAGGCACGATTCGCCCGCAGCTCCTCCCACATAACCAGCGCCCAGTATTCCGTTCTACCTTGTGATGGCGATATAGGAAAGGTTAGATACGAAAGTGATTGGCAAACTCGGTAAGAACGTTATGCCCCTGTGGATGCAAGAAACAGGCGTGTATTACAGTTACAGTTACATAGGAGAATGCAACTGCGGTTGGTAACAGTAGAACACTTCGAGTGAGAAACAAGTCGAACGCGAGGCCTTCGCCCGGCGGTTCGTTTCCATTCCCACCGTTCCGCGTTGGACTTACGGACCGGTTAGACCAGGAGGAATTATTCAGGCGGAATCTTATTCGCGCGTGGGTTCTAAAATGCATTATTGTCCGGCAGGCGCCTCTGAGCTGCGTTCGGACAATTTTATCCGAGCCGAGGAAGGGTGGAAAAAGATTGCCGGTGGAATGAGTGGACTCTTTGGGATGACCTAAGTTGGTATGACGCGTTGATAAGGCGCTTCTCCAGCGACCATATGGGATTCGAGAGAATGTGGCGGCACGTGAGTCCGTATTGAGGTCTTATTGGATGGGTCGTCGAGCAAAAAGTTGGTCCAGAATGGGTGAATCGCGGATTTACGAGTCTGGATCGTGTTGTACATGTTTAGCGTTAGAAATAGCTAAACTAATGATGAATTAACACTCGGGAATGTTCCTTTACAACTGTTGATAATGATTGAAGTCAAATTTGGGGATATTTCTGTGTAGTTGGCTGACGTTTTGTCAGTGACTGTACAACTGTTTCAACTGTTTCAGGCGATACTCCTTTATTACTTCAATTAATTCCTCGACAATTATTCAGTCGATTCATTTGAAACTAAGCATAATCAATCCGTTGATCCTAAATCTTGATGATATAATTTTTTTTCAGAATTTATGGTGATTTAGTTCCATTTGTTTTGCAACCATTAATGTCTAAACCATTTGATTCTCGTAAAAAGGTGCTGCATGAAGGCATATTTCGAGAAAACGCGTGATGTGCATGTCGTGTAACTTCTACCAACTTTCCCAAATTGGAAAGAGATAATTAACTCCGGGGTCAACTCGAACGTGATTCGGAAAGTCTCAATTTGGGTGAACTCTGCCTTATTGAACGCCTCGACTTAACTCACGTTGACTCGACTAATTATAAGATTTCAGAACGTAACTCTGTGCTGCGTTCAAGAATTTCTACCCGGTATAGTAACAATAGAATAAAGTTACCTGTCAGGTTATCGTACCTCATAAACAACAAAAGTTAGTATCACGATTAAATATGGCGTCGTCCCATCAACCATATAAAACCCGAAAAAATATGTTGGCACTTCAGGTTCCCCAGAAACCCAGCATCCGAACCTAATAATAATCTCCTGCGGTCACTGAACTAAACGTTGCGGTCACTTCGAAACCAAAGGACCGTCCTTTGTTCATTCATTCGCTTTCCGTGGACACTTTCCACAGAACGCTAAATTCCGGGAATACCTCTCTGACGTGGGTAGAAATACTTAACTCTTGAGTTGAATTCGACCGTGCCTTCGAACGCCGAAAGTTGGGTCAATCCAGAGTTTGCCAACGCCTCGAGCTAACTTAAATTACGTCGAATGAAGTCTTAGAACGTATCCCTGTTGCCTCACGCGATGTCCGGTTGCCGATGTAACTCCTTTCTATCTTCGATTTATCTCGAGTAAAAATTATTTTGCAAGACCGATAAACTGTTGAAGATTTTCTCGTAGAATGCGGTATAATTTCACATTTCGGTTGCGAGAACCACACCTAAGTTTGCCTCCTTCGAGCCACCCCCATTTCTTCACTCAACAGAGGACAGAAGTGCATCCACGTCATCCGAGTACATCGCGAAGAGCACTTCGTGCTCGTAACAACAGGTACGAACGTTCGATCTCGTGTGATTATCGACATCACATCTCGGCTCGAACCGAAAGTGTGTGCATATAATTTAGCTTCATCGAATCCTCTCTCGATAATTTCACATCAACGCTTCCAATATTTCTTATTTCTTCGGTACTCGCGATTGCAACACCGTGGCAGAATGAAATATGGGTTTCATAGATGCGGACGTAAGCATGTCCACGTTTGTGGGATTTTGATATTTCTGCCAAGTTGGGATCGTGACTTTAAGCGAGGAGATCGTGGGATTGAACGAAATGTGCACCAGACTCGACGAGGGCCAGCGAGGTCGTCGCGAGTTTTTCTCAGCTGTCTCGGGCAAATCCGGCAGTGGACGGTGAAAGACTACGGCATATCTGTGGAGTCCGCTGGAGGTCGATCGTGAGTGGGTGTTCCCGGCGAGAACGCGATTGCATTCGCGAGAAGGGTGTATGCTCGATTAATATGAATTGCAAGTAATTATTGCAAAAATACGTGACGGAGAGAATAAAATCAATGAATACGGTTTTTTTTTTGTTTTTTAATATTAAGTTTCGAGGTTGCTGTTGGGAAGTTTTGCTATGGCGCAGAATGTTCAGACGATGAATTAATTGTCTTTGATATTTCGTCTTTCTGATTGGGGGGCTGATTCGGTGATTTTGAAAAATTTAATTTGGTGTTTCGTGCTTAGTGTTTTTATTTAGTTTTAATTTAGTGTTTGCGTATAACAAAATTTCGAGGCAATTTTATTTGTTTGTTCTGTATTTGCATTATACAGGGTGGTCCATTTAAATTGACAAGATCATTTACAATTTTCAGCAATATCATTCTAATCTCCGTTAATGGCAATATCGAAATAACGCAATCGATTGCAAAATTAGAATCAATCCTACGTAATTTGATAGAAATTTCTCACTAATGGAATCCCAATATCTATAATAAACTCACGCGTGTTCGCCAATAACCGAGCGATTAGATGTCGTGAGTTATTACGGTTTGAGTCAACCTGTTACAAAGTAAAGTTACGTATATTCGAGGGACGATTTAACGTCTCGTCGCTTGTTTTACGATTTATTATTATAATGCGGCAGACGGATCCGTCTGTATCACGGACTGGGCCGGTCTACTACGACGTCACGACCATAACAGTAGCTTACGCATATAGCGTGATCTTGAGAAATACCTGGAGGATCGCCGACACTCCCTGAAACCGAAGAAAGCTTGTAAAATACGATGTTGTCGTTAGCGACGATTAAATATCAGGATTGCTGTTCGACGAAGAACGTCGTTCCTCTTTCTTCTCTCTTCTGGTTCGCTCATTTCTTATTTCCTACGTCGAACGAATTTGTACGAGGACACTCCAGTAATTCATCCCGATCTCCGTTTCGGAAAGATTAGGGATGCTGGGTCGAAAAATAAATGATTGTTGTTTAGCGACTGCCCATTTTTCTGCAAACTTCTCCAGATCTTGAAAACAATTCTATAAAGTGACCCGTCGTAAATATCAATAAAAAATGTAAACGATTGCAATAAAATGGTTCAGGGATTTGCTGTATGACTGAACAGTTGCGTGGATATGTCTGTGTTTGCTTGCTTTTGTGCATCAAAGTTTGAGAAAATGAAATTTAATCCACACACAGAGCTTCCACGAGTTTCCGAACTCCGAACGAAACTCGCTTTGTTTACTAGGAAATACAGATTCAACTCTCGTTAAATATTTAGCAGAATACCGGGACCGATTCAAACCCCCAAAGGTTCACAAATTTAGCGATGCACTCGTGATGCAGAGAAACATTTTTAACCCGAACGTTTTTAATTAAAGCTCCACAATTTTTTGACACACCGTGTATAAAATGGCAAATTGAGGTGGCATTGAAAACACATGCACACACACTCAAACACAACATATTCCTCGTACCTAATATTCGTTAGAAGTGTTGGAAGAGGCCATCGGATACAGAATTCTCTTCTGCAATACGTCGGCATCAATTCGAGACTCGAGATAAACGATAATGAGTTGGGAAATGCTATAAACACGAAGATTTTAATCAACGTTGCGTTAGGTCTCGGCTATGCTCGAGGAAATGTTTGTTTAGTCCATTCGACTGGATTCTTCCGAACCTCGGGACCTACCGAACCGCCGCCCTGATATTAGTTACCTCACACTCCCAATACCAGAATCGTGTGAGATCGGTTGCGCAAGTGTTTTTTTTCAACCTGTGCTCATACGTTTCGATGTATAGGCAAACCCATGGCCCGTATCCTGCGTGGGCGGTGGATTGGGCAACCACACCGACTACTGTTCACACGAATGAATCAAATTTTGGCGCGGTAGCGAAACGACAATTTCGTTGCAAACGTTTTGCTTGGTGTGCGCACGATCGTCAATTTCACTTATGACGGCGGAGTTCAATTTGGATTAAAGATGATTGTTACATCCGATTAGAAAGATGAGACATTTTTTTGAGTGGCTGTCTATTGTTAAATATTTTAACGAAAACTGAACTACGAGGGTAAGAAAGGGCTGTAATAGTTTATTTGACACTGCTCGAAGGGTTTTGTCTGTTTTTTTTTTTGTTGCTTGCATTTATTTCTCTGTCGTAAAAGTTACATTGCGTCAAATTTTGTAGCTCGTAAATATTTGAAAGATTAATTGTTATTGTTGTGGATCGATAACTATCAGTGTTATTTATTTATTTGAGGGACCTAAGAGATTTTAGTGTGACAATCTTGAGAATAGCTAATTTTATGAATTTTATAAAATTATTTTAGCTTTTTCGATTGAAAACTATTTCTCTGAAGGATTTTTAAGGACCCTTCGGGGTGCAACGCTCGGTGCATCACGAAATCCTACGCTATCCTAAGCTATTGTTCTATCTTTGGTCTCTTCTTTCTGTCACGCTCCGTAGATAGCCGCGGTTGTCCGCTTCTTCGATGTAACGCATGGCGGCTTCAGCTTAAGAATTACAAAGAGAATGAAATGTTTTCTCTGTCTTTCTCATTCCAACGACGTTATCTGATTGGAATAAAGTGTTTTGTAGTCATTTCGATTGTTCAGTGTCCTCGCAATTATGCCAAAATCAACTGCAAGACCGGAGGAGTAAAACCTATGTACCGAGAGTTTCAAAAATAGCGAAAAGTGCAACGCAATACTCTTGAGAAAATAGACTATCTATAATTTTCTGAAACTTTTTCGGATTTTTCGTATAATCAATCATGGAATTGAGAATAATTTCTTCGTACGCTTGAACATTGATCCCGACCGGGTACGAAGAAGTTGTCTCAAACTCGATTCATGAATATTTCTACGAGTGACCTCTCTGCATGTATTTTTAATAATTTTTTTTTTTTACGGTTCGAACTTCTTGCCAAGCTGGACAATACCTATTGAGTAACGCAAATTGTACACTCGGTGACGATGACTTTTTACGCCTCAGGCGTTCAAAGCGACGCATACCGCTGTGATGCATCGTTAATTTCAAATTGTTCAATTTGCAGGGTCGAAATTTTCCTTCTTCACGCACGCATGCACGCACATATGTCTGGTTTGGAGACAACATCGAACAAGTCCATTTATTCAAAAAGCTTAGATTATATTTAGTGCTCGTCATTGAAATCGTAAGCATCGTTTTTAAATATAGATGCGCCGAAAATTGACCGCACAGAAAGAAATAAATACGATTGAACCACCCGAATAAATGTGATAAAAAATTCCCAACGTAAAATCGTTGTTTACATAAAAGTCTTTTCATTAACTAATTCGTTTTTGCCTCCAAACCGGAGATACACACGAAATTAAGGAACCAGAATAGCCTAGCGGGTGTTAACCATCTTACGAGTACCACACACACACACACACACACAAACAAACATACGCGCACCGGACCACAGACAAATTGTTCCGGAGATAAAATCGTAGGCGAACGGCATTAGGCAACGGAGAATTAGCTTCCCCACAGGTCGGAGAGTCAGCATACGCTCTTGCGTTTAGTAATATACCGGTCTCGTGTGATCGCAAAATCTCGTGAAGCTGCATCCGTTCTCCGTGTAATGAGAAAATTATCCTGGGCTTCGAGATTTCGATCGATCATTGCACGATTACGATAAAATTATTGCAATATTATTAAGCAATAGTATTATCCGTAAAAAATAAAAATTTGTTTTATAATTGGGAACATCCTGACCATTGATAATCAAGATGAGACGGATAGGACGAGGTTTCGAAATGTCAATGGCCTCAGTTTTGCGGTTTCAATTAAATGCTCGGCAATATCGCTATCCATACAGAGATTAGTGCATTATTCGTCTCGATCAATAGAGCTTATCAACCAACACGGCGGATACTGCCAACAATAAGAATAGAAATTCTATAGAAATATTATCCAATTAGGCTTGCAAGAGAGAGAGAGAGGGGAGGCACGCGTTTCTAATTTGAATGCGTAAAGGCTCTATATCAAATATTTGACATACAAACTTTATCGTGTCGTATTAATTAATTGGGAGATCTTAGGATTGTGACTCTTAGGAATATTATGAAAACACATCATTGTGAGTTTCAATATGAGACCACGATAAAAATTAACCTCCGTTTATGGATTTTTGTTGGACCCATTCGACTAATCAACTCCACTAATGAGGGTCCTGTCGTGTAGAACGTGTAGAATCTGCCTCGCCACCTTTTCTTGTGTCTGCAAAGGTCGACAGTGTACGTCATGATTTTCTAAAAATAGATAATTATTCGATGAAGATACAAAACCTTGCGGCAATCTGCATAAATCGAAGACGATGATATTCGATAGTTGCCATTCGGCATAAATGATTCGATATTAATGCTTATTGTGTAAAGATAAACACCCATCATCGAACGTTTCATCGAACGTGACGTATATCTTGTTAGGGTGATGCGAACGCTTGATACATCAGAGATTTTATTACAGTACTCGCACGGATACATAAATAGAGACATTCCGCTAATAAAATCGCATCGCTCGGATATGAAGTATCTTGCATTTTATAATCCAATAAGCATGCCAGTAAAGTGAAAGGCTCATTGAATAATATCAGATTAATAAACTTTATAAATTTATTGCTCATGCGTCTAACGGCTGAGAACTTGACGAGTACAAAGAAAACCGGCGATTATGAGAATTAAAAGGGTGCAAATAACAATTGATCGAAAACTGTAGAATGAATCTCGACTATAGAATAATCGACCATTTGCGGTAGGGTAAGTTTCTCACCGTTATTCCCTCTGCTCTCATAAATTGAAATCATTTCAATTTTTTTCCTAACTAATAACACAAATTTCCCAACAAAAAATCCATTTCCCACGCCTTCAGAACACCCTGAAATATTTTTCAGAATGTCGCTAGACGTCATTTATTTTTTTTTTTGCTGGCAATTACTTTGCGATATTAATTGACTCTCGTCATACTGCGCCAACTCATAAATCCATAACTCCGTAAACTACGCAAACTCAAGAGTCAACCTTACTCCGCCTCTACCGCACCCGGATAAAAATTCCCAACCGCAGTTGAGGTGTCCGGTAATGCAGCGTCCGCTTTAACTGGTCCATGGCCGCCATTTGACGGCGGTCGTTTGTGACGGCCTCCCCCGGCGTAACAGTCGCAGGAACCCGTGGGTAAGGTCACAGTACGCCCAGAGGTCGTTGGCTTGACACACCTCGCCGTGGTATTAGCCAGCAAGAACCAAAACTCGTATTGTCAAGGTCACGCAGCGAGGACGCAACGACCAGACGTCAAAGTCGCTCGGTCACCCTATTCGTCTATTTACAAACAACGTAAGTCACCTACGTTCGTAACATTTCCAAGGATTTCATACTAAAATGATAACGAATTGTCGTAACTTTCATTATCTCGAGCATAATTGATCAATCCATGGGCGAGGAACTTGCGACGAAAGCCTGACAGGCTGAGAATTGCTTTTCGAAAGCTGCTTGGCCCGGAAAAACCATGGGCTGGAAGGCAATCCGGTGGACGAGGCCGAATAAGCGAGAGTACCCGCTCATATACATGTATATATAACACATCCACCGTACACGGAACGCCTTAAGCCGTTCGAACTGTCCGAGATTATGCAAGCCATGCTCCAGTTTCAGAGCCCCGGCTTCAATATTCCGACTCACTTTCACTCATTCACTCGGGCGGGGAAAGAGGGGGCAGGGCGAGACTCTTTTATCCCAGGCCCTATCAATCTTTCTCGCTCTTTCATTCGCATGACTTTCACTTATACGGCTCGCGCGCGCGCGCGCGCCCGCGCGACTTCGTAAGTATCCTTGCTGGCTTCGGCTCGAATTACCTTCGCCCGCGAGAACGCGCATATGCTCACCCGTCTTGGTTTCGTACGTCGTTACAGATCACAAATTCCACGGTCTGTGATGTATGATACGTATAGAAGTTGCCTTGACTGGTGGAAGACGTGAAATTGTGGCCGGGAAATGGATGAACACAGCGATGTGCGCATGGATCTGAGGTGCGATGTTGAACAGGTTGTTAGGCGACGAAATGTAGGTGTGAGAGGTGTGTGGATGGATTCAATGCACCTTGTGGAGATTTTTATCGATTATTCGATGAGGATTGAAACACGTAGTGGGGTAATGGGAAGAAATATTGAAGGGCCTTGTATGGAATGCACCTTGTAGGGAGGTTATTGATGATTTGATGGGAATAAGAACGCATAATGGGAAATAGTGAGAAGTTTTGGAGGGGCAGGAATAACCCATATGGCCCGTGGGAGCCCATATTAGTGCGATGGTCGAGGAATTAGCCGTTTTTTAAAAAAGAGAGAATATAATAGAGTATGGCACACTCAAATTTTGGTCTGCAATCCGACAAACTTGTTTTCGGAACAGGCGCTGTTTGGGGAAACGTCGTTTTGAAGTTGTGAAAACACGGAAGTTTTTCACAACTTCACTTTACTTCAACAAATAGTTGAAGTGAAAAACCCGTTTGAAGTTGATTGCGCGTGCGACCGAGCCGGCTGTTGCATGATTGGTTGAGAGTACATCATCCTATTACAACGGAAATAATTCGAATTTCATGGTGAATTTTTTATGGCGAATTTATTAAGGTTTGTATGCCATTTCATCGAGGGTAAATAAAAAATTAGAATTAGAAAAAATTTAGTTAGTTGAATTTGGACAAAATTTAGTTTGTTGAATTTCAAAAAATTTAGATTTAAATTGAATTTTGAAAAAATTTAGTTCGTTAAATTTATTTAGAAAAAAAAAACTAAAAAAGTGATTTTCTCCAAAAAGGGCCCAATCGAATCAAATAAAATTCCGAAAATCGATTTGGGACTAATAAAAACGTCGAGTCATTCTCGGTTTCTTCCGAAATCGCGAGAAGAATAAATCAAAGCGTAATTTTGAGATAAACCATGATATCACGCGACGATAATGATCGGACGCTGCATTGTAATTGCACTGTGATTCTCTATTAAGGTTCGTTAAGCTCTCCGTGAACTAAATATCCGTTATGTGGCATCGACACTTGATGCTGCGGAAGCCGACATCACGAATGGACAAATTGCTTCATTCACTTTTTTTTTTTTCATGACTTTCTTCGAGCATGATAGGTCGCGGTTTATGCAACAGACCGGAATCGATCTGAGATTGTTAATCACCGAAGCTGCTACATACTTAGTCGCACGTTACAATGTACCCAACGTCCCCAGACAGTTGCACCGCACTCGACGTTACCCGCACGCTTGGGGCTGCAATTCGAAACTTTTACCCGGGTGGAGAGAAAGAGTAAAGTGAGATTGACTCTCGAGTTAATGTACTTTATAAACGAAAAAGGTTTGCAAACATTTTTTTTGGTCACAAGATGAGGAGAAACCATTGAATACGTTGTGAAAGAGCATAGGGTAAGATGTTTTTTTTTTATTGGTACACTAACCTAATGATTCATCAAATTTACGGTCAATTGTATTTCTTGGACTCACGAGAGCTCGTTTTTGCGGATAGCTCAATGAAATCGAAGGTTCAATAAGAAATTTAATTCGAAATCAGTTTACTGTTGTAAGGTGGCAAATTATCGTTCAATAGTTCAATCTTGTATTATCATTATTATTATTATTATTATTATTATTAATAATATTATAATATTAATATAATATTATATATTATGTACCGGATCATCATTATTATTATTATTAATAATAATAATAATAATATCGTCGGAGAAAAAAATATCCTCATTATTAGTTTTCATTATTATATCATTTGTTGGGATTAAAATCATAATCTTATCATCCTCACAAAGTAACCATCTAGATTAGAACTTTTTTTCCTCCATATAATTGAGAATCACTTGGTACGGTTATTATTTACGGCGCGGCTGTATTTAATTTTTCAGACAAATTAACCGCCAATTATCCGTGCAGCCACGATATTTAATCGGTTTTCATCAAGCAGTGCTTAGGCGTGATGCAATATTTTATTTGTGTACATGCCTATTTAATTTTTATACGCTACTATTATACACCATTGGCTATGTATATACCTATCTACCTATGTATACATGATGCCCATAAATTGTGAATACACAATAGCCGTTCCCGCGTACGCCCGACGACGAACCAAATCTATCATATTCTTTGTTAGCCAACTTCGTACAGTCAACGATAATTAAACCCCGTGCGTTACGGTTTACGCTGAGTACACATACGTCTTTGAGTTTCACACATATGGCGGGGTTACGGCGTGGTTTAATGCAATGGGAAAATACGCAGTCTTGTCCCGGTCGAGAGACTTCGCACACTCTCCGTATATCGATACATCCGTGTGCCGTACAATTATAATTCTCCTCGCCTTGCTCAAGAGATGCCTAATCAAGATTTTCTTTAAATACATTTATCAACTCGGATTATACACGGTGTGTTCCGAAAGTTGCGGAGCTATTAACCCCTCACCGTCGCGCTGGGGGAAATCCACCCGTCGATCAAACGACGACCGGCGGATTTGGTTTTCGTTTTCATCTATTTATGAATTTTTTTTTAACGCGGTGCTGTTTTATTTTTTATGGATAAACTTTTCGTACATTATGTAGAATGTTCGAAACTTGTTCTTTAATTTTTTCGGGCACCTCATACAGATAGTTTGTATTCTCAAAATTTTGACCGGTCGATACATCGATCAGTCAGAATTTCGATCTCCACCCAGATAAAAATAATAACTGAAAATTGTGAAACATCAAAACAAAATATTTTTTCCTGTCAAACTAATATGAAAATTCGTTCAATTACAAGCAGAACTGCAATTAACACACTCGTTCTTAGCGTCTCGCGAGCGAGCTGTCTTCTCATCAGTCATTTTTTGTCACGTTACTCACAAAAATTAGAAAAAGCTGTACATCACTGTGTAGAGCGAATACCGACCGAAAGAAATGGCGTTGAAATCAACGTTGTTGAAATTTCCAACGTAAACTCGTAATGGATACATTTATCTTCCAATTTCGAGGAAGGCCGTGACGATACGTGCCTAATTTCTATTGAACCTTGGCGTTACGGTCTTCGTCTCGTTGCAAATAGAGAGTGAAGTAGTAAAAGAGTCGAGCAAGCCGGTGAAACACGTTTATTCCAGCTCGTCCGCCTATTCATACTCGTAATAACATATCCAACGTACGTAGTATATGGATAGCAAACTCGTTACGTTTTCCTAACACGTTTTTAACTTTCTTCGATCGAACGATGAGCGTTATTTGTTCCACTGACCTCGACGGTACGGTGGATGGCAGGATGGCACATTGTTCGTCGGAAACGGAGTCGGAATGAATTTTTGAAAGACTGTCTTTGATGTTACAAATATATCTTTTTCTCTTAAGACCGTACTCCTTTTTCGTAGCCCTGAAGGGGAAATTTTTGAAGATCTTTTCTGGATATTGAGACAGTTCTTTATTTATATTCTATATTTATTGGTTGTTGGAAAAGACGGAGGTGGATTTATAATTAAAAATCTTGAAAACTTCCTTCCTTATTTTATGTACTTAGCGCTACATCTATTTTATTGGCTACGGTTCCCATAATATTTTTAGTATAAATGATCACGAATAATATTTAAAAAATTCATTGGTTTGGAAAACTTTCCATTCTCACATAAACTAGAATTATAGGAATGTTGCTGTGAATAAAAAATAACACTTCTCGTAACAATTAGTTCAATTTTGAATTAAATTCCGCGACTTTGCACGTTCAAATAAAATCGACATTTCTTTCAATATCGAATTTTATCGAATTTTTGATGAAACCTTTTCCTTGGAGGGATGCGTTTTTCTTATTGACGACGAGTTTGTATGTAACTGATCTTAGCCAACGATGGAACAAACGTGTGCGAGCGAGATAGTAGCCTAACCTGTGTACTCTCCACCACGACGTATACGGTCATATTCTTATGCTCATATGTCCGCGGCAAACGGCATATCTCGACGCAAGGTCGACCGAAAATCCGGTCTTACTTTCTGTGAGCCGTTACACAACTGGTGCACACGTTGAACCGATGCATTTTCCACGTCGCATTTCAATGCGGACGAGAAACCGCTTCGCGAATGAAAGGGACAGTACGAAATGAAAGGCTCGTACGATTTACCGTCACCGTTCCGTCTGCTTACTAATCAGTCGGCCGTTTATGTGCTCCACCGCACGCGTGGCTCGTGTGCAACGGTGTTGCCAGATCGGGGTACTTGTCCCATGGATTTATGGATTTTTTTGATCGTGTTAGGAATAAAATTGGGGGAAAATTAGGTGCAAGAATTTTGGTAAGACTTCGTTAAATTATTGGGATATTTCTTTATTAAAGGCAGAAATCGACTTTAAGAGCAAAGATCCCGAACGAAACGGAACGAATATAGGAACGCGAAGTGAGGAATTAAAGACAACCCTAATTGACCCCACAGATCAGGGTATTTATCCCTAGATTCAGGAATTTTTCAGTCGTGTTAGAAAATAAACGGGGGAAAAATTAATCGCCAGGATTTTGTTGCGACTTCCTAAATTTTTAGGATATTTCTGTGTCACAACTCCACTTATTTTTTCCTACATCAGCCCCTTAAAAATATCATTTGCTACTTGTGCTGTCTTATGTTTAAATCAAACGACATTGCCGGAAGCAACTGAGACCCGCCTTAGCCTGACAAAATTGACTTCCATCGTACCCAATAATTGTCACCTAAAAATATGTAATCAATACATTATTAACGATTTCCTTTTTCAATTCATGTTTGTTACAGAATGCGCCCGAAATACTCCACGCAGCGCTCGCGCCAACAGGAACGAGGCGTCATTGGAGTTCGAATGTCCCGAAGAATTTGGTTACTACCCCCACCCCCGTGACTGCACGCAGTATTACGTATGCGTTTTCGGTGGTGCGCTTTTGGAATCGTGCACTGGAGGTCTCATGTACAGGTTCGTCAAATATAATATCAATGGATATGCCATTGCCGGCAAGTAGTCGAAAGCATGAGCGAACGTAAGCTCACTGTTAGCTTTTTCGTGACAAGCTCTCAGGATAGAGACAGCCCTGAAGGGTTTTTCGCATCCAATGAAAAATTCGACTTTGACAACGAAGATTGGAAGAAAAATTGTAATTTTTTCACCTTCGACAGTTGAAAAAACGTCAATTCCAGAGAAACATTTTCAAAGTTTGAGAAAAGGGCTTACCGTTGCAGATAAAATTTTGTTTGGATTCGATCGACGATGCCTGATCGATTTTATACATTTTTCATTTATTTTATGGAATATGAACCAGTCGAAAAATCTGATTACAGTAAAGCTTTTGCCTCAGAGTGGTAAAAAATAGAATTCTAACAAAAATAAATGAAAAAACTATAGAGATAAAACACGTAAATTAAAAATCATTGCCAATGCAACCCGCAATCACTAAAATACTCCATAAAAATATGTATACCATAATCTTTAGAGTAGACGATCTTGAACTAAATAACAAAAAAATACACCTACAACATTTTTCAAAAAATGTTATGTGAAATACTCTCTCATGGAGGTTTGCGATAATGGGAAGCAAGACGTTTAAATACGGTCACGAAGACGTGAAGAAAAAAAAAAAGTGCGTATAATCGAGGGCATGCTAAGAGAGTCAGCCCACGTAGACGACAAAACCACGAGCGACTATCTAGCGGCCGATGTGAAAACGAACGACGATTGAGCCAACGCTCTAAGACGCGAGAGCGATCAATCGCCCACGCTGAATCGCGATTGTAACGCGAATATCCACTCGAGTCAGTTCGGTTTAGCCCGGTTGCCCGTATGTCGTTTGAAATTCGATTTTTATATATGTCAAACGCCCATGGCTCGAAGAATTTAATCTGACAGTCGTAAGTTTGATCTTCCGAGAAGAGACAAATGCGACAGATCTGTCGATGAATTCGCGGTTTCGAATAAAGTTTCGAGTAGATAATCCTCTACTTACTTGCGAGTCGACAACCTTAGTTAATTCGTAGGAAAATAGAGATTAACCCTAGTTTGCATTCTTTTTTAAACAAATTTTTCTATTTAAATATTTTTGTTCTCCAAAACGTCACAAGGTCAATAATTTCATCCAGCTTTGAAGTGTCGGGCGTTTTATCGAATCAAGCCGCTTATTATTAGTATATTAATTGATCGAAATTACTATAAAACTGCTGGATGTCAATCTAATTGAGGGACCATAATCGTCCGCGAAGCGTGGTCCAAAGTATAGCTAAATATAAGGGATTGGAGAGAATTTCGTGACGCAACGAACGTTGCATGCGAACGTTACACAGATTCACCCATAAATCTTTCCTACTTTATTGACCCTAAAGAAGTTTAATAATAATAATCACGTTAATAATAAAAACAAAAGGATCAAAACAGTCGAATTGGCGTGAAATCTTCGATATGCTATTCTCAACCCTATGACAAATAACATAAGGGCGTTGATTGTTGAAAGTAAATAAAAAAATGTATAGCCGAGGATCTCGCGTATACAAATGCAGTAAAGAGCTAATTTATGGTGTTTTATACAATGCATTCGAATCCACGATAAACAAAAAGAAAAATTTACGGCAGTTACCGTACCGGTATACATGGAATACACGAATCGCTTGTCTGGCGCGTAGAGAATCACCGGCAGTTGGAGCGCCGCACATCGGGTTCCCAGATATTGTTTGCATTATGGGGGTACAGAAGATCCGTGAGATCCTTCTGAGGGACGCGTCGCGAATGTAATTTTGTGCTGCGTAGACCGAGAGGGATTTCTGATGGCGTTGCCAAAGAAGGCGAAAGGAAACGACTTTACCAGGCGCGTGCGAACTCCACTGCGTTGTCGGTGTTTTTTTATCGTTTGTTTTCACTTTTACATCCCCAGAATTTCGCCTGTGTTGAGTCTCGAAACCCAAAGTTTTTTACTCGTTATAAATTCTTGTGACGGTTTCGAATCCGTCGGGAGCGACGAATTTAATTTCCATTCGGTGATGTTATATCTCTGACGTATGCATTAAATCGGATCGTAGCTGGGTTATTTTAGAATTTTGATAGCGCCGAAGACTCAATCGATTGCGAAAGAATGATTTTGAAAAATTGAAATGTTAAGCCCAGTTTTATCTTTCTACTTCGATTGTGGTCCACATTTTTTTTTTAATTATGTTGGCGAGGTGTTTGGCAATGAGTTCCATTTCCCCATAAATAATTAACAGCCATGAACCCTAATTTCACCCAAAAAATGGACTTGTATGGGTCATCTCAATCCGAGTTTATACCGTTTATAAATTGCAATATTTTCGTCGGAGGAAATCGCGAAATTCTAATAAAAATTAGCGAAAACTGACAGATTTTCTTCAGAGGAGGTCACAAAAGCATCCCATAATAATGAGAAATCTCTGTTTCTGTATGAAAAAGTATGCAATAAATGTCTTAAACATTCATGTCTCTAAGACAACAAAATATTGCTGTAATAAAAACTATAATTTGACCAAATATAAAAATAATCTCGACGCCTCAAACCGACGAGAATAATAATAAGATAACGAGGTCTTAAATTTCACAGCAGAGCGCAGACGTTCACGCAATAAAATGCTCGAGCTTAAACCAAAGTTGAGTATACGAAACGGCTAGAAACTAGCATAGACTGTGCACGCGATAAAGGCCATGTAGTAGCAATGGCGAAGGCGACGGTAAGAGGGTGTATCCGGTTTTAACGAGTACGTATATCTATATCAACCCTCGGAGAAAAAATCTTGCGACCACACCCTGCCGTAACGAATGCGAAACCAAGTGCCGTAGCGTATATCGTTTTATGTGGCTCACTCACATGTAGTTACTTATTCGCACAGTTAAGGGGCCAGAATAGTGTGACGGTCGAATAATCAGCCGTTTCTCATAATTTTTTCTCGGGGAATTCGATGTGACATCGATTAGGTTATCATTTGATAGTATTTTATGGATCTAACCTTAAAAATTAGAAAACTTAATTTTACTTTTCTACCATTTTTTTATTATATGATGTAGGTAGCCTGGCTAAGCTGAGACTACTTTGGGTATTAGGGAGAGAATGAATCAAGTTTGATAATTAACTAGTTCAAATAAAAAAAAAAAAATAGAATCAATGTTATTTTAGTTGTTGGATAGAGCTTTCACGATTTCGACCTAATTATTCTTATTGCTACATTTTAAATATAATTGTCTCAAAAATGTAGCTATAGAAATAATAAGATCGAAATCTCCTAAATTTCTTACAACAAATAATTAAATTAATCGTACAAAGCAATCACTCAATAAAAAATCGAATCTTCTTTTTGTTTTTAATTTTTTCTTTTAATCTTGTCTGGTACGTTAAGTAGGAAATTGGAGAGGCGTGGTCGCCCATTTATACGTTCGCGCGTTTATCAATAATGTCGTTAATGGTTAACACGATCCAATTAAGGATATATCGTGTGATGCTATGCCGGGTCGCGACACCAAACACGCCATAAACGTTGACATATTCAAGTAGATCCTGCTTGTCCATAATTTGGTATGGCATAGCAACGCTTCTAGGCTGAAGCTCGGCAGTAAACGGAATTCGCTCGGGGCTGAAATACGACTACGATTTTTCACGGACCGACGGCGTGATTCAATACACGAAAGCCCGAAATCAATGATACCGTCATGACTTCATAAAGCTGCAAGCTACTGTCTGCTTAATCTTGCAAATTGCTTCGTACGATTTTGAGAGAATGCACGATCTCATTATCGCTGAATATCGAAAAATTTGCAGAAGCTAGACTGATAAATTATAATTTTTCACCAACCGCGATTGCCTTATCTTGCAATAACTTTTCAACCGTATTTCGTTTTATCTCCAACAGCCATGAACTGCAAACGTGTGACTGGCCACGTAACGTGGGATGCCTTTCTGGTGGCAGCCTCGCCAAGGAGGCCGAGGAAGACGATCCGCTGTTGGAAAGGTGAGATCACAAAGGATAATTACACTGCTATTAGATAAGACCCGAGCGTGGGACGTTACCCGCAATATACCCGTCTCGGAAATCCCGAAATCGTTGAATGATATTACAGCACATTAATTAAAATGAAGAAAATGAAAATCAAATTAATGAATTAAAAAGAAAATAACAATAATAATCATAGAAGCTCGCGTATATTTTCTCGATACGCTTCCATTGTACTTGATAACTGCACGTGGCCATTGGTGTATTACGCATCAACAATCACTGGCTACGGAAAGTACATCGTGGTTCACCAATCTTGTAATACCGAAAGCGCGCTATCATTATTTCTCTACCAAACCGCTAGCTACGCGCTCGCCCATTGGAATCACTCGACTTTGCTCGTGACTTCGCTACCAAAAGAAAATAGATGCACAATTGTGTCTGACGGGATTATTCATTATTCCCGGCGGTACAACGTCACCCCGACCCGCCCCGTTCGTCGAAGCTCGCCAGACCGATGATGGAAATTGAAAGTTCCGTGGAATATTTCTAGACGTGGGTTATTATTATTGTGTACAGTTATTTATCTTGCGTCAGTGATGATTGCCCTTCAATTATTTCATTAGAAACATCCCGACACGGCCTGAATTGCTTTTGTTACTTCGCGCTTCAATGCTTCGATAAAATGTTTTGTGTTCCGAAACTTTCAAATTCGCTCGTACGATTTGTCCCGAAAGTTCCGAAATTTTTTTAAAATTTAGCTTGATAAGAAACGAAACTTTTGTTATGTCTTGATTAACCAAACCTCCTTCGATGAAATGCATGCATTGCATCGGTCGGAAAACGTCCGATCCTTGGCATTTTTGGACCTTTAGGCTTCGGAGTCCTTTGGAAGATCGAAATGTCACCATAAATCTGGCTCAATGCTGTTATTTGATTTCCCATACCAGGAAAAAGTGGTACCGTACTAAATCTAGAGCACAAAACCGACGGTCCATTACCTGGACCTATTTTAACGCCAAAACGTTGGTAAAAATAATGAAAATGGTGCACATTTTTTTATGTTGACTCCTGCAAAATCTTCCAGTCTGGGCTCTGGCATTAATTCTGTGGCTCGTATAAAATTACCATAGCTTATCACTATTGACGCTAGTTTCCAACGACCTTGGATCTTTATTGAGATTTAAGTCCCAAAACTCAGAAAAAGTTTGACGTTTGCTTTTCTACTGATCGACTTTTTGCGAAGAGCGTGAAAACATTCCATTTTGTTGAGATAATCGCCAACTCAATCAATCAACGACTCCGGCCATCTACACACACGTAAACAAGCCATACGTACAAACATCATGCGCAATTTCTACGACCCATGGCATGTGTACTATCAGCGACAAAAACCCGTTTTTAATATACCCGTTCCTATGAAATCGCGTTCCAAAAGTTGCCCAATGAAATGTTTACAGTGTTTTAATAAAATTAAAACCTTTCGAAAGATAAAATAAAACAGTTTTTTCTCAAAACGTTACCCTCGCCTAGCTTCCAAACGATGGCCACGCCAATCAAGCAATTTATTAGACAGAAATTACCGTTTATATCGTTGAAATAAATCCCTCGGAAATTGGATACGTTAAAATTCATATGAAATATCTTTTTATCGCTTTCCGACGTTTCTGGCCTTAATTTCCCCCTTGGCATCTGTCTATCTCGCAGTCTCGACTCGAGAAAGACTCTTTCTCTTTTCCGCGTGACACAACTCGGGATCGAGCCAGAGAGCCCGGCGGTCGGAGCTTAGCCCGAGTCCTGTTGTGCAAGTTCTTTCGTACTCGTTGTTGAGCAAGCGCATAGTCAATGGGCGACCGGGTACTCATTATAACGTATATTGTGTACGGGACGATCGTACGAAGTATTGTACAATTTCCCAACACATTTCCAACACTGGAGACCCTCGCGATGGTTCCGGAGAACGAGATGACGTCATCAAACGTTGGTTGGGTTATTTCGACGCGATTTCCATGGTATTAACAATAAAACGAAATTAATCATTGTAATGTAAGATGTTGCATAGTTGAGCATGTGCCCAAACTGTGACGGGTTGTGTCCTGCGTCTTGGGTAACTGATACGTGCGTGGGAATTATTTTGGATATGTGTTCCTTCAAAAGTATTGCATGATCTTCGATGAATGTTGTTGAGGCAGTGTTCTCACTTTGCGGCAGGAAATTCGAGCAATTCATATAGTATAATCTGATAAGGCTATTATTTTCATTGCCTATAGGCTGATGAGTTTTATTGAAAGTTAAAAATAACCAGTGAGGTGTGTTGACCACAGTGTTGACAATTATTTGAGCCTGATTTATGAGAGGGGGCATACTGACTTAGCTGCGATCACGAGACGATCATGCTTGACAGGGTCACATCTCGAGGCAATCTCCGGTGACATTAAGACACAAAACCCAGGGTTTTAAGATATTACTCGACTAGTCAGCTCGAAACATTTAGACTCCAAATCAACCCTCACTTGCGGCGATCAGGAACAAATTCGCGCCAACCCTCGAGTTACCTATCACTAACCACGTCGCAAAACGAGGTGAGAGTTAATCGTCACACGATTACACAGATTCTTGATATATGCCTGCTTCTTAAGCAATCCACAAGAAACGTAAACTAAAAAGACGTTCTTGGATTTTGACGTCACTTCGCCGTACTTCAGTGACGACAACAAATCGTCAGCTCTTCATGTGTATTATGTGTTTCATATGGACTCGACGTGCCGCCATATTTCCTCTCGTTTCATATTCTTTTCCTAAAACTGCCACGGTAACTCGCGATACTACCTTCCGCCCCTCCTTAAGCACCCTAACTCCACAGTCAACCTCGCTCTACCCGGAATCTACCCGGTTAGAAATTCCCGATCGAAGTTCTGGTGTTGTTCAACTCTTCGGTGTTACCGGAAACGCTCACCAAGTAACGTGGAAGCCCAATTACTCGGATGCCCCGTTCACCAGCTCGACTTCTCAGACTTTCGGAATTCAGACAAACGACTTCGAGTGCGCACCTCTGCTCTCTCAGCAACTATCAGCGCAGCCCGCGATCTCCCGAGAGACCCTCCGGCAATCTACTGTTTTTCCCATTTCACATTCTTCTTTCGCATCATTATCAAACCTGTTTACATCCCCATGAATTAGGTAATCGATCATTACGACAAACATTCAACCTCCATCAACCATTTTTTTTGCATAACCCATAATTTTCATCCGAAACTTTTATCGAGGAGTTATGTATTACCGTAATTTCCGTAATGAGGTAATTTCTGCAAAACGATTTTCTCCTTCCGAGGTTCCTCGGTCCCACCATTGCGTTCTACTGTCGCGTCAAAATCTAGCGACTAATGCTGCTATTTTATTCAATAAGCTTATCAGACGGATGACATTCCCTAAAAATCGATCGGTCAATTCGTTTTCATCAATCTTTACCAATACAATACCCCACATACCATTGATTAACTTCAACTAATTGAATCTTCTTTTCTCTTTTTCTACGCTTTCCGGTCCCAGAGCTGCCAAGGTCGAATCGATCCAGCTGCAGCACCAACAACAGCAGCAACACCACAGAGCCGAGAGCAGACAACATCAACGTCAGCCCATACAGAGACAACACCAGCAGGTCACCGTGACTCCATCGTCTCCGACGGTTTCTCAAATAACCGAGAGACAGTCGAGACACAGGCAACCACAGCAGACGCAACATCAACGGATCTATCAGGACGAGGAGTACGAGCCGGCCACCGAGATCGAAAGCGATCGCCAGCAGCGAGTCTATCGCGGTCAACCGTCCACGATCGGCCAGGTTCAACGAGATCGCGACGGTCTCAGGCGGAACATCATATCCGTAAGTCATCCAACATCATCAACGTCATCGTCAGGGCTCAAAATGACGCGTCAACGCATTGCTTCTTCGTACAATAATATTGTGAATCAGGCGTCAGGAAGGCGCGATCGTTTCGACAACGGTCGACAAAACGATTTCGATCCGAATTCAACATCAGATTCCGTTCCTCGCCGATCGACGATTCAACCGTCGTCAATCGACATCACGACGAATTATCAGCGACTTAGTTATTCGTCTGCGCCGCGTGATCGCGATTTCGGCGAAGGGTTCGAGTCCGAAGAGACCACCGAAGTCGGTGACGAAGACAAAGCGGCAACCGTTACCAGCATCGAAGTCCCAGCAACGCTTCTTCCGGAAGTTAAGGACGAGCGTGATCGTTTTCAATCTACGGAAAGTTCTCGCTTACCCGCAAGGTCCTTGGAAAACGTCCAGCAATTCTCGATAGTCAATCCAACTGGTGAAACACAATCCACATCCGTAACCGTCACGACTAGCAGCCGTTCGACCCTCGCGCAACCTCGATCGAGGGATGAAGTTTCCTTCTCATCACCGTCGTCAATCGCAGTTTCGCTGCAACGCAACGAGGAATTCGAGAAGAACGAGATATCGGTGACGACACCTTCGACCTTGGACGATCAATCTCGTGACGTATCGACTCCCGAAGTTATCGGCGAATCCGTCGAAGGTCGTCGACTCGGACGACCAACGAGTTACAGAAATGTGTTTCCGCAGCATCGCCCGAGAGACGATTTTCTCGCGAATCCATCGTCACCGTCCTGGCTTCGTTCGACCGAGGAAATCGAGCAAAACGAAATTTCCGTGACACCCGGCCTGGGAGGTCGTGGTTTCATGATCAAACGTTTGCGATCGGATCATTCGGTCGTTAACAATGCGACGGATAATCCTGTGACGCCGAGCTACGAGCGTTCAACCTTACCGGAAGGTGGACAGTCCGAAAAGGTCGAATCTAGGATCAGTGAACCCAACAATCCATCGTTGAACCGTCAAAGATCGAGGAACAACCTGATTTCTTCGACTTTTCAGCCACGCGTGACCGAAAAGTCCGTCGTGGTCGGGGAAGATCGCGAATCAGCCGCGAGCGTGTCAACTCCGGGAAAAACTTTGTTCACGGATTTGGATAATCGAAAATATTACCTAGCTTCGATTAGTCAAAATTCTTTCGGTGATGACACGGAGAACGATCGAGTTTCGCCGATTCCGGTCAAACAACGACTGATCGATGATTCGAAGACTCGTACAGTGGGAAATAACGGCAACGACAAGAAATATTATATCCTACCCCCACCGACACGCCGTTTTATGCAGGATCAAGGACGCCAGGGATCGAAGACGATTTTGCAGACGAGCGAAACCTCCGAAGTTCCATCGACTTCAACCACGAAGACGGTTTTCAAGGACGATGGAAAATCATCGACGGATTCCGGTCGAAAAACTTCAACCGAAGAAAACCCAAAGGAAAAGGACGTGAACGCGTCAACCATCACCGAGGATCCAGCGAAGAATGAGATTTACGTTACATTGAAATCATCACGACGCAATTCAGGATTGACAACAACGACGGAAAATCAGAACGAGCATCAGAGCAACGCTAAAACTAACCCACAAGATCAATCCGTGGAAATTCAAGCTCATCATCGTTCCGTCTTCAGAGGTCAAACGCGGCATAAGATTCAAACTGCAAACAGAAGAATTTCGACATCCGTAAGTCAATCATCTCTCAAGCAACTCCGACTGTCTTCGTAACAACGGTCCTGACCTTACCCGACGACGAAAAAAAACAAAAAAAAAAAAAAAAAAAAAAAAAAACTGGAAACGAAACCTTCAGACCACGAAATAATTGCTACTCGCTCGTATTATCCGTAACTTGAGACGATGTGTCGCCGATCATGTCACCTTCGCAAACGGCAAATCGGTGAATTTCGGAAGAGTGCGTAAAATTCGGAATCGAGTTCATTCGTCGTTTTTTTTTTTACAAAACCACAAAATCGTGCAATGTGGATTATGAAAAAGAAGATCGAAGGGCTGAAATAAAAAAAAATGGATGAATGAAGTGGCACGACGGAGATATAAAGAAAATCCAAAAAAAAAAAAAAAAATGACGAACATAAATGAAAATAAATATATGGCAATCGGGTTAAAGAAAAAAAAAACAGCCTCGAGTTCTTGGACACCTTCGACTCGCACTTCTGTTGACGCGACACGCGTCTACCTCCGTCGGGAACATTTGTTGCGCAATAATGTTCGGCGTGATAAAAAAAAAAATATATTTAAACGTGTAAATCGGAATTACTATGCGCACTTAAAGATACGACGGTCAAAACGGATTCTGCGAATTGTCCTGGATCGCAAAAAAAAAAAAAAAAAGTTAATCACGGGCGACGTAATGACGAATGAGACAGTCTTGGCACGTGGACCAATATCTAAGCTTTCTCAAAAAACTGGCGTAGAAATATTCTTCATACTATCGCTCAATCTACTACTTATTTTCCGTATTTATCACGCATGCTAATAATCGCACTGTTCTTTCACTCGTAGATCGTATCTCTTAGACCATGAAGTGTTTAACTTTATGGACAATTGAACGATGGAATTTCGTGGCTTGACGTTATTTCGTTTTGTTTTTACTTTATTTGCAGGAACGGGAGAAGGACAGCGTCGTTAGCACCCGCGGACAAACGGAGAGCCATTACAGGTGATTACACGTCGTTTGGATTCACAGTTTTTGCAATCGTTGTAACATTGTGGCGGAGTTTGATGTGTTGGCTAACTTTTTTTGTAGACTGTGAATTTACTTGCTTATTGTAGACGGTGTGTTCCAAAAGTTGCGGAATTTTTCACGCAACTTACTTTGGGTTTTTTCGAAATACATCCTTTTTAATAAAAAGCATGCAATGGGTCTGAATACTTGGAAAAAATAAATTATTGCTAATTTTCTTCTGGAACGTTGCATTACATGTTTATTTTATTTATTCTATTTATATTATTTATATTATTTATATTATTTATATTATTTATATTATTTATATTATTTATATTATTTACATTATTTATATTATTTATATTATTTATATTATTTATATTATTTATATTATTTATATTATTCATATTATTTATATTATTTATATTATTTATATTATTTATATTATTTATTTTATTTATTTTATTTATTTCATTTATATTATTTATATTATTTATTTTATTTTTGATTCCGTTATTGTTAAAAAGAAAAATCGTTTCGGATCTTTTGGGGCACTTCGTTTCCTCAATTCGTATATTAATGTGCCGTTTCATGAATTATGACGAATATTCAGAGCCATCTCTTCGGAATCGCCAAGAACTGCGAAAACGACAGCGTCCACTGCGGCACCGGTTTCGAAAGCTTATTACAGCGACGCCGATCAGAGTTATCCTTACTACACCATCTACGACGATGACGTCTCGATCTACAAGGACGAAGGTGAGTCACGCGGGAATAAATTCAATTTATGATTTATCTTTATTCTAAACTCTGTGATGTCGAATTATGTCAATGGGTTTCATTTTTTGGCACGGATTTTTTTTTTTTTTATAACATCTGCTGTGATTATTCCATCTGAGGTAATCCTTCATGGGCTCATTTATTGTCATTTTTCAATTATTATAGTAGAAGATAATTTTCTAAAATGGAACAAAAATAATTTTTGATAAAAAAAATTGTTTTATACACATTTTTAACACAGAGAATGTTTTTTTTTCTGTTGTTCGTTTTGAAGATTATGGTCAGTACGCGGTGAACAGAACGGAACAGATTCCGCAACAGCACCATCATCAACATCAGCAACAACAACAGCACCATCAGCAGCAGCAACAGCAGCAGCAGCAGCAGCAGCCACAGCACAACCACCACCAACATCGCCAACAAAATGTCCGCATAGCCGAGGTCACGCCGAATGCGAATGATTACAGCCAAAAGCCGAAGAAGGTTTCCGATTCCAACAAATACAATCTCAGTCCTCAGGTCACGGTTGCCGATTACGACATTTACGACAGTGAAGTACGAATTTTCGAATTATAAAATGAAAACGAATTTCGATAATTTATTTCCACTGGTTGCCATTTTATCATTTTTCATTTCGAATTGGTAATTCTACTAGGGAAAGAAATTATACCCTTGATAATCAATAATTATCCAATTCTTTTTATTCCCGACGATTTCGCGACATTTTATCACCTTCACCTGCAAAAATGATTTTTTTATACATTTCGACTCTTTCTTGGACGGAGAAAATGAATTTTTTTTTAAGAAATTGATTTGTGATAATGTTTTCATCCGTCAACAATGAAATAAAAAAGGAAAAATAGTTGAAAATTCCGAGCGTCAAAGTGGAATACTCCTTTAAATCTTTCTAAACGTCCACACGATTGGAATGATTCTGCTTTGCTATTGAGTATCGTTATCTAATTGTTGACTATCTTTTGTTGCTTAGCCTTTGAAGAACGCGTTCAGTATATCTGACGAGCAACAATCGCTGAGGTGAGTTACGAGGGCACAATCGAATTTAATCTGATTCTAATTTGAAAAGCCTATTATGCTCGTTATAAATATACCGTTAATTTCAAGATGGATAAAATTCACAATTCGTTATACAGGGTGTATTTTAAATACCAGCATTGCTTGGAAGCGTTGATGGATCGTCTGAAAATAAAACAAAATGTCGTCTATCTTTTTCACGAATTCTTTGGCTCAGTCACAAATTTCTTAACCACTCACTTTGTAAGGAACAAATCGAAAAAATTTCTCTCGTCTGAAAACTGACAGAGAGGAATCCACCCAATGTGACAGACATTATATTATTTGGCAATGTAGTGGGTGAAGGGTTAAAGATTATCAATCCTCGCCTTCCAGGATTGCCGAAACTTCGGGTACACCCCGTATACGAACGATTCTAAGAATACTGCCAAAAATGTCCTTTGACCTTAAATAACGAACGGGATTTATTGTGGGCCCAATTTTTATGCCACAGGCCGAACGGACTCAGTCATCCTGTGGTCCACGTGACTACGCCCAATGCCATTGTCGAAGGTTACGTCCCACTGACGACCACCACCCAGCCACCACCCACCACTACTGCTCGTCCTTACACCGCAACTGTTCAAACGTCAGTGGACCACAGCATTCATTAAAATTATTATTTCTTTACATATTTTCAGAAACACATACATATATGCACACACTCACACATGCATCTATCCGCTGATTGAGAGAAGATCAATCAATATTTTTTTTCTCGGAGAAATAATCTAAAGCGAGTCATTTATTTATTTACTAATTTTTTTTAATTATCTATTTATTTATTTAGGTTATTTATTTATTTATTTATTTATTTATTTATTTATTTATTTATTTATTTATTTATTTATTTATTTATTTATTTATTTATTTATTTATTTATTTATTTATTTATTTATTTATTTATTTATTTATTTATTTATTTATTTATTTATTTATTTATTTATTTATTTATTTATTTATTTATTTATTTATTTATTTATTTATTTATTTATTTATTTATTTATTTATTTATTTATTTATTTATTTATTTATTTATTTATTTATTTATTTATTTATTTATTTATTTATTTATTTATTTATTTATTTATTTATTTATTTATTTATTTATTTATTTATTTATTTATTTATTTATTTATTTATTTATTTATTTATTTATTTATTTATTTATTTATTTATTTATTTATTTATTTATTTATTTATTTATTTATTTATTTATTTATTTATTTATTTATTTATTTATTTATTTATTTATTTATTCATTTATTTATTTATTCATTTATTTATTTATTCATTTATTTATTTATTTATTTATTTATTCATTCATTTATCTATTTATTTATTCATTTATTCATTTATCTATTTATGTATTTATTTGTTTATGTGTTTTTTTCATTTTTTTTTAAATTTATTTCCGTGACAATTCAAGTTTTCGTAATCAACGTAATATCATTTTTTATTTCATTGAATTTAACTCTGAGAAAGTTAGCATACTGATTGAAAGCAATAGCCGAGAGGCTCACTCGTGAAATGATTAAAATGCCTCCGAATGCAATCACAGAATATCGCGTAAACACGGACGAAATGTACTGAAATCGACGTTACGTGAAAACGTCTCGTTGAAAGTCTCTCTAAATCGGAATGAAGTCACTCAAAGTTGTTTCGGAGTCGGTATTAGAATTACGCGAAATACCGTGAAAATGGTGAATGGCCTAAAATAACGTGGCTCTCGATCTCGGTCGAATTATCGCGAAATTATTGAAATCATGAGAAATCAATCTTACCGTGAAATCCTGTGTAGACCGCACTTGGTAATGAATTAGTCTATCGTTCATAACATGTCCATTAATGGACCATTTGCTCTGAGCAACGGAGGTGGAAATTGTTGATTTTCTTGGCTCTTTTCTCTTCAAGATATAAAATAAATCAATCAGATTTTAAAATTCGAATCAATTATGTCCTAAACAAAAAAAAATATTTCAGTCTTTTCATTTCCATTTCGGAAATGAATGTTACCAATTGATCGAAGATGATGCCTCAATCAAATAGCGCATGATAATGGAAGGTGCTGTTAAGGTCCCTCTCAAAGTTGCTTGAAGCAATAGAAAATTATTCGGTTTGTTAATCAATTTAAAAGCAATCTAGGGCAGTATAAAGAATTTTTTGTTATCCGCTCATTCGAAATTGAATGCCGGATTCGGGTTCTTCGTTCCGAAGATTGTTCTTAAAAAAATATGAAACTTCCTAAATGAAAAATCCATTCCTTGGATTCGTTGATTATAATTAACTTTTCTATCTATAGAATGTCCATTTCCGTTGTTTAATCATTCACAAATTTGTTTATGTTTCGCTTGATTCGTAATACCTTCCGGTTCTTTTATTTCCTTTCATTTTTATCATCGACACTCTCATCAAATTATTTAAATTCAAACATTTCAAATCCGTATTTGCTAAAAGTATCGTTCAGTCTTATATTTTTACAATTCCTCCGATAATAATCATTGCGAAATGACTGCTTGTCGATCGTTCACGCTTTTCGAACGATTTCAATTCGTTTGAATCTCGACCGAGACCCAATTTCGCAACATTCGCGAGATGGCCCCCGGTTCCGTTTATTGTCGCGATGTGAGATCGAGCGAAATCGACGAAGCTCGGTTGCACTTTTACCTGCTTTCACTCTCTCTCTTGCCCTCTCTTTCATTCTCTCTCACGCTCTCTCACTCTCTCTCTCTCTCTCTCTCTCTCTCTCTCTCTCTCTCTCTCTCTCTCTCTCTCTCTCTCTCTCTCTCTCTCTCTCTCTCGCTCTCTCTCTCTTCCTCTCTGTCTCTCCGTCGCCCCGGACGAACCAAACGAACGAATGTGAACGCGTTCGCTTTCGTTTTCGCAGCCGGAAGCTATTTTCAAGCGTTCCACACAGACTCGACGATTTTATTCTATATTTTTATTTCTTTTATTCTTACAGCCGAGGCCGACCGCAAGTTAACCGAGGCACTGCACCACCGTAAGTTATTGCTATGATATACCGTATGCGTGAAAAAGTACGCGTTTATTTGTGAGAATCATGCGCGAGTGTGTGCTAACTAGTAATTCCTCTTAATTCCGACTCGGTGCAACGTACGCTCGTGTTTTATTACGTTTTTTGCTTCGTATTGTGGTAGCCGCACGGAATACCGAGGTTTGCCGTCAAATCTGCGGTTACATATGGACACGAGAGTCGATTATTACTCGCATCTCGAATGCGTTATCGTCGATCGATTATTTTATTATTTTTATCGACTGTGCCACCGTTAGCGGCTCGTCGAAGAAACGTTATAGGAGTATTGTGCAATCGGCGAGCGATATAACGAGGAAGCATTCCTTTTTAGCCGTTCGAATGCGATTTTTTGGAATGAATTTATTGTATGAAAAATAATATAATCGCTTTAATATTTTTTGGTCTTTCGGAAAGTCCGATAAATTGAAAAATTATAAGAATATCTAATTACTTGATTAATACAAATTGAGCGAATGAATGAACGAATGGATTAATCGAATGTCGTTTATGAAAAGAATTAGTAATAATAGTATCAAGTGTTAGTTGTTGAAATTAATTTTTTTTTTTAATTATTTTCATTAACTAAATTATTTATTTAATTTTTTAGTTGACATTTTTTTTAATTTACTGACATATCGACTGCTCTCAAAGCTACGTATAATTTTTTTTTTACTACGGCTGACTCAGAAAAGCTATGGCTTTGAATTTACGAAAAATAATTTTTTTACAGTGATTGTGAATATTTTAATTAAAATTCAATATTATTAATACGCGTTATGCTTCAGACGATTGCGTCCGACCCTGAAACCATCGACTTCCATAGTATCAAAGGCCCAGGAATTCGTCGACATATACCGACATCCCGCTGTCAGGCCGCCGCCAATCTACCCAACGCCAACCGTCGACAAACCCGCAGCGAAATGTCGCAAGGACGTTTGCTTGCTTCCGGATTGCAGCTGCGGTGGCCCCGATATTCCCGGTAACGTCCTAAAAATACATTATTCAGTTCATGATCTTTTTTATCCATCATCAGAGCTTTACCGTCTATCCGTACAAAATTTTCAAAAACGAACATTACTCAGATAAAAATTCAAGATAGCCATTTGAATCTATTTAACATAATTTTTCTATAATTCCGGAAATTATTTAAGACGGTTTTTGTTATTTTTTTTTTTCGAAAATGTAGTCAGATGAGAGCCGAAAGGTTTTAGTCAGAAGGAATTTTATTTAAAAATTGTGAGTTGTACGACGATTTACAGGTTGCGTCGTAAAATCTTGGTCCAATCAGGAGCAAGAATTGTTTTCGTTCTGATTGTTCGAAACACGAACAAACCAAAGATTCTTTTAATCAATAAATGTGCGGGTATTGCTCGACCTAGAAGGACCACCCGAGTCCGAACGATTGTACTAAAGTCGCAGATGTTCAAAAATCGAGTTTCAATTCGTTCAAAATTCTTTGCAACTAGACGGAGAACTGGAAAGAAAGGTTTAAAACCGTTCCATATTGCTATAGCTCCGGATATCGATTTCAACTGCTTATAGATACTATTTTTTTCACCTGTTAATGATATGTAAAATTCATATATTACGATTTCGAAACCTCCAACCAATTCCAACAAGCTCAGATCCGATTGGGCTCAGATTTGGCAAAATGCATTCTTATCCTATACGTCTCTGATCTGAAAGCTACAAACATTTAATTTAATAACAATTTAATAACAACATCGAAAGCAAAACCAGAAAATTTAATAATACCAGAGAAATAACCCATTCTAGCCCATTTGACCCATCACTGTTAAAAGAAGAAAATATGCAACCGATTTAAAAAATATTGTCACAAGAATAATGCATGCACAATTTTCCGCATTTAAAATTTTTCAATAATGATCACAAATCGGTGAAACCATTGCGAAATTCGTGGTCGAAAAAACAAAAAGAAAAGAAAAACATCCGAATGTTATCGACCACAGACGTGTTGGTCAGCGTGCCACGTTTATTGGGACTTTCACCAATTCTAATGTTACATACGCATTACGCTCGTTGCGAACGAGCTCGAAAGTGAAACAGATCCGCCGTGGCCTGTCGGTGACCGCACCTTCGATCGGGCCGCTTCGTTTCCACTTGCGCCCACGTTTTTCAATAATCTACGTGTAACGCGGCTTCCGCTTGTAACGAAGTATGCGATATACGTGGTTTTGCCGATACGTGACACCTGTTTTGTGTTGAAATTATTTACGTACGAGTCATAGAGAAATCTTGAATTTTATTAATTTTAGATTGTTATTTTTATTTTAATTCAATTAATTCAATCGATCAAATAACCCCGTCTTGAATTTTGAATCATCTTGAAGTAAATCTTGAATTTTATTCATTTGAGATTTTTATTTTTATTTTAATTCAATTAATTCGATCGATCAAATAACCCTATCGCGAGAATTACCTCCCTCTCTTATTTTGAGTATTTACTCCAAAATCATTGTGGGTTTATGGTAATTATCGGTTCATTATTGCGTAAATTATATTCCAAATATTGGCTCAACATTGCATTATTTAGTTTTAGTGAAAAATAATAATAATCATTTTTTTAAAGAATAAAAATCTTCTCAAGCGTTGTTCTAAGAGGAATAACCTAAATTTGCGACCGGAGACTCAAAAATGTCTCTTTTGACAGCCCCCTCGCTTTTCAAAAAAAGATATCTCATAAAAAAAAAACACTCAACATTTCGAATACTTGATTTCAATATCAAACGCCGTCCCTCAATCGATAAAACAGCATCGTTTACATCCAATCTCTGCCACCTTCTAAACTCACCCCGTTAATCAAAATTTCATCTCCGAAGTAATGAAGTCGTAACAATAATATCCGTACCGTATAATCAGGTGGAATGACGGTTAAAAAAATACCGCAGATCGTTCTGGTGACGTTCGATGATGCGGTAAACCCGCTTAACAAACAACATTACACGGACTTGTTCGAAAATGGTCGAAAGAATCCAAACGGATGTCCGATAAGCGCGACGTTTTATGTTTCGCACGAATGGACCGATTATAGTCAGGTTCAAGATTTGTACGCCGATGGACACGAGATAGCTTCTCACACAATATCGTAAGTCGATCTCGAGTGTAAAACCGATGGAGATCGATGATAGGAGCCAGAGCACGTACCCCGCTTCGAACTTGTTTTCCATTCGATCGCAATTTGTCGCAGGATTTCATCGGGTGTTTGATTACACCGGCAATGTCAATTGTTCGTCCGCTTGTCATTGATCATCGACGATGGGCTTACGTGCGAAAGAAAAAAATACGCGACACGCGTGAATGTATTTTCTTTCGTATTCAATGTGCTGCAATGTATTTCGGGTTACAAGAGAATGAAAGGTCGAGTGATTACTTGATTAATGAGTGATATAGGGAACAATTTGCTGATTTGCTTTGTCCGTTGAGATTCAATCAGTTGTTTTCAGTTTGAGGGTTTTGATTATTTCTCTTCTCGTAATTGTATTCGTTAAAATGACTATTACTGAGCAATACATGGATAAAAATATATCGACAATACTCTTAGGGTCGAATATTTTGAGGATAATGTGAGGGCTTGTGAATGTGGGATTAATGTGATCGGCATCATACACCTGACCGGGAATCGGCAATGATTCAATAAAAATGTGTTGAAAATACTTTCATTACTAGGTGATTAAAGATTCTAATACCTGCAAGTATTTTAATCCATCGTGAAAACAATAATTTATGTTAATTATTGATAATTATCGCAGATATGCAGAAATTTTTTATTATTTCATGGTTAATTGAATCATAGTAATTTGTTTTAAAAAGCATTTTAAATACTACGTTCATTACTGAATAACTCCGGATATTAATTCTAAATCAAATTATAAAACAATATTTCATCCGAATTATAAACAATCGCTACAATAATTTGAAAATAATTGTAGTTATAGGATGATTATCAATAACAGTTACTTATTTTTGAAAAAAAAGTACTTTAAAATACATTTTTATTGACTAAATGCCCATTCCTGCACTTGACAAAATACATAAGTTCGTCCTGGACCTGCCATAAAGTGTATTTTGTCCACATCCGTTTATTTGTTGCTGATGCTTTAAAATAACCCAACACTATGCGTTTATATTTTCTCCTTGTTTCTCTTTTTCCATCTCGAAATCACCTTCATTATCATGAATCTTCACGCGAACGTTCTCGCCACGGGCGATCCTCGATCGTCGATGCTCCAAGTGGAGAATCGCGGCACGCGACTCAACGTCTGACTCGCATATCAAATCCCCGCGCTATGGATTCATGAACTTGATACCAAACGATCGAACACCGTACATGTGGGGAAAAAAATCAGCTGCGAGTAGAAACTTAAAAAATTTTCCCTCTAATCTTGAGGTACTGCACGAACTTCTTTAATGAACGATTTCCATTCATTCCGGCTTCGTCGCAAGAGACTTCGTACATTACCTTGAATCCAGAGTGAGCAATTTGTAAATTGAAACTTGCAGCTCGTTTCCTCTTCTGTCATAATAATTCAACGTTGCATAAAAATTCTAATGCATCGACGAGGAACCAAAGAACGATTAAAAAATAATAATAATAAATAAAATTATATAAATATATAAAATATATATATAAAAATATATAAAATTATATAAAAAAAAAACGATTAAAAAATAATAATAATAAATAAAATTAAAAAAATAAATAATTTATGAAATAATAACTTAAAATTAAAAAAACATTTTTAAAATATTTCAGAAAAAGAACCTAAGATTCTTTTATTTTCGATAATTTCATAACTCATCGAAATTTCATTTCCTACGTCGTTAATACAGGCGAATACCTGGCCGAGGAGATACCGCAAATCGTGCTTCTAACATTCGACGATTCCGTTAACGATCTGAACAAGCAGCTTTATACAGATCTGTTTGAGAAGGGACGTAAAAACCCGAACGGCTGTCCCATCTCCGCGTCGTTCTACGTCTCGCACGAATGGACCGACTACAGCCAAGTACAAAATTTGTACGCAGCTGGTCACGAAATCGCTTCCCACACAGTCTCGTAAGTACTGACCCCTGCGAGATTAACTACCTTGAGGAAACCTCGTGGAAAATCAAATTTCGTTGAATCACATTTTATTTTATTTATTTTTTTATCTCATTTTATATGCGACGAAAACAATAAATCTCGTTCTTAGCGTATTTGAAAAATTCTACGATATTCCTGTCTGTTTTATGACAATAAATAATTATTGATTCCATAAGGAATGTGAGTCCGGTTTTGACTGAAGAATATTCGATCGAACCGAATTAATCGTATTCGACGCTGATTTCCCCGAAATTAAATTTATTTAATTATTCTTTTACCGAATCATTTTTCATACACATTAATTATAATTTTCTCTATTTTCTTTGGCGATATCAACATACTTATTGCTTAAATGTGTTGTGGACTTCCGTTCTTGCGCTTTTGTCATCTTGTCCGCTTGATTGCGTCATTGCGACGATTTCATCGAAATATTTTGTATCAAAAACGCTTTTCGTGCTCAAGCTCCGAGATCTCAACGTTGAATTCTTGGGTTTTTTACAGCAATATCTACGATACGTTACGCAATTACTATTTTGTTTGACATATTGTCGCGTGGTCGATATTTACTGGAATAATGGTTTTTTTTAATTATGTACATTATTATTATATTTTTTCTATCGAGTTTTCTGACATTTAGGTAGGAAATAATTTAATTTAAACTGGCGGTGAATCAACAGAACAATTCTCTACTGACCTAGATATGTTATGAATCATCAAGACGATGTAACACCCATCTTAATATTTTCAAGCCCAATCTGCGGCTGTCTTCCGTACCCGATTTCATAAACAAATTTAATTAAATTATACACAAAAGGTGTAAAAAATGTTCAAAAATGTTAATTCACTGACCAGACTGATAAGTTTTGTCGATCATTCTACAATATTAGAACAAATGACCCGTCGAAAATTACAGATAAAGACGATTGAGAAAACAAAATCATGTACAGAAAAACTAACGTAAAAATAATACCAATGATAATATTTTTCACCAAAAAAATCCAACAATGATAATAATAATAATGTTTCTCATTGTTTGTATCTATAACGTTCCATCTAGAGAGTCGTGACATATTTCGATCGATAACTTTCATCAACTCTTCAAAAAATGTTTGCCAGATTCTGGATCAATGCAAATATTCTCCGCCTTTATCAATACTTTTTTCCTTGCATCGATTAATCTCCTAGAAACGACTAATTCGCTCACAATTCAAGCGCCAAACAATTTCTTCATCAATCGTAAAATCATACTAATCGTACGATCGAATCATGTCCGACCGGCAAAAGCAAATCGAACGATCTCCCGATATTGATCGAATTTTCGTATCAAACACAGTCACAGTTTCGGCGAGCAATTCTCGGCAAGAAAATGGTCTCGCGAAATAGCCGGACAGCGTGAGATTCTCGCGGCTTACGGAGGAGTTAAATTGGAAGACGTGCGAGGAATGAGAGCGCCTTTCTTGTCGGTCGGTGGCAATAACATGTTCAAGATGCTTTGGGACACAAATTTCACGTACGATTCGTCCATGCCGATCTATGAAAATCGACCTCCGAGCTGGCCTTACACTCTCGATTACAAACTCTTCCACGACTGCATGATTCCGCCCTGTCCGACGAGATCTTATCCGGGTCTCTGGGAAGTACCCATGGTCATGTGGCAAGATCTCAACGGTGGAAGATGTTCCATGGGAGATGCCTGTAGCAATCCGCCAACACCTGATGGCGTTTACAAGATGCTCATCAAGAATTTCGAAAGACATTACACTACGAACAGGTTGGTGGACATCGTGATAATAAATTTTCGTGGATATTTGTATGGGGAGAAACGTCCCGAGTCGAGAAAATTGAGCACCCTTCTTGCCCTCCGATGTGGTTGACGGTTTTTTTTTAATGTCTTTCGGATTCTGGGACGTCGATAATTTTTTTTAAAGATTTCTTAGACCTCGATTTTCCACCAATCTCCGATGTTTCATCAATTTTCATGACCAATATTTAACATCCATGATTAATTACGATACTAGAGCACCATTCGGCCTCTTCTACCACGCCGCGTGGTTCACTCAGCCCCATCACAAGGAAGGTTTCATTTCTTTCCTGGACACCATTACCGCCATGGACGATGTTTGGATTATTACCAATTGGCAGGCTCTTCAATGGATGAGAAATCCCACACCTCTTCAACAAATCAACTCGTTCGAGCCCTTCGGATGCAATTATGCTGTAAGCTATATTATTATCGTTGTTATCATTATTCAATAATACTGAATAATACTTGTTGAACACGAATAATAATAATAATAATTTATTATTATTTATTATTATTTATTATTATTTATTATTATTTATTATTATTTATTATTATTTATTATTATTTATTATTATTTATTATTATTTATTATTATTTATTATTATTTATTTATTATTATTAAGTATTATTAAATAAATTATTATTATTATTCGCCTCCAACAAGTTGTAAGTTGAAGCTTACAAATTATTATTTCTCCACGATCTGATCTAGTGCACGAAGTCGCCTCTATGAAAAATCAACCTTTCTTGTTTGTTTATTCATCTGTCGCTTTCAGGATCGGCCGAAAAAGTGCAACAACGCGAAGGTCTGCAATCTGTGGCACAAGAGTGGTGTCAGATACATGAAGACGTGCCAACCCTGCCCGGATATTTATCCATGGACGGGTAAAACCGGAATTCCGAGCAGTCGCATCGACAACGAGATCGAAAATTGAAACGGTCCAGTCGGTTACCATCGTACGGACTGATAATCGTCGGAGAAACGAGAAAAACCCACCAGCAATTAAAAAAAAAAAATTATATATTTTAAAATTAAAAAAAAAAGGACGACCGTTGTGGTCCCGGTTAGAAATGTATTTTCGCTCTAGCTTTTATGTACTTGTGTATTTTCCGTCAGCCGTCGGGTCTCTGCTCTCGAACAATGCAATGGATCGTTCAAAAAGTAAAGAAATTAAAAAAAAAGTAAAAATAAAAAAATTAAAAAATGAAAAATAAATAAAATAAAAAAATGAAAAAAAAAAAAAATAAATAAAATGAAATAACGGATATAAAAAAAAATCTATGATTCATCATCCATGATTGGCTCTTTAACGAGCCTATTTAATTTATTTCCGTGGATGATTGCAATATCATCTGTCCCTGTAATTATCAAATTATAAAAATATCCGTTAATCTTAAAAAGATGTATATTTTTTTTCATTCTCAAGTTGTCGGCAATTGCTCGGCACATGATATTATTTATTGTTAAAACAAATTCTCAATCGATCAGTATTGTTTTTGTGAATATTTTCCTGCGCGTTAATTATTCAGAGACTGAGACCAGAACTGTCGACGATTTTTTCGATTGAACGATATGTTGTCGTATGTATAGGCCGATCGCGTCGATATTGGCGACCTCGCGTCGTTGCTTTTCGTCGTCGGAACCGGGATTCCGACCAAGTGTAGAAAAAAAGAAAAAGAAAAAAGCGACGAACTCTTTTGTTGATAATAAACTTGTAGAAAATAATGATTTTTTTGGTGTAGTTTGAGATTAATATTTAAGGGAAATGTGTATGATGATGGATTGTGAGAGAGGACAGGTTGGAATTGACTTCTTCATACTGTGGGGAGAAAAAAAGTGGCTGTAAGAGCTGTGGTTGTCCTTTCGACGTCAAATTATTTTTACCGAACAATCCATAAATTCGATATTTATCGATAATTGATGATTAAAATGATAATTAAAAATACAATAAAACGATAAACCTTCAATAATTGCGAGACCGCGTCACGTGAACAAAAAATAATTATATCCAGGGATCATTCTAGAGTGACGATCTCGAAGATTGCTGATTTTTATGATTTTTTTTTCAACGAACAAGATTCGCTAAATCATTGCGTGAAAAATGATTTCTTTGACGTTTTCGGCTAATTTTGTTAATAGATGGATCATTATTAATCAAATTAAGGACCTTGATGTATATAAAAACCGGAGTGTGACGTAATATATTATTGTATAGGCCCGAGACAAGTTTCATCAAAAGCCATTCGATAATTAAGTCGAGGCATGTTAGGGTCGGGGAAGAATCGTGCGCACAGCGAGTAAGATTAAAGACGCGCGGTAGCGAGCGTATGGACGTTGGATATAAGAAAACAATACATTTTTAGAATTCAAATCCTCTTACGACATCGTACGAATGTGGAAACATTAACCCTTACACCAAAAACCTTTTTTTTTTTAATCAAAAACCACAAACGGGTCGAATTTGACGATGCACACTCTTTGATTGTCCGCCATTTTTAATTGATACGTGAACTTGGGTTAAAAAAAATTCTCAAACATTCCCCGAACATTATTAAATTGATTGATTTTGATAAATAAGGGTTATTGTAATTATTTACATGCATATGAAAATTCATGAAGCAATCGAGTTTTTTCGAAAAAAGTTTGCTCAAAAGAAAATTTAGGGGTTAAAATTGACCCCGTGTGTGGTGTAAGGGTTAAGGCGCTACCGCTACTCTTGCCTCATGCGAGTTTGGCCTTTTTTGGTCTACTTGCATATACAGTTTTCTATAAAACGTAGAAACTTAGTGCAATCGCGAAAACGATTTAATGTAACTAACGGTAATTTCTGCAGTAAATTTAAATCCTTTGAAAACGTCAAAAACGTCTAAACTATAGATATATCTATAATTGATTTCTGTTGAAGTTTTACTACCAACTTTTCCATTTGTTTTTGTATAAAATTTGAAAATACGATGAATTGAAGATAATAATCATAAAATAAAATAATAAAAAATATATAATAAAAATGAAATAAATAAATTTGAAATTGAAATAAAATGTATGTAATCTAATTTTTTTTACCTTCCGTTGGATCCGCATTTTTGTATCGGAAAGTTCACTGCAGAAATGACCATTCGTTTTCTAGTTGTTCGTGCGGTCGTTTAAAGGAATTTGTTTTTGAAGAACTATTCCAGCACTAATTAACTAGAAAATTGATTCATGTATGTATGACAATATTGCGCTTTAGATTAAACGCAATTCGCTATATGCGCTCAATATCATCATAATATTCTAGAAACTATCAAAATACACAATGCCTCAAATAAATATCTTAAAATTTCCACTAGAATCTATTTTTTCGAAATTTTATTCGTCGAAACAAAATTCTCGAATTTTCAAAGATTCAGAAAAATATATCCGAATATTTTTTTTATTGCGATTTCTTGCAATTTTATTCAATTGCTTACGTACCAGCCTTAAGTGCTGCAATTTTATGTTCGAGTCGGAATGTTGAACCGATTTAATCATCGAAAATCGCCGCCTTGTGTTGCTCTATCGAATTCTTCCTGAATCAGTGGAGCAATAATTCTATACGAATCAAAGGAAAAAAGGAAAAGGTCGAATAGTTTCATAATGCCAATGTGGTTAGATAAATAACTTATGTATTTCAAGCTATATCTATTAAAGGAATGTAGATTTGTTACAACGTTCTTAATCGTATCGTAGTATATCAGGAGTTAAATACAGATTTTCCTGATCAAATTCTCATTCGCGACCATCTTGATCTTTACAACTCGTTCACTACATACATTTGTACTTCGCAACGCGCAAACGCAACGCGCACATAAGCTCGTTAATCATTTCTCCCGCATTCTCGTCGTCCTCGTATCAAAAGTTCCAATAATTTTCTCAGAAAAAAAAAGAAAAAAGAAAATTTATCTCACGAACGTGATAAACGCGAGGAAACCGGTCACAAAAACTCAAATAAAGAATGTCAATAAACAAAAATTCGATTACCGTAAAAACGATAAAGTTGAAGCCGAAAGAAATTGAATTTTTTTCAATCTCTAATCGGCTCGAATAAAGAAAAAAAAAAAATTACGATCTGGAAACATTCGATCGTCGTTCACTTGGAATCAAACACAAATAAAAAAAACATTATGAGAGTTTCACGAGCGTTTATCACTTATTCATTGAGTTTACTTGATTCAATTGTTAAAAAAAAAAAATTTCGGGCACTCGACGTTGCGAGAAAATTTACGTAGCTGGAATATCCGAGCGTACATGCATGCTATACGACGTTTATGACGTTTTTATAATTCTTCTTCAATGAAATATCAATAACGTCGCTGAGACCGAAAAATATCTCAGCCGAGATATCGACGTTCTTATTAACTCACATAATCTTATCGATTAAAAAATAGATCTTTGCGATTCGAAAAATATATTTATATCTTATGCGTTATATCGGATTCATATAATCTATCTATTTATAAGAACATGTACATTTATTTCAATAAGCGCGTGTGGGCTATTCGAAATCATCTCGTCCATTAAACACATAATATATAAACACTCGTTTACGATATTGAAAACTCATCTTTATATAATTATCTGAAAATCGTCGACACGAGCGTTCCAAAAAGCTTGCGACGTTATTCCCCCCCCCCCCCCCTCCCCCCTCTTCCCGTAAATTCCGTTGCGACGTTTCGCACTCTTTATATTCGTCGTCGAAATCGTTGCTGTGCCATTATCATATTTATAATACAAAAGTTTTTCGATATGCAAACTATCGATTGGTATTACGCGCAAAATTATGATTGCGATTAATAATAAATTAAGATTTTCGGATTATTTTGTCGCAGCAACAACTTCGACGAGGTTATTTCGGGGCTAAATGCAACAACGGAAGTTGAAATTATTCGAATCCCCGCGATTCGATCATTTTTCTTCGACCAATCGCAAACGCAATTCCCTAGATGCCGCGACCGCCATTTTGACGACTCTTCGCCGACTAACACCGCGCCGAAACGGTCACAAAATTAATAAGTCCTCGAACAAATAAATGTTGTCATCAGAAAGTAAGACTTTTCGTCGAGAACTCCAGAGTTTCTCGAAATTAAAAAAAAAAAAAATAAAAATAATTAATAATCAAAAGCTAAAGTCTTGATTGATGAAATGTGATAAAACACGGCAACGTTCGGCGGGCGGATGGTACATTCGTGTTATTTCGTCTGTGGCGCGAAGGCTCGTACAAAATGGACGATGCGACTGATTGGCCGTCGAAAAAATGAAAGCTCCGAAAAAAAAAATAATAATAATAATAATTAAACAAACAATTGATTGCTCGCACGAGCGAACAAAAAAAATTCGTATCGAAATAATTATGATAAATCTCTGGCTCAAAGGAATTGCTTTCGACACATTCTTTTCGTTGGCGAATCAAAATTACGTTCTCGTTTACCATCGAAAGCTTTTCAAAACTCAGCAAGTTTCAGCACAAAAAAAAATAATAATCATATTAAAAAAAAATATTAAAAAAAAAAAAAATACTGTCATCGTTTCAAATTACTCGCTAAATTTGACTGTTTATTTATAAATTGCACCCCGAGCTGTGTTTTTTCACCCTCACAGCGTCTGCCCGGTGTTTTTTTGACTAGAACGCAGAGATTCTACCTAAACCGTCCTCACGTATCAAACCATTATTACGTGCAATCCGCCTTCCCCCTTTTCCGATCACAGCAATCGAAAAATAGGGAAAACCAAAACAAAACAAAAAAAAATCAAAAAATCAATAAACAAAAAAAAGAAAAATAAATTAATTCCCCGACTAATTCGAGTTTCGATCGACGTGCCTCAAAGTCCGTTGATTAAACAACCCGAATTCTCTCGAAATTCGAATCGAACTACGAATGTTTTGATCTCGCGATGTGAAGAAAGAACGAAACTTTGTCGTCGCATTCGTGACCGCACATGTTGCACGTGTATGGATCTTTGTAACCGTGATAACCCATGTGTACGGTGTACATGACAACGTTGCCAAACGCAATTTCGCAATATTGACACGTGAATTCGTTGCTCATTCCAACGCCACCGAAATTACGTTCGGGTGTGGATTCTTTGCCATTTTCTTTGCAAGATTCCGCGATGGTGGCGCTCTCGTCGTTGACGGCTCGCGCCGGCACTTCTGGCGTTACGTTGTTCCTCTCCCGTTCGTCATCCGTCTCATCCTCGACGATTCTTCGATCCAATTTGACAGCACGACCTTTGCGTCTGCTCGTTCCCGATGTTTTCGGTGAATTCGCGTTCGAACCCAACCCATTCGACGCGATTCTATCTTGCGGCATGTTATTAATCGTATTCGCATTATTATTATTGTTATTCGCCACAACGTCGGGTTTGCTCAGATCCAAAGGTGTGATTTTTCCGTCAGTCGTCGAAATCTCCGATCGTCCGTCTTTCGACGTTTCATTGGAAAATTTCGTTTGATTATTATCAACGTCATCGCTGCTCATTGGCGAAATAATTTCCGGCGATTTAACGTTGTTTCCATTGAAACCATTAGTTCCAAGATCATGCGAATAATCGACCTTCGATCTTTCCCCGGCCATTGCTTTCGCGTATTCGACGAAAATATTGGTCTTAAGATGATCCAATTGTTTTTCCGTCGCATCGTCCTGAAGCGAATAATTATTGCCCATTGGAAAATTGTTGAACATTTGATTGTAAGCGAAACCCATGGCGGATCCTTGATGATTGACGCCATTCGTCAAAGCGTGCATCGCACTCATGGGATTCATCGGCATGTTATGATTGACCGGTGACAATTGTGACGCAATCGTCAATTGTCCGTGAGATTGTAACGTTTGTCCCGGACTCGACGAATCAACGTTCAACGCGTGCGAATTATTGTCATCTTGTCCTTTGCCAATCGTATTAACCGGTTTTTGCTTGGGACCACGTCGAGTTCCGTAAACGTCGATTATCGGCAATGGATTTGGCGAACCATCGGCGTTTAAAACCATCGCCGGTTGATGAGAATATTTTCTCAAATGTAATTTTAACGAGTGACAATATTTCGTCGCGTAAGAACAATTCGCGCATCTGTATTGATAAACGTTCGAATGGGATTTCAAATGACTGTTGAGCATGGATTTGTTCACGCACGAGTACGAACATTTGTCGCATTTGAATGGTTTTGATCCGAAATGATTGCGCAAATGATATTCGAGATGATGTTTGTATTCCGTTACGAAAGGACATTTTGGACACGTAAGAAGTTTTTCGGCTTTTATGTGACCCCGGCTGTGTTCCCAGAACTCGAGTTTAGTTATCGCTACGAAGTTGCATTGCTTGCAACGAAATTTTTTAACTTTGCCCTGTGAATTAACGCGCGGTACGCGTAAACCGGGTTCGTCCGCTTCTTCGGATTCCTGCTCCGAGCGTTCGCCCTGGGACGGCGAGGCTCGATTAGCCTCGTCGATACCCATCATTCCGTTAATCGCGTGTTGCATGTGAACATTGTTTTGCTGATGATTGTCGTTTTCGTGACCGATTAATTGGGATTTTGTGAAATCCGGAATTTCGCAATTCGCCGCGTAGTGAGCCGTGAGGTGTTCGGTAAACTGCAATCTGGAAAGAATGAGATAAACATTAGAAAAAATTTGTTATACAGTTTTTGAAAATATTTGGAAAAATATTACCTATTTTATTAATTATTATTATTATCAATTATTATTATCATCGATTATTATTATCATCAATTATGATTATCATGAATTATTCTTATTATCAATTATTATTATTATCAATTATTATTATTATCAATTATTATTATTATCAATTAGTATTATTATCAATTATTATTATCATCAATTATTATTATTATCAATTATTATTATTATCAATTATTATGATTATTAATTATTATTATTATCAATTATTATTATCATCAATTATTATTATTATCAATTATTATTATTATCAATTATTATTATTATCAATTATTATTATCAATTATTACTATTATCAATTATTATTATCAATTATTATTATGATCGATTATTATTATTATTATTATTTTATTATTAAAATATTACGGAAATATTTAAATTTTTCAATTCGGTGATTTTTACATTTTTTGTTTGCAGTTTTTTTGATTTTTACAAATAATATTGTATTAATTACGTATTAATTAAAAAATTGGAAAAAGAAAATTGATTTTATTACTTTAATTGTGTTATTGATTCGATCGATCCATCGATTTTTGAGTTTCGTACCTGTTTAGTGTTGTGAACGGGCAAATAGGACACTGCAACGTGTCCAAAGTGACCTCAGACTCCTCGCAACCGGATTTCATGCTGTTCAGGACGACGTCCATGGACGAGTGATCGTTGTCTTGGTGCTCCGACAATTCGTTCATCGCGTGGAGTCGTCCGTAATCGAGGGACGAATCGCAATTCTTGTAGATGCTCTGTGGGCTGTAGTCGAAGTTTCCGCACTGCATCGCGTTTGAATCTTGCGACGTTGCGCTACCGGGCGATAAACTGCAGTTCGCGGTGGACGATGAACGACGGCTTCTCGGCGATGCCGAATTGCTCGTGTAGTGATCCGGCGATACACCGGAATCATTATTTTTGTCCTCGTGATGTTGAACGGGTTCCTCTTTCTGCAAATCATTTGATGAAAAAAAAAACATTTATTATGGATTCATGAGCATAAGTGCAAAAATTTGATCGAGACTAATCGATTGTTATTGACGTGTTATAATTATCATGAAATGTTGCACCAATAATAATAAAAATAATAATAATCGCTTATTATTATTAATAGTATTATTATTATTATTGTTATTATAATTATATATGATAATAATAATAATATTAATAATAATAATAACAATAAGCAATTATTATTATTATTATTCTAATTTTATTATTATACACCTACATATTAATTATTCTAATAATTGCTGATTATTGTTATTATTATTATTATCATTATTATTATTATTATTATTTTTATTATTTTTATTACAATATATTTTGGTTGTTGGCATTATTATTACTACAGATAATAATATCAATAAAAATATGAATATCGATCGACTAAAATTCATTGTCGTGCCAATAAATTCAAAAGTAAAGAGTTTTATCCGATATTTAGTGAAATTCGACTTTTACATTCTATGTCCAGACGATTTTTATTACAAAACAATAGTAAAATCCCGACAAAACAGTCGAGTAAATCGATTTGGTATTTTTCTCGTAACTGTTTCAAATAGTTTTCGACACAAAAGCGGCTGACATTTTGCTACTTTCATTTTGAATGCCAAGGGGTGAGATAACCGTACTAGAAAGTTCGTGCGAGGGAGGGGAAGAAATGCTAAAGTCCATGTGCCGCAGCCCCATCGTCGATTCGATTCTGCGTGCAGCAGAGAGAGAAGGAGAGGGATGGAGAGACGGGGAAAGAGGGAGAGAGAGTAGAGATGCGAGAGCGTTAGGATTTGATGCGAGGGTGCGGATGGAAGGGAGCTTGCGATTACTCACCACTATTCTATCGGTGATACCACTCCAAGCAGGCGTGGTTGGCGAATGTAGGGGTAGGCGTTTTTCGTCCATTATACTTTGCTGCTGCTGCTGCTGCTGCTGCGGCTGCGCCTGCGGCAGCGAAAGTTGATGCTGGCCAGGCGCGAGGACCATCGCCTCGGCGGCTTCCCAAGTACCTCGCATTCGCTCTGAAAAAATCAAATTAATTTTTAAAATTAATTCAATTGTACCACAAATCGAATTTTCAAAAAGTTATTTTTATGGTCAAGGTCTTAAAAGAGAAGTTTTCGAGACGTTGGTCTCTAATTTGCTTCGACGATTCTGCAGGTTATTCTAAAGAAGAATGGAAGTTTTTTTTTTATTGGGCGAATCTTATATTTCTTTGAACAAAAAATTGTCGGAAATAAAAATTAGTGTCGATATTCGATGTGGATATTGATTACCAATTATTGGATCAGTTAAAAGTGATTTTTTAAAAGATAAAAAAGTCGTTGGCAATTTTTTTATAGGGCATGACAGTTTTCAATGAACAAAGAAAATATAGATCGAAAATGTTATTTGATCTCAATCGCAATTTCGATTGCACAAAAATGTCGTTAAGCTAATATTAAATCTATTATCTTGTTTACTGAAGTTTTTTTAAGAAAATTAGAACTTTTTCGGGCCACCACACCGCAATGGACGCTTATTAAAAATATTCTATGGGCTAATATGCTATGTCAATAGTTAAATTAAATCGACGTCGATTGTTTATCAATTTTATCGACCTAGGATCGAGTTTAAGGAATATTATTATTTATTTTCTACCCTATGTAGATAGTAATAATATCACGGGGCGTTGCTACGGATTTTTCGGTATATATTTGTCGTTGCACGAAATTCCGAAGGACTGTAGAATTTCACTTGTCAAAAGAAATGTTAGCAAAACTCAAACTTTCTAACCGTTCTGGTTCGGTCAAAAGAACGTAGGACACAGCTGCGTGACAGCAAAAAAAGGGTTTTTGTTCGAATGTCGTGGAAAAAGGGGGATGAACCTTCGAAGGTACTTTCCATAGACGCCGAGGATTTCCGGGACCGCGTATTTTCTATCATCCTTGAAACGTCGAGCTACGAGCTACTTTTTTTCTCGATTCTTTTGAATATGAGATTGAATGCAAAAATTCTGTTACAAAAAATTTTGAGGACGGCTAAAGTTCACGGTTCAGCTATTGCTGAATTGTGGGATTTATCGATCAATGTCGGAAGAATTATTTGGTTTTTTTTTTTACTTCGAATGCCGAACACTTTTTTGGATTTCTCGAAGATGAAGCTTCATTTTTTCGGGAAAAAAGTTAAGAAATATATGCAAAAAATGACTCGGCAAATGATACTGAAGTCAAAGAATGAAGGTAAAATCCCATGAAGGCTGCAACCCCCTCAATTTTTACGTATCGAGGTGGATAAATATTTGCTAATACGCTAATACTTAAAAACAACAATTGATAAGCATTTTTTCGCTCCTCTCGAAACCATTTTTTTTAAACGGCGTACATTCTAAACTAAAAATTTTCGAGACTGAGATATTATTCTCAAATTACGCGGTGGAGGATTTTTTATTATCATAAATATTAATTATTCATTAAAACAAAGAAAATTTAAAAAAAAATAGTCACAATTTTACATTCCAATTTCAAGTCGGCGCCATTTTGTTAACTAAAGCAAAAGCTAACACAGCGCGACAGCAACCCAATCATCAATCAACAATCCCACTCATTATCTTTGCCAATCAATCCTACGACGAGTTATCCTGCACGCAGTCGGAAAAACTTTTTTTCCAGGTGCGATCTTTGCCGAGCGATAAATCACCCAAAATGCTTTTCTTCGTCAAAACAAAATTAGATCTGCACCCAGCAAGGATGGTTCCATAAAATACAAAGAAAACGCCGAATCGATTTTTCATCAATTTACCGGAGAAAAAAAATATAAAAACCGGCTAATTTTTCGACCATCACCGTTGTCTGACCCTTCAAAGAAAATCATCGAAAAAACGGAATTGGACCGACGAAAACAACGTAAAAAATTGAGAAAAAAAAACACACACACCGAAATTTCGTAACGCAGTCCCACCCCGACGTTCCGTGAAAATTCTTGGAAAAGGGGTGGCCCGAAGGGTGGTTCGGCCAACGGACCGACCGCAGGTCCAGCGTTTTCTCGGCCAAGTTCTTAGGCCCCAAAAACTCTTTGAGGTCAATGTTATAACGTGACCAATCCGAACCCGGCGAGTTACCGCGTCCAGGCCAAACCCCTACCGCCGCTACCCTCCCCCGCAATGATTTATTCAAGTGGAGCAAGGACTCGCTTCGCCATTATATATTATTTTGTTGGGCCTCACGGTCAATACCCAAAAATCAAGCGCATGAAGCAATTTTCGTTAACTACAAAATTTCCTTTGCTTTCTGACTCTTGCAAAATTCGCACCATTGTGCGACCCGCTTGACCAAAACCCCTCGAAAGTCTTCGACGACGGAAGTCGTAAATAATTTGTTTGACGGGTTATCCTACGAAATTCGCCAAACATTCTACAACAAGGCAAAGACAAAGAAGAACGACACAAAGCTCTTAACGGTAGTACGCGTGGATATACATAAATACGGTGCGACGCAGAAATTCCGGAGAGTTTTTGAAAAATTTATTTATTTATTGAATTTTTTTGTTTCGATGTTAAGTCGACAAGATCGATTGCGTTGCTTTTAATCTTCGTTGATCGATCAAGGGAAGAGCGAAAATTGAAAATCGCGTGAAGATGGGAGATTAGACCCCCCCCCCCACCAAGCCTAAACTCCTCAACCCCCCCCCCCTGCTCTGCCCCTCCCCAGCGTTGCCACGCGTTATAAAAATAATATTTTTAATTAATTTAATTTTTAAAAAAATCTAGAGTGAAAAATTATCTCACTTAATTTATTTCACGTATGTTTTCAGGTAAGTATGTAACGAGTTCATTGAATAAATGTTGATTATTATTCAGGCGTTATGATAACGTTGGATAAGAGTCAATTTCATTCTTTTGGCGTGAGAAACGGTCCAGGTCGTCGACCATCATCGACGTTACTCTCCAGATGTGGCACCGTGCAATTATTTCACTTTCACGAAACTCGAATTACGACCGTAAGATGGAGCTTTTTGAGAATATTTCTGCGGTCCAGAAGGATGTAAACGACGTTCTCAGGGGCGTCTTGGCGGAGAGGTAGTGGAAATGTTTTGTTAACGTATTAAGACTGATGGAATGCATCATTTTCATCGAAAGTATCTTGAATAATATTTAATGAAAATTTCCTAGGAAATAGAGTGAGTTTCGACAAAGTTTCCGAAATTTCTTGGGTACACCATGTAGAATAAAGACGCCTGGGGAATCGCAAAATCACATTCATCCACAAAAAGTTTCCAATCTCGATTACACAAAGTTAAAAAGCGTCTGAAGACAACAAAGCCGTCGAAAGAACTCTGAAAAACAGCTTATTTTTTTCCGATCAAAACAATATCAGCTAAGCCCAAACAAAACGTAGTAAAACACCGAATCCACAAAAAACGAAGAAATTGCGAGGTCGCCAGTTTGATTGCAGCACTACGTGTACATACAATACTGATAGTAAATAAGAAGAAAGAAAAGAAAAAAAAAAGACAAAGACTCGCGCTATCTGACGCGACACGAAAATATCTCTCGGGTTCCCGTTGATAGCAAACAAATAAAGAGCGATGACGGGGATCGGATTTGCGAACCATGAGTAAGCTTTGGGAAAGGAATGAAAAAAAACCCAAAGAAAAAAAATTCGCAATCGTCCAGCTATCTTCCTTACAACGTATTATAAGTTTACGAATTTGAGTGCGTAAAGGATTTGAATATTTCGTGTATTTCGCGTCGAATAAGTGATGCGTGAGACAATGAGGACAAAAAGCGATTGAGTGAAGAAAAAAAAATTATAATCAATAGGATCCAGTACGATATTTATTTTGAAGAAGATCAGAATGTTTCCGTATCCATGGCTTCCTATCTCGATAAACGATCGATCGCTTTTAGTCTTCCGAGTATCCGAATTTTATCCCCCATCCTCTAAATCCTGCCCTTCTGGTACGCCCTACCGCGCTCATAGCTCACCCTCCCCCACCCCCCTGCCGCTAAAGCCGAGTCTCCGGTCATTGCATCTATCCAATCCCATTTCTCCCTTTTACGATAGTCATACAACAATGGCTTCCGTTAATTCATTCGCTAATGACTCATCATAACAGATTCTCGATGATTAGAAAAATTATAAACAAATAATCATAACATATAAAATCAATTGAAATTATTGTTAATTATGTTGATTTGTTTGCTAAATTTTTGTTCGTCCATCAATTATTAATCGAAGGACAATGAATACATATTGAAACTTTTATATGCAATTTATAATGAGTTTAATTATTTAAATATATATATCATGAAAAATTAATTAATCTAATTTGACCAATTGAATAATAATTCATTTGCATATGCAATTTATAATGAGTTTAATTATTCAAATATATATATAATGAAAAATTAATTAATCTAATTTGGGTAATTAAATAATAATTTTGTTGACCAAATTGAATTAAAACCTTAATGTGCAAATGAAAAAAATTCAAAAAGTCATTCGAACATTCATAAAAAATACATTGGATTTTTAATTGAATTGATTAAGATTTTAATCATAATTATAATAAATTGACTTTAATTATAACCCTTTAATGTGCAAGATCGGAAAACGTGGCTTGAAAAGAGTCTATAAGTCAATGCGCAATCGATCCGGCGAATCGCATCTCCACGCCCGCTTCCAATCGCGTCGTCGCAATTTTAAATTATCGGTAATTACCGAATCATACCGATAATTGGCCACATTGTTCAAGCTAACTGTAATGAAATCGTTATTCATAGTGCCGATGTTTTGGCTTGTTGTTTTTCTCGCTTCGATAGTTTTGATTCGATCTTGTACTCTCCATTCAAGCTGTAACGAATTTCTCCAATCCACGTGAAAGAGAAACTTTCTTCCTACTCGTTTCTCCGAGAGAAATAACAATAATCGGCCCATCGTCCAGAGACAACAAATATACAATTTTCGAACTTTCGAAGCTAAACAACAACACTAAGAAAAAAAAAAAAACGATGATTCGAGTCGTTGAAATTTCTTGAAACAATTCGTATTAAGCGTAACAAATTTATATTTCAATTCGAAAATAACTTTTTTTCCTTCACTATATATATTTACATATGTATAGAATAAAAATTCGGAGCAATTACTAGAAAAATAAGAAAGGCTAAGGGTTATAATATTATTATAACCCAATTTCTCAATTATGTTCAATCAAAAATCAATTATAATAATTAATAACTCCCCTCCCCCCCCTCTCCAGACATACATATTTATATAGAGATACGCATCAATATCTCTCTATATATAGTTAGCAACGGTTATCCAAGTCCTGAAACTAAAACAAACAATTCACGTTACATGCATCAATTCCACGGACCTTGTGATCCTGCGAAGGGACCTTATTCCCAGAATCGATGCCTTCGAAGTTACGAAAAACAAAATTTTACACAATCCAGTAATCTCATGATTTCCGTATCACTTACGGACACGTGACTCCCAACAAACGTAACTGATTCGCAAATTTGAATAGAAAAAAAAATCATTAACAGTACTGTGTGTTTAATCATTTTACAAAAGAAAATGAATTTTTTTAAAGCGTTCGCTATTGTCAATTGAATATCAATTGCCAATTGGATCAAAGAAAAATGATAATCTGATGAATGAATGATAAGCTATCCGTACCTCTGAGCCGGACGTGATCGTCCGTAAGTCCTTCACTCCGGTGCCGTGATGATGGCGATTGGTGTACTCGTATATTTTTTTTTTTTTTTTTTTAATTTTTTTAAAGCGTTCGATATCGATGACCGATCCTCGAGATTAATCGCGATATCGATAATCGTAACACTCGTTCAATTGTCAATTAGCACTGCACTGAATACAAACGTACCAACGTATATATCCCCGAATTTTAATTACAATTAAAAACCGATTAAAAAAAAAAAAAAAATCCCAACGAGCACAAATTCACCAATCGTAAGCGACACTCATTGAAAAATTATTCTCGTCTTTTCTTTGAGTAATCGAAAGTTTTTGAAGATAAAGAAAAAAAAAAAAAAATAACAACAATTTTGCACCATGGATTTTGCAAAAAAAAATATCGAAAAATATAATTTTTTGTTTTGTTAAATGTTCGCGCGTTGATTAAAAAAAATTATAAAAATTCGATAATTTGGTTTGAAGATCGAGCGAAGTTTCCGACCCGTTAGCATCACTCGATTGCTCGTCCTCGACTGACGATACCAAGTTTCCGAAGTTCTCTGTCTAGGTACAGACGGCTTATTTGTGGATTTGCCAAGGGGGCAACTACCCCTACCCTTGTCCGAAAGCCGTCGGCCAATCGGAACGCCAGGATCGAAGAAATTCATAGATGCCTTTGGCGATCGGTGTTTCTCCAGCCCTCCCTTCGTTTCCCCCCCCCCCCCCCCTCCACCCTCACGGCTGATTCTGCTACCGCCGACAAACGTTCTGCGTTACACCCTACCCCACCCTTCGCGGCGACCCTTCGAAATGCCTCGTGCTACCGCACGCGCTTCCTTTCGTCTTGCTTCCGAACTATGAATGTATTTGCGGTTTCCGTATTCTGTTTACGTTGTTTCACGCGTATTTTCTTACGTTTTCTCAAATTCCACGGTTTCTTATCTCGAAAACAACTGTTTCGAACGTTATGAGTTCTAGGATTCAAAATCTAGATTGAGAATTATTATAGTTTGTTTTTTTTTTTTTTTTTTTTAGTAATTTGGTATTTGTTGAATTTTTGATATTTTATTTTGTTGAGGTTTTGGATGAAGAATGAGAATGATCGAAAAATGAGATTATTTGAATAATTGAGATTTCTGGTAAGAAAGGGCAACTTGACTGGTAAATTCAATCTAATTAAATTGTATAATTTATAATTAAATAAATATATATTTAATCAAATATATTATTCAATTTATTCAAAATAATAATAGTAATAATAATAATCCCGAGATGATTATTTCGAAAAAAAAGTTGTTGCCCCAATCGAATGGATAATGCGTTCACTTAGTAATGGCAATTACATCATTGACTTTTTTCATCATTATCACAACCGCAATATGATAATTCGTAAGCTCTGTCCTCATACTGCCTAGTGTATCAGCTTCCTTAAATGCTGCTAATAAACTGAATTGCTCGTGTGTCATGTGTGTTCATCCTTCCGCACTAACGAAATTGCGTCGTCCATCGAAACAAACATCGAAGCAATATCGCTTACCAAAATAATAATCATGAATACCGTATCTATATCGCCAGGTCGGCGAACGCCGATACTACTGAATAATAATTCGACAGGATTATAAAAACAAAAATTATTTAGACTGAGATTGAATTTGATACCCCGGACCGAGGGCGCGAGGGGCAGGGGGGGGGGGGGGGCGGACACAACTTCTTGAAATCATATTCCTGCAATTTTTCGGCAGCGATCAATGCCTTCGGGAAGAATCAAATAACGTTGCCAACCTAACAATGGATAAATCATAGGAAAACTAAAATCGTTTTTCGAAAAATCGTCCGTAATTCATATGTTTCGTTCTTGTGGAATTCGATGAAAAATTAATTTAATCTTTCTGCATCCGACGAATCCTAGAAATCGAATTCATTAAATTTGAAGGCTTCTCATGTATTCTTTGCAATCTACAAAAAAAAAACGTCTTTCCAATATGAACGTTCCGAAATCGTCATTTTGGTTTATCTTTAGCTACCGCTCTGGGACAAAAAATAAATATTTATATGTTTATGAAATAACATTTCAATTTAGTCACGTTAATTCACTACGATAAAATAAAAAAATAATTCAAGCTTCTTAATCAAATTCTTAATCGAAGAAACTTACAAATTTCAAAAAATTCCATAGATTTTCTCCCAATTAAAAAATGTCACAACAGTCCAAGCCCTTAACCCATCAGCTGCTTCGGAAAAATGACACATAAATTACCTCGTTCCTCCTTTCCTCCGTACCTAAACCAAAAAAAAAAAAAAAAAAAAAAATAATTGGCTCCCAAAAACACAAGGTAATAAATTAAAATAAACGAAGTCATAGATTTTAGGAAATAAATCCATCCGCCAACGTTTCATACTCGGTGCCGGCTCTGATACCCGGAGCAAGATCTTTCAAGACTGTCCCTTTTTCTCGTTCCACCCGGAAATCCATGGCGCGCGATCACTGACCCGCGCACCCTTCGCACCCTGCCATCAACGTGACTTTTTTTATTTTCCTCCTTCTCTCTTGTTGACGGTCTTGCGGCGACGGTCTACTGCCGTCGTGGCTCGAGCCAAGGAGCCTCGACGAGCGTTTTCCCGACGACCCCAGCTTCTGCCGAATCCCTCGACACGCACGCGACCCCTCGTCCCATACGCAAGACACCCTCACGCTCGCCTTCGGACCCAACTATCGCTCTTTTATTTTCCAACTCCGCTCTCACTCGATACGTTCGAACCCTCGATACGAAGCTCTTATCCTCAGAAAGCCCCGAAACTCCCCCCACTACCCGTTCTTCCGACCCCCAACCGTGATAGACGATATCAGGAATGACTGGAACGAGTTTTTTATATCGATATCTCGCGGCCAATAGCGTGGCTGTGAGGCGCCATTTGCTTTGTTCAATTTTGGAAGCGGGGAAGAATACGCCACGCGATAAAATTTATGGTACAACGTTTGGTTCAACAAAAATATATGGATGCTGCGTGGAGTGATTTTTATTTTTTTTATTTTTAATTTTAAATCAGTCACATGGGCGAAAAAATTCCATAGGTATGATCGTCGTAAATTTTTCTTTTGACATCCTGCTGTTGCTAAAATGTCATTTTGGAAAACCTATATTTTTTCGCAATCGTGAAGTAAAAGCTGAAAATTAATTAAAAATCGAGATTCCGAAATTTTTATTCTACAAAGCTATTTTTATCGTAGATTGAAAACGAAAAATGGCGATAATCGAGATGTTGCATTCGAAATGTGGAATTCTTCGAAAGCATTTCTGGACCATTAGAGAAGTCTACGTGAATGCATGCAAAAAACGTGTATGAAAAATATTTAGAAATCGCATAATTTGTGATCTACGACATGCACACATACACACATGTTTTATATATGTAGCGTACAAAACATTTTGGCGCGTATACTCATGTGTCGTATGTAAATGGAACGACTGGACTATATAAAATATATATGCAGACATACATTGTACAGAACAGACGTGGGCTGTAATGGTGGCGACAGTACAGCTCGCGTTGTCGGAGAGGGGTGATTCTTCAGGTCACTTTTCAATGGCGACTCGAGCTTTATAGAGCACCTTTATTGGCCGCATATATATTGAAAGCATAATCTGCCACTTGGGAGAGTTAATAAGGACGGTAGTGAAGGACCGGCCACAGCGTGTATTAACTTGTGGCTGTAGATAGTTTTCCGATGTATGAAGAAACATGCATTATCACGTACGTGGTAATCGAATGATACTCGTGTCAAAGTATTTCTCGATTCAATCAGGCTCTCGTGTTTGTCACGAATCTTCTTCGTATGTATATAACATATACGGGGGGTCCAAGCTAACTTGACCATCTTGAATATCTCGCTTATCATCGATGATAGGAAAAAATATTATGCGAAATAATTTGTTATTGTCAAAGGGCGAATATTGGCCGGTATAGAAATAATTTACTAATAAATAATCAGAATAATTCTAATAACTATTATTATTATCAATTAATAATTATTATTAATAAATAATTAATAATTTTCTATGTTAAATATTATAATATTAAATTCATAATAATAATAATAATAATATTAAATAATATAATAATAATAATATTATTAATTATTATTTATTATTATTTATTATTATTATTATTATTATTTAATATTGTTTAATATTATCATTATTATTACTATTTAATATTATTAAATGTTATTATTATTATTATTAGAATAATTCCTTTCCAAGATCATCTATTTTGATATTTTAAGATATTCGATATTTTTTTCTCAGTGGCACTAGACATTATTGCCATCATATAGAACCTCGCACACGGACGTACTTCAAAGTGAAAAATCGAAATTTCGCTGGTTGATAAAGACCCTACATCGATGCCGAGGACGAGAAACCTTTCGAACAAACTTCGCTCACGAAAAAAAATAAACGAAAAGATGCGACGGCACGTCTGGGTTATCTTTTCAAACGACGAATCTCACAAAAATTATCGCAAACTGCGTTTAAACCTTGAACAACAATAAAAACAAAAACGCTACTAAATTTCACCCAACCTTCAAGCCAAGGGTTCAGCAAAAACACTCGCAGACGGTAAATTTCTCTCGCGTGTTTTTCAATCCGAAAAAAAAAGAAAAAAAAACCGTTTTTGGATAAACCAGTACCGTTACAAGATGTCTCAAAACCTTCCGGCTGTAACACACGTACAAAAACGTATCGCTAAGCCGTTCGTGAAATTTTTCCAATCTCCGTAACCCTTTTCGCACCAAAGCCGCTTGTATACCCACAGGATTTGTTTGAAGAAAATTCGTACCGACACAAAACTACAGTATTTTCCATTAAACATTTCTCACTCGAGTTTGCAGGTAGCACGTTCGAGAACGCGGCAATAAACCCGTGCGTTCAACCCTTTTGCGAGTGCGCGGAGTACCGAGACGAAGGCGCGGAAAGTACGAAACGGCCGCCGGACGAGCCGCCAGGGGGGTGAGTGGGGAAAAAATTCTTATCCCGGTTCTCGGATTCATCAAAAAATCCTCGAAACGGCTCAACCCTTTTTCCACTCACAAACGTGCGACTTAATCTGACCTTTTCGGTCAAGCACCGTTTTTCCAACGCTTTCGTGCTACTTTTTCATTATTTCACCGAGACCCCGCCGAAGGGGGAGGGGGAGAAGGGGGCGAAGAAAGATTTTACAATGCGATTTACAGTTTAAATTGCGAACGAGTGACGGCGTAACCGGCTAACACCGAAGAAATTTCAAAGCGTTAACTCGACGCTCCCAGCTTCGAAAGCTTCGTGCTTTTACTCTTAACCGTTCGTCGAATCTGTGGCACGAACCCATCCGCCCCCCCTCCCCCGCCCACCCCTTCGGCCTGTTATGCAGGACTCGAGAAAAACCCCTTTGCATTTTTATTACGGTAAAGCCTCGAGGTAGTACCGTATTTGCTTCTGGAGTCGTTACCGTTTTCGAGGTTCTCAAAGTCATAAATGTGACGCTTTTGCTCCTTAATTTATACGTAAACAAGTTATTCGCTTTTATATTCTCTGTATTGAACGAGAATTTTTCACTTTTCCGAGAACAAAAATTTTCGTGCGAACCAAAACTATTCAATTACCCCATTTTCTCGAGTGGTAAATAACACAATTAGGTCGGTGTTGCATATCATCCGATGTCAGAAAAATATTTTTCCGAGGGAAGGATTTTCTTGGAATTCGATGTTTTAACCCCCCCCCCCGAATTATCCCATTGTTCGGGAAACAAAGGATGGGCGTCAGTGCAATTATTGCTCGAGGTACGATGGAATTAAGGAGGTACCCATTGGGCATTGTTGCAATGGAATTTGTTTTCGGTACGAAAATTAGCAATATTGAAATGTGCATTTTGCAAATGAGTTAATTTAATTTTACAAAGATGCTTTTTGAACTTGGCGTCTAATCGACATCTGTCAGCAGTGGCGGGGAGGCGGGGTCGCGATTTCGACTCCGGGACAGTGATTTTTATACTAATTCGTATTCGTAAATGAAGCAGTTCTTTAATATTAATTTAATTACATGACTCAATGCCATTTTAGTTCAAAAGGAAGGGGGGGGGGGGTCTAGAGAAATGGTCAAGTGATCATTTTTTTAAATTCATACATAGGCGTCTATGTCTGTATATACTGGGTGGTCCACGCGACTTTTTTATACAATGCACACTCCACAAGTTATACAGGTGTGCAAGCTGCGTGGACCACCCTGTATGTATAAATATTTGATTTATTTACACATTATATATTAAATACAAGTATGCGTGTGTGTCGATGTTCATTGAATATCTGAACTTTTATTGCAGTGTATTTAGGATTCTACCTCTCCATCGCACGCCCAAACACTTGACTAAAAAAGTGGTAAAACGGAAAGTTGGTAATTGTTTCACTGTTATTTTCCACCATTCACACAATGACTTTTATCACAACTCATTGTATTCTGTTTGGTCAAAGTCATTAACGAAATTCGAGGCAGGTGAATTCTCTTGGAAAAAATTAACAAAAAACTCAGTCCACAAATATTCTAAAAATAAATAAATAAATAATCAAATAATTCAATAATTAAACAATTAATCGGAAATATTTATCACAGTTTGGTGACATCATTACAAGGTAAGAACTCTTGTTAACAATTATTTTGTCCGCCCTTCGCCGAAGAAAAAGAAACGAAACAAATGAGTACTTAGTCTATAAAAACATAATAATTTTTAAATTTAAAAAAGTTTCTATATTTTCCAAATGAATGACGTAGAAAATGACGTAACCAAATTTAAGACTGGTCGTCTTATTTTAATTTGAGACTTGAAAACTCGTCTTCTGAGAGCTTCCACCGTTGGCAAAAAAATCGAATTTTTTAAAAAATCGCGTTCAAACCTTCGAAAATTAGATTTCGTTGAAAAATATCTACTTACCATCAATCGGTAATTCCAGGTCAATACAATATCCCTTCGACGCTTCCCAATTGATCCTTTCGCACGAAAAATGTTCTTTTTTACTAATTGTACAATCGAATGCTCTCTGAAATTTGTTAAATTCACGGAAACGTTTGACCTCGACACTTTTTACCAGGCCTTTTTTTACCGGTAGTCAAATGGATATATTAACTTTTTTATGCGATTTTTCGTAATTACGAGAAAACTAACCTAACAGTACCGCGGCCAAAGCGGATTATCAGATAACGCAAATCCTGTACGAAAAATTCAAATGCGAATTCTTTAGAAAACGTGTAATAAAGGAAGAAAATTCGTTCGGTCGAAACAACGGGTGAGAAGTACACGTGGTACTAATTTGAGAATTATTGGGGTAGGCCTCAATGTCCATTTTCACCTTTTCACGAAGCTCGGTACTCTACGTGCGGATTATTGCTAGCTCTGGTAAACATTAGAGCAGCAAGCCCGAAGCCGAGCCTTCGTGAGAGTCAAACCATCTTTTTCGTTTGTCCGACTTCCGTGAAAACGGAATCAACGATAATTGGATTTTCATATCCGGGCAATGAAAAAAACCGCAGATGGTTGCTCGCCGTCGCGCGACTCGGCATAAAAAAGAGGGTTAAGCCGTCTCAGGTATGAGAACACGTTTAAATTTTCTACGAGTCCAGTTTTTTTTTTCACGTTTCTAACGGGAAAAAAATCTCGGTTATTGTGACATTTTTTAGAAAAAATAATAAAAACTAACAAATTCCGGGCCATTAGAAAATTGATCGTCAATTTTGGCTGTTTTTGCTGACATTCTTTCCGTTTGGAAATTTTTAGTTGAAATATTAAATGCGTTTTTTATTGGAATGATTTTTTTTTCGAATGGTGGAAGGGCTTAATGAAGGATTTATCGAGATTACCGGTCACAAATATAGCCACTTTATTTTTTGAGTCATTTCTTAGGGCGGAAGCTTTTATTCTGGTTTTATATTTCTTTGAACGAAAACTGGCGGGAAAAAGATGCCAAACTCGACCCGCAATTATTTTCAATTGTCTACGAATTTGTTCACTTTGATCGAAAAAAGGAGCTTTCATAGAACTTAGCCAGTAAAATTTTTAATACTGATTACAGTACAATAAAATATGAGCAAGAATTTTTTTTTTAATTCCATTGCATTTGTTGAAGGATTTTTTATCTCGTATCGACGTTTTTCAAAAAGCCGGGCCCTAAAAAAACGTTCCCGAGATAATAGTCTAAATTTTGTTGATAACATTCTTCATTATATGGTCTATCACGCTGCGGAATATTCTTCTCCATCATGAAAATTCATTGTCTATTTAATCAAAGAAATTTTGAAATCAGGCAAAAATGAAATTTTTTAAAAAATAAGCGCCATTTCAAATTAAAAAAAAAATGCTTTCGCGACGCGATGGCCGTACCAAGACCGATTAATAATCTCTATCTTTTTTCCCCCGGCTTTTTGTGACGAGTTATCATACGCGTCATCAATTAACTTCTTTCCAGACGCCATCTTCGTTGAACCATATTTAAAAAAAAAACCATCTTTCCACCATACGAAAAAATTTCGAAAAACCAAAATTATATTCGAGTTTCGCGCGGAAAGATCCACCAAGTGCAAACAAACTAAATCCCTTTTTCCATCAAACTTCCTAACGAAAAAAAAACGAAAATAACGAAAAACAAAATAGCAACTAATCTCCAACGATTCGTCATTACCGTCAACGATTCCATTAATACACAAAAATCATCCACCCAGGTCTCAAAACCCCATTCTCCGTTGTTAATATTTTTCCGTCGACAATGCGAACGCCTACCGAACGGTAATTTTTCCAAAAGCAAAGAATAAAAGACAAAATAAGAGGACTAAAAGAAACGTCAAAAGAAAACAAAATCGAAATCTTCTCGTTCAACGGTTTCGCGCCGGGTTATGGAACGGATTATAATCCAAAAAGCAATAAATTTGGCAATTAAACATGATCTAATTCCGTAAACCATGGTTTGAGGGTGGAGCGCGTCCGTAAGTTTTATAGGAGTTCGTTCCGTGAATCCGTTGCCCGTTCGATGCACAAAACGAAAGGGTCGGTTTTACCATTTCTACGGCTGCCGTCCTGTGGAGAAAAAGAATGAGAAGAAAGTTCACCGTCGAGGCCTTTTGCGGGGGGGGGGGGGGGGGGGGTCGAGAGGGGTAGAGAAAACCGGGCATAACGCTGAAACAAAATCCGTTTTCGGGTTGCTCGGTGCATTTTGGGGCCACGAACAGGATTATTTTGTGTATTATTGGCCGCAATAACGCAAAACTGCGATGACCGAGAAACTGCGAGAAAACGGTACAAGACAACCCCATCGAAGCCAACCCGTACCTACGTGACCCCATACCCGCTCTCGTCGTACCTTCACCGACGACTAATTTTTGCCGGGTCTGCTTGCACCGCTTGTTTCCACGTGTTATCCTTTCTTTTTCCAGAATATCTTTTTTTTTCTTTTTCCTACTTTCGGACGGTATATTCGTCGTCACCCTAATTTACGGACAAACTAGATTTTACCTTTGGCCGAAAAGTCGTGGACTTATCCGGGACTGAGTGACTTTACGAAGGGCTTCGGGTTTGGCGCGCTTTCGGGCGTTTCACGAAAAAGGATAAATTTAATGGTCATGGTAATTTATTTGGTCCAAATTTTTTTAGTCGTTGAATTGGGTTATTACGAAGGGAGGAAAGTTGATTGGTAATCGTTTATCGGCGAATTTTTCAATCTACGGAGTTATTTATTAATAAGAAGTTGATGAGTTATTTGTCAATAATTATTGTAATCGTTTATTTCGCCTTCTGTGCATTTTATTCAATAAAACGTAATTTTTCAATGATAAGATTGATAATTAGAGAACATTTTTAAGCTTTTGAAACTAAAGGGAATGATTCTCAAAAATGGTGGCTGATAACGGTACGTACTGATTATCTGAAAATTGTCTGGAAAAAATAAAGAAAAAAGAATTATCCGGATTATCCAATCGCTATAAAAGAACTGTAGATGGCTATAAAAAATATTATTAAGCATAAAGCGAGCGATTCGAACAAGATGTATAAACAATATTCGTGATTATAGATACACATAGATTGTATATTGGTATACGACACAAGAAACCCATAATGGTGGCGACAGTACAGACGACTTCTCGGAACGGGGTGAGACACTTTGTTTTCAATGGCGACTCGAGTTTTACGGTGCAGCTTTCGCCCAGGTATACGTTCATCGCCGAGTATTATCTTTTACGAGCGCGAGACAACGAGCAACGCAGCCGCCTCACGGCCGAAAAGTGTACTAACACGTATGGTTATTAGGGTGGATTGAAAAAAAAAAAAAAAAATCTGATTTCAAACGGAATACTGCAAATTATCTTGCATTCGGAGAATTGTCCCCAAAGATTAACCCGATCGGATAATTTTTAGGGGTCACGCGAGATTTTTCAAGTTTTTCCATTTGATTAACATGGGAAGAATCGATGTTCAAGATTTCAAACAGCATAAATAGCTCCTTAATGTTTGTCACGAAATAAGTTCAATAATAGCATTGTATTTTATATGGCAATCAATCCAAACGTAAAAACGCCATTTAGCCCAATCAATATTCAATAAGTGGAAACATTATTAAGGATTTAGAAATAATATAATGAAGAACTTTCAATTCGAAATAAATAAAATTTATAAATATCCATAAACTCACGAAATAAAATTTTTTGAGCACATGAAATATATATAATTTTACAATCATCGAAACGTAAAAAAGTTATTTAGCACTACGCACAGTTAATAATTGTCATTACGATTTTTTAAATAATCGAATAAAGCACTTACAACTTAAAGTCAACGAAATTCGACGATGAAAGTTTTTTTCAATCCTACGACGCATATATTCTAGCTTTGAAAAAAAATGATTTAACAAATGTTGAAACTTAAAATTAACTTAAAAAGTTACCGATGAAATTCGATGCTGATACTAATTATTCGCGTCATTATTTGACCGTGCAGAGATCGACTTTCTACGATTTTTCATGACACTCGCTGGGCAATTAGTTGTGCGATCACGCACAACCACGAGCATAATTACCATAGCCCGACGCGCAGGATGTATTTTTAGCTGTCGAGGAAAAAGTTCCGGCGGTTAAACGATAAAGGTTTTAAAATGAAAAAATCGTTCGCCAAGATAGGAAAAACATTTTCGAAAGGCTCGACGTCAACGTTGCGTTATCAATACGCAACGTGAACGGTTGAAAATTCTTTGGGAGTTAAGGCGCGGTTTTTGCTGTATGTAATTGCCACGAACATTGGCTACGGATTATCGTTACAGATAAAACGAGGTCATCTCGTTACCCTTCGACTCACATCGAATACATTAGATTGGCCGTTCTGTGAGTGTTATTGAAAATTAGAATTTTTTTTGTGATAATTGATGAAAAAACCGGTTATTGCCAGTTGAAACAGACCTTAAAACAACTAAAATAAGGTTCTTTGCGGCGCTGAAGGTATATCGTACTCCGACGATGTCCAAAACTGTGGACGAAACATTAAAATCCATGTGCGTTGCGTATAACGAATTTTAAACAATAGAAAATGCGTTGGCGTTGGCGCTGGCATCACAGCGTTCTTTTTGAGTATGAATCTGTCAAGCAGAGGGTTTAACTTATGTCTGTACCCTCCCCCAAAAATTGTACTTTGTAAATACCTAATGGTGGACGTCTTTTATTTGACGAAGCTCAATCGTGAAGTTTGCTGACAAAAATATCTAATTAATAAATATGCAACCGAAATTCTGCAAAATTACACTTATACAAAATTGTATAAAATGATATGCAATTGTATGAAATTCTGCAAAACCTAATTACGAATCGTCCACCCGCACTAAAATCTCAAAATTAATTACGTCAAAAAAAATCAGAGGTTTATTATTCAACACCATGGAACTAAACTGGCAAACCTAATCCGCGGTAATCAAGCGCATGAGTGTCTTTTTCCGTTTCTCGACTTTCCCCACCCGAGCCATTGCCACCCTTAGACGCCGAAAATAACGTTAAAATAACGACCCGTCTCGAAGTTTTCCGTAAAACCCACGAAAAACGACACCCGGTGTTGCCCGAGATGGAAAAATATTTTTCCATCGAATTTTCGAGAGTCTGTTGTGCAGCGAAAGGGTCGGAGAAAGGGTTTGGCGACCAGCTGTTTAAACGTCACTCCTTGTTCGTTGCACCAACTCATGCTAGATCGTCGTTAGCCACTCACCAGGTAAAATTTTTCGTCCATACATACATATATATAGAAATGCACATTGTCACGGTGTACCATCGAATTTCCATGTGCATGGATTTCACGCTTTTGGAGATTTTCTTTTTTCATTCCATCGATGCAGAGCAGCAGCCACATGTCGTTTATAGTGAAATCGATAGATACATTTTTTTTCGAAATGCTGCATATGACAGATACGCTTGGGGTTCGAAAAGGGTTCGAATTTGCGGTTCGTGCCTTAACTGGGTGGCCGATCTTTGGGTGAAGCGGATACTACATGTATATACAGGGTGCCCCGGACCAATCTTGACCACTTTGAATATCTCGCTTGATTAAAATGACAAAAAGGAATTAGTTATGGATAAAAATTATTTATTTTCAGGAGATGACCCCTCCCCCCCTGCTCCTGCACGTCTTATTATTATTATTATTATTTTATCATTATTATTATTATTATTATTATTATTATTATTATTATTATTATTATTATTATTATTATTATTATTATTATTATTATTATTATTATTATTATTATTATTATTATTATTATTATTATTATTATTATTATTATTATTATTATTATTATTATTTTATTATTATTATTATTATTATTATTATTATTATTATTATTATTATTATTATTTTTATTTATTTGAATTTTTTGTTGTTGTTGTAATCTCCTACAATTATTTTCCTTTTAAAGATCATACTTTTCGCGATTGTAAGCTTAAGTTTTATCACACATCAACGTTGATGTGACTCCAAGGATGAAAAATAAAAAAAAATAAAAATAGAGGAAATATAGAGGATTCGTGGCTGTAACTTTCCCTTTATCATTAAAAATAAGCGAGATTCTTCCATGGCGTTCAAGTTAGTGTACACATGTCCATGTATGTATGTATGTTTTTACACCGATTCCTTTGAGGGTTACGAGTGTCTCAAACTTCACTTCTCTTCCCACCTCTACCACCTTGCCGTGGTCTTGGGGTCTCTTCCATTGTGCCCGAGCCGGTCTAACCATAAGCGGTTGCCGACTATAAACAACGGACGGAACAGCTACAGTCGTAGATCGTACGGCCAGTATCAGAAGCTTCGTCGTTGGAGAATCGAACCCGAAAAAATTCCTAAACATTGACCGTCACACTACCGAATAATATCACGGCCGTCACACTGGGTGCATTCCAACCGGTCAGTTTTCAAAAAACGATTGTTAGAAAAGTATCGGTCCGAAGTGGTTAAAAAAATCACAGAACATTCTTTGGACATTCTAGATGATGTGCGAAAAGTTTATTCATGAGAAATAAAATGGCAGCATGTTAAAAAAATGCATAAAAAGATAAAAACGGAAAGAAAAACCGCCGTTTGTCGGTTTATCGACGGGTGGATTCCACCCATGAGACGGCGAAGGGTTAACGATAATTAATTCGTGACAATTTATTATGGGTCTTCTATTCTTGAACAACGGGTTCCGAACCACTGGAAGAACGCGAAAAGTACACATAGAACATTTTCATTGATTTCGGCGAGAATCGAACCCTGAACTCACTGAGTTCCAGCCCAGAACGTTTCCATTAAGCCACTGGTCTCCTTTGTATATATATATATGTATATATCGAGGGATGAGAGTTTGAATTGTCGTTGAATAAAACGGAGCACGTGCCCGAGCGACGCGTCTGCTCCGCCATCGCCCTTCTGCCAATCATTGGGAATAAACAGAATGGAGAAACTGCGAAACGAGTCCCTTTAACCCCTTTCTACGTCGCCATCGTACCCTATTCCCTATTCCCTATTGGACGCTTGATCCTTCATTTTCTTTATTTTTTTTTTCCTCTAGCATTGCCACGAACGAGGTGGTTCTTGTGCCTCGAAATCGAAATGCCGAGCAAACAAAATTGTTGTGTACATATCTCGGAATGCGAGTACGTTCGTGGTATTGTTAATATTGAGGCAAAATCTTTCACGCAAACTGGATCACACGCAGATTGATATACGCTCAGAACCGCGATGGAGATTGACGGACTTGAGACGGCACGATTATAATTTAGGTTATTGTTTAGGTTTATGATCTTATACATTTTTTTGTAGTTTAATTAGTACGGAAAAAGTAAAATTTTCAATGTTTCAGTGGTTAGTATCGTGCAGAAATGTTTGAATGTAAAGGAATTCGTTAAGGGGCCATTGTCGAATTTATTCCACACCGTATTTTTGTAAGAGCAATTGAAAACGTTGCGTAAGTCGAGAAACATTATTCTGGGTGATCAACGATCGCTTCGTAATAGAGATATGAATTATAAACTTTTTTTGTGTCTAATGCGAAAAATTATGAAAGAGATAGCCGGCCATGCGATTCAATTATTTCTTGAATGAGGATCTTAGGAAATGTTTTTATTGGAAGTTCATGAAATTCTCATGCGTTAACTGTTAAACCGTGACAGCTCTGTCATAAACGGATAACTTTTAAATCAATTTGAAACCTCAACAATCCAATCCATAATCTCTTTTCTGTCTCGCGCTGCTGTAAAGCGCCATATTGTTAAATTCGTCTCGCGCTCCTACGTGTTTTCTTTCGAATTACAGTTATTTACAATCGAGCCTATTCAACGTTCAGTTATTCATTATTCATTCAACGAAATTATATCCATTTGGCAGCTAAATCATTTTTGTTTCGATTAACATAAAATTATGTTTTAACAAAATTGTAGACGAAAAATTGAAAAATTATAGTAATACAATGTAACCCAAATAATTATATATATATATATATAACTATACTTATTATAATCATATACATTATTTTATTATTCTGATTGTTGTATAATTGTTATTTAATTTTCCATTTGTTAAGACGATTTCTTCTGCGTAACATCAAACCACAGGTCGCCAAGCGAGCTTTCCGTCAAAACCTCACGACCTATCCAACGTCCGAACAAAACTTTAAAAAAGAGACGAAAAAAAGAATTTTCAATAAAAAGAAATATCCGTCAACGGTAAAGTCGTTTATTTTGTGGCTCGGCAAACGCGTCGGTTTTTAGAAAAATTCCACCATCCACAGCTCGGTCCAGCGGCAGCAGGAACAAAAACAGGAGCATGAGACACCGGTCCGAGGGTCCGAACGGCGGACTCGGTTTCTTTTCTATAGGAAAAAAAATAGGGAGAAAAAAAATACATGCGGAGTGATCACGCGGGATATTTTCGGTGGCCGGCCGTTGTCCGGGGGAGAGAGACCGGGATTGCTATGGGGATGCTGAGAACGCAGGCTGCACGGGTAGCGCGCAAACGCCCCCCCCCCCTCTCCCATCGACGTTCCTTGCGCCCTGTAGGGCGCGTAGTACGAGACTGAGAGCGATCGCGCGCGAGCTAAGGACAAACAACTGACAGCTGACCCACGCTCGTGCGGGGCTGACCCATACTTATGGTTCATCTGCTGACACCACCCCTGTACTTTCTTCTGGCCCTGGTCACGTCCACACACGCATATATACGACACACACGCGCACGTGACCATACGTGGATAAAGAAATCGTATGTGAATTTCTAGCGATTCTTGAAGGGGTCCATGGATCGTCTGGAGGAAAAATATGTCCTTCATCTTTCTGTCCTAGGAGGAAAATGGTCGATTTATTGGTATTCAAAGTGTTATATGGTTTCAACCAATCACGGAGGACCCTGATACTGCAGGCAAAAACGCCTTTGCTTCGTCGTTCGATGGAATCCAAAGATCCGCTGCTGAATTGTCTGGATCGAGCAAGCTTTGAATACTTATAATTTGATTAATTTAGATTACGGGACGAAAATATATACGATATTTCGTTGTTTTTTTTGGATTATTTATGTATCCTTCCTACGATTCCTAGAACTTCTGATCAATACTATAGTGTCGCGTGGGGCAGAATACTAATTTTATTTATACTAATACATTCATATGGCTTCGTTTATTGTTATTCAATACATCTTTATACTCTTTGATACTAATATTTAACTCTTAAAAATCAAATTTTTCTTCGTACTAATACATCTATTCGATACAGGCGAATCGGCTGAAGATAAGCGCAGCCTGCGTGCCTTTGAGAATTCAGACCGTGAATGAGACAACAGAAGCCGTCTTTGAATGGAATCTAAAGATATTCGTGTGATGGTCCAAACGATCAAACTTCGAATGCCAAGATCTCGACGATTTTCAAACCTGATCACATATACCCAGTATAAGTACGTTCGGTCATGACTATAGTAAGACGTAGATCGGAATACGATGTATGCACTCATGCGACTTCATTTCACACAGAATCGTATGGGCTGTCCATGAGCCCAACTCGTGTGCCTTGAAAGACTCGCAACATCGATACGTATATACACGGGCATGAGATTTCGGACCCTCGTGGATGGACCTCGCGCACGCGTGCTCGTTTCCTCCGAATTCACCCCGAATTTTCTTGTTGCCGCTCGTGTGTGCTACAGTCAACTACAGCGCGTTCTCCGTCCCGGCCGAGCCCTCCTCTAGCTTCATTCACTGCCCTACGCCCTTCTGCCACCACCGTTCGTTCCAACAGCATCATCGGTCCATACCATGGCTATTCAACGAGAGAAAAAAAAAATGAAGAAAAAAGAAGATCCCGGATGATTCTCGGTCGTTTTCTTCGGTATGAAGACAACGAGCTCGGCGATCTCACCGACATCACTGCGACTTTGTCCCTCAAAAATCCCCTTACTCTTTTGCTTCCGCCACACGGTCGTCTCGCGACCCCATGGGCGCTTTTTCTTACTTGCGGTCTCTTGGGGGCCGTTTTTTTTTTCAGTCGATCTCCCTTCGACCTTTATCGCTTTTCCCTCGTCGTTCGAAGCTTCTGCGTTCTTACTGACACCGTTTTTTTTTTTTTTCCCTTATGCTACTTTTGCCATTGCACACCCGACGTCTCACAACCGTGTGCTGGGTATGCTGTTATTAATGTTTCGACAATTAGTTTTATGTTAATTCCATCGTAATAAGTACAAGAATGAATAATAATTAAAAATAAGTTCTAATAATAATGTGTTATGTTAAATAATGGATTATAATAATTTGCAGATATGAGGAAGTCATGGAAGGAAGCTACGAAGTCCTGCTTGGACAGATGACGTGACTTTTATAGAATCGACACCTTTCACAAGCACGAGAGAGAAAATTACCGACTTAGTTTCAATACATTCTTTAAATTGAAGACCTTCGGATAAAACAGCGTCATTATTTTTTGTCGCTTAGAAAGAAAGCGGGAGAATAATTTTTTTTTCGCGCAAAAGTAGAATGGGGCGAAGGATTAGGCACGGCCGACAGACGAGATAATTAAACAGGGAACTGAACTAAGCATAGCCAGGAACAATAAATTTATTCGTCTAACGTAGCTCACCTAAAAAAAGAGGAATATCAGAGTCTGTCCAACGTTCATATTGGTTCCTTTAGAGAAGTGATCATATTTGTTTCATAAGAGGATGATTGAGTCAGTTAAGATTTAAAAAAAAAATGAAATAAATCAACTTAATCGGTCTTAATCAAATATCTAACTAATAGAATTTGAGTAATTTCCGTTCCTTCACGCTTCCTAATCCCATCTACAAGTCATCAAATACCGTCAAAACATGGATTCAAAAACCTCATCCGTGTAATACATCCCGCCGCGCTTATCCCTCTATTTATCGATGTTTTTTAATCACCCCTCGAGCGATACTTTTTTTTTATTCTCCATCTCCCATATCCACTACACCGTCGTCACTTTTTTGCCCAATTTTTTTTTAACCTTCCACTCGTGGTTCAGGTGGATTCAAGGGCCCCGATTGACTTACACGTCCTTCATACCCGTATTATTAGGGCGGTCGCGTTTTTTTTTTCATAATTTTTTTTATACCGGCACGCTTATACGAAAGTATGAATGTTTTATAACCTTAGCCACCCTTAGTGGCGGGTATCGTAGTTCCGTACGGAACGTTTCCACGTCCCCGCCAGGTTTTTCTTTTTACCCCTCCCTTTTTATCCGACCCTCCTAAAAACGCCGGCCGTTTTCCGGAGCGCGTGGCGGTCCTATAATAAAAACACACACGCACACACGCGCGCGCACACACATGAAACGGGAGTCAGAGTGGATGGTTAGAGACCCGTCAGACGTGGACCCCGAAGCGCCTGGCCAAACTCCCCGTGGAGATTCTACGGCTGCTGGGCAATGGTTTCCAACGACCATCAGGCATCGACGTATGTATCCTTTACATCGTGATGCAGCACCGACTTAAGGTGATGCGATACACGTTTTTTTTTCCCGTTATCGCTTGGCGCTTTCAGAGCCGCAACCTCCGATCGCGCTATCTCACTCGCATTCGTGGCCACTCTTTCGATGTAGCGCATCATCTTAACCCGCACAACAAATCCTCGCCCACCGCTAACGACCGCAACAGACGCCACATGGACGAGTTCTCGTAATTGATGAGACTAATAGATTATTTACTCGAGTGACTAACAGGATTAAAAAAAAAAAAAAAATTAGACTCCTAGGACAAACAGTTGCTAATAGACGAAGACAGGAGGCTTTTCTTTTTGGTTGAACCATTGATTAATCGTGTAATTATCCGGCTGGGGAAGCATTTGATGAGTCATTGCGAATGGTTTAACGAGATCTTGGCTTGTTTGTTTTTTTTTTTTTTTTCGACAATATGGGAGAGGGAGGGTTGAAAAATTCGGGTCAGGGCCGATATGTTATTTCTCCGTTTAGGTTGAGTTTTCTCGGGGTTGGGTTGGGTGATAACTGAGGTAACTGTCACAAACTGCACGTTACGCGGGAGCAACAGTTGCATTCAGCCAAAAAGTAAACATAGATATATCACCGTAGAATGGTCGCTGGAACCTTGAAAATGGGTGATTCGACGTCAGCAAACAGCGATATAGCTGCCGGACAATGATCATATTTCTCACTATGTGGAGCTGCAGAACAAGCGGAACAAGCAGCAAGAAACCCAAGAGCTAGCCTTGCCGAATGAATTGCAGCCTTCGGAAAATTCGATGTTCTTCGTGTTTTATGGGGTTATGTAGAATCTTATGGAGAATCATCTCTGGAGTCACGGGAATGACGGCATCGGGAATCAACCGTTTGTCACGTCTCAATGAGACTTTGGATTGAACAGAGGGATTAGCTGAGCATTGATCGCCGAACCGGAAGGAAACATTGTCGTTGATATATTCTAGAAATTTGCGCAGCGGAAAGAAACACCGGAAGAACAAGGCCGGCCATCGTAAAAGCATCAATGAGCTCTGAGTACTTTTCAAACATTAGTAACACCGAAATTTGAGCCGAAGCACCGAAAATTTTGTTTTTCTGTGCTTTCTCGGTACTTTCAACAAAAATTCCGGTGCTTCTAATGTTCGAGAAGCACCGAGAAAACGTTCTCCTGCCATTTTCGATATTTTCGGAAGTTTCGATACATTCGTTTTTTTTTCTCTAGGTTTTGCCATTGATTTTGGGATAATCATGGGTGCACTGAACAATGGAAATAACAAGGAAACAGCCGATGCCGATCGGATGGCGGTGCTGTCAATAAGAACGACGGAGGGAGAATTTAATTATCTCTGTCATTCTCAAGCTGACGCCTTCATGCTTCGCGTCAACGAAGGGGGGGGGGGGGGAAATCCCGGCTTCCTACGAAGTACGACACAAAGAGAAGATCGAACACAAGGAAATAGCATAACACAGTGTAAGATTCCGTGACGCAACAAGCGGTGCAGACCAAGGGTTACATAGGTCTCTCCACGAATCGTATTTATTCCCAGAACGCTAATGAAGTTGTACACCTTAAAATAAAAATCCTAAATACGTAGTGACCCTTTAACCCGGATATCAAAACTTTTTCATAGAAAAAAGTGAAATTAAAAATGGCAGATAGCAGACAGATATGTAGTAGGCGTCTTATCTCCTTCCAGTCAAAGCCAATTGGTCGAAACCATCCATCGAACATATTTTCGTCCAATCAGTTCCAACTAAAAACGAATCCACCTTCCACCTCAATCTTCTCAATGTTTTTTCACGATTTTCCATTTCTCGTACATCGTTAGCCGTCCAAATCTCCACGTCGATAGGCTCGCGCAACGTCAAACTCCCTTCGCGTCACATCCCAACCATTTCTCCAAAACTGACCCCCTGCTCGCGCGTCTCGTGTCACCCTTCTTTCCCGCCGGCTGACCGTAAATCCGCGTAAATCGACCGTTTGTCCGTAACGGGCATTACGCTCTCGCAGCTCGGGTTCGCAACCCAATGGCCGTTGGTCAGTATGAGCGCGAGAAAAATGAGAACGCAAAACCTTCGTGGGAGCATCCACGAACGGCGTTATGCACGGGATGGAGACAGGGGGGGAGTATGGGTTATTGGTCGTAGTGAGAATTACGGAAAAGCGTAGTAGAGGGGCCGAGTAGATTTTTCTGGCAACCTGATAAATAAGAAGGCCCGGGGGTCACGCTGCCACTAGAGGGGTCAGACATTGAACAATACGGGGAGCGCGGCCTTTGCACCCGGGGGTTAATATGCGGGCAACTAAACATTGGCACTGGACAATGCAAGATTTATAGGTCGAAGCATACGCGACCATTGTCCGGCTCTTCGAAAATCCTGAAAAACTTTCGATGTAACTGTAACCAGCTTGCGATCGTTCGACGAAACGACCCCTTGCAAACGTCAATTTCATCGAGAGAAATCGCAACGCGGCTGAGACAGTTTCTTTCGATTCTTTCTTTTGTAATGACCGCGTAGCGCGCAAATGCAACGCACGAGTCCGAGGGCTAGTTTCTCGTATTTTTGAAAAACCATTCGACGATCGGAACACACCGGAGTTAACGGTTGCGATCGCTGGGTGAACGTTGTTATTGTCCACCGTGGAGACGAGGGAATCCCCTTAACTACTTCGCAACGCTACGACCTTTAATCATGTGAGGCTAATGACGGCGTGGATCAACGTTCGGGCGAGCTGGTTTTGTTGAATTCTCAGTGTGATGTTCCGTAAGCTCGGTGGAATAAATCTCCGGTTGCTGCGAATTCCGTTGTGAAATAATAATCGAGGGGTGGAGGGTTGGAGCCTGAGCCTATTGGATTCACATGGATGAGGATTATTCCAATTATTTTATAAAATTTATACGCGTTAGGAGCGCTATTATCACAAACGCTGGTCAACAGATGGATAAAGACCGCGTAGAAATTGATGAGATCAGTTGTTGAAGTTTTTTGTTCAAATTATTTTTCAGCTATCGAGATGGGTTAGCTTGTAATGACTATCATTACTAAAAATCCGACTTATTGGAATATCTAGCTATAATAATAATTATTATTATTTACCTAAATAATAATAATTTAATTTATATAATTTATAATAATTTTTATTATTATTTTTATTTAGGTAACTAATAATAATTATTATTATAGCTTAGTAATAATAATAATTATTATTATTATTATTATTATTAATTATTATTTATCATTTTTATTATAATTATCATTATTATCATTAGCAATCGATAATAATTAGTATTATTAGTAATAATAATAAAATTAATAATAATAATTATTAATTATTTATTATTATGATTATAAAATACCAAATAAAATAAATAGTGGTTGATAACAATACCAGTACCAGTAGTTGATAGTAGCAGTTATTAATCTTTGATTTATCATTATCATTATCATTATTATCACCACTACTACAAGTATAGAATATCTATTATCATTTTATTTATTTATTTCATTGAATGCCCGGTGAATAAAAACAACTTCTCACCCACTCACACCCGTACTCGAGAGTCCGTCTCTCGAAATCTCTTGGCCGAGGATATACTCGGAATTTCTTACAACGATAAAAGATCCTCACACGATCGAAGGGTTTTTCGTCCGTTACCGATCCAACACCGTACACGAAACGCGTATCAACTGTAACCGATGATGATGATTTTCACTTACTTTTGCGCTTTATTCCGGGTCTTGAGGGAACAACGAGACCGGATCTTCGATGGGCGGAGCATAGCGTAAAAGCATAAAACGCGTCTGTGCGCACCCCTGCAGTCTATAACGCGTCGATGTCCCTTAAACCCTCCGCTACTGGCAGACTCGTCTCGACATCGTCCGAGAGAACTCTACCACCCTCCGTGGCACGCGTTAATTTTGGCCACTTTTCAAAACGTCGAAAATACTTCCCTTGCCCATAACGTTTCTCAATTTTTTTTCTATTCCTAATATTTTTTTTTTTTTTTTTTTTTTTTTTTTTTTTTTTTTTTTTTTTTCATTTCCCCTCATACGTCGACAACAGATTTTCCATTCCACGATTTTTTTTTCTTCTTTGGTCCGTCCACCTTGACCCGTACCTACATTGGACACCCGATACGCGTTGGACCCTTCGTTCGTATGGGCATCCTCGTACCATGTACAACCATTGCCGTATTCCGGGCTGCACTATATCCACACCATAACCATTGACTAGCACGAGTCGCGACTTCCGTTGCACATTTTTTCCATTGCTCTCGATGGGACAAGGGAAGTCGGGGCTTTTTCTCTTCGACTTTCTTTTCACTACGCTTGGTATGGGTTCATCGAGAATCGGGGCTGATATTCGAGCGATGATGTTTTGTCACATTTTTTATCGAGTACTTCCTGGTCACGAGGAATTCGATGAAAATAGAATGATATGTGTTTTCATTTTTTTTTTTTTTTGGTCTGGATGGCGAAGAATGAAATATTATTGTTTTTTTTTCTGAGGAAAATAGGGGTAAAACGAACGATTCGGAGAAGCCGGAGAAATATTGGTCGATTTATTCGTAAGAGTTTTTTTTTATTAAATATTTATCATTAAAATCTCGTAATTTTAAACGCGTTTTTTTTTTTCTTTTTTTCAAATGGTTGGAGCTCTCAGAAGCCAATTTTTTCGAGCCATCAGTCCGAAATTTGTCCACATAATAAATTTTCGAGAAGCATCCGATTTGTCTATTATTTTTCAAGAAAAAATTCGGCATACGTTTTCCACACTAATTGATAATCGATAGAATTTTCTTGTTCCAGACAATTCTCAGTCGAGCAAGACCTTCCGCCATTGGCCACTTTTTTGTGAAGCATCGTCCAAGATGAGTCAAGAATTTTCTTTTATATATCTCAAATCAATCAATCAATCGCGCATTAAGAAGTTATTTAAAAAATCGATGATCGGCGTTATTCTCGCATCCTCTTTGAACGATCGTGAATCGAACCTCCGCTATTACTGGAAAATCTCAAAATACCCTGAAAAAAAAAACCATCGCCCAACATCGCTCCGTCATATTCCGTCCGTGACAATCCATGGTAACTCCATGTGGATGAATCGACGATATTTCCGGAATAATCGTGCGCTAAAAGATCCCGTCTAGCCACACGTTATAAAAAGCTATCCTACCTCACCGTAACGGCTTGACAGTGACAGAGTAGATATATAGTTTTTGAATGATTTCAAATACGGTATACTCCCCCATTCGATGTCCATATAGCAGCGATCATTTGCCCAAAAAAAAAAAAAAAAAATTCGTCGAGATCTCTGTAGCCGTCTTACCAAACCCCGTACTCGAGTATTGTCGAGTTTTTCAGAATTCCGGTCCTCGAGAAAAATTCGAAAAAAAAAAAAAAAAAAATGCGCACTGTTACGGATTATCGCAATGGCGGTGGTGCTTCGCAATGCCGTCGGTTTGCCACGGATCACCAGCCACCACCGTAGAAACTTCGACTTGCGCCGGAGGGATTTTATTTCATTTTATTTTTATTTTCTTTTTTCTTCTTCTTTTTTTTTTTTGTTCGCTCACTTCCCTTTTTTCCATTTCCCGAACGATCAACGACGTCGCGCTTTTGTGCGTGTCACGACCGATGGTACTGTATTAAGGCGCATTCTTAATAGATCCGAAATGTCTATTGTCGCGCGTGTAAGCCCCATATTCATTCCATTTGAATGACATTTGCGGCTCGCGCACGCTTCGAGAAACGTACCGATGTCGATGATTTGCACAAAATTGCGCGTTCGAAAGCCTCTCGACGCGACGATTTGAGGTACAATCCCATGAATATTGCTTTTTCTCGGTAATGAGCTTACCGGTGATTCGGGAGCTATGAAACGGAATGAAATTCAGATTGCGTGCATTCGAAATCGTGTAGTGAATGAGGTTCGATGAGGAACTTGAGAGAGAACGGGAAAGGCTTTTTTTTTAATGGAAAGATGCAGTTTTTGGGGTTGTATGATGTGTTTGAAGATTATTGATTATATCGTGGGATGATAGATTTAAGATGTGATTAGCCGATTGAATAAAATCACTTGGGAAAATATTAGATAATGGTGAAACCTATACTCAGGGAATATTCTACTTTGACAGTCCGGATTTTGAATCATTTCTGCAGTTTCTTTTTGCTGTTTGCGGTTTTACGGATGACAATATTATCACGAAAATTATTCCTTGATGAAAAATGCATCATCGTAGAATGCAGAGATATTATTTACCATTTTTCAAATACATTTCGTGCATTTTTTAGAGATCAAAGTTGTAAATCTAATTTTTTATTGATAAAACAAGATGAAAATTAAAATGGGGACATTTCTTATGAATCAAACAAAATACTGTTAGACTCATTTCGTTTTGCCTACAATCATGGTTTATCTGGTTTTGATAAGAATTATGGACTAATTAGAGACGAAAAACCTATGCGTTCATTACATGATGTCTCATAAAATTTTTTGAAAATGAAAATCACGTAAGCCGATATTACGCGCTCAGAAAAACAGCGACAATTTCTCCCTACCTCCCCTCTCTCACCCGTTTCGAGTCAAGCTACTAACATTCCCAAGATCCCATTAAAAAAATTTTCACACAAATAACTCAAATTTCAATACCCCAAACCTGCCCCATAAAGTAAAAAAGTTTCTCTCGTCGCACGAGCCAAACCCATTCAATTAAAAACCCCACCAATCCCAAACGTGACCCTTTAAACTCTCACCACTGATTGCACGATCCCCACAAATGTCAACAAGGGCGTTGCGGTAAGGGTTAAAACGTCGCTTTAGTTTCCAGCCGCGTTAGCCACGCCTTTGACACGGAACGCGCCGAATCAACCTGTCGACGGGTTATTACGACATAGGGGAGTTTTTATCCATAAGCCTTGCAGCAGCTCCGCACAGCACGTCATTTTTAGATCCCGCGATGAAACAGGGTGGGCAGGGGGGAAGACATCAGGTTACGTTCTACCCCCTTAACCTGCCGTACGAGATCGAAGGGCGAATGAAGCGACCTGTTGTTTGGAAGGGGAGTTTTTTTTTACCGGAACACAACTCAAGAGCCTTTTTTTTTTTTTTGTACCTACCCTGGCTCAATATGCGGGGCCGGCGGACGTTTTTTTTACCAACACACCCGGCTTACACGGTTTTTTCAACCGCTAATCGATGAGGTTAACCCCCCCCCCTTCCTGCGCTATACCTCGGTCGCCCGATTAGGACACGAGGGCGCATAGTACCTGCACGGGCTCGGAAGGGCCTTCGGATTTAACAGCTTGTCTGCACCTTGCCTCCGGTTTTTTTTTGGCTACCGTGCGGAGGAAACCACGTTTTTTATGGAATTTTTGTTTTCCCCCATTCACGGAGGTTAAAACGGGGGGGGGGGGACGGTTGAACAGTGGGTAATAATGTTGGAAACAAATTCGTAAAGAATGGAGACTCGAAAGTGAGCCATGAGGGGCGCCAGAGGCATTGGGATGTATCGCGAATTGAACCTATCCCCGGAAATATTGGCATTGTTGGTATTGAGGGGATTGCAGTTGGGGTTGACGTGTTGAATTGGAAAGAATGTAGGTTTTTTATCGTTGGAGGCTCGAATGGATTGTTGGAAATTATTGATTGAGACGAATTTGGTGATATTACAAATTTTATGGAATTAATGGATAAATGTATCGATGAAATTATTAAATCAGAGATTGAGCTGGGATGCAAATAAATGTTTGTGATTACTCATTTAATGAATTTTTTCAATTGAATTAGAAGAGAAATTGAACAGAAAGAGTGAATTTGATTTATTAATTGAATTAATTGAATTGATTCCATTAATAATTCGTCACAGTACCAACAGTAAGAATATATACGTGATACTTCTGTTTTTCTCTATTGTTTAGGTTGACTGTAAATCAAATCCTGATCACACCTTTGAATCGCTTTTCTTCACGATTACGACTTTGTTTTTATTCCATACTCTCTCATTTTATTTGAGTCTTTTTCTATCTACGCTCCATGCTCTTATTTCTGTCCAAATACAAAAATCTCTCGTCTTCAGGATCGACCCAAAAAAATTGCTCTCCGAGGGGAGCTGCGGAAAACGGTTTCAAGTCGACACTCGATAACTTGAGTTGGCAATCAAGCGGAGTAGGTAATCAACATCCATTTCGCGAATATCGCCCGTACGTGCTTCCTCGCCTGCGTTAATTCTCAGCCGTCGCGTTTAACTTTTGTACACAAAAAAGTATCTATCTCATCACACGAAGCGTCAAAGTTCTTCCTGTATTTTTTCTCGCTATGTCGCGTCTTCTCTCACGCGTGAGAAACCCTATATTATCGATCTTCGAACGCAAGAGTTTCGTAAGAGATTTTATTTTAACCCGCGCAGACCTTGAACCAAAAAAAAAAAAAAACACTACGTGACGAATGTTCAAATTGTTCTTAACAACATTTCGTTCTCTCTTCAAGGACATTACTGCAGCTTCTCATTTTCTCTGCAACCGAGAACAACCAAACCGGAGAAACAACCTTCGGGGAACTTTATTTTTTCGCCACAGCTTACGCTTTCCTCATTTTATCGCCTATGACCGCTTGCGTCGTTTTTTTTTTTTTGTTTTCCCATATTTTTTTTCTTCTATTTTTTCCATCCGGTGAAAGTTGCAAGGGCCTTAATATTTTTTTTCCATTAAATTATTTTTTTCCATTTTTTTATTTATAAGTCGACGCGAAAGGATTAAGTAAATCTCGCGAGGGAGATTTTACAACGACGCGAAAAAATACGGGATAGTCGTATTGGTCATTTCTCCGAGGTGGGGGGGGGGGGGGGGGATGAGGGAGAAAAACCAAGACGGGCGAAAGCATGCTGTGAAAGGACGCACCGTGAGCGCAAGAAAGGGTTGAAAAATACGCCAGGTAAGCGCGATAATCTCGACGGTTTTTCGGCATTATTTTTTGCACCGCACGTTTTTGTGAAGGAGAAAAGATTTCGTCGGGCCATTGTGCGGTACAATGAAACGTCTGGGAAATCTCTCGAACGTGGGATAACCCTTTCGCGCGGTACGAAAGTTCGTTGCGGTTCTTGACAATCCGTTCAACGTTTTATTGACGCAGATTACGTACGGTAAAAACTGTAAAACAGTGGAAGTAGTGGAAAACGGGAAGTCTACGAGAGAGACGACGATGGGAGAGACGACGGCGTAAAAAAAAACATGGCGTCGCTGCACAATTTTGGAAATGTGGTGAATGAGAAATTTTCGTTTTTAGGGGGAGGGCAGGGGCGATTTTGTTGAGCTGACTCGGATAAAAATAATTTGTGGCGAATCCTGTGTAATGTTTGGGGAAAAACGCTCGTCGCGTTGTGAAATCATGCGCTATGCTAAACTTATATGTTTGGTCTAAGGCTTTGGGTTATTTCTCATGTGCGGTAGGCAGGCGGGATTCCCTAAAATTTCAATGAGGGCGTGAACTTAACAATAACAAAGTAAACGAAATATTGTCTTTGCTGAGTTTAGAGCGACATCCCTGAAAATTGCTGATATCAATAAATTTTCATTAAATGAAATTAATTATTTTTTTGGAAAGTGAGATTAATAATCGGTCTGAAGTTCAATCATTGATTGAAATCAATTGCACGTTATACAAAAAATATTCGAATTCTTTTTTAATGTTTAGAAGAAATTTTTTTTTTTTTGTCAATGCAGCAAAAGTTGTTTGTTTCAATAAATTTTTCTAATATTGCGTAAAATTCGAATAATTAGAGATATTACGTTTTATTTTCGTAAGATGAGAGTACTAACTTTCATAAAATATTAAAAAATAATATAACACAGCAATAAAAATTTAAAAAAAACAGAGAAATTTGAAGTTGTGAAAGAATCATATTTTCGTTCAAATTTCTTTTTTACACAAAAAATGGGAAAGTATGCCGATTTTTACGAAACCGAACCTTCACGATGGAGAAAAAAACAAATGCGGATGCGAATATGACTCGAATTGTTCTGTTCCATCATTAGAAGAACAACTATTGCAAGTCGTTCGACCAAATTACAACCACAACGAATCGACGAGTTCGGCGTACCACTGACGATGAATTTTTTCGATGTTTTCGTTAGAACCATTGTGGGGGAGTAGACACGCGGCCCAGGACCATGATGGAAGGGTGATTCTCGTGCACGCCATTTTTCAACGCATAAAGCTTTTCCCCCAAACCGATGAGTCCCCTTCGTGAATCAAAATAACGCCGCCTGCTTCATTTTATCATGGCCCGCTACCGAACGGCAACATGGCCGACGATTTTACTCTCATACGAGTACATACTTCCCAAGCACAGATAAGACTGTTCATACCATAGCTACGACGAGACGGATTATCGTTATGCCGCTCTGATCGATCATTCGTTCAACGACAGACGCCTGCGGGAGCGAATGGTTTATCGAAGCATAATATATGGAGATTTTTTCGCAATCCGATGGAATGCCAGATCGAATTCCCAAACGATAATCAGGAATCCCTCATGTAAATATAAGACTCGGCTATATGTGGAGAAAAATTTGATTTTGCGAATATTCGTTTTAGGCTTACACTCTTAGTACATAAATGTTTTTTTTTCTAGCTGAGTACTCGAAAAGCAGCTTTTTGAATATCATTATTTTACGGGAAAGTTACTCCGCCATTGGAAGAAGTAATTTTTTTATTTCAAAGTACTAGACAATATAGGACATCTGCGACATATTAATTTGCGTATCATAATCTTTTTCATTTTTTTATTGGGGATGATCGTAGACTGCCACTGTAAGCACGCTGGCTCGGGGAAAGTCTGATCATTTTTATATTCTCTCGACGCCGGGACGTCGCGCCATCTATTGGCGTTTTATGTTGACCCGCGCGTAGTTTTTACCGACCAAGCTCAACTCGGCCACCATTTTGGCTTCCAAGCCTCGCAATGCAAGCGTCCGACCCCAGTGAATCTCAACCTTTGGATCATAATCAGAGTTTTTCGTACGAAATTCATACTTTGTAGCTTACCCGATTTAGAAAGCCACGTCAGGATATCCCTTTTGAAATTAGAGAGCTACTCGAAGGCTGTCAGACACGTTTTGAAGACATTTCATATATGATTCTTTATATTTTGTCCAACTCGAAATACTCGGATTAGGAGCCGAAGTTTGAGGTTCGCTGGTCGAACGCGCGCATTGCGACGCTTTGTAGTCAAGATGGTCAGCCTTGGCTGGTAAAGACGACGCTCGGGTCAAGATAAAAGCGGGTAGATGGCGCCAATCTCGGCGTCGACTCAAGATAAAATAGGAATAGAAGATAAAAAGACCCGGCTTTTCCAGAAGAAAGCTGCGACGGAGGAAAACTACGACCATCCCTTTCGTTCTCGTCATATTTCATTTGAGTACCGTTAAAAATAAAAATTATTTACAATTTCTCGGTACACATTTCTTTTTCCTAAAGAAATCTACAATTTTTTCTTGCGATTTCGGAAAAACATTTGATCTTTATTAATCGTTTATTAATTTTATATCCATCGCCAAAGTCTCATCGAACATCATTTAGTGAATTTTTAACTAATGCATTGCAATGCGTCTTGCTTATTTTGGGTGTTTATATTATCGGTAAGCTCACTTACCATGGGAAATGTAGCACATTACACCTTGTGGCTACTTTCGATTGTTGTTCTCCCTTACTCTGGCGTAGAAGCCGATGGTGCTAGCTTTCTCGCACTCATCGCAGCTCAGTCGATGTAAAAATGGCGTTGCATCGATCCTCTTAATGCGTTGACCAACGATCGGTAAGATAGGGCTTACGGTTACCAGCGCGCACTCCCACTTACCGACGTCTGGTTAGTAATTCAGAATTTCATGCAGTCCGCAACAATACACCGCAAAATCGTCGTCCTGGAGGAACAGAGAAAAGAAGGAAGATGCACCGTTTAATATTTCGTTATTGAGTTCCATGTATTGGCAGAGATTATCTAGTCGGGCTGGTTTCCGTCGTTTCTTTGAAGTAACCTAACCATACCATATACGAAATAATGAAATGGAACCGTAACCCTCGCGCGCTCGCCTATGCGCGAGAAGACGAGAGAAATATGTACCAAATTATTATCAACCATCCTGTGACACAGCTCGGTCGGTAAGAAAAACTGTAAAGCATTGTCCTTGGCCACGGTCCAGCTTCCGGCCGAAAGACGTAAACGTTTGAATGGGACTCAAAATTCTGCAGCCGCAAAATTCGCATCTTTCATTCCGGAGATTAATCTTAGCCATAAAAACAATGCTTCACGATGTTTGTTATCGACCGAGCTCCAGCGCATCTTACCTTTGTTATGTACTTCTCCTCTATTTGTTTGTCGTCAATTGTTCTACCACCTCTAACACTTGCAGGCATTCACTATAATCTGCTATTATCTGCTATCATCTAGAGAATAATTTAACGACTTCTGAACCGTCAAAAAAGTCACCGCGATCTTAATCTCGTTGTACAAACAAATCTTTCACTTCATACACAAAAAACACATTCATATCCATATAGAATACGAGGGACTTACTCCGAAAAAAAAACGTCACAAAATCAATGATCATTTCAGCAATGATGTGTAAGTAAACAATATATTTATTGTTAGCAATTAATCGCTAAGGCACTTGTTACCGATATAAAAATGTACGTCACAAAAATGATCGCCTATGAGCATATTTAATTAAATACTGGTATTACACAACTAATTGCTCCTTGTAGTGCATGTATTACGTATAATCTCGGATGTTAAATGAGGCCAATGGCATCGGGGGAGGGGGGGGGGGGATAAGCTTCGCGATAATCTGGACGTGTTTTGTTTATTACGTATATGTAACAGATACGTTTATCTCAAAAAAGTACAAGACGGATGTGTGTTACGCGTGTCCGGTGTGTAACAAAGGTACAAGATTGAACAGCACATTTATAATTCGCCATTAAACGACGAAACGTAAGGCACTCGCACAGGCTTCCCGGAACTTAAACCTATACTCGGTTTAGATTGAAAGCAAGATTTTTTAGTATTTATTTGTGTTTTTTTTCTAAAATCTGTTTTTGTTTTCTTATAAATAAACGTTAATGTATAATTAAAGCGATAAAATTTACGAAATTCACGATACGCACGCGCTCGAACAAAATGGTCGCCCGTCGGTGTGTCACGTGACCACGTCGGGTCTCGCGATTGATTGCAAAATGGCGGACGCGTTTACGCACAATACGCATTTTTTTTTTTTTCGCACAATAACGCAAATAACAACATAAACACGTTGCACGAAACCACACAGCGGTTCGATTCGTGATTTATCGACGAATTTGAGAAGCGTTATTGCCGTTCTATGGACGATCACGGTTGCGTTATGCAGCTGCATAACGAGACGTTCGATACTCGAGAACGAGGGCAATGCAAAACGTTGAAAAACGTATTCGGGTAGAATCGTTTTTCACGTTTTTTTTTTCACGGCTTTTGGGGTGGACTGCGAACACAGCTTTTTGGTTTCGATGTTTATCGGTGAAAAAGCTGGATGAGCCTATTGCAACGTTGTTTATTCAACGGTAATTAGGTCGTAATCCCGGCTTTAAAATATTTCACGGGAAACAATTGAAATACGTTCGAAATATTGAATTTTTTTTAGATTTCGCAAATTATTTCGGTTTAGCGATTATGTATCGAATAAAATCATTCGGCTCGTTTTTATTTACACGAATTATTCGATAGATTTTTCGAATTCGAGTCGCGTTTGATAATCGATCGTCGATGATGGATAAAATTTGGACAATACCGAATGTAATCGACGTTGTCAAAAATGCGTCGATCACGATCGATCGTTTTCCGCAGAATATTTTATAACCGGTGCGATAACTCAATTTTCTTGCGCTGCGAACGAATCGGAGTGGCATTAAAAACGTTTCGATTCAATTTAAAAATCATATCAACCTCATTCATAAAACTTCCCACGCGTAATTCTCGTAACCAAACGCGATTTTAACAGATTAAAAAATAAAAAATGTTTAATAAAAATGATCTCGGAGCCTTCGAGCGGGTGAGGATCGAAATTCCGACTGATCAAAGTTTCGACATTTCGTCAAATCGAACTACGCCACTATACCTATACATACGTCGTCGAGATTTTGACCCGTCGAGATATTATCATTCGGCGCTACGTCGATTCGATATATTTATTTTCCGAAGCACTTTAATTCGATTTATTGACCATAGAATCAACCTTTAATCAACCAAAAAGCTCGTCTTTCATCGATTTCTTCATTTTTTTCAACAAAAAACCCGAAAGTTATTCCACACCACTCCGATATTCGGCACATTTACAAAGCTGCCACTTAAATTAACAACGCATAATATCAAATCTACCGAATTCGATTTTCGGCATCGACTATGCTACATCCTTGAAATTAATAAAAAAAATTAAAAAAAAAAAAACGATAAAATATCTATAATCTATAAATATCGTATAATCGTCTCGTAAACTAGCACATAATATAACTGTGTTTATGTGTATAGTATAAAACGTATCGGAATTTGTTAGACTAATGGGGGGTGGGGGGGGGGGCAGGGGGGGGGGGGGCAATTGCCGTTTAATCGAAAATCTTCGTATATTCATAACAGTCATAAACTTTATGTATAAAAAAAAATATATGTATATATGAAATACACGAATATATATTTGTTTTGAATATATTCAATCGCCATCTCGTATCTACGCGGACTCGAGGGCTCGCGTGAACGTCCCTCCCAAAATGATTGTTTCGTTTTAAACGATTGCCACATGATTACACGAGACAATTCGTTAATGGACGGTTGTTGCTTAATAAAGCTTACGACGCTCATCGGCGAATCGTCGCGTTCGTTTCGATTGCAAAAGTTAAGGCACTTCGTTACAGCGTTAAAACTTTTTTTTTTTTTCTTTCTTATACTTTTTCTTATTTTATTTTATTTTTTTTCGTTTTTTTTTTTTTTTTATTGCAAAATATTTTTGATCGTCGTAATTTTTTATTGCTACTTCGTTCTCGTTGTTTATTCGAACGTTGTTTCGTTCGACTATAAATATCGTGAGAATAAAAAAAAATTGGGGAAGAATCGCGGAGAAATATTTGATTTTGTCGAGAAGAAAAGAAGAGCGCGTTTTTCGCGCATTTTCGACCGATTTTTTTTTTTTTTTTTTTACCTATTAATTGCACTCTTTTTTTTTTTTAACGTCGACGTCATTGGCACCGTTGGGTGTTCGAAATTCATGCTCGCACGTACGGTCGAGCGCGGTGCTTTCGCCACGCGAGAACGATGAATCTGATACGTCATGATACCAGACTTGAGCTCTAGTCAATACTAATTGATACGCGTTGCTTCTGTACAAAGACAGAAGCTTCGCTATTCGTTCATCGAACGGAGTATTTTACGACTCTCGGCGATCAAGGGGATCGTGATGTTCAATACAATGTCGAAACGTATTTTTTAGGCTGGAAAAAAAATTATTTATAATTTTTTCTTTTCGGAGAAAAAATTTATATATATATATTTTTTTTTTTTTTCGGAGAAAAAATTTATATTTTTTTTTTTCGGAGAAAAAATTTATATTTTTTTTTTCCGGCGAAAAAATATATATATTGCTTTTTCTGATTAAGAAGATATTGAACTGATGATTCGAGTGAAGGTTCGATAGATTAACGACAGAAATAAAATGGAGCCATTGAATTGAATCGAACGAATTATTTGAATTCGACTCGAATTTAAGAATCAGAAAAAAAATCCGTTGTGAACGAGTAATTAATTTATCTCTCGACTTATTTCCCCTTTACCAGTTCCCGAATCAAAAAAGCTTTCGAGTTGAAGTATAAATCGTTTGTAAAAATGTCTCACCCCCGGATTATTTCGTATTTTCATTCGCTCACGGAATTGTCAATCAATTGCCACACATTTGAAATAAAATAAAAAAATAGTCCGATAAAATATTGCCGACGAAATGTTAAAAAATCAATGAAATTAATAACGAAATAATCGATAAAACGTCGAATTGTATTTTACGTCACAATTCCCTTGTCGTAAAAAGCACACACCGATGAGTCCCATTCACGTGCTTTGAATATTATTGTCAGTTGATAGAACGCGAACTCTGTGGCTCGCGTTGATTAATCGACGTTTATCAAACCTCGATTCGTCGACCGATTAAACAAAACGTATGAAAACTATGTACACGGTTTCGATGATTCAATTGTTGCGAATTGAACGCGAAAAAAAAAAAAAAAAAAATAATAAACGTTCGAAACGTTTTTCGCGTTATAGCCTAGAATTTTTCCTTCTCTCATTTTAATCGCGAACGTCATTAATTCGTCGTCGACGCTTTTCTTCTCTTTTTTTTCTCGTTCTTTTGTTTTTTCGTAAAGCGATTAAACGTATTTGTTGTGATAATAGCTGGATAAACCGACGCGATCGATCGAATATTTTTCGCGCGAAACGATCGAACGTTTTTTTTGTTTTTTTTTTTAAATTATTTTTTTATGGGGGAGATTGATTATTCTAAAGCCACGTTAGAACGTTTTCGGGTTTGCTCGTGTTGGGATTAATGAGCGATTGCACGTCGTCGAGTATGTCACTGCTAAATTCTTCGCCCAACTGTGAAATTCAAGAAAAATACTTTAATCATCGGTTTATTCGTTTGTCATTGCGAAATGTCGTTGATAACGATTTCGTGACGACGTTGAACGATAAATACCTGGAGCGAAGGCACGAGATCGTCGGTCGAATCGATGTTATCGCTCAGAGGCGATATGTCAGGTGTTTCCATCGGGGCTCCACCTTCTGCAAATGCAACAAATTTTTCACTTATTCGTAAAAATTTTCTCAATTTTGAATATTAATAATAATAATAATTTATTATTATTATTATTATTATTATTATAAACTGGTCCCGCGAAAATAATAACATTATTATTATTATTCTAATAAGATATAATAATAATAATAATTATTGATCTAATAAAATCTAATAATAATAATTATTATTATTATTGTAATAAACTATAATAATAATAATTATTATTATTATTGTAATAAACTATAACAATAATAATTTATTATTATTATTATTATTATTGATAATAATAATAATAATTTATTATTATTATTATTGTAAACTGGTTCCACGAAAATAATAATAATAATGATAATAATAATAATAATAATAAATGAATAATAATATATAATAATAATTATATATGTATAAATAATATATAATTATTATTATTGTAATATTATTATTATTATTATTATTATTATTATTGCAGGACCATTTTAGAGCAAAAGTTAAGATGCAGAATTAGTGTGGTTAGTCGAAATTGGAATTCGAGTATTCAATATTTGTTCTCCGGTATTGAATTAAAAATTCCAATCAATTTTTCATTTACCATAATTTTATTAATATCTTATTATCGAGAATTATTACAGTTACAATTATTGCAATTATTGTCGTATTATCGAGACCGTTCGAACTTTATATTTTCAACTTGAAAACAAAAATAAAATCACGAAGATCAGCGATTTTCACAGCCGTAGAATTATTTTTCGTGATTGAAAACGAAAATATTCTTCATTTTGTATATCGTTGGCTCTAACGGGAATAGGACGAATTAAATTACCGCTCGTTGCGTCCATGTTGTCATCGATATTCGCGAGAAAATCTTCCGGCGTGTGGGGCAGCGAATATGCAGAACCGAGACCCAAACCGCTATCGGCGCTCTCCTGACGCGCGTGCTGTTCATTCATCCCGGACAAGAAAGGATCCATTGCCACGTCTGTCGTACTTTGTCGAAGCATGAGTTCTTGCTGTGAACGTAGAGAACCACAATTCGATCGTTAAATAACTGCGAAAATTTATTCGAAATTGATCGCAGCTAAGCAGTCATTTATTATTATTTTTTTTTTTAAAGAAGTATTTTTTTATTCAATGATTTTTGCTAATCCATCAATTAACTTATGGTTAAGGGTACTATTCTGGTGTAATTAAATTAGGAGGGACCGAATTTGTGGGGTATTTCGAAAAAGCCAACGGGATTTCGAAGGAGAAAGCAAGGAAGAATCTTTTTCACAGTTTTTCATAATAATTAATAATGTATATCATTTTTTTCTTCTTTCAGACAATTATTATAATAATAGAACGTACCACCAACGGGCAAACATTATTCTGAGTCATCATCTTTGATCAGGAATAGAAAAAATAATTTTTTTTTAAATTGAAGACAAAAAAGATGAGTGAAATATTTTCCTGTGTTTAAAAATAAATAAATAATCGAACGTCGACGTTAATTTTTTTTTTCCACAATAAAAAATCAAATTTCCCGACTTCAGAATTTTTCATTAAACTTCTAAATCAAATTTTGTAATTTTTCAATAAGATTCCGCGGTTGAAATTAATTCTCATACGCGTACTATTAATTTTCATGGAATTCACGGATGACAATTAAACGTATCAAATGAATTTCAATGACAACCTGACGCATGATTTCCTGTTGCCGTTGCTTCAGACGTTCTCGTTCCATTTGCAACGACTGCAGACGTAATTTTTGTTGGCAGGCTTGAATAGTTTGATTGCTCTGGATGCCGCCGCCGCCCGGTTGTTGAAGCCAGTTTTGTGGAAGCATCGCACCGGATGTTGGAGCTCTTTGGAGATGCGTCGCTGCAAATAATAATACTCTTCGGTTATGTAATCTTATCGGGGCACGAACCCGATCCAACTTCCCCCGCTCCCGACCCTTCCCCGCTCCTCCAGATCCTTATCTCTCACGGTTCGGGTCCCTATCGTCGTTTAGCCGTGGTAAAACTCGAGACTACCTGCTCGTGTACACAAAACTCAACTTGCCGCACGAAACTTTTCGTTCGAATTACGAAAACAATTTTTTTCTTTTCAAATTAAATTAAAAAATTGACGAGAAAATCTATATTTCGATAGAAAATCGATGGTTCCATTATCTTCTATTAATGTTTATGATAATAAAAAGTAGATATGTATTTATATAATAATATATAACATATAAATATATTCTATATATTATTATTATTATTATTATTATTATTATTATTATTATTATTATTATTATTATTATTATTATGATTATTATTATTATTTTTATTATTATGATTATTATTATTATTTTTATTATTATTATTATTATTATTATTATTATTATTATTATTATTATTATTATTATTATTATTATTATTATTATTATTATTATTATTATTATTATTATTATTATTATTATTATTATTATTATTATTATTATTATTATTATTATTATTATTATTATTATTATTATTATTATTATTATTATTATTATTATTATTATTATTATTATTATTATTATTATTATTATTATTATTATTATTATTATTATTATTATTATTATTATTATTATTATTATTATTATTATTATTATTATTATTATTATTATTATTATTATTATTTCTATTATTATTATTATGATTATTACTATTATTATATTATACATTCTTATTGTATGATTTATATATATATAAATAATAATATAATAATAAATATATTTTTATAGATTAAAAAATACGAAAAATTCCAAAACGCATATGAACATAACCACCATCTTTATTTCGCAACCAATAAGTCCATACCAACGTCTGCACTAAGAATTGCTTATTACATAAAACCACCAGCCTGCGGATTATATTTCGCACAGTTCAAACGAAAAACTCATAGTTTTTTCTTTTCAAATCATTGTTTCAAATCCCACGCGAACGCAGCCTTCTCCAACAACCAGTACAATTATAATTTGCCATGAAGTCGAAGAAAAAGATACTCACGAATTCTAGGATCGAACCATGACGTCGTGCGTGTCTGATGATTGATGAAATAAATTTCGCCCTCCGTGGTCCGCGCTTGTTCCCACCCGTCGGGAAGTGGTCCCAATGTGTTAGGCGCCCCGGTCGAGCTTTTTCCACTTTCCACCGCGGCCGCCACGGCAGCTACGCTCGCGGCTGCCGCGGTTTTTCTCGGATCTTCCCATGTCGTCGATCTCGTCAAGTGACTGAAAAAAAAAAAAAAAAAAAAAAAAATAACAAAAATGAATAAAGAAATCGAAAAACGAGAGAAAAAAAACCCCCTCAAAAATCATCAACCCCTTATCATCGCACAGGGTGGAATCCACCCGTCGATAAACCAACGACCGGCGGGTTTTTCTTCCCGTTTTCATCTCTTTATGAATTTTTCTCAACACGTCGCCATTTCATTTCTTACGAATAAATTTTTCGTTCATTATCTAGAATGTTCCAAAGCATGTTCTGTAATTTTTTCAACCACTTCGGACCGATAGTTCGCTCACAATCGTATTCTTTTTTTTTTTTTTTTTTTTTTTTTTTTCAAAACCGACCGGGTGGAATCCACCCGGTGTGACGGCCGTTGTATTGTTCGTCAGTGCGACGGCGAAGGGTTAATTAAGCAAACGCGATGGCTCGTGAATCAGCGACGAGGCGAAGGCGCCGATGTTCGCTTCCCAACACCCCACGCAAAAGTGAACGGCGCCGAGTAGAATCAACGTGTATACCGCGATCGAGCTATCCCAAAATAGTTATATGGCAGGACGAAAATAGTTCCATTCAAAACTACGTGCGATACAACGCGATGCAAAGTCGAACCTCCGAACGCCTACTAACCCTCTCGAAAGCTCGAGGAGCTCTCGATGGTGTATGTTTTTTTTTTTTTTTTTTTTTTTTTCGGTAACGCGAAGATCGCCGGGGTGGGCTCGATTTTGCTGAAGAAGACGGTAAAACTATTGACGGCGATATTTGTGCCGTTGGTTTCGGTCTGATAGCGCGTATGATTAGAAACGTGGTTCGGAGAAGAAGATGATACGTGTATGAGTAACGAGAGAGGGAAAAAGAGAGAGAGGGGGAGAAAAGATGTGAAGGGAAAGATGGAGATTGAAGAGAGATGGGATTAATGGCGCTGGGGGTTGAGTGCGAGAAAAATAGTGTGAATATGTTTCGTCTTCGGCTCAATAGGATGGAGAAATAAGTTGTTTTTGAAACTGATGAGTGGTCCAGGAACGTGTAGTCATAGCCGGCATCGGCATAAGCCATTACCACGGAGACCAGTGTTGCCAGATCAGGGTATTTTCCGTGGATTTGGGAGGAGTTCGCATTCGCGTCTGAGGACAAACCATAAACGCTGTTTGGGACAGGAGGTTGGGGATTATTTTCTTTCTTTTAGGATTTCCTAAAATTAGGGGAATTTTTTGTTATTCGGTTTTCTATTGCAGAAACCAACCCTTGAGTGCGACGATCCTGAGTAAACCTTGATATTAATGAAGGACGCGAATAAATGAACTAAACAGCACCATTGGCGGCGCATGATATCATGAAAAGTTCTCTTAGGATTGCGCTTTTCGTTAAAAGATGTGCTTATAATTCATTATTGAAAAAAATATAACCATAGTTAAGACGGTTTTCTAGATTCGTTGAGTTTTGGTGAAATATTATTTGGCCTTCGATATTTATTACCAAATAATTACCGTCAAACACGATCGCCTCTCTTAATGACAGTCAATTAACCGAATAATTTGGAAATCACAGTCGTTTCGTTTGAACATTCGTCTATTCCCGTGTCTCGGTCGGGTAATTTAAGGGGATTCCTAGGGGGGGAGAACTAGAAGGTTGTTTAAGACGGTCGAGAATCATCTGGCAACGCTGACTACTACCCGCAGCAGCACCAGCATCACTTGTACTTTCAAAGCTTTTCGAGACTTTACTCGAATTAACTCGGGATAACTAGTCACAGAATCGTCGGTGGAAGAAAAAGAACTGACAATATTAATCAGTGATAATGACGCTATCGCGTCGCGGGAGTTTTCTATTTTTCCTTGACAAAATGGCGCCTGCTTAAAATAAAAACGTCGAATTTTGCTTGTTTATCGAATAAATAATAATAATAATATTAATAATAATAATAGAGAAACCGCGGAGTAATCTAAGCTACTCAATGTCTCAAGACCATATAATATTGTCTATCTGCAGACATACGATTGGAAAATAATCGAAAATACAATATATATTATAATATCCTAGGATCACATATTAATGTTAAATACTCTATATTATTATTATATTATATTCTTTATTATCATCCGAATGTTGCTACGCTCGGCCATTATCGAGACACCTTTGCCCACATGAAGCTGGCACGTGTCCGGTCTTAACGTCACGAACCATTAGCTTGAACCCCAAATTTGAATTCGTGAGGTTATAGACAAGACGCAGTTCGCATGCAGTCTGCTGGCTACGGCTGCTAATAATGTTCTCGTCGTCTACGGAACTTTGACGCTTCCACGGTTGACGAAAATAGCGACTAATGGCTGCTGATTGCCGATCGTCCCCTCTTTCTCCTAAGTCAGTTCGCGCCCTCATCGCGCACCTCTTCTTCATTGCCGCCGACGCTTCGTTTTTGGACCGAGCGGCGCGGTATTATTTTTCAGGTCGAGGCCAGAAGCTCCGGGAACTTTGGGCCCGGTAAATTAAACGCGTAATCAACGGCTGAACCCCGATGACGAGGCCGAGAGCTTGCAGACATTCGATTAGGGGAAAAAATGGTCTGAAATCGCATTTGTTCTTATTGTTGCGAACAAAAAGTTGTAAGAAAGGATCTAACGTCCGGAAACTTAAATGTTTTAGTGCCTATGTCGATGATTTAAATTATTCTTTACTTCATCGAAACACAAGCAGCCATTTAGATCAATTTTATTTAAAATAAAAGGAACAACATATGCAATAAAAATTATCTAAAAGTATGTAAAAAGTTTTGTAGCGTCTAATTACAATTTATTAAAAACAATTTATCTGAAACGAATGACGTTACGACGTTATGTTTCGTGCTGAACTGTTTTACACGAATTTACCGCAATCCGCCATTTTATCACGGAAGTTGACCACCACAACTGGTCAGTTGGTTGAGCCAACAAAGCATCATAAGGAACTGATTGACCAAAAATCGTTTACCTCCAATGCATAACGATTGATGTTCCTAACTCCCTAATCAAATAGTCCTAACCGCGTAATCGAAATCCAATTGTCTCGACCAATCAGTTGCCCCGACGATGCAATATGATGAACCGGTTGACCACAAATCGTTTGGCACGAATGTGAAAAAAAAAAAAAAAATTGACCAACCCAACGGGCCAATTGGCCGAGCTGACTGCGAAATCGGAAATCGACCGTCACAACTGGTCAGTTGGTTGAGCCAACAACGCAATACTTGAAACCGTTTGACCACAAATCGGTTGGCACAATTGCGCATTTGCCCGGATATTTCTAACCTTACCGTTAATAGTTGTCTCACTAACCGAAACGATTCCATGCCGCATCGAGCAACCTCGCTTGCGGCAGACATGACTCAATACAAGGCGTTTGTTTTCAATTACACCGATATAATACAGTTCCGCCAAAACCCACTAGCGTTCAATCAGACCACGCTGTTGCAGCATGAAGATGATATACATTTAAAAAAATACATGAAATCCGTCTACAAGAGCCAGTAGTCCGAATTTCCGCAAGAAGCATTCGAAGACAATAACAAAAATAATAATAATTCCCGAAAAAAAAACGAAGAAAGGAGCAATGTGCGAGCCACGTTGGTGTCCATCGCGCGTTAAAAGCGGCCACGAAGCGAGTAGACCCAGCAGCCGCGTGTCCCCGCGTCGCCTTCGTCGAGACGACGCGGCCGGACGTCGACGCCGTCGGCGTTTGTCCGCGTCGAGCGGAAAACGCGTCGTCGTCCCGCGCTCTCTCGACGGTTTTCACGGAGGATGGAAAAAAGGACAGACGAACAGACGGAACGCTGCGCGGTCAGCCAGCCCAAGAGAAGCCAAACGTCGAATCTGGCAAAGTTCCAAGCCACGATTCCATGGCTCCTCTCGGAGTGGCCGAGTAAATACAGCAAAGTCGAAAGGGACGGAAGAGGAAAAAGGTAGCAAGCGACGAAGACGATGAAGACGGGCGACGTTGGGTGCCCTCGGATTTTCGTCCATGGGTCTGGGGACGAACCCGGAGAACGAGTCCGGGCGTTCGCGAGAGGGTATATCGTTGACAGCGTTGGAAATCGGCCGAACGAATGGCAACAACAGCAACAAGGGGGCAACGGTAGCATCATCATCGTCGTCATCGCTAGCAGCAGAAGCAACGGCAACGTGAGCGCAGAGCCTGGTGGCGAGGGCGCAACACCGCGTCGTACGAGACTACGATGTATTTTTACTCCGGACATCACGGCGCCGAACAACTCGTAAATAGACACTCGCGTGCCCGCTTCTTCTTCTTCTTCTTCTTCTTCGTCTCCTTCTTCTTCTTCTTGTTCTTCTTCTGCGTCTCCTTCTTCATCCTCGTCTTCGCGGTTTCCTATGGTTTGCTCATCCACCCGAATCCCGACGTCGCGTCCCCGCGTGACCCTAAACCTAATTCTTCGCTGTCCGGCAGGAGTACGACGACGACGACGACGACGACGTCGTTGATGATGTTATTTTACTGACGTTCGAGGATTATCCGGCGACGGCCGATTTTCAGCCGCCACCTGAGGACGAATTTCCCATTGTGCTGGCTGTTCTTTTTTATGAGATCCCCGGTGGGCCAGTCGGCGTTTTGTTCACGGGGGAATTAGGGTGATAATGTATGAATTTGTATGACCGACTGGGTTGATTGAACCCTTTGGACGATGGCGTTTCGCGAAGGCTTGAAACGGGGATTATTGATTGTGGCGAGAACAGAGGTAGATATTTTGTTAATGGACGAAATATGGCAAACATGGACGAATGGGCGGTGTGGCTATAAAGCCCTTCGCATGACGGGACTACGAGAATCCTTCACAGTGGATAGAAAACACTGCAGGTGTTCTCCAGTCATGAGTATTTAGGGGAATTTGCATATATATGAGTGTCTCCCTATTGCTCGGATCATCGCATCTCAAGTGGAATTGCCGAATTGGGGTGATAAAACATGTGAAGCCACCCTCAGCGTGTAACCCTCGGTCTCAATCGAACCCTCCGAAGAACGGCGTGTCGACAACCATTGGAACGAGATTATTGATTATGTCGAGAATAGGGGTTGAATTTTAATTAATGGCTGGAGCGTGACCGTGCACATGTACAAGGGTCGACGTTTAAACCCTTGATGGGACAGGACTTCAAGGGTCCTTGACAATAGTCAGAGATACCTCTTGCTATCAAGGGGTCGAATTTATGGGCAATATGCTGGCAAGGAAAAATAGATAAATTGACGTTACGCTGCGGCGATTATTGCATCCAACATGAAGTTAACGTTTTGAAAACTGTTTTCACGGTAATAATGGCTAGACGTATAATTCGAAAAGACGAGTGATAAGACTTGCTGAACATTCATTTAAAAACCGAGAAAGAGAAAACTTTTGCTAAATAAAAAACCAATTCGAAGTTTGAGATGTTTAATAACATTTTGAGCCCTTATTCGTCATTACATTGCGCTTGAATGTAATTTCATTCGTTCCACTTTCTTCAACGTTGTTATGTCACCAAAGAACGAGTTTGGAAAACAAAACCGGCCAATAAATATTAGAGCGGAAGGTGGGAGTCGATTTCTAGACGACTTTTGCCTTGTTTGTCGTATTACTCACTGTTATCTTGTTCTGTATTGTGATTACGCAAAATCTTATCGAAGAATTTATTCGCAAGGAGAGTTGGAACCCGAAGTAGCTACTGCACATTAAAATGATAAACCGGTTTCTTTGTTAGCTTCAATTCTACCGTCGGGCATACCTATTTCGCATGAGGCACCAATTTATTAATTTTTATCGAGATTTTATCATTTCTCTATGCCGATCTAACATTTTTTTGTTGCTGATCGATGACGATTTTTCCTGTTTGAAGCCCCGTTTAGAGGAGCAGGACGTTGCAACATTAAAAAAAAAAAAGAAAGAAAAGGAAAGAAGAAAAGTTATCAATATTTTTTCGTATCAGGCTTATTTTAATGAACGAAGAAGCCTTGAACCAATGATTAATCTAATTAATTTTAAAAATTATGAAAATACGTAATTTTCAGGACCATGAAACTTGAAATTGTGTCTCAATAATTTTACTGAAAAGATATTTCAACACATTTTTATTCGAGGCCCAGATTGCCATCAATAGTTGAGGTTCCGTTAAACGATAAAAAAAAAGAATGAGGAAATGACGTGCATATTGCGTTTGCAATAATCGTTTTTTCTCTTTATATTTGTCATTCTGTATTAAATTTCCTTGAATCGCTTCCGATTACACGATTTCATCAAGAACATTCATTACATACTGCATAAAGTAAGTTTGTAAGCTTCCAACCGCTCGATTGACAGATCACAACGTTGCTGGCTCGTTACACGACCCTGGGACAGAGGACAACTCGAACGTACTCGTACTATTATTTCACGTACAAATCAATGACTGCATCGTACATGTAGCAAACTTTCACCAGCGAGTCCTTCGAAATTTCGAATGAGCCGAGTTAGTCGTTAACACTAATTGTTTACCGATCCCGGTGACAAATCCTTCCGCCGATGTATCGATTTCAAATCTACTTCTTACGTACCTAAATACTCTGCGATAATCGCCCGTAGCTCAGTGCAGCGTCGAAAGGTGGGTCTCATTACGATTGTCATTATTATGGAGTGAAATTTACCCTTATTCCGTAAACATGACAATTACTCGCAGAAGAATCGACCTGATAAGTTCATTAGTACTGAGTTCGAAGAGAAATATTGAAATCATTATAAAAAATTTAACAAAGATTGATGGAGATTTAATATAATTATGGTGGATAAGATTTTGAACCAACCGCATTTAGAGAACACCATTTTATAACACAGATTTACATTCGGAAACGGCGCGTTTGCTTTGTTTTTAAACTCTCCATCCTCCGAACTGGGGTTTTTAAAATAGATTTAAGGTCTTACTGGATGGACCGTCGGGCGAAAAGTTAGACCAAAATGGATGAATCGTGGAGTCACAAGTCTAGATCATGTCGTACTTGTTTAGACTTACAAATAGCTGCACTGATAATAAATTAACATTTAGGAATGTTAATTTACAACTTTTAAAAATTATTCAAATCAAAGACGATGACATTGGGGCGTGGTTGACTGACGTTTTGTCAGTGACTGTACAACTGTTTCAACTGTTTCAGGCGATACTCCTCAATTACTTCAATTAATTTATCGACAATTACTCAGTCGATTCATTTGAAACTTAGCATAATTAATCTGTCGATCCTAAATCTCAATGATATAATTTTTTTCAGAATTTACGGTGATTCAGTTTCGTTTGTTTTGCAACCATTAACGTCTGCAGAAGCCGTTTTTCCATAAGCGAACGCGTTAAATTCATAAATTGATTACTATTAAATTACGGAGCCAAAAATTTTGAAATAATTCACGTATTATTATTCTATCAAGAACCATCATTACTAAAATTTTCAAGAATTTTGCGAATTTTTCAAAGTCCATGCAGTAAGAACTTAAAACTTCCGTTTTGCTTTCACGATCAAAGAAAGAATGAAATATTCCATCGTCTTTTTCGTTCCAACGCCGTTACCTAACGGAACAACCAAACTGCACACCAACTGAGGTTGTCTATACCCATCAAAACAATATTCCTCTCCAACGATAATTTCCCCACAAACCCAGAAGAACAACTAAACAAAAATAAATTGCCAAGCATCATTAAAATTTCTCTCAAGACGTCAGACGTCGAACACTCGTCAATTCGGTTTGCAGCTTCGAATCTCAAACGCGTTTTTCTCAACACAAAATTTCTACAATTTACTACAACAGTAATTAAGAAAAAAAAAAAAAAACACCAATAACTGTGGCCAAGAAATTGTGGTCCAACATTCGTCGTCATTAAAAATCGAGTTTGATCAAACGTTGCGAGTTCTTTCGCGTAGAAACCCGCACGTTTTAAGGGCGCATGCGCGTTTGTATAATTCGTTGGTTTATGTATGCTGCATCAACTAAATATGCTCATAGTTTATACGAATCGTGTTGAGCGTGGGTTTGCGGTCGACGGTGAGTCAAACCGACACGCAACTTCCTTCCTTTCATTCATACTACGACTTCCGTTTATACCGTAACTGTTCAAGGGATATATAGAAAGGGAGAGTGGTCTTCATCGACCTGTGCGCGCACAACCGACGCATACAAAATAATATGTATATACATATATAAATGCATACACGTTCAACGGAGATTGGAGCTGATTAAAATCATCACGCTGCTTGCCTTTGAAGTTGCAATTCACAGAAGTTCTGGATTTATGAGTAGAAGAAAAGATAAAGGCAACACGCGTAGTCGGTTTGTCGAGGGAAAAACGTTAATAAATAATTTATGGACTCTCGACAGGTAAAATTGACGTGGAAATATGAATTAAATGAAAATGGTGAAGCAATTGGCGGGAAAGATATTAATTGTGGATGGATGTATTGTAATGCAAGCATAATTATTCTGTTGAGGAATCGTTCTAGTGTAAGAGTAGTGAAAATACGTACAGGGAGAAATATATATTTTTTGTCAATCAATCAAAGTATATAATAATAAATGACTAGCATTATTCTTTTCTATGTATAATCTAGATCGATTATTAATCTGGTTTATAAAAAAATAAAAATCAAATTTTCACGACCGTCACACTAGAATATTCCCTCAAATACGCATAATACGCGAACGACACGCAATCTCCTTCGTACTTCTTCATGGCTCGTCACAGCAGTCTGTTCATTCTGGAACAGGTGTATTGTTGTTCATCCGTACCGGTTTTGAATAATAAAACCATCTGGAACCGAGTGACGAATCGAGATAGTCGAAACGATACGCCGAACGTAATTCACGTTCTGCGACTCGCGTATCTGATAACGGTGCCGTCGCCATATCGCGTTATTCCCCGACAATAATGGATAACAATATTGGAAAATATAAAACCAGCATTTCCCAAAATCCGATGATAACGTTTACGTGATAAAATCCTGATATAATTTCCATTTATCAGTTAAGTTCTACGTTCAGAAAATAAAAGTATTTATTCATAAATGTTTCACTCATAAATGAATAAAATTATGCAAATAAATTTATCCACAAATAAATAAGAGATCATTGAATAAATCCTTATTTTTCCTTGAATCAAAAAACAGCAAAAAAAAAAATCATGCTAACACGAATATATTAATTAGATCGAAATTATGTCTTGATTAGATGTTGACGATCCAATGAAATTTTTTTATTAACTTTGAATAGTTTGGATGTTTCTGAAATGAGAAACTTCTTCGATAACAATAAACCTTTTACTTATCACGTCTCTCGCGTATGTTTCACGTATGCGGATCTCGGTGTGGGCACATACAGGTGAGACGAGTGAGGGATCCACGTAACTATACAACACGAGCACTTCGTGCTCAATTCCTCGAGCTCGCAGCACGCTCCGGATTACGAACGGCCTCGTGGGATACTCTTGACGTTATCAGAACTGTTTTTTTTTCTTCTTTTCTTTTTTTTTTTTTTTTTTTTTTTTTTACAATCGGCCTCCGTGACAATACGACAAATAATGAAGTCTTGCAGGTTGTGTGTAATCCCCGGCGCATGCGCGATAGCTGCCGAAAGCCGATCAACGGCAGCGGTAATTTTCCAAATAGCAGTACCGAAATGAAAATGTATTAACACGTTGAACGCCACGTCATCCAGATCTGGGCGACGGCTATGTTTCCGTGGAAGCCCCGCCCACGTACTGGGTCGGGTTCCGTTTTGTCCAGTTAAATCGAAATTTATTCTTATTTGAATTTTTTATCATTTTTTTCATATGTTTTGTTCGAATTAATGATTAATAAATTAATTCAATTAATTTAATTTCATTTGATAAGAGAAATTAGTTAACCAATGAATTATTTAATACATTTGAGAAGAAAACAATTGAAAAATTGAAACAATAATAAGAAAATGATTGAAATAAAATGATGATTATTTTTCTTATATTTTATTTGAATTAATAATTCATTGAATTGATTGTGATACGATTAAAAAAATTGGTTAACCACCGAATTATTCGACAAATTTGACGAGCAAGAGTGAAAAAATTGGAAGAATAATAAAATAATAAATGAAATAAATAAAATTATTATCATTTCGTTCTGCAAATCACCGATTTTCCGAAATAAAAATAATGTCGAAAACAGAGACTGAACCCTACACTAAAGTATGGGACAACTACTAATATGTTCATTCTCATCTGACAAAAAGAACAAAAAATCGACCACGAGAGTTTCAATGACGTTACGAGACGAAACATCACCCACATAACATCAGAAGAAACGTCAATAACCAACATTTACGCTCGCCGCAGTCGTGTGAAATATTGTTCAAATTCACCAAAGTATCCACGTTTTTCTCGAAGAAAAGAAAATCGAAAAACCGTTGTGGGATCGTCTACGTGTTTCGTGTATCCATGAAGACCTATCTCCCGGATGGGAACGCAATATCGAGACGAGCTCACAACGTTGGGACCATCATTGGGAACCTCTGAAGACGAAGAAACCCGAAAACCTGAGCTACGAGATGCGTTCTAGCAGGGGAGAAAAAAAAAGGGCCCGATATTTTACCTCGTCGTGTCTCACGCCGGCGGCCAACCGGCTCAGGTATACACAAAAGAGCTCTTTGCGAAGAAAGAACCTCACAGGTGAACCACGGTCGGTCCAATTCGAAGAATTGCTCCACGACGAGAGGCGGGAGAGGTAAGAAAGATGTGAGAACGAAACGTGGACGAAAAAAACAAGCCAATGAGCATCGGGAAAGACTCATGAGAAAAATTGGATTTTCCGTCATTTTCCACGGAGGCTTGTGGATGTTCTCGAGTCGAAAAAAAAAAAAATATACAAACAATCGTTCTTCAGTTGACGAACGTGAGATCGAATTATTGAAACTCCGTGATACAATTCTCAGGATTATTCCACGATGATGAATGAAGTTCGCATGCTTTTCAATTCTCATGGGGGAGATCAGGGCGGGCTGAATTAGTTCCGATCGAACGATTTTTAAAAAAAAACTTACGAAGGGGAAAACAGTGATAAAATCTTCCGAGTTGTTTCGGATGAAAAAAAAAAAAATTGTGTAAATTGATTCGAACAATATCGAATTGATACCCTTAAATGTATTTATTGAACTTTCATTTAAATCTACAAGATATAGCATTCGATTTGATCATGTAGCCGTACTATTGACGTTAAGTTCAGAGATTACGAAGAGATGCTATTTACTTCAGATAAACGTAGCGTCTTATCAAATTAAATCAAATTAAGGCGCAAAAATCGAGCTCGGAAAAAGCTGAGCCAATTTTACTCAGTCAAACAATTCTTCGCTCTCATGCCTGCCTCATTTTTCAGCGACACGTACGATAAAACAGAGACGCAAAATAGTTATGAAATCGTATTAATAGGCAGCAATAATTATTTTCAATAGTTCAACATTATTTATTATAATGTTATGCATTTATTATAATAATTTTATGTCTGCTATCTTTTTAGTTGAGGACCAACTTCGAAATACCCGACTGAATTTTGTGTATCGTTTGGCGAAACAAGGCCAGAGGGTGGGAAATCTTTGAACGTTCGTCAATTTAACGTTCGGTTGTTTCAACTAATCCCGGGTGCTTCGGCTTTCTCGCCGAACCAGCGCCAACCAGCACCGTCATCGAGAGCTGGATGACACATACACACACACACACACCCGTTGTGAAACTAGAAGATGTAACTGGAAATCATGGGAGTTCCGAGAAACTCTGAACCTTCTTCAATAAAACTCTCGCGCGTTCGTTCATGGTTGATTATTCTGGTTTGTTATTTTATAATTCGAAGAACCTCGATTGTTCACGCTTTTGGGATGGATGTTCAAGTTCACGATCATCATCACTGATAACTTTGGCTTATTCGGTCAAATTTAAAAAAAATACGAAGCGATGGCTAATCTTTGAAGACCCAAACTGATGTAAGATGTTAGAAAAAAAATGTTTTATTTCATTAAATTATATTTTTTGACAGTTAAAACCCTTGGAATACTTTTGGAGTTGAAACACTGTGAAAGTATGAGCAAGAAATAAGAATTATTTTGATCGTGATAGCCGGAAGTAGCCTCGGTCTAGCCATGACAGCTCCATGTCAGTTTAACTTTAAACGCTTTCTTTCCGAATCAACTTTTTTTTTTCTAACGGTGTGCACGTTTGATTCATCGGCTGTCACGGTAATATTCACCGTTATTTATCGATTAGATTTGTCCTAAATAGTATTTATATCACAGATTCGTACATCAAGCCGTATTTTCATCGAATCCATTCAATTTTTAAGATACTTCAAGGTAATTTAACGTGTATTCAATTTTTAATTTTGAAAATTATTGAATCTCATGTTCATAATTATCCCGAGATTGTTCAAACTAATTTGCCAAACATCGTTAAATAAAAACGAAACGATTTAAATTCATGTTGGAAGAAAATTTCGAGGCATCCCGATCTGACCACATTGTAATCTCGATCGCATTCAAGTTAATCAACTTTTGATAATAGACTGTCGATATTACGAAATGCGCCATACACATTTTTTCAATACTTCGCAAACGTTTTCAATCATTCCATCGTACGAAACTTCACGCAATAGCCTCAAGAATAAAAAAAAAAAAAAAAAATTCGTTTCCGTATTTCATGAAAACAGAAGCACTGCCAAACTCCGATCCCAATAAACAATTCATCCCATAAACAAATATAAAACGCTGCATTTTCTCCCCTCGCTTTCGCATTCGAAACGTCAATTATCACTCGAACATTTCATTCACCAATGATCCACCTCTTCGTTACGTACACTAATTCAATATTCCTCAACTCCGAGATTTCCCTCGCACGAAAAAAAAACTTCTAGTCCAACAGACAACGAACAATTATAATTGACTCCCCATCGCATTGGCCATAAAGAGGGCGCGAGAATACACGAAAGAAATGAAAGAAGAATTTAAAAAAAAAAAAAAAAAAGTAAATAAAAAAAAAATCTGCGTCCGGGAAGGTAAGAAGCGTGTAAAACTCCCGTGGGTCTCGAATAACTCGCTAATCTTCACCGGGGTCACACAGAGGTGGCAGGTGGGTGGAGTTAGTGTGCGCGGGGTGGCCGAACGTCGTAGTTGGCCAGCTCGGAGGAGTTTCCCACGACAGGTGACACGTGGGAATACCGGCGCGGCGCCGCAGGTGGATCTCAGTACCGAGGGAACTCGGCAACGGGGGGCAAGGGGGGGGGGGGCAACCTGACGAGCAGCACAGGGATCTCGACGAAGGAGAGAGAATCCACGGGAAGGGAATAAGGATGAAGCTTCGTACGGTTGAGCAAGCGGGAGAAAAGACCCTCGCCGAGAGATCCCCAGTTCTGGGCACAGGTGGAAGGGGAGGTCCTGGCAGGTCGACCACGTCGAAGAAGCTGCACACGGTTGCGTGTGTTTCGTTTCTCGTCGTAATTCGTGTCTCTGAAAATCTACAACGCGTTCAAACGCCAAAATCCCGAGAATTTTCACCGGCTTTTTTGCTTTCCCTCCCCCCCGTTGATGTCGGATACGAGACAACGGGCGGGCAACGACTTCAACCCACCATTTGACGTCTACGAGCGAAGAAACCAAACGCGACCCCCTCTTCGGGATCAACCGTAATTTGTGTTTTTTTTTTATTAATTCTAAAATTCGTTTTTAATCACACAAAACACTCACTTAAGAAAGTAAATTTGTCCCTCGGTGGTTCGCGCCTGTTCCCAACCGTGCGGTAGAGGTCCCAAATCGTCGACGGTGCTGATGACATCGTAACTTCTTTGTTTCTGATGATGATGATGACGAGCGTGTGGTTGTGGCGCGTGTTGACTCGCTTGTTGAGCCGAAGCGTAAGTTTGTTGCAAAGACGCCGGACTGCTGTGAGCTCGTGGATGCGACACTGTGAGTCCCGGTGTGGAATCAGTTCCCGAAGTTGAACCGGTGACACCTCCGGCACCGGAGTTCACTGACGCACCGGAAGTAGCTCCGGTTGACGCGGTACCGGTGGCACTGGCACCAACCGCGCTACCGCTAACCGCGACCGTGCCAAAAGCCGAATCAGCCGAATTTTCCCGCGAATGGGATATCGATGGGCTTTTGCTACCGGTCGAGGGTGGATTGAAAAACGAATCGGGTAAATTACGCATGCGCAGTGGCACTTGAAGTGGCCTTTTCGAATCGGGTTTCAATACACTGTCGAATAGAGCTTGAAGAAACGATTCCGAATTTTGATCGACGACGACGTTGCTCTTTGACAATTGGTCCACGTCCTGGTTGAGCGCCATTTTGGATAACGTGCCACGGATCCCGTGTTCGCCGCCGCCGCTACCGCCGGTTCCGATGCTGTACTCCTGCCGCCGCTGCTGTTGCTGGTGCTGCTGTTGGGCCGTTGCTTACAGTTGCCTGCTGCTGCTGCTGCTGCTGCTGCTGCTGTTGCTGTTCCCCTCTCCCGACACACCGCGTACACCTATCTCCTCCACCTTTTTCCCTCGTTTTCCCACTCGCTCGGTTGTTTCCTATTTTCTATCGCTCAACCTCCCGTACCCTTCGGAATTTCCGCGTGCGTGCGTACACGCTACGGACTGCCAACCAAGGTCCAGAAAATGTTTCTTCCACTTCCTCCGGTGTGTTCGCCTCTTTTCCTCGTCTTCGCACCGGCACACACACGGGGGGGGGGGGGGGGCTAACGTCGCCGCGTTTCTTTCCTAACGTTCTTATTTATCCGTGTCTCACTCGGGGGCAACAACGACGAAACGTATATATAATTTATATTTGCGCGTGTGTGGCGCAGCAGCACCAAGAGGCACTCCCGGGTTAACGCGCGTGTACGTAAGTACGTACCTCACGGCACTCCGAGTCTCCGTCTTTATTTCTCTCTTGGATCTTGAATATCCCGACACCGTTCCAACACCGTCTTGGCGTTCCCTCTTTTGCCGTCCTCCCCACCCCCCCCCCCTTTTGCCCCCCCCCCCCCTCGCCAGCCGCCGAAAGGTCCGCACTCGGTTGTTCTCCCTCCAGGCGCGCGGGCCCGTCTCCTGTCGGCCTCACTCTTCTTCTTTCTCTTCTTCTCCGTTTCGACTCCTCTTCTTCCTCTTCTTCTTATGATCACCGCCGCCTTCGAGACAACAAAACAAGCAGGACAATGCCGTCGCTGCCGCTGCTGCTGCTGCTGTTGCCGCTGCCGCCGTCTTGATCGTCGTCTTAGCTGTCCCGATGTAGCTGTGTTCGCCGTCGAGGAAAAATTCGCCTTGCCTTCTGGCTTCGCGGCACCAACAACCCCGCGGCTACTATATATATTTTTATTTTTTTTTTATTTTTTATTCTTTACTTTTCAACGAGAAACAACGCCACTTATCCAACCTCACCCCGTTTCTCGCGAAACGTCGGACGTTCTACCGACGCAAAACGCCGACACCCTCATCGGCAGAAACAAACGTTTTTTTTTTTTTTTTTTATTTTTTTTTTTCCTCGTTGCGTTACGAACCGTGATCGTACCAAGGGCCCAGGCGGTAAGTTGCACGCAATGGCACCGCAACTTATATATACACGAACGTGTTATAACGTTTTGATTATTTATGTACTTCTATTCCGTACAAACGATACGTTCTCTATCGCGAACGCGCAACGGTCATTCGTTATAGGTCGGATTGTGTTATATACACTGTGTTACTGTACTTGATCGCACGGACACGTACGCTGATGCATCCGCTACGAGGAGCGGTGTTTTTTTTTTTTTTTTTTTTTTTTCCGTCTCTTTCTCTACCTGTTGGCAGCCAATGATCCGAAGACCAGGGGCGAACAAGAGGAATAAATAAATATTTGTTCGTATGTATCGATGTATTTCACGCAGAAAAAGTTTTGTCTAAGGCACTTTATTTCCGTATTTATTTGTCGTTTCGTTTTTTTTTCCGCAGGTTACGCGGATCTCTTCGGGGATAGTCGGATGGTTTGTCAACTCGCCGACGGTGTTTGACGTAGTTTTTTTTTTGTTCTAGAATCTTTGGACCGAACGCATTCCCGACGTAGGTATGATTTTACGCGGACTCCGGGAAAAACTCCGTCCGTCCGTTCGACGGTTCGCCGCCGGAGTATTCGCTGATGTTGCAGCTACCGCGGTCAAGACTGCGCCGAGAACCTCCGTCGAGCCTATGGGGGGACCACCACAGTCACGGTCCCACGAATACGTGTCAACCTTGGATTCTTCTTCTCGAACGCGAAGAAGTTTGATCTCTTCGTGAATTTTCGGTTAACGATATGTTATGCGTGTGGTTTACGTCGGAAAGTCGACCCGCGGACGGCGGTGGTAACTCGCGTCCGGCGGCTCGTTTAACAACGTTCGTATTTTTCACGTTTGTTGTTTTCTACAGTCTCGGTCGTGAACTGGCGGATACCAAAGCCCGGGCATAGGGGCGGGGGGGAAAGGTAGGAGGGATAGAAAAAAAAAACAAACAACAATGTAAAAAAGTCACTTGGAAGAACTGGCGTTTGCGAGTTAGCTCGAACGAAGGGGCGGTTACGTTGTTGTCGAGGAAGAACGTGAACACACACACACACACACGGTAGACTCTTTCCGAGTTGGATTACGGTTAAAAAAAAAAAAAAAAAAAAGACTTTTATTCGCGGAATATATATCTTACACCAACTACGTAACGTCGTTTGTTGAATTTCAAAATGGATAACGCTTCCGGGATTCGCCTGTCTCTCGCTCTCTCTCTCTCTTTCTCTTTCTTTCTCTCCCGCCCCTCTCGTATCACACCCGTATTTTAATTTCGTTACGATTAAAGTTTCGTTGTTGCGCGAGATTTTTTTTAATAAATCGAATTATCGACGATCGATAATGTCGCGGTGAACCCGGACCCAAAGTCTTTTGACAGCCACCTGTGACCGGGGGGGGGGGGAGGCCCCGACAGCGGTCGAGCCAACCGGACTGTGTGGTGCAAGGTAATTGCAACGACAGCACACACAACACGCGCGTCCGTCCACGATTGCGTCGAAACGAGGACGGTCACGGGGGGACGGACACTTACGAAGCACTGAGGAGCGTCAACGCGGCTCCGATAAAGTCTCGGCTATGTGAGACTCTCTTTTTCTCCATCTCCGTCTTTCACGAATAAAACCGCGCCGCGGTTTGTTCTTCGCGCTTGCCTCGTAGTTATGACGACAACCGACGACGACGACCGACCGAACCGACGTCGACGACGACGACGACGGCGACCACCACCACCGCCGCGATCACCACCACCACCTTTTCGCCTCCACCACCACCATCCGATTTGGCCCAACCGCCACTAAGAGCCCGACGACGGCGCAGGCACGACGCGGAGCAACGCCTGAGCCCGCTATAAGCGATCTCGCACCGGAATTATTTCGTTCGGTTTGCGAACGAAAACGCGGATAAGTTCGTCTTGGGTCTGTACGGGTGAAAAACTCGAAGGCGCCGTGAAGATCGCCGGAGTCGAGAGACCGGAGACCGTTTTGCGCGGTTGCGGTGGCCCGTTCGGTTTTTCTCGACGAGATCACTATAGGGCCTCGACTCCGCGCGCTATGACCGCTCGCTACTCGCTCACCAACGGAGACGTTGGGATGAAATGAGAAGAAGGGGAGTTGGCGGGGCGGGCCGGAATTCTTGAGTTTAGACTGACGCTCGAAAGGCTGAGAAGCTTATGTGCGTGGAGTCGTACGGAATTATCTTTGAGAATAATTTCGAACGGTTATAAGATCTACCGCGCTGCTTGATCTCTCTCTATCTCTGTCTATACTTCGCTCTGTCTCTCTCCGTATTTCTCTTTCTCTAATTCTCCCTGCCTCTTTCTACATGTATCCTCTTCCTCTCTGTCTATACGTCTATATTTCTCTTCCTCTATCTCTCTCTCATTCTATATCTATCCTCTTCCTCTCTCTATATATATCTATCTTTCTTTTCCTCCTCTCTTTCTATATCAATCCTCTCTCTCTCAGTCACTCCCTCTCTCTATATGTATCCTCCTCTTCCTCTCTCTTTCTATATCAATCCTCTCTCTCTCAGTCACTCCCTCTCTCTATATGTATCCTCCTCTTCCTCTCTCTTTCTATATCAATCCTCTCTCTCTCTCTCTCCGTCGCTCCCTCTCTCTCTCTATATGTATCCTTCTCTTCCTCTCTCTTTCTTTTTCTCTCTCTATATATATCTATTTTCCTCTTCCTCTCTCTTTCTCTCCCTCTTTTGCTCTATCTCTTTTTCTACGTATATCCCTCTTTTTTTCTAAAAAATGAAGTCTGGATCTATGCAATGACCTTCGGGATAAACTTGAAAATGGTCGATACTTGTTAGAAGTTGCAAAGATTTTTCTCTCTTACGATTTACTCAATGATTATCATCGTGTGTTTGTTACGTTCTAATGTGTCAACAAATTATTTTTTGTTTTTCTAGCGGTTGAATAGCGTGTATTTGAAGCGGACGATGTCGTTCGTCCGATGTATGGAAATGGCAGAACCGAGATTGCACACCGAGTGGGTGGTAGTGGTAGTTGGAGGTGGTGTTATTTAGTTGGAGTTGAGTCCGGTCGGTACGCTGCAGTAGCTTTGGCGGCTTTGACCATGGTCTTATTTACACAGGTCGGGGTACTCGCTGGGACAAAGTGTTCGCGAAATGTCGGCAATATGGCCGGTGTCTGCAGCGGTATATATCTATATGTCGTGTCCATATCCGTACACGAGATCGTAGTATATGAGATATATGATAATAAATCGGCCTGGTGGGGCGGCCATATTGTTGTCATTTTGCGGAAACCCGAATGCATGTAACCGATATAGGAGTACTCTGATCTGTTCATAAGACCGTGGCTTTGACCGTAAGGTCATCTGTACGAACGAGATAAAGAGAGATCAGGCTTGACAGGTTTGCGCTTCGAAACGTGGTAACAAAATCTGTCGGGAAACTTATTCCCAAAGTCACCGAGTGCGTCGCAGGCGACCGTAACGGGAACATATGTATATGTCGCATAATATGTGTGTTTTGATATCTGTACATATTGGATTTAACTTTTTTATAGAAGTTATAACCCATCATTATTATATTAGTTTTGTTGCACGAAATGTCTCGGTCAAACTCGTCTCACGATTTTTAACTTCTCCATCATTCTAAGATTATCGCAGCAGTGATAAACAAAACGTTCGATTTTTGTTGTGATTTTATTTTGAGCACCTTGTTTCTCTCTAATTGTTCTTTCATCGGCAGTGGCGAAGTAACGAGTTGAGGCTGAGATGAGAAACGAACGGAGTGATTTAACGTAATATTTATTTTGTTTCAATGATTCGCATCGAATAAACAAGTTGACCTACATAAAGTTAACACAACACAAAGTTATGTTGAAGTTAAGTACATGAAGTTGGCTAACATAAACATCGCAAATTGACTCTAGTGGAGTTTTAAAACGCACCCCATAACTACCGCAGAGCAGCTACCGGAGACATCGCGAACTAAAAAATCAACGAACCATCCAATTGTCTCGTTTAGCAGCCATTTTAACGATGCCTTTCGGAACTCCAAAATACGAACGGGCCACCGCGGAACGAATAAACTCCGCCATCTACAATGACCGATGGTCCGATGTTTTTAATATATATTTTCAAGTTGTGGTTACATTAATTCATCGACGATAAAATGTAATATACAAAAATCGTTTTTCTTGTTTTGTTTATTCCTTATTAAATGATATTTGGCATTATTTTAGAAATACGTAAATAAAACGTAACAAATACTCGTACGTTTTCGTTTGCATTTCAATGCTGAATGTTGTTTTTTTTTTGTTTTTTTACACGATAAAGGAAAGTCTGGACACAGGAAACGAAGATGTCTTCTAAAAGGTAGCGAATTCGATTTTTTTTTTTTTTTTAAATCGCGATAACTGCGTCGGCTCAAATTTGTCGGATTTCAATCTCGGCGTCTCCACATTTTCGTATATTTATATATATGTGACAATTTTTTTTTTAAAATAAAATAAAAACGAATTTAATTGTATATAAGACATATTTATAAATATATTGAGATGTAATGATATATAGTAATACGTTAACTATCTTTTGACATTGAAATCGATGTTTTTCTTTGGCCTCATCGATATTCTTGCGCTGGCCAATTATTCGTAACAAACTTGATTATCAGTTTTCAAATTTATATTCATCCCACGATCAGGTGTTATGTAGATTTAGAAATAACCTAACATTCAAATTATTGTCGATATATCTCGGGTGCCGATGGCAAAATATTTTGTGGCGGTGTTATCGCCAAATATCAATACCACGAACGCAGCGAGTTACGGCAATCGCTAACGATACTTTTGATGACCGATTGCCTAAAAAGAAGGAAGGTCTTGTTTTTTATGATTCGATTATGTTTGCACCGATTAATACGGACAATCCGAATCATTCATATATTATTAAATACTACCAACACCAAATAGTAAAATTAAATATTATCAAATATTATTATAAGATTCAATAAAATTGTAAAAGCATATTATTATATTTTCCAACAAGTAGAAGTAATAACAACAATAATAACGTTGAAAAAAAATAACACAGCATTTTTATAATACCATAAGAATACTATAAACGTTATTATTGTAATCATTGTACTTATTACGTTATTGATAGAGTTGCCATTGATTGATTACAGCGAGTTAAAAAAATTATCAGAGGAGAGCCTGACGAGACAGCCGGAGGAGGTATTCGATATTATTTGTAAATTAGGAGAAGGGTAAGTCGGCGTCGCTTCATCGCTTCGTACCTGAAAGACACGAGAGCTCGATCGTTTCATTGTTTATTTACATATCTGTTTGTGGATTGCTCAGATCTTATGGATCCGTATACAAGGCGCTGCACAAAGAGAGCGGCCAGGTTCTTGCCATCAAGCAAGTACCGGTCGATACAGATTTGCAGGAAATTATCAAAGAAATTTCCATCATGCAACAGTGCGACTCTCCCTACGTCGTCAAATACTACGGAAGCTACTTCAAAAACACAGATCTATGGGTAAATCGCAAAAACTTCCAAACAAGAAATTTATTACAATCACAATTCTTCCAAACCACAATTCAAGGCATAAATGTCAAAGTAAAATAGGTAAAACAAGCTGAAACTTGCAATTGGCTTCCCCTGAATTTTCGGTAGTGCACAAAATCTTTCTATGAGGAAGCATCTCTCGATTTATTTTATTTTATTTTTTTTAATCTTCGGCTTCCTCATAAAGGAAGTTCCGTTCACTACCGAAAATTCAGGGGAAGCCAATTGCAAGTTTCAGCTTGCAGCTTGTTTTATGCAGGATATCCGTAGATCCTTCCCACTGTAAAAAAACCGACTCGAACGTATATAAAAATTCAATGTGTCCCAAAATTCGAGCGCGTTGTTTAATTCTTATCTAAACTAGTAACAACTTAAGCTGACGGTTAGTTTGAGCGTGTGTATAAATTTGAGCACGTTCGGTCAAGTGGTTTTGAATTTTCAGGGATTGGAACTTACAAATTTCCAATTGCTCTAGAACTCGATCCGTTCAGCCGATCTCGGCCAAATTTGATATGTATCATAACACAATGACATCCTATACTTGCAGAGAATTATGGTTCGATTGGTTGAAGTTAACGACAAAAAGAGCAAAAAAGTTGATTTTTTGAAAAATTCAAAAAGTCATAAAATCTAAAGTTATTGATGGGTTCGGCTCAAATGCAATACCAACCGTTCTTGTACTTAATTCTATATGTAAAAAACTATTTAGCCGAAAATGTCAAAAATTGCGGACGCTAGCGTGGCTACAGACATTTTTTGAAAAATTCAAAACGCTGTCGAAGCCGAACAAGTGCGTCGAAAATTGCGAAATTTACAGATTACATAGATATTAGATGGCATCACATGTGTGCAAAATTTGGGTACGGTAGCTTGAACCGTTCTCGAGTTATGAACGTTTGAATTTTAGAGGGTGGTTACATACACACACACACATACACACACACACACACACACACACACACACACACCCACATACATCCGGACATTTTTTCCGAATGTGTTTTCTGGATGTTCTAGGACATTCTGAACCCATTGACATCAAAATCTCGAAAAAAAAATTTCGGACCGTCACAAAGCTTCCTTTATGAGGAAGCAAAATTACGTAAATGTCTTTCGAACATTATTTTCAGTATCGCTGGCTACATCAAAATCAGTATTTAATTAAAATTCATTAAAACCAAACAAATAGCGAATTTTTTTTCGATACAAATTGTTCAAAATCATTCTTTTATTCCAGAAAAAAAAAAAAATAGTAATTTCATCGCTTCGACGAAATTTTTTTCGTAGTTTGCAAGATAAAAAAGTTATGACGATGAAATAAATAATTGGTTTTTATTCATTCAATTATATCCGAAACTCCTTGAAGTAAATACGAAAATTAATCTTAATTGACAAAATTTTGTTGTACCACAGATCGTTATGGAGTACTGCGGTGCTGGATCGGTCAGTGATATAATGAGATTACGAAAGAAGACGCTGCACGAAGACGAGATTGCGACGATACTGTGCGATACGCTCAAAGGCCTCGAGTATCTGCATTTGAGAAGAAAGATTCATCGGGACATTAAGGCGGGCAATATTTTGTTGAACAACGAGGGACATGCAAAATTGGCCGATTTCGGTGTCGCTGGCCAACTGACGGTAAAAATTCTATCAAAGAACTCAAGCAATATAGAACGAGGGCTTATCAAAACGGTCCTAAAAATCGTTTCCCTCAATTTATTCTATTTTGAAAATAAACAAGCTAGAAAAAATAAACATTCTAGTGTAAAATTTGTAAAAATAAAATCGGCGTTAAAAATGGCAAAATAAAAAAAGTTAAAGAGATATTTTTTGGACCGGACGGGATCGATCAATCGTCAATAATAATTTCTCATCTAAATCACGTTTTCGAAACTTCAAACTCGATTTTTCCCCCAAACCAATTTTGTAGACAATTCTTTAAATCAGTGTAGAAGTTTTTTTCAACTTGAAAGTTTTACATTTCTTTAAAACAAAAAACTGGAAAAATTGTAACCGACTTTCCGGTTTATCAAAACATTACAGGACACAATGGCAAAACGCAACACCGTTATTGGTACTCCTTTCTGGATGGCTCCCGAAGTTATACAGGAGATCGGTTACGATTGCGTGGCCGATATCTGGTCGCTGGGAATCACAGCTCTCGAAATGGCAGAGGGCAAACCGCCTTACGGCGACATCCATCCCATGAGAGCGATCTTCATGATACCGACGAAACCACCGCCCAGCTTCCGTGAACCCGATCAATGGAGTTCCGAGTTCATCGACTTTGTCAGTGGTTGTCTCGTGAAAAATCCCGAAGAAAGAGCGACCGCTACGGAATTATTGAATCACGAATTCATCGGTAAACGATTAAAATTAATTAATTTTATCAAATATCTTTGGGAATAAATGGAAATTGGTAATGAAATATTATTGATAATAGTTATTCGTAATATCAATTATATTCGTTGTATATAATAAATTCGAAGAATTCGAATAACGATGTTCGAACAATTTGGCAATTTTATATTATTCGAGTATTATTACGAGTACTAATATACGAATTTTGATAATTAAAGTCGCGGCATAAAATCAAAATAGACCAAATTAATCATAAATAATGATAATATTATTATTATCTATAGTAAATTCGGTCTATTTCTATTAGTATATAAATAATATAAAATAATAATATTATCATATATAGTAAATTGTACAGTAATTTTATAGTAATTCTATTACGCGTACTAATATACGAATTTTGATAATTAAAGTCGCAGCATAAAATCAAAATAGACCAAATTAATCATAAATAATGATAATATTATTATTATCTATAGTAAATTCGGTCTATTTCTATTAGTATATAAATAATATAAAATAATAATATTATCATATATAGTAAATTGTACAGTAATTTTATAGTAATTCTATTACGCGTACTAATATACGAATTTTGATAATTAAAGTCGCAGCATAAAATCAAAATAGACCAAATTAATCATAAATAATGATAATATTATTATTATCTATAGTAAATTCGGTCTATTTCTATTAGTATATAAATAATATAAAATAATAATATTATCATATATAGTAAATTGTACAGTAATTTTATAGTAATTCTATTACGAGTACTAATATACGAATTTTGATAATTAAAGTCGCTCCATAAAATCGAAATAGTTGAACTTTATTATACATAATAATAATAGTATATAATATTTAGAATATTATATAATATAATGAAAGAAATAGACTTGAGAGGTATTGAGACTCTGTGTTATAAATCACAGCCCCACTGTCTGTATCGCACGACCGAAATTTAATTATTCCCATATTTCCGTGTGTCCGAAGGTGCCGCAAAGCAACCAAACATTCTGAGTCAAATGATCGCGGAAGCTCACGAGATACGCGAAAAACAGAGCTCCAATCGGGCTCACGTGATCAATAACGTGGCTATCAAAGGACAGACGAACGCCGACGATTCGGTAAGATCCTCAGAATCTTCGCGAATAATTTATTATTTCACGAAAAAAAAATTTAAAAATACGAAGAAGAATTTTGAATTCTTTTTCTTTCAATTTTAAGGATGACGATGACTGCAGCGGAACCATGAAACCTTTGCCGGATGATTCGGGAACTTTGGTCCCCGGTCAAGATCTGCCGGACACGGGAACTTTGGTTTCGGCGATATTGGATCTCGGCACGATGGTTATAAACAGCGATACCGACACCGAAGCAACGATGAAAAGTAAACAATTTGTTTGCAACTCATTCCACCGTGTGTCCCCAAAACTTTCGCAATCTTCAACAAATCTCACCTCGTTAGCACAAAAGAAATAAAACGTCCGTCAAACATTATCCAAAATACTTCGCTTTTGATGAAATTCGTGCATTTTATCGGCCGAAAAACTTTGTGTTAGAAAAAAAAAAACGATGTCACATAAAAATGTTCGACTGTTCAGTTGCCGAAACTGCGCTGTTAAATTCTGAGTTCGAGCCCTTTGGGGGAGGTAAAAAAATTCCTGAAACAGGAAATAGCAATACGATGCCGGATCTGGTGAATAAGCAGAGAATAATCTATTGGCAGGACCGGAAATAATGTTCACGAGGATAGAACAGGAGAAAATAGAATATCTTTTTTTTTTTTTTAAACAGTATATCGCCTTACTAGCTTTTACCCGCGACTTCGTCCGCGTAGATTTCGGTTTTGAACCGACGACCGATACGGCGACCCCCCCCCCCCTTCCTCCCGTTGCCCCTCCGACCCGCCCTTCGCCCCCCACCCCCCGCCGATTCCCGTCGAACCACAATACGAAAACCATAAGACAGAGACAGTATACGAAGATCCGCACAGAGAGGAGACGCTGAGAATACAATTTTTCGAAAAAACGTTTACAACCACATTTTACTCCCTCAGGATTTTATTTTCGAAAAATCCTTTCTTAGTAAGCACCTATTGTGTAACCCGAACTTACATGTAAGATTCAAGCTATCTATCTATTGCCGTTCCAGAGATACAGTAACAACGGTTACGAACGCCCACACCCTATTCTACCCCCTTAGGGGTTGATTTTTGAAAAATCCTTCTTCAGTGAGCACCTACTGTATGAGCCGAACCTCCATGCAAAATTTCAACTCTCTATCTATTGCCGTTCCCGAAAGACAGTAACAATGGTTACAAACGCCCACACCCCAATCCACCCCCTTAGGGGTTGATTTTTGAAAAATCCTTCTTCAGTGAGCACCTACTGTATGAGCCGAACCTCCATGGCAAATTTCAACTCTCTATCTATTGCCGTTCTAGAGATACAGTAACAATGGTTCCAAACGCCCACACCCCATTCGGCCCCCTTAGGGGTTGATTTTTAAAAAATCCTTCTTCAGTGAGCATCTACTGTATGAGCCGAACCTCCATGGCAAATTTCAACTCTCTATCTATTGCCGTTCCAGAGATACAGTAACAATGGTTCCAAACGCCCACACCCCATTCGGCCCCCTTAGGGGTTGATTTTTAAAAAATCCTTCTTCAGTGAGCATCTACTGTATGAGCCGAACCTCCATGGCAAATTTCAACTCTCTATCTATTGCCGTTCCAGAGATACAGTAACAATGGTTCCAAACGCCCACACCCCATTCGGCCCCCTTAGGGGTTGATTTTTAAAAAATCCTTCTTCAGTGAGCATCTACTGTATGAGCCGAACCTCCATGCAAAATTTCAACTCTCTATCTATTGCCGTTCCCGAGAGACAGTAACAATGGTTACAAACGCCCACACCCCAATCCACCCCCTTAGGGGTTGATTTTTGAAAAATCCTTCTTCAGTGAGCACCTACTGTATGAGCCGAACCTCCATGGCAAATTTCAACTCTCTATCTATTGCCGTTCTAGAGATACAGTAACAATGGTTACAAACGCCCACACCCCAATCCACCCCCTTAGGGGTTGATTTTTGAAAAATCCTTCTTCAGTGAGCACCTACTGTATGAGCCGAACCTCCATGGCAAATTTCAATTCTCTATCTATTGCCGTTCTAGAGATACAGTAACAATGGTTCCAAACGCCCACACCCCATTCGGCCCCCTTAGGGGTTGATTTTTAAAAAATCCTTCTTCAGTGAGCATCTACTGTATGAGCCGAACCTCCATGGCAAATTTCAACTCTCTATCTATTGCCGTTCCAGAGATACAGTAACAATGGTTACAAACGCCCACACCCCATTCGGCCCCCTTAGGGGTTGATTTTTAAAAAATCCTTCTTCAGTGAGCATCTACTGTATGAGCCGAACCTCCATGCAAAATTTCAACTCTCTATCTATTGCCGTTCTAGAGATACAGTAACAATGGTTACAAACGCCCACACCCCATTCGGCCCCCTTAGGGGTTGATTTTTAAAAAATCCTTCTTCAGTGAGCATCTACTGTATGAGCCGAACCTCCATGGCAAATTTCAACTCTCTATCTATTGCCGTTCCAGAGATACAGTAACAATGGTTACAAACGCCCACACCCTATTCCACCCCCTTAGGGGTTGATTTTCGAAAAATCCTTTCTTAGTGGACCTCTACACCCCCCAAGGAACCTATATTCCAAATTTCATTTTCCTATCTTCAGTGGTTTAGGCTGTGCGTTGTCTGTCAGTCAGTCAGTCAGTAAGTCAGTCAGTCACGGAACAGTTTTATATATATAGATAATAGATAAAACAAGATATTTACAAAAATATCATTGGACATTTGTACATCCCATGAAATATATATTTTTCAGGACACAATACAGGATCGGTTGAGTCGGGCAAGAAATATCGACCGTTGTTTCTCGATCACTTCGACAAGAAAGAAGCTCCGGAAATCGTGAAGGTGAGAATTCATTGAATTATTTTCAATTGTCGATTGATCGTTCGTTACTTTGACACGGTCGTGGCGCAGATTCGATTGCAGGGAAACGGTCAGGTGCCGCCGGCTCACAACGCCGAACCCGAGAACAAAGTAGATCTCCAAAATCCCACCGAATCTCAGAGGTTTCAGAGCCATCTTCAACTGCAACTCAACCAAATTTCACACCCCATTCAAGAAGCGCCGCACAACAACATATCGAAATTTCAAAATGCCTTCAGCGAACGAGATTTCGATTTCGTGAGTAATAAAGTTTGTTTTTGGTTGATTGAAAAATTATGGTATCGGAGAAATGTAGACGGACATTTTTTATTTCCATAAAAATTTAAAAAAATGTACAGTCATTACAAAATTAATCATCGACTTTGGCCTTTTCGTTCGACTGTTCTGTGTTCAAAGGAAGTTCCAACTCGCAAGCTGTTTCTTTCGAATTTAAGGCAATGAAAAATATCTACGTGCAACTATTTTTATAATTTGTGGCTTCTCCGCAGAAGAGTTCGTGCATTGACTCAAGTTTAATGGCAGCAGCTTGCAATTTTCGATTAAATATTCCTTTGGCTTTTTCAAATCGTTAATTTTCCAACGGAATTACCATTTATACTAATTTCACACTAGAATAATTCCCTAAAATAAAATTTAATTAAAAAAATAAAATAAAAAAAAAAAATAACACAAAAAAAATATTTAAAAAAAAAATAAAATAAATCAATCATGTTCGGCAGCTAAAATTTCTTTCGTACGAGGAACTTCAGCAACGTATGGCCAGTCTCGACGCGGAAATGGAACGAGAGATCGACGAGTTGCGAAGAAGGTATCAAACGAAAAGACAACCGATACTCGACGCGATGGATACCAAACGAAAACGTCAGCAAAACTTTTAACGGTTTGACATTGGTTTATTTTTTACGTAAGATATTATTGAACCGGACGTAAGGAGAGAAAGGGTGTACAGTTCTATGCATTAATAGATTTTATTCGTCAACGAATTCTCGAGTTTCATGGAAATACAAAGCCACAAAACCCATTAAAAAAAAAATGCCAACAACCCTCAAGTATCTATAAAATCATTAATCGAAACGATACAATTCTGATCATCACGAAAACATCAACTCCAAATCTGAAAAAAAAAACTCATTCAATCATCTTATTTCCATGAATCGAGGATCAAACTGGCGAACAAAAAAAAAAAAAAATAACTAGCCAATAGCCTCACGCGATCGACGTAAATTATTTTACACGATTTCACAGACGTGAGATGAGAAGAAGAAAAAAATAATAATTAAAGTTATAATCGATTTTTCTTTTTACAACGTTAAAATGTAGTTTACTGTTGAATAACGCTATTCTTATAGAAATATTATACACTTTAATAGAGTAACCGATTTCAATTTGAACAAACGGTTAACCAAAACAAACGTGATGGAATAAAGAAGAAAAATAAAAATAAAAAAATAAAAAAATAAAAAATTACCGTCGCGCGATTGTTTAGAAACTCCGCGGATCGACGTCGGTTGCGCAGCTTCGATTTACGATTTAATCGCGATCGGATGGAATTTTTTCGAACGTCCGAAAGCTTCCGACGGTTCAAAATTGCGAAAATTCCGATGATTTTGACCAATCGACGTTACGAGATCCATCAATGACAATCCGTGCGACTGATAAACTCTTATTAACCATCGATGAAATACGTATAAATATATTTTTCGTCATCCTCATCTGAGAATGACGCATTTTCGCGCCAATTCGAGTGCGCAACGTGCTCGATTCTCGCATTTCCGAAGCCACTCGGGGAAACCTTTGATTCCCGCACTGTTAAACGACCCGAATTAAAGCAGGGGATCCGTACGATTCGTCTCAATTGTTCAGGCACATCGCGTACTTAAATTGATACGTGAATGTGTAATTCCTCACGTGAGAATGACGAAAAAATATTACGCGTTTGCGCGTGCGCGATTGGTTATTGTCCTTACAAATGCGAGGCCGGGACTCGGCTCGACGCCGACGATTCCTCGGCGATGAATCGCCGATGTCACGTCTCCGGATCAGCTCGGATTCGCCTTCGTCCACGTCTTCGCGTAATCGTCGACTCGACGTCGGCTACTCGTCGCCGTGGATACGTACGCGCCTACGGCCCTCTCGTCGGCCTCGCATTCGTCCCGAAATCACCAACTTCGCGCCTTTGCAACGCGATGTACTGTTTCATCGTAGCCCGAAGTCGTCCGGAATTCCGAATTTTTTAGACTTTCGAACCGTCGGAAACGAGCTTCGAAACTTCGTCCGTGCAGTCGCGAAAAAATCCTTATCGCAGTTTCGATTATTAATTTTTGAAAAAAAAAAAAAAAAATCCATCTGTCGCGTTGCAATTTCGCGACGTGCTAGTCACCCCGAAAAAATAGCAGCAATCTTCGTTTTACCACCGAAAATAAGCTTTACCGCGTGAAATGCGGCTTCCCGAGCGTCTTCCCTCGACTCCCATCTGCTGTGTGACATCGATATGCTCAAAAAAAAAAGAAATAAAAGAAAGAAAAAGAAAAAAAGACCGAGAAAGAAATAAAAAGATTTTTTTCTTTCTTATTTCGCACGAGAGGCAATAAATAATATTTGCTCGAAGCAAGGAGACGCGAGTCCACAAAATAATTTCCGTTTTTCTTATATCGTATAATTACTGCCATATATTCGTTTTTCCCGTCGCGGACGACGCTCGCTTTTTATTCGTTTTTTCATCCTGAAAAACATTTTTTAAAAAATAACTAAAAAAAATTCTTAATTTTGTGATCATAAATTATTTAACGAATAGTGTTTTTTTTAGAATTACTAAAATAGAAATTTATACGCATAGGTCGACGAGGAATTATTTGAAATTTTGGATTGGTTTATCGTAACGCGTAATTTTTTTTACGTTTCGTCTTCGATCGCGTTTTTCCCTGTTTTCGATTATTTTATTGTACGAAAAATTTTACGACGGTTTTATCCTGAAATTAAACACTGAAGGAGATTCGAGCCGAATCTGATTTTCGAATCGCGAACTATTCGATTTTTGGATCAAATCGATTTATCGAATCAATGAATTCTCAAGGAATCAACGAATATCCACGTAAATACTTTATCAATCGCGAATAATCCGAGTAATTCCTTGTCGACGTTTCGCTATATCGCGATTAGCGAAGATAGAATGTTTACGATTAATAAAAAAAAAAAAAAAAAAAAAAAAAAAACAAACCTTATAGCCGTAACTTACCTGAAAAAATAATCACGTTAATTTAGCGCATAGCCGTAAAACACGACGAACAATATTTTTGATATAGAAAATTATGCGCTACGTGAGCCCATAATTCAAGATCTGAATGAAAAAAAAATAAAATAAAATCGCGTAGCCGGTTATCACCGCAACAAAACCGCAACAAAAATCATCGCCCATAATCCGAAGAAAAAAAAAAAAAACAATGAATAAAACATAAATAAATACTAATGTGATTTACTATTAAAAACGCGAAACAATATCGGAGTTTCAGCAACGCAAATAAAGAAATTAGAAGAACATTCGAACGAGACAAAGTTTTTAAGGTTTCTCACTTTCAATTTATTCCGTAAAAAAAAAAAAAAAAAAAAAAAAATATATATATATGCGAGCGTGTAGAATAATCACATTGGTTAGATATTTTATCTTCGCTTCGATGTATGAAAAACAAATGAAAAATGAATCTTTTAAGCGAGAGCGCCGGATCATAATGTAAATATTTGACGCGTCATCCTGTGTGCCTGCTCACAAGCGATTATGTTATTTTTATTTTTCAATGCCATTATTGAATCATTTTTCACGCGTAAAATCCGATGAATCGTTTTTAAAAAATGACACAAAAACAATTATTTATTCGTACGAACGTATAAATTTATTCGTTTCTTCGTTATTACACGCATTTTTCGACAAGTAATATATGTTAAATATGTATATTACACGAATTAGATTAGACCGATTGAAATAACCTCTACAACATATGTGTACATGTATATACGTATACACGCATATATGAATATATAAATATATATATACACACGCACATATATGTATATATATAAATATTCAACTTAAAAAAAAAAACAACAACAAAAAAACAAAAAAAAACAATTAGAATCTGTAACAAAACTCGTTGAATCGACGATTCTTCAGTTGCTTCCCGTTTTTTTTCGAAGGCACCGATAGGCGCGTGAAGATGTAAAAACCATCGGCTAATTCGAAGGAAAAGATAAGAAAGGAAAGAGCGAAAAAAAAATAATGAAAACGTCGTTTGGTGGACGTTTGAATTACAGAGTTGGCAATTTTCCACTGGCTGAAACACATCTATCGAAGAATCTACTTTTTTTACGAAGTTTACAAAGCCGTAATTGATAATGAACTTAAGCAATATTCGAATGACTTCCCGAATCGGTGGGCCAAAAGTGGTTTTTTACACGGATATTTTGAAAAAAAAAAATAATGAACGAACAAACAAATAAATGTTGCGAACACAGCACAATCTTGTACGAGGGGCCTTGAATTTTTGAGATAAAAAGTGAAAATTAGTGGAACTTTACCAACCCTGATGAGGCGATGAATGACTGCGAATTAACGTTTAATGATAATTAATCAGCGGATTAAAAATAAAAATAAAAAATAATAACAAAAAAAAAAAATATATATATTCTTCGCAATTTGACGAGCGAGAATGCTTTACCAACTGGAGACATGTATCTCTCCAGACGGACTTAGTCAAGTTACTATTTTTATTATTTTTTCACTAATAAAATGTGGCTTTAAGTGACGATCGACGAGATTAATCGTTATTTTTTTTTCGAACCTTGGATCAACGTTTTCGCGTCTTCTTCTTTGGTGACAATGATTTTTTTCTCCGGACGTGACGTTGCCGAGGATGTTGCAGCCGGATGCGAGATTTTAAAGGCTTAGGATCTCATTGGTTCGGCGATTTTTTTTTTCCAGGAATTACATCAAACGTGTGGGGAATATTTATTTTCCTTCGTCGAGCTGTTGTTACTCTACTGTGCTTATTTAGGGAACCATCGTAGCGTAAATTTTGGAGAAATTACATTTTTTTCTAAGAAAATAAACAGTTTGAATAGATCGAACGTATATTTTATGAACCTCGCATTCTCGATTTATCGTAAGTACATTTTAAAAAAAATCAAAATCTCGAAACTTTGCACGTTTTTTTTTTTTTTTAACGAAAGAGCCTTCGAAAGAGGAGTTGCGAGCAATCAATCGCAAATTTGAGGCGCATCATTCGTCGTATAATTCCTCAGAGCGGTGTGGAAGCTTATATTTTTACTGTGGGCATTCCATGTTTTTTTAACCCTTCACCGTCTCACTGACGAATAAAATCACGTCCGTCACACTGCGTGGATTCCACCCAGTAGGTTTTCAAAAAACGATTGTCATCAAACTATCCGTCCGAAGTGTTTGAAAAAATTACAGAACATGCTTAGAACATTTTAGATGATGTACGAAAAGTTTATTTACGAGAAATAAAATAGCAACGTGTTGAAAAAAAAAATGTATAAAGAGATGAAAAGGGAAACGAAAAACCGCCAGTCGTCGTTTTATCGACTAGTGGATTCCACGCAGTGTCACGGTTAGGGATCGAGGGAGTAATTAACTTCCAAATTGACAAAAAAATATTTATGTATTTTTTTTTTTTTTTCATGGAGTCCAAGAGAATATGTGCTCAAAATAATATGGTATTAAATTTTAAATGCGACATTTCGCTCATTTCAGCTTGCATCGACACATAAATATACTTCGTTCTTAGTCGGTACATTTTATTTACGATTTTTCCCGACAATTTTCCGAGGTCACATCGTAACTTTATTCGTGTATTTTCACGATTCAGTGCTGTACAAATGCTGTGCAAAAAAGTGTTACACGATTCGGGCATCGACGACTGAATTAAAGTAAAATTCTAAAATAAAAAAAAAAAAACCTTTCTGAAACTTTTACTATAGTTTTTTAGAATCAATGTACAGCGTAATAGTTTTTAATAAACGAAGATATTGATAAAACGGAAGAAAAACATTTAGTCCTTGATTATTAATGTTATTTATTGAAGAAAAAAATTATAAAAATGAGCAATTTCGGGGCTGTCATATTAGAATGGTCCCTCAATGGCCCATGCATCGATAAATATCATGGGATAATTATCGACGGTTCATCGAGCCGCGAAAAACGAATAAAAACGGTTGCGAGCTGCAAATCCGTTGAGATTTCGTACTGAACCTGGCGTTTGGACGGTTCGAATTGTTCTTCAACTAGTTAAGTAAAATAGCACTTTTGGCAGAATATATATCACGATAATATCAAGATCGCGAAATCAATATTGACGGATTTTGGGAAGATTTTTTTTTTTTTACGTTTTGTCGTAGAATTTAATTAGAACGTTGTTGCTTGTCGCAATAATTATGTCGATAACGGTCTTATCACGCGACGAAAGGAATGTTTGTGCTGTTTGAAGAAATTTTTCGTATATAATTATTTCGAGAATCGAATTGACATTTTTCATACGCGAGATAAATATAAAATTCGGTCAATTTTAAAAATCATCGTTTTATTATTTTCTCTAATATTTGTTTGAATAATTTTTTTTTTTTGTGTTAATTATTATTTTTCTGTTAATCGTAGAAACTCGGGTGATTAGTTGAGTATATTTCTAATTGAATTTCCAAAATTTTTCTGGTTTTACGGATTTTTCAATCATCTTGAAAACGGAAATTACGATTTTTTTTTTGGTCAGTAATCGATAAAATAGTAACAATAATATTTAAATATTGTTAATAATTTTTTAGTAATATATAATTAATATACGTGAGAATAATAATAATAATGAGAGATTATAATAGAATTATAATTACAATTAATGAACAACAAAAAACGAAATTATGTTACAAATAAAATGAATTAATATAAAAATATATATCTTTCTACCACGACGGAACGATGATTGTTGAAATTAATTTAAAAAGCCGAATCTATTCTCTTTTTGCGTAAAAATCTCCGAGCTAACTCATCTTTTGGACAATTTCGTAAAATTTACAAATCATCGTCGCCTATCATGTGAAATGCATTGTTTTCCGTAATACCACAATCATCCGTTCGTCTTTTATCCGGACCGACCGAATGCGTTCTGTTATCGTTGGAAATTCGCGATTTTCCGGACGAAAATCTTTCCGCGAGTTTTTTTATAACCGGTCCATTTTTTTTCGCTTCGTTCGCGTCGTCCTTCGATGATTTGCCGATGTTATCGTTGGACGGAGATCCTATCACGAGACGGCTGTGACCATCTCGCATCACGTACGTCCACGATTTTCCCGAGGCTTTCTGCAACAAAATTTGCAATTATTAGGTTGTATAATAAATTCTCGACGTTGTTGGATTTTATTTTCTTTCCCGTAATTTTTGGGTTTGATGGGTTAAGTATTCATACGCATTCCCAAGTTTTTTTCTAAGTCTACAAACCTATCTATTTTAATTTTTTTAATTTATTAATTTTAATCAATTTTGAGGCTTTCGAAAGGCCTGAAAATTTCCGGGAGGCAAAAAAAATTAATTTGAAATATGATATATAACATATTGCAATAAATTATGTAATAAATTATATTATAATAAAATAAAATTATATTTATTTTTATTATATAATTATAAAATTATATAATAATTATATTATATAGAATATTATTTATTATATTCTATATAATTTATTTATTACTTGATAGATATTTAGTAATAAATTATATAGAATATAATTCATTACTCAAGAAATATTATCCCTAAATTCATGTTCCAATGAATAATAATAACAATAACAATAACAATAACAATAACAATAATAATATATAATAATATATAATAATTCTAATAAATTCTAATTCTATTATTCTTTTTATCATTCAAAATTAATTATTCCTAATAGAATAGAAAACTTACCACAATTTTGTTTCCCCCCACGCTTTTCAGCAATAACTCGTCTATCATCGCTTGCAAACAGACTGACATGAGAATCGCTTGATCCGACGAAATCGTGATCCACTGGAGATTGTTTCTCGCTATTAAGTACTCGAACGACAATTCCAGACTGTAATCGCTCGTTTCCTCGCATTTTTCCGTGCCCTTCGGTAAAATAGTTCAACCGTCGATCATGCAAACAATTAATCATCGCAAAACAATATCTCTAATACAACCGAAAAATAAAGAAAGAAAAAAATCATTGAAATGCTTCTCACATTGTGAAGAGTCGTGATTCGCCAACACCGCATTCGCGTGACGTTGAATACAGCTTCTTGCTGCTCCTCGTCTTCAACTCCTATGCGCATGTTCAACTCGTTTTTTCCTATAGCCACTTGCACCTTCGAACCGGGTTGGGGATAATCGCAGTAACAAGGAACGAAGTTGAAGTAACCGTAATACTTCAATTTATGCGCTATTTCCAAAAACTGCGAACATTGGACGTAATTGTTCGAAAATAACGTAAAAATTCTAATTTAGAGTGACTATTTTGGTGTTGCTAATAGTTGTAAATGTCGTAAGTGCACGTTTCATTTGTTGTAATTTCAGATGAATTTTTGAAGTCACTTTGACGGTCAGGCGACATTTTTCAGGCACCATCCTGGATCGGATAATTGTTTTTTTTTTTTCGTCATCCTCACCTGAGAATGACGTATTTTCGGGCCAATTCGAGTGCGCAACGTGCCCGATTCTCGCATTTCCGAAGCCACTCGGGGAAACCTTTGATTCCCGCACTGTTAAACGACCCGAATTAAAGCACGGGATCCGTACGATTCGTCTCAATTGTTCAGGCACATCGCGTACTTAAATTGATACGTGAATGTGTAATTCCTCACGTGAGAATGACGAAAAAATATTACGCGTTTGCGCGTGCGCGATTGGTTATTGTCCTTACAAATGCGAGGCCGGGACTCGGCTCGACGCCGACGATTCCTCGGCGATGAATCGCCGATGTCACGTCTCCGGATCAGCTCGGATTCGCCTTCGTCCACGTCTTCGCGTAATCGTCGACTCGACGTCGGCTACTCGTCGCCGTGGATACGTACGCGCCTACGGCCCTCTCGTCGGCCTCGCATTCGTCCCGAAATCACCAACTTCGCGCCTTTGCAACGCGATCATATTATTCTGTAACCTCTGCAATTGGTTTGAAAAATTAGTCCTGCGCCATTGCGAAAACACCGACCTCGCGCTTTCCACCCTTGTATCGAGCTTCGTCCAGTCGATTTCTCATCTCGTCATTCGTCGGTATGCATCCTCTTTCGATTTCCGACAACGTCTGAATGTAGAGCAAATTTAAGGCCACCGGATCACGCATCATTTCCAAATCGTATCCAACGTCCCAATATCCTTTGGCCATCATTAATTTAACACCGATGGCGCCGATATTCGTTTGCGTCATCAGAGGTGATTCGAAGTCTTGTAACCTACGAAGAACTGTAATATTTGTCGAACGTGAGTGAGAAAATTAAATAATTCCAAATGAAAGTTTTCGAAAAATAATAAAAATTATGATAATTAAAAATTTTTTAAAATAAATAAAATTATTAAAACTGAACATTTTCGAATATTTAATGATAATAAAAATTGAAAATGTTTAGAAATTATTGAAATTAAGAAATTTCGAAAACTTTATAAACATATAAAAATAAGGCAAATATTGATAGTCGACTTTTATCGGTGTTTTTATCTGAAGAAATTTTTATACAGAGATATTTAATACAGGGAAATAATGAAAATTGGAAATTTCCAAATATTTATTGATAATGAGAATTGAAAATGTTAAAAAATTATTAAAATAAAAAAGTTTCAAGAACTTAAAACTTATAAAAAGTAAAATAACGCGAGTCAATAATTGACTTTTATAGGAGTTATCGCCTGAAAACATTTTTTTATACATACCATTGATTTGTCCATCCTCGCAAACAACGACGACGAACAGCGCGAAGTAAGGATCTAGATGTTCCCGCAATTCGAGTTGTCTGCAGACTTTCTGCAAGATCGAGGATAATTTAATCATCGACTTTAAAATGATTCATTCTTCTTGGTTTATATATCTTTTTAAATACTGGCATGCGTTCAAAAAAATTTCGTTAAATTTCGACAATACGTCAAATTTGGAAGAAGCCATTCGCAAGTTTGAATTTTTTTCTTTATGATTGCCCTAAAATATAATACATTCAAAATGTATACCTTCAGAACTTCGCTCGTGCTGTCCGAAGTACAAACTTTGACGGTAATCTTCTGTCCGTTCATGAGAAAAACGTCGAAATTGTCGTTTTCAATGGCTCTCCCGCCGGTTTCTTGCTGAGCGTTCAGCAAGAATCCATTGATCAATTCCGAATTGTTTATCGCCGTGTTCTGTCCGATGGTTTGAATGTATCGTTCCAAGGCGAGACGACGTTCCTCCTGCTGGTTCGCAGTGAGGGGAAAAAATTTTTTTGGGGGAAACGGAGGTATGGCGACGTCCAAATCTTTGACCAACTGCTCGTGGAGATTGAGCAGCTGTTTGTACCTGACCGTACAGTGGAATAAACCATTGATGTGAATGTTGTAAGCCTGAAAAAAAATATTTGTAAGTATAGTAAGTGTATATAAGGGTGTACCTTAATTTTAGGGACACCCTACTGTATGGGGAAAAATTATGTATGGAAAAATACAGAGAAATTAGAGGCACAAAAGATATACAGCTCGTTGTTTATTTACCAGATATGGATTACCGGTAGAATCTACAAATTCCTGAGTATCCGGTATGGAAAAATGCATCTTGGATAAATCGGTTCGATCAAACGCATCAAATTATTTTCCCCAAAGTCATCTACCTGGAGACATGTTAAAATGTTCAACTCGTTGGTTGCTTATTTTTTCTTTTTGTCGACTTGAGATAGAATGCGAATGGATTTGATAAATGTAGTTAATATATCATTTTTAGTGATATTGCTTGCTAAATTTTTGGCTATTAATTTTTAATTAAAATAACAAATTTTAAAAAAAATAAAAAAATGCAAATAGAACCTTAATTTTGTCAAGAACATTTCACCAATTACAAATCTCACAATAAAAAAAATAAGAAATTGAAAAAGAACCTAAATTATTTCCAACACACGAAACCAAACAAAATTCAAGTAAAACGAAATAAAAACAATAAAAATACATAAACAGGTGAAATGAAAAGCCAACACTATGCAATCAATTCCAGAAACTAAAAGTCATGAGATCAATCAAAACATCGTTAAATCCCAGAGAAAAATTGATCAATCGTTCGTCGATTGATAAACAATCGCACGAGATAACAATATGCGAGGTCCATCGTAAATTATTGTGACGAAATTTCTAACCTCCGTGCATCGGGCGTGCAATTCCACGGGGAGACTTGGAATCGCAATTCAAAGTCTTCATGAAATAATCTCAATGCAAAATAATATTCGACAATCGAGGGATTAACGTTTGATCAATCAATCGCCGTCTTTGTTGTCGTCTTTTGTTGTTTTCAGAATTATCGTAAAAACGTCAAACTTTTGACAGCTCGTTGCGCAATTGCGATTCCAAGCATGCGCGATGCAACGACGAAGGATGTGGAAGAACGGAAGACAGCCGTGAGGTAGATGGCGCTGAAGAGCGACTCGATGGAATTTGTCGGCCTAACTGGACCAATTTCTCGGTTGCGCGTTTTTTAAAAATTAAATAAACAAACTTGAACGTGGAGTTAGCCAACTTTTAACCGATTTTTTCCTTGATAGATTTTTGTCTGACAAATTCGTACGCATCGATTAAGCTGTCTGCCAGCAAAATCGGTAAAAAAATTCGGCTAACTTCACCGTCAAGTTTGTCTATGTAATTGAAAAAAAGAAGACGCGACCAACAAATTCCAACAAATTACCAGAAATTAATTGCAATTTTCCCGAATCAAATCCGTTTAATCGACCGGTCAGATTCACTGAGGTGTGCCCTTAAAAAATAATGAGAACTGGTATTGTACCAGGAATAATCGAATAAACAAAAAGCCACTGTAACATTTAGCCGAATATGCTCTTAGCCTCGAAGGACAAGAATATGACTCCAACTAGGGCCATGGAGTAAGATGGTTTAAACAGATCAGCAAAGCTTTGGTCCAGATTGAAGCTCGGTCGTTATACTGTAGCCTTAATCAATCGCGTAATGATCACGCATGATCTAGCGATATACACGGAGGCTCCCAAAATTGACAGAACTTATTTTGCTATCGATGGTACACATCATGACATCAGTCTTATCAATAGTGGATTATGTTTGTGGAAGCCTTGTTAACAAGGACGTACATGGCCAAATGCGTTCGATGATTCAGCTTGCTAGTATCTATATCGACAAGAGCCATTGAGCGTTTTTCTCGCCATAATATGCCCATCAAGAGAGAGAGAAACAGAGAGAGCATTAAATTTTGTGCACATTCGGAGACCGTGGACCCAAAAAAAGACCCAAGCTCCATAAAAAATTATCATCATTGGTGATAAGCCATGTTATTTTTGATACAACCCACAATTTCAACGCCAGATACCAGATCAGGACACTCTGATCGAACCGGCGTGGAAAAAAGCGTGCAATCGAGAGTGAACAATTGTCTTCTTCACTCGTGTTCGATTTCAACGAGCTTGAGTCAGCTCAGGCGTTATAAAGCGTTCGATAAAATGAATCTATCAGTCCTGCCGCAGAAATCTTTTTTCGGGTGCCCAGACGGCTCTTTAGGCGCCATTGTTTGGCATTCAAATCGGTCCGGATCATCGATCTTCAATCTCGTTCCCTTAATTAAGCCTCGCGCAAGTATTTCCGCTTCCCAAACTCGAATTACAACCGTGCAATAGTTTCCCGGCGACATTTCTACCATCCTAGATACATAATTCCGCCGGAACTTTGAAGAACCTTTCATTCATTTTTGTTAAAAACATAAGTTATCACATTTATTTTCAAAGATTATAACGTGACTGTCCTATCTTACGGCTGACTGTCTTATCGGAAGCCGTATCGAGATAGGAGCCACTGTAGTAATCAACTCAATTGCGCGTTCCCGCTCGTACGTGTAACATTGTCGTGTCTCTTCTATGTAGAGAAATTTTATTGTTGTTGTCGATCAATGAAATTAACATGCGGTGGTCTGTGAGATTCGTTGCAATTGCATTGTGCATAATAATTAATCCAATAAAAACAGTCTTCAGCCAAGGTACGCACGTAATTCTGGTTTAATAATTTTGTAAATGTTTGTGCGAATGTTGCGAGTGTTTCTAGGATTAGTCACGAGGGATTAAATTGATTAGTTTTCATTGTTACAATAATCATGGCAAATTCATTTCCGATATCAAATCCACGATAAAGACGAGCTCGAGCGTGCAATCATGAGCGTGAAAACGTTCACAGGAAGATTCATCAGTGACTTTATCGAAGGCACAGATGTTCTCTCGGTTTTTAGATGAAAAACGAACGCAGATATTTTATTGTTTAAGGCATTGCCGGTTGCTGCATCTTCAGAAGTTTTTATAATAACTTCTGAATCTGTGATGCATTCTTAATTATTGCTGTAGTTCAGCGCGGACGAAATTGTGTACCCTATTAAATGCTTTGAAAAGAAAAACGAATTTGAATCTTTAATAACGCTGTCATAATGTCAAACCTTGAAAAAATTCGGATTATTTTTGCGAAACGAATAATTCCGATGCGGTTTGACTCTACGAAAAAAAGTTTGCGAGATGTCAGTCAGCAATTTTGATATGTCATTGGAATGTCCAATATTGTCTATCAACTTTGGATTATAAGTAAAACATTGATGAAATTTATTATTCGTTTTAGATTGCGAGTTAACGTGGGAAAACGGCACAAAGTTCGAAAACCCAGAATTTGGCGTATATTTGAATCGGATTTTGGACAGCGCTGCTCCAGGAACTAAGCTTTTGTCGGCCAAGGCCGTAAACGTCAAGAAAATAACGTCAACTGTGAGCAGTACCATAAGCCCGGAGAAATATATAGAACCCACCCTCGTCGGCGATAGTCTCATCCTCACGCTTACCGATCATTTCGTCGAATATGAAGAGAACGAGGTAAACAAAAAACATTACTATATCTTTTAATTTTTCCAGGAACGACCACGTTTAAATTTTCATTAATCCAATTAAAAAATCCAATTATTTATGCATTACGGGCCATTTTTAGTGTTCCTAATTTCGAAAATTTGATACAAAACTCGAAGTAAGCGACTGTTTAAGTACCAACGGCGATATAAAAAACCAGGACTAGATTTGAATATCGATCGATTGAAATATCGATCCTTCTTCGAATTCTCCGAAGGAAATGATAAAAAAACTGCTCGTTTTTCGGCAGTCGCAGTGATCTCAGGCCTTTTGAACCCTCGTTATCGTATTTAATTGAAATACCATGTAACTATATATTTTTTTGTCGCAGATTTCCGATAAGATGTCAATTACAATCGACTTTGAGTGCCTCGCAGGTACACAGCTAAAAAGAGTACGTATATCCTTCACAGACTCATCGTGAAACAAAAGATTTCGAATGACCAACTAGTCCCCATCGTTCAGTCGTATAACTTTTGACAACGTTCTCTAACGAACGTCGCCATTCGCTACGATATAGATGGCTTGCCAAATTTATTTTTAGACCACGGGCGAATGGAATATTTACGTCGCTTATCTCCGAGCTATGTTAACTCGGCCATCTTCATACTTTTATTAGCTTACTCATCAACGAAATCTATCGAGTCGTATCAGAGGTCAACGAATCAATAAAATAACAACAATGATTGTTTTTAAAACTCAGCCTGTGCAAAGTACGCTCGAAACAATACAGATTAATTGATAAAAATTGGGACCACAACGGATTTTTTTTCGAACGCGAAATCTTCCGAAGATCGTTGAATTTTATTGTGCAATTTTCATTTGTTCTAAGCTTGATAACAAGCCTACGTTTTACAGAACATTCTGCTAATTTTTTTGCAACTCACGCGATTTCAAGTACGTCAATTTTTTCTCCACATTCTGCTGTTGATTTCGTCATTAATCGTTTTCACTCCAGTAAGCCTACGAAAGCTCAACCTTGATAATAAATAATCATCGCTATTTTACACAATTTTACGAGTCCCCGTATATTTTTATAACAAGCAACGATTAGAAAATAGTATTTGCTGATGTTTCATCATGCTTAAGAAAAAATCGACGTAGCATGAAATAGCCTAAAATTCTGTGACGCCATGAACGTCGCAGCCCAAAAATTACGTAGGATTCTCCACGAATAACATCTTTTTCAAAATAACACTTAACTCATTTCACCGTGATAAGGTAAAGTTAAAGTTTAACACGAATTTTTCAGGAATTTATTCAACTCATCGAAGACACGAACAATCACAGTCCTAAGTTCACGGATGAGCCCTATATCTACACCCTACCTATGCCGTTTCCGAAAAACGTTCAATTAAATCACTTCAAAGCCATATACGCTCGCGACGTCGATGTAACCAATTCGAACATAACGTTTCATTTGGATCCGGCTGATAAGAATAGCGCGGGTTTTTCGGTAACCTGGTTGTCGAGAGATACCGATGATCGGAAACGTTTTAGCGCGACTCTTGTGACAAATGCCGTTATCGATCTCGCGGAGGACGTGACGTTCAGTCTACTTGCTACGGTGAGCTTGTTTGATTATAATTTTTAATGTTTCAAGTGTAAATAAACACGCGAAACACCAAAAATTAATGATTCCGATGACGTCATATTAAAATACTCGATATTGCAATGAAAAAAACGAATGTTGCGATGTTCCAATTCGATGCTTCTTTGCTGATATTTATGAATTAAAATGTCTGACGTAAATCGTAAAATTCTTGATTTTAGAGAAAAATATTGAACCACGTATTTTTAGATGTAATCATAATTTTTGGTTCAATATTTTACTGTTGCAAATGTCACAATTACGTCTTTCTTCCAATTTTTTTTTCGATCTCTCAAGTGTTTAATGGAATTAAAATAATATATAATCTAAATAAGGTCTTTTCTACATTTTACAATGTCCATCTAAGCAAGCAAAGTTATTCAGTTGTGTACATTGATTTTTTGCGACCGCATGCAGGATGCTGGAACACCACCGAGAACTTCGAAAGTCGACATCAAGATCGTAATAGATCGCGCAAGCTCGATTCTTCGGTTCGCTCGACCGCTCTACATCGCTGACCTCACTAAGCTATCACCCGAAGAGGCGAGTCAAAATTTCAGACAATGTTAAACATCGATCAGGAGTCTAAGAGAACTAGGACTAGTTTTTTTTTTTTATGCATTGTAGATTTTTGTCTCAATCCGATTTGAATCAGAAATTGTAAAAACAAGTCGAAAATCAATTTTTAACATCTACTGACCGTCATTTTTTAAACTGCGACTTTTTTCAAATCTCAAAATACTGATTACTCTGAAAACCGAGTGTTTCTCTTATCTCTCTTTCATTTCTCTTATCGCTGGAATCATTTATTTGGGGGAGGACGTGGGAAATAAATCACGCATCGAGATACAATTTTTTTCAGGTGGTTTTGGAGAGATTTTTTTAATTGTTTGTTAGACGAAAATTGATGATAACACATTGCTATCGTAGGTACTTAGCGATCCCACGCGTAATACCAAGTCTCCTGAATAGTTTGTTGTCTTCAGGCGCAACGAGAACCCATAAAATTCACCGAGGGTGAAGTCCAATTAGATGGTGGTTCTGATGGAACTGTGCAATATACAATTCTCGACAATTTGAATGGTAAATACATTAATTCCTAACTAAAATCAATTTATTCAATGTTAAGACAATGTTTAACAACAATTTCTGCTGGCACAAATTTTTATTATCTTTTCCTTGACATAAACGTTCATATATCGACACAAATTGAAGTCTGTCATGCTAATAAGCCATCGAACGCGGTCCTTAAGGCCTTCATTTATCGTTTTTTTATTATTCAAGGTCGAGAAATCTAAAATTTACTGCAAGATATTTTTTTTTACGTCAGGCTATGAGAAGAATTTTGAGCTCACGAGTGCCAGTTCGACGGTGAGTCTTCGCCTGGTCAATCCACCTGCAGAATTCTTTAAACAGAGTTTTGTTATATTGAGTTTGACGGTACGTTATGATCGTAGTATTCTTTTTTTCTGTACACCGATCGCATCGGTGGTTACAGTGGAGATCAATGAGGTAGTAGCATGAATTTTAATGCACAAGGGAAGTACTTTTATCCCCATCTAGGCACATAAAACTGGCTCCGAAGTGACTACCGTACTACACCTGTCTTTGCCCGGGCTTTCCAGCGTTCCGACATCATCTACGACTTCAACATCTACGACTCCAAAATCTACGACTTCAACATCTACGACTTCAACAACGAAACCCACCGGTGAGAATTAACGTAAAACGTACAATCTCTTCTATCGCAGAATTTTAGCAGGAAACGTGCGATATCGATCACATTTTTCAATGAAAATTTCGGATTATTTATACGGGAAACATGAAACATTGCCTCGATAAATGTTTTGTCTACATTTTTTACCACGTTTTAAACTGTTGACATTAAAATCCCGAGAGAAAAAATATTCACCTAACTATTTCTATCCTTTATTCACTTTTTAATTAAGGGGTTTATGCCCTTTATTGAATCATGCATCCTTGTATGGCCAGGAAAGTTGAATATTGATTGTCCAAAGCCCACAACACTTTTTAAATGGCCGAAGCCTGCGCTGATAAAAAAAATTGTTGTATGCAAGGAATCCCGGAAGCCAGTTGTGCCCCTGAACGAGAAGAATGTGACAACAGTGACTATATCGTGGTGATAGTAATTCTTGCTATCCTTCTGACAGTAGTGACACTTGGTTTCGCCGTTTTTGTTATCATGAACTGCAGGTTCGTAAGGTCATAAAACGTATTAATACGACGAATGATGATATAATGAACTATTGAATGAGACATACCGATATAATTGTATAATAAAAATCGAAATATCAAACATTTCTCCGTGCATGGAATCGTAGGAAGCCAAAGAACGTGGACCGACTGAAAGATGGCGAAAACCACATCCGACCGGAAATGGGAGAAATCAGAAAGTAAGGACACTTACTCGTACAATAAACTAGATGCATTTCTCACTGAGTCTCGAAAGAATGAAATGATGAAATAATTAATTCCAGCTTTGCTTTTAATTTTTTAATCGTTGGAAAATCTCTTGAGATTGCTTTGAATTAATTATTTATTTTGCTTTCTCTATACATGAAATTGCTTTCTCAGTCTAAAAAAAATTTGATTCTTCTTCTGATTTGAAATTGTCACCAATAATATTCTAGAATGTTATCTCTCTAGGATATTTCTGTTATTTTCATCCCATTCAATCTCCCATCACTTGGAGATAAAAAAAAAGTTTTGTAAAATCCCAAAGGGTCAAATAAATGTTCACCAATCCTTATAAGCACAACCAAATTTCACTGACTCATTTCATCACGAATCTCAATCCCAGTGTACTTTTTTTGCTCTAATTTGAGTTACATTTTGAAGTTTATCGTGAAATCTTTCGTAAGATTAATTACGCAAAGAGGACCAAACGTTAATCCTTCAGAAATCGGTCTGTCGATCAACTTCGAGTATAAATCAGATGATGGATCGCGCGTGCTATTCATCCATGATGAATCCATGATTTTTGTCACGTGCACCACAATCGAATACAACAATAATTAAATTCGCATCACAACAAAAGTCAAGGCTCGTCACGTTCTTCCTACCCTCGTAAGCCAGATGCAACAAGGAAGATTCAGCTTTATATCTCACGTTGCTGTCAGCTTAGATTGATGATTGATCAATCAAGAGACCATTTTAGTGTTACGACCCCGAGAATTAATAATTATCATGCATTTCTTTTTCAATAAATAAGATTAGTAATCGATCTAATTTTTTTGTTTTCGTTTATAAAAATTAGTTATGCTGTATCGTATTATATTGATGTATTAATCGACCGCTGGATTCATGATCATCGTATTCGGGTCCAGCGCAGAAGCAGGATAGCAGACTATCTTTTACAGACCCCGAAAACATCCTCACGAAAGCCCTTCAGTCCCCAAATAATTTGAAAGTCGACACCTAGATAGGTTTTCTCTGGCCGCCTTTAGAACAAGGAATATAATTCAACCATTTTATCTTTTTTTCGTTTCAAATTCATTTTCAGTGGCAGCGTTAATTCAAACGGAGCGCTTAGACGGTCGGTGGCTTTCAACGACAACGTTGAAGAGATGAAAACTGTGAGGCTTTGAGTCAACTTTATACTTTGCCGAACTCATTGCACACGAGAGAATTACGGGTCAGACGAACATGACTGAGAAATAAATAGCAACATGAATATTTTTATCGCGAAAGACGAATCGGGTCGAAATTCGACAGCTGTATATGCGCCAATTGTATTTTGTTGCGCATATAATGCCGACAATTAATATAATAATTGCATACATGCATTTCCCAATTTAAAAATCGATGGTTTTCATTTGACACCTGAATTGTAAGGGCTCGGAAGCTCAAATGATTTCCGCCCATAAGGGAAATAAAATCCAATAAAACTTGTAATAACTTATAATCAAAACTGTGTCTTATTTCCACCATTATATTTTTATTCCGTCTGATACTTTCAAAAAGTATATTTCTGAAACTTTGAATAAACTTTCAGTGAATATAACAAAAAAATTATTGATTTTTTCAAAATCTCGGCTTATCTTGCTTCATGTTGTTAAAAAGTTTTATCCACGTGGTTAACACATATTTATACGTACATCCTAACAATACTAAGTCCAAATGCTCGCAAAAGCGTTGCGATTAGGCAAATCGCATCAGCATATACCTCCGCAACACGGAAGTCAACAACATACAAGATCAATTCAGCTCACATTACGCGGAAAAGGACTGTCGGGATGCACCGAGATTGCGAAATATCGTGCATGCGTATTCAAATAGACTCGTGAGCACCGTAACCGTCTTCGTTGTCGATGCAGGGCGGATGATGCTCGTACCGCAGCCGCATTCCACAGCACTGGTGCAAGACCACATATAGCACGGAGGTATGTAATGTAATCTTGTGTCAACTTATCATCTTCCACAATGATGATATCTGACCTGTGCATCTGTTGCAATTTATTATTTGTATAGGATATATATAATTTATACATCACTGTTTGGAGGCTTTTCGCAATAAAGAATAATTAACCAACCAAAGTTGTACCTTTTTCGTGTACGTTCTGTAATGCATCGTATTGTAATAAGTTTTGACAATGTGTAGTTGTCCTACTTATAATAATTGGTTATTATTGATAATTTTATCGAATATTTTCGTACAGAATTTAATAATTAGTAATGCAATTAATAGTGATTATAAATTATTAATTATTATTTATTATTATTATTATTATTATTATTAAAATTGTTTTTTTTTTTTTTTTCAATAAATATTATTTTTATTATTTTAATAATTCTTATTGCATGTAGCAGTTCAAGTTTGATTAATCTCGGTACATATTCATATTGTTTAAAAATTAACATCGCTATACCCAGCGACAATCCATTACAATATCGCAGTAACGCCCGATTGGCGACCGCCCAAAATCACGCCACAGATATTCAACGATAACGGCCCTGAAGCTCGCCCAACGGTCCATCAAATCTATCTTCCTCTTCGACCAACAACGCCCCATCGTGACTCTTCAACCGTCGTAATCGCGCCGTGACCTTGTCGAGCAACAGGTTTGTCTTCGCGCGATTACGAACGTAATCACGTACAGGTACGCGTTGCATACGCGCGCAATTGCTCAACGGTCTGTACATCGGCCGATTCGACCAATGCCCGGACACATGGCGTGAAACGCAATAGGAACGATCTACGCGTTGGCATAAACGTCTTCAATAATTCCGACATTAAACGCCCGACCGTGCGAGCCTTCAACCTACAGTCTACTCCGTGTATCGCCATTGACGCGTGATATATTCGTCCGTACAACGCGGTTGAATGATTACAGTCGCGTTACATACAGTCAACCGCGTATTTGTCCCGAGTCTCTGATACGCAGTAAGTTTGGCCCCTCTTCGACGACGACGGAGACTTCAGGAGTACACCCGGCAAGTTTTACGAGCATATATACCGCATTCTTCCGTTCTTATAAAGCAAACCTACGCGAAACCGGGTCTGACATACCGGGCGAGTCACTCGTTCGTGATCGTCGTCGGTCGAGTCCGTCGCGGCGCGTCTACGCGATTCGTTATCCAGCCACGAGAGCAGGCGTGGCATTGTTCATTCGTGTCAATTTAAATATAAATGTATGTATGTATATACGTGTGGCTAAATACTATCCACAAACGGGGTTTATGTTGTGGCTACTGGTTTTGATTGGTCCAAGTGTCTCGCGATTTCTTCGCCCCCGGGTATAAATACGAGGAACCCGCGGTGTTGGAAAAAAAAAAACGGTGGCGGGTGTAAAGTTTGCGTTGCAGAGGGCGCGAAAAGCGATATTGTGTTTGTTTACATCGACGAAGATCGTACGACCATGAAAATAACGACATTGGCGGCAGAGGGACGGTTGACCGCTAACTACCGGTACTTTTAGATTGATTCTGCAAACACTTGCACCGTTATTTAGTCAATAGGGGGGTGGGGGAGTGGGGAATTTGGAGCCAATTTTTTTTTTCAAATGGTGTAGAGACTGTGTGTACTTCTTTTGAATCACGGAATTGAAATATTGAACCCTGACCTTCACACTGGGGGGAATCCAGCCGTCGATGAAACGACGAACGCGCGGATTTTGTTTTCGTTTTTATCTCTTTATGAATTTTTTTTAACACGTTGGGATTTTATTTCTCATGAATAAACTCTTCGTACATCATCTAAAATGTTCGAAGCAAGGTCTGTAATTTTTTTAACCACTTCGGAGGGATAGTTTGCTCACAATCGGTTTTTGAAAACCGATTGGGTGGAATCCACCCAGGTGACGGCCGTTATGTTGTTTGGTAGTTAAGTGTGACGTTGAAGGCTCGACGAGTCTATTCGATGTTGTCTAGAGTCGAGTTTGATAACGATGGTGGGGGACATTGTGGACTGTTATCAAGGTGTTATCGTATCGTCTTATCATGATTCATTGATTTCCATTAATTAATGGCAGTGATCTCATTCGTTGGATAACATTTTCGACCTTAACCGCAGCTTTTGATAGCAGAAACACATTGAATATCCTGGTATCACGTAGTCAGCACTGAGATACGTTTTGAAACCTCGATCCAGTCAATTCCAATTGATCCAACCTGCAGCGTTTAGTAACACGTTCGAGCCAACTCTCGAGTTAACTATTTCTGCCCACGCCGTAAAAGTAGGTGGGATTTACTCGCCATGCGCATTGCGTGACTCCTTAAGATGTGCCTCCATATCCGAGCCGTTTACAAAAATAAAACAATGTAACGAAAAAATGCTTTTAACGCTGATAACAATGAAAATACGCATAAACCATCGCCGTCACACTGGGTGGAACCCGACAGTCGATCAACCGACGACCGGCGGTTTTTGTTTCCATTTTCATCTCTTTATGAATTTGTTTCAACGCGTTATCATTTCATATCCATCAAATAAACTTTTTGTACATCTTCTAGAATGTTCAAAGCATGTTCTGTAATTTTTTCAACCACTTCGGACTGATAGTTTGCTCGCAATCGTTTTTTGAAAACCGACTGGGTGGAGTACACCCAGTGTAACGGCCGTGATATTATTTGGTAGTGTGACGATGAAGATTTAATAACAAAATAACAAAATGGACGTCTTCCTATTAGAAATACGGTCACAACAAATAATTATCGTAGGTAAATTTGTACTTTAGAAGCCTTACATCGGACCTTTTACTCTAGCCAAAAAAGAAACCTTTCGATATAATGATTTTGATTGACCTCATTAACTCCTGAATACGAAGGTTTTTCAATGAAAAATTCGCGGTCTTACCACAAGAGTAAAAATACTTCCATCGTCCCTGCCGAAGAAGATTCCGAGACACAAAAGACCTTCCTCTCTTCACTAACCTAACCATCAACCGTAATTGCCGATGAGGCTCGCACTCTGCTGTCAACCAGCAGCAGGCGTGCTGCTGCATCATCGCGTGATGAATGTATCGAACAAGTTAGGAACAACACTAGCTCCAGCTCGATTACTGTCAACTAACTCCCGTCGAATAACCGAGAACACAGATAATGCAGCCCAATGCATAAGCTTGCATAATGCATTGATTCAATTTTACGATTCAAGCTTCAGATACGATAATCAAAATCATCAATGCACGTAAAAATGACGATGACATTCCTACGATTCTCAACACAAATTTGTGCACTGTGGACGATGTAGTTCATTACCTTAAGGGTCTGAGCTACTGTAACAAGCTGAGAAGAGAAGGCTAATTTTCCCGCCAAGAAAGTCGCGAATCTAATCATCTCAATATTTATCAATGGTCATCCTAATCGTGTCTCAAGGTGAAATGATACGCGCGATTGTCGTTCTTCCTCGATCCGGCGTAGCCGTCGATGGCGCGCAATCTCATACGCACACGGCTCAGCTCAGTTCGATCTATCGCTTCACCTTCAGGCGATGCGCTATCACCTGCACTCTGTCTCTATCGGATTTCTATAAGTCCAAGAAAGACGGCAGAATATCCCCAAAGCGTTGCATTCCGCTAGGATAGATCTTTCAGGTGAGATACGATAACGGTTGACCGCACAATTGTCAAACTCAACCAACCGTTTTCGTCCTTTATCCGAGAAATCATTCGTGACCGAGGACAACGCTTTTACCGACTGAGCAGGGGCGTATCGAGATGACACGGATGTGCCGAAATCGTTGGTACATATAACATTGATGAACAGAGTACGCAAACTGTAGAACCGAGAGCGTAGGCGGTGAGATTAAGGTGAAGCTTAAGGTGATACATCGACGAGTATCGGGAGGAAGTGCGAGTGAGGGAGGAACAACAATCGGATGTATAATTTCACCTTAACGAATAACAGTTGTCGATAATAAGTACGAGCGATCGAACAAGTTATCTATTATTATATTTCTAATTTTTCCATTTTACAATTATTAACCCTATAACACAAATTCATTAACACATCATCGCTTTTAGCAACGTATTGTACGGTTTTGGAACTTGGGTTTTTTTGTCTTTAATCAATTTCATGAGACCCCGTAGATGGATTCCCAGGCTTTTGCACTACATTCCAAAAAATGTTGCCAACTCTTCTTTTCGTCTCTGAAGAGGAAAAAGATTGTTTGAAATTAAATTTCCACTTTATTGTAACAGTTCGAATGGATAAGTCAGTTATTTTCGAAGATTAATTACCCTCCGTGCTGTTCATGGATGTGCTCATCCTCTGCTCGATTACACTCATCGATCTCTGAAAGACACAGTACGAAGATAACTAAATAAAACTCGGATTCCCGAATCTTCGATTATTATTTTAATGCTGCGGAAATGTTCCGTCAAAACTATTGAGCCAAGTCGAGCTGAGTAATCAGTGAGATAATACGAGATAATATGTGAAATATTTGTTATCATAGAATCGACATAGGTTGGCGGTGACTTGAATAATATTATCGAGTAAATTAATTCGAATTCGATCGTTCGTGCATCAAATAAAAAATAATTAATTTTTCTAATTCGTTTCAATATTTCGGAGTTATTAACAAGTTCTACGGCTCATGTTACTCACTCGCCAAATACTCGTCATGGGTAGATGGTACTGCTGCTGCCAAAGCGGAATTAATTCCTGTTCCGTAAATGATTGCAGAACAAAAAAGTAAAACCCACAAAGCAGTCATTATTCTGTAATTAAGAAAATGCTTATTTTACCGTGATTCAAGATCAACTTCGATCAATTGATCAAAACGAAAACAATGTCTTCACTTGCGGCGTATGTATGTTAAAATGGTTGCCAGCTTTAACTTCACGATGTTTTGATATAGGAGGGGAAATTTTTTATTGATTCGAAACAAATTTGAATGTTTAAAATAACAATTTAGCGAGAAGTACATCGCCAATTTGTGAGGCAACATCTTTTTGCTTCATTCAATTGATTACTGTCGCTATTTTAACTCGCCAAGTACTGTTTGATTTTTTTTACATTCAAATTTTTGACAAATTTGTGATTTTATAATGAATAGATATCAATCCAGACGCATGCGAACGTTTTTTAGCAAATTGATCAATGCTCGACACGTACTTGGCAGTGTGTGCCCTTAATGGTTTCTGTTTAATCGTTCGCGTCGCTAATGCGTGGGCGTCGTTTGAAAAGGATTCATATATTGCGACTTAATCAATGTCCTCTGATTCTAATACGCAATAACTGATAACAGCGGGTTTTAATTATGATAAGCCATGACGTGATCGATAAATAAATCTATTTCACTTACGAGAGTAAAATTGTGGCGTATTTTGAGATGTATAAAATAACAAATCGTCGAAGCGTTCTTGTCCCGAGCTGAGAAGTCTTTCCCGCTAAATTGCGGTGTCGCAGCGTTTTTATAGCGAGAACTTGAATAATTTGCTAACGAAATTCGTGACCAGCCGACGTCTACGTCGCCTTAATGCAACGACACGTTGCTTTACTAGATAAAAAACTATGTTCTGTTAGATCGTGGAGAATTCCACAGTTTTTGTTCGTTCAGTATTCATAAAAAATTCACGAATGAAGCTCAGGTTTTCTACTCAACGGTGAAATCTTGAAATATAAACTTTCCGAAATTATTCATTATAAAAATAACGATAAACAAATGAACTGCGGGAACTTTAAAATTCGGACCTGGGCCAAATCGACACCACAATACAATAATCGGGTTGAAACTAAAAACGTAGCATCAAACATCTCCGCTAATGGAACTAATAAGCATTCGCGTGATTGAAAAAAATAAAACAAAGGCCTTCTCGGCACGTGCAACGCGATAACAGGACTGCAACAGTAAAAAACTAATGAAAAAATAACTAAAGTCATTCCATGACACAATAGCTATCGTTCCCGATAAGATTAATTCCCACGTCAGAATGTCCAACGTTTAAGCAAACTCGGAGAATTTCCGGCACGAAGATATTCCTCATGCAAAATTGTATAAGCTCGTGGTTTGAAAAAATAAAAACAGACGCATAAGAACATACCATTGGTAGACTTCCCAGCGATAATAATTGTTTACCGTCACATAGCTTCGTTCGTGAGAGAGAGAGAGAGAGAGAGAGAGAGCGAGACCATAAAAAATAGGCTAACGTTTTGCCATAAAATTCTCATGGATAGCAAATTCGAGCACTATTTGTATCGTTCCCGATAAGACGTCTATCCAGTTTCTGAGGCAGGAAGTCACGATGGTTTGAGATTCTCGGAAAATGTCCAAAAAATGTCCAAACACCACGCGATACTCCTTGTACAGAGTTTCGTACAATGGTGATTTTATTTTTCAAAGGAAATGCACAAGAAAATGCCTCGGACAATCTTAGTAGCGGACTATTCAGTTTTCGTTGTTTCTTATGAAGACTATTTCTTCTTTAAGAACATTTTTCTTGAGATTTGGGACCCACGGCTGTTCACAAAACATTGCAAGGACACTGAAAAGGACTCCGAAGTTAGGGAAATAGCTTAGGGCAGCGTAAATTTACGTGCCGCAACGAGCGTTGATTATTTACTCACTAATTTAAAAAAAAAACCTTACTTTGAATGTTTTTTGCAGAGAAAAATTAAAAACGCGATTAGCTTCATCAATGTTTCTTATTTTACGATTATTTTACGGTTGCAGGTAAGCTTGGGAGGCTTAATTTGAACGAAGAGATGGTTTCATATATCGATGTTATCAAGAGAATCGGGATGTAATCTTGATAATAATAATCTTGACGAAAAACGTTGTTCGTATTCGATAAATAAAGAACTTTGGCGTTAGCGCGTTCGCAACCGTTTGAAATTTGCCGAAGCAATATGGCCATCGCGAAGATCAAAAGTTTCATCGATAACAGTCTGAAGAGCGTGGCGACGCCACTCGATCGGACTGCCAATTTGGAGCCGGAAGTCGGTATAAGGATCGTTCACTCGGCCAATGAGAAGACGATACGGGTTACCGTTCTTGGTGCCAGACACTTGCCACAAAATTTCGGCTTCACCAGGGTCAACTGTTACGTCGTTAAGGTATATCATATCTCACGATAATGCTCAATTGTCTCGCTAAAATAATATCTCTGTACCGAAAAACTATTCGGATCCGCAATTTTTTGTTTCAACGATTTTTTATTCTGTTTTGATGATTCAAATATTTTTTAGTGACCAAATTTGAAAAAATGAAATAAAATGAAATAAGAAATGCGTGAATTTAGAACATTTCTAAGTGGAATGCTTCCTTCTAAATAATGTGTTCTCAATGTTCTGCAATTATTTTCGTTTATAAGATGACATAAAAATGTGAAAATAACGGATCGATAATGTTTTTTTTACCCTTCACCGTTTTCATCTCTTTATGATTTTTTTTTAACACGTCGCCATTTTGTTTCTTATAAATTAACTTTTCGTACATCTTCTAGAATGTTCTAAGCATGTTCCGTAATTTTTTTAACCACTTCGGACGGATAGTTTGTTCACAATCATTTTTTAAAAGCTGCCTGGGTGGAATCCACCGAGTGGGACAGCCGTGATATTATTCGATAGTGTAATGGGGAAGGATTAAGACCATGTACTACATCGACATAAGCAGTGCATCATTTTAACGACACTTGCTACGAATTTCAAAGCCTCCCCGTGATAGAATTGAAAAATACGAAGGCCCGCTCGAAGAAATACGACATAGTGCAACCATAAAGGCGATCCGAACACGTGCGTGTAACCTATTTACAATGACAAGTTCAAGATATCGACGAGTTATACGTGAAAGCTTCGCTAGTTCATATTCGTTCGCAGCTTCGTTCGCTTTTACGAATATAACTTGTGAAGAACCTTGACGTATGCCAAGCTTCGTAGCTATAATTCATCGAGTTAGCTGGCCGAATCGATAAAATGCATACAAACTTTAAGCGACCTTCCTATTTACCTTGCAATACGATCGAATTATCATAAGACTAACTGTTTCCTGCATCTTATTGTTAGCTCGCGCGGTTTATTAAACTTGAAACAATGTTTAAAAAAAAAAAGAAATTTTTGTTATCAAAATCGATGAAAAATAATTCACAGCTGTTTGAATATAATGAGAAGATCTGTGTTGAAAAAATGGTGATGTTGGGAGTAAGAAACTTGGCATGTAAAGTTTTCTTATAACAATAGTTCAAAATATCATTTTTTACTGTCCAAAGATTTTGGATTATTTTTAGATAACCGTATTTTATTGAAAAAATTCTCTTGTGCCTTCCTTCGATGTGTTTCCAAGAAAACAGAAACAAACGTATTCCTTAATTCTTTAAGAAGAATCCAAATGCCAAATTTAACATTTATAACATCCACGAGATAATTATTCGCGACATTACCATACTACAGATAAGCTATTCATAGCTAACAAGGGGACCACATGACCATCGGATTTTTGTAATTTTTCATACTCATCGTACGTAAAGTTGACACCCCAAATATGAATATGCCGAAGCAGTTCGATGCCATATTCAGAAGTTTTCGAGAAAAACGACTTTAAAGTTTTGCGAGCCGCTCATGAGGATGAACGAAATTGCATCTAACAACTGGCCGAGCAGTCGAGCGGGCAGATAGTAGGACTAGTAATCGGAAGGTCCCCAGTTCGATCCTTACAGTGGGAATTTTTTTTTTTTTCATTTTTTTTTTAAATTTCGAATTCCTACGTAGTTTAAATATAAGATTCATAAAATATATGCTAATTAACATATTATCATCAACAAATTATTATTTTCTATGAAAATACCGTGAGAATTTTTTTTTTTTAATTTCGAATACCTACGTATTTTAAATATAAAATTCATCAAATATATGCTAATTAACATGTTATCATTAACAAATTATCATTTTTTATGAAAATTGCACGTTGGTGGAGCGGAAAAATAATATTAGAGTGCTCCTCTTTACGAAGAGTTATTTGGCTAGCCTGACGCTTACAATTCATTGAAATAGAACGTAGCTACCAAACTACCTGCGAAGGGATCCACAGCTGCCTGTAAAAACGCAGCATTCATACGGTGTGCTAGATGCCGTGAAAATTATTGTTTCCCGTGTTTTTACGACGCTTATCACTGTGGCTCGTGTGAATGCGAATAATGAATACAACTTCGATAACTTTCAATAAAAAGCACTTCATTTTCTACGCCAGGTTTTTTCATTTTCTACCCCAGGTTTTTTCATTTTCGTTCCCAAAACTTTATTTGTAATTTTATTTTTATTCATTTCAAATAATTGTATTAACTCATGTGCAATTTTCATAAAAAATGATAATTTGTTAATGATAACATGTTAATGAGCATATATTTGATGAATTTTATATTTAAAATACGTAGGTATTCGAAATTAAAAAAAAAAAAAATTCTCACGGTATTTTCATAGAAAATAATAATTTGTTAATGATAATATGTTAATTAGCATATATTTTATGAATCTTATATTTAAAATACGTAGGAATTCGAAATTTAAAAAAAAAATGAAAAAAAAAAAAATTTTCCACGGTAAGGATCGAACTGTGGACCTTCCGATTACTAGTCTCACTATCTGCCCGCTCGACTGCTCGGCCAGTTGTTGGATGCAATTTCGTTCATCCTCATAAGCGGCTCGCAAAACTTTAAAGTCGTTTTTCTCGAAAACTTCTGAATATGGCATCGAACTGCTTCGGCATATTCATATTTGGGGTGTCAACTTTACGTACGATAAGTATGAAAAATTACAAAAATCCGATGGTCATGTGGTCCCCTTGTAAGAAAAAATTGCTTCGCAGGTAAAATTGTTTCCCGGCAAAGAAAAGTACGAAACAACATCGAAGAACGAATCTTGGCCCCAATGGAACGAAGAATTTACGTTTCACTTGCGCAAAGAGACGAAGATCCGAATAGGCAAGACCAAAGTCGTGGAGGAAGAAATCGGTGCGTCGAAATTAATAATCGCGACTGTCTACGCCGTTCTCGAGGACAAGCCTCTGATAGCTACGGAAAAGAAGGAAGCTGACGAAGTAAATTCCAAGAACCCGACGAAAAAAGACGGAAAGCAGAAGGAAACTTCGACGAGCGGTGGAGGAGCTTCGAGCTCGCAGGAACCAAAAACGAACAAATTGCTGAGTCAATTTTTCGGAAAGAACAAATTGTCCGAACCCGCCGCACCCGTGGAGAAAAAAAGCATCGATAAGCGACGCGTTATCGGTGCTACGACGATACCACTGGATCCGAAGAATTTTGTCACCAAACCGCCAAAACCGAAACACGCGAGCGAAGTTTCGACGGGGGATCTTTGGAAACCTTTGAGGGCAATCGCTAGCGGAATTTTTGGCGCTGAAGAGAGGGTAAGGCATTTTTTTGAAGGAATATTTTGATGTGATCGTCCGGGAAATTATTGATTTTTAAACTTTTTAACTGGCGTCGAAATAGAAGGAGGTTTCGAGGTCAATTCGAGAAGTATTTTTTTGTGTGTATGTTAGGCGATATCTTCGCCGATTGTGAACCGATTTTAATGATTTTTTTTAAAATTGAATATGCTATATCTCGAGGATCGTTCTATTTATTTATTCATTTATTTGTTATTGTTTTTTGGTGATAAAATTTGGCACATAGATGTAGGCTCAATGATTTCCAATAAAGATCGAAGAAATGAGATTAATTTTGACAAAGAAATAATAATCGACTTAAATATTTAAGTATCAATAATTTTGTAGATTGTTCTTCAATGCTTTTGGCTTTAAAGTAACGTATAATATTATTTTTAACTCTTCAGTTCAAATTTTTACATATAGACAAAGTTTTGAGGTCGGTTTTTGATTTTATTTTTTTTAATTAATTTCATTGTTCTTAAATAATTGAAGATTAATAATCAGTCTGAAACCGTTTCAAAGAAAACGCGTTTGACGTTTTTGATACGACATATAGTCGCCATAGAATATTTCTTCGGCTTCCTTGAACTGTTTATTATGAGCCCGAATTAATTTCTACTAACTCAATATCGGATTAGTCTCTTTACGTTGGTATTAACATGGCGACGGTAAGACAATAGTAATCACGAGATTCCCCTCTTATTTCCATGTTGCGTAGCGTGAAAGTAAAAAAGGACAAGTGGAGATGATTCTCATCCAGGAAAAAAGCGAAAAGAAGGACGTGAGCGAAGGTCGGCTCGTGTTGTGTCTGTCGCGTCTGCGATGTTCCCTACAGACGATGCACGAGCAGGAAGCTCTCAAAGGTCAGCTTTATATCAAAATGTCGGTTGTGGAGGGCACTAAGGTGACGCAATTTTGGAAGAGCGATCGTTTTGCCCCCTCGGTTTCGCTAAAATTCGATCAAGACACGGCAAGAGTGATCGCTGACAATCCTTACGAGGGAGCGCTCAAGGATGTCAGCTTCGTCGTTAAATTCGTCTCGAAGAACAAAATGGGTAATTTTCTCACTGAATTTATCGGAAATGTAGAAATATTTTCAAGCAACGAATAACTTCTTAATTATTTCGATTTTCATAGAAAAATTTATAACGATTTTTGTAAAATAAACAATTTTTTAGGGAAAAAAACAACCGTCGGCCATTTTGTAATCGGACCGGAAGTTGGTGGAACATACGCCGAGCAGTGGAAACAGGCAATGGCGAAACCCGGACAGCCGATAACAAAATGGCAGCCTTTCGAATAAACGAATACGACTCGAAATGACGATTTTGGATCCTTGACTTGGGTTCGACGCCATAAACTCGTCAAACGACTCGTCAGCACGTCGGGAAATTATCTCCGCTCATCGTGGACGTAAAACCCTGAAGCTGCGAAGAACAATAGGTCTGACAGCTCCGACGTTCTCTCACGCTTGTTACGCAGCCGATCATTTTTATTGTTTATCTTATCGCCTCTTGTACAAAGTCTATTCAGGGACCATTCTCAGTGTGATGGCCTTGAGGATTGCTGTTTTTCATGATTTTTATTCTCAATAAATAAGTTTGATTAGGATTCTAAATTTATTTGTTTATTTAAATTAGTTATGCGCTATAAAAAAGATTTTCTTTTTTTTTTCAATTAAGAACAATATTTTTCATTAATCTAAGGTAGTACTTTAAAATGATGGTGTCCGGTGGCTTGAAGACATCATAGACGTAGATCTTACTTCTTGACGAAGTTGGCTGGATGAAAAAAAATAATTAATTGATTATTAATCAGTATGGAATCCTCCAGAAGACGATCGAGGATCACCAAATCCTTCTTCGACACCAAATATAAAAATATAAAAATGGTACACAAAATTTACAGCCCGCAGGCCAAAGGTTTGAACTCGCTGTGCGACAAAATATTAATCCAAATAAAAGAAAGACAGCAGTTGGCAGGCGTTTTTTTTTTCAATTTTCACATGTTTAGAGGCCACTGGCACAAGATTTTCATCATATCTCGGCCACTGACTGCCAAAAATGCTCGAAAGACAAAATGTCCTGAATTAGAATGTCAATTCTATCCCCCACTAAATTAATGAATTCAATCATGCCGCCGCGGACGACTCGCGTGAACAGCGAATAGCGTGCGTGCAGACAGTGCGGCATCGTTTCTCATTGGTCCAAAACGCCAGAGAGCCCCAATCGAAACGCTAACTACACAAACTACTCGAGTTCTTCTCCTCACACGCTTTTGCAAGGAAAATTGTATGGTGGGGATCTTATTCGATTTCTTGCCTCCCCTAAACTGGCAGCACTGACTGAGCCCAACTGAGCCTAACTGAACCTGACCGAATCGAAAACACGAAGACAGACGAACTGTCGGAGGAGTCTGTCCTCCGTTATTCGGTAATAATGAGTGCCTCAAAAATGGGTTTTAAACAGGATTTACCACCGGCGGGTGGTTTCGCGCCGATTCAGACCCAACGCACGAAGCTCCGAACAGTTATCGGCTGTAAGCAATTTATTTAAAAATTGTTTCTCTTATTTATTTATTTATCTTTTGTAATTGCCATTACGATTACGTAAATATCGTAGACATAACCTGTATGGGGGATTTCACGTGAGTTGGTTGTTATTTCAGGGAAAACTGGAATCGCTGCGTTTGTTGTGACAAACGTTATAGGATGGGTCGGTTATACCTTGAATTGGCGAGCGGAGAGAAGACATGTCGTCGAGATGAGGAGCGCAAGATTCGCAATGCTGCCGCTGCTTATAGCTGAGAAGGACAGAGCGTATGAATTTATCTTGTATTTTTTTTGCTCGATGCGTCGCATGTTTAACACAATCTTCTTGTTCTTGTTCTCGTTCTCGTTTTTTGGTTTTCTTCAACGTTGCGATTGAAGCGAGTTTTTTTTTTACGGAGGAATTGGAAATAAAGATTTGAAAACTCAGGTTTTTTTTTAGTTAGATTTGGATTCATTTTTCGTTCTATCGTTCATTCTGAAATGTTTGTTGTTGGGAGATCATATTCTGCGAGATGATGGTGATTTTTTTATATGACTCGATAATTACTTCTATCGTCAAAAGAAAATTTGCAAATTGGGGAAAAGTATAAAAAAGTGAGTTTTATCATTTTCAGTTCCTTTTTCTTCTTTCCTGGTCTTTATCGCTGAGCAAGCTGGGATAGGTTTACTGCGACAGCTTTTATTTCTGTTGCAATCGAGAAATTTTTCTATCTTTCCAAAATCTTCTTTGAGCTATAGAATCGTTCTCTTTCCTTTGCGAAATAAAGGAAGTAGTTTAAGAAATATAACTTTTCTGGCATTTGTCATTAATCATCAATGGAACCAGGAAAAGCATCGATGATCCGACTATAAGAATTTTTTCTAAATCTCCGATCGTTCTAATCGCTCGAATCCATTTGCTACACAGACTTTGTCTAAATAAATATTTTTGCTTGTGAAATGTATAAAACTTAAATTACTAATCGATCCGCAGTTTTTTGAAACAATTGAGAAAAAATCGAGACGAGGAGGAGGAACTCATGAAGGATTATCCAGGATGGGTAACCGGCACGTATTTCGGCGAGCCCGTCTTCCACAACGTCGGAGAAAACGATTTCGTCCATCCGCAGTTCCACGAATTCACAATTCACGCAGACCCGAACGGCACGAGATGGATACGCGACAATCATCATCTTTTGACTTAAGTCATTCAAATTCACTCGAGTCTGCTGTAGTGTGAAGTTTATCGTATAGGGAAACAATTTGATTGAATAAATTAATTTAACAGTTTGGGAAAAATTTATTCCATGTATCGATTGCTCCGTAACGAGACAAACCGTTTTCTATTTTGATCGTCGCATCGCTTTATTGTTATCATATCGTTTTGGTCCTGAAGGAGGCTTTGAGGCCAACGGCTCGAAAGGCTTTTCAAAAACTTTCATCGCTTTCAAAAAAATATGTATCTTAATGTTTGATAATCGTCTGAAAAACATCTTCGCACAAATGTATAAAATGTTATTTAAAATGAATGTTTAAAAAAACAAAATCATCGTTCGATTTGAATTTTGCAACATTCTTATTCCCTTCAAATTTTTAGAAACATTCTTCAAAAAAACTTCAATAACCGAATAACCTTGAAACGGCAAATCAAAATAAAGGAAATGCTTGAAAAAACAATTTAAACATAATTTATCCGACAAACGTACGAATTTTTTTTTTTCTTCAAATAAAATTTGTCCACAAAATAAGAAGATAACTTCGGAAGTATCCGACGAAGATATTTTCTGGTTTTCTATGAGGGTGCGAAAGCGATGGTAATTAGTAGCCATGGTAACTGGGGTTAATCGAAGTTTACATCAGTTGATATTTCTCTGGCAACTGAAATTCGAGCAGCTTCGTCGTTTTTTTCTCCACAGACCGACGATTATTTATTCCAGCAGGATATAAAACAAATATCATCTTGAAGATATCTTTTATGGAGGTATAGAACAATACGACGTTCTTAGAATATCATGAAAAAATGTAAGAAACCGTCGTCGAAAGTTTGTCGAGATTGAGATGTTCTTCGCGTTCCCGGTTTTTAGTCAAACGCCTTAATATGTTGATTTCGCAGATTTTTTTATCGTCGAGTAGTTTAATCTTCGTTAAATAATGTCTGAAAAAATGGGACAACCGTGTCCTGTTGATATTCGCAATTACAATCAACGGAACAAGGAACAACAAATTTTCTTTCGTCCGTCCAAAAATTCTGACGGCGACGATGATCAATGGCACACATCGACACAAGATGCGTTCCACAAGCCTTCGGTTCAGAAGCGAACTATCAATGGTAATTAATAATCTCTGAAATTAAGGAAATAAATAGTACCAATTTGAGTTTGATTTAATAAATTTGAATTTTACAATTTAAATTTAAATTTTACAAAGTAAATTTATATTTTATAAATTAAAATTTATATTTTATAAATTGAAATTTATATTTTATAAATTGAAATTTATATTTTATAAATTAAAATTTATATTTTATAAATTGAAATTTATATTTTATAAATTGAAATTTATACTTTATAAATTTAAATTTATATTTTATAAATTTGAATTTATATTCTTTAAATTTAAATTTATATTTTATAAATTTAAATTTATATTTCATAAATTTAAATTTATATTTCATAAATTTAAATTTATATTTCATAAATTTAAATCTATATTTCATAAATTCAAATCTATATTTCATAAATTCAAATTTATATTTCATGAATTTAAATTTATATACTGTAAATTTCTTCCAAAATTTGATTGATCTTCTGAAAATTGATTCTCAAGGTCGTCGTAAGGATTGGGTGCGAAAGATTGTGACCGAACGGGTCCTAGAAAAAATTGCAAGCGACATGATGCCAAAAAAAATGGAGGAAGATGGTGAAAATCCTTCTGAATATATCGATAATTTTTGTGATCCCGAATTTACGCCTTTCATGGATCAGGCCGATAACGATGTTCATGTAAGTCTACTTTTCGTTTTGGATAGGAACTGAATTTCTGCAGCGAGAGATTATCCGTTATCCATTTGTCATAATAATAAGTTTCCAGTCCATAATAAAAATAATAAACAATTTTTCTAGAAATTGTTGAAGTATCCTCTGTACGCTTGCAACAACCAGACTCTGTACAAAGAACAGATAGAGCGAGGCGGGTTGAAATCACGTTCGGATATTTCGAATTGGAACGAACCTTTTCGTCGTAATTGTGCATTCACGACTTCACCGGATCTGGCGTTACGAGAACCCTCCGGTGGCTATTAAAACTGGTGATAAAGGACTGACAAGCGCGAATTAAAATGAAACTACTTCGATTTTCATATTAATATTTATTTAAAGAACAATCGTTATTTATATGGGTAATTATGAAGGGTGGAAAATGTGTGATAAATAAAAATAATGTAACCGAATTTTAGCTTTTTCATCTAACAGTTGGTTAACAATAAAAAATGGCGATCAAATAGCGAAGATCGTTATTCGGTTTCCGAAACAGATTTATCAAAGAAATTATTTATATACGTATTTTTGTCATTGTTTTTGTTTATTTATGTGTTGTTTATGAATTGTTTGTGTATGTTATTAAGTGTTACATTCTCCAAATTCTATTATATTCAGATATTCAAAACATTGCCGCCAAAGTCGCCCTCGACCCAACAACCAAAATGGCCGCGGTCGCTTCGAATCGCATCCACTTTTCCGAGGAAAACGCTATGCAGTACCCCTTCCAAAATAAATCAACTTCCCTGAGATTCTCCCAAATTCCACTCAACTCCACTTAGATCATCCACCACGCCTCAACGAAACAACCAACAACTCCCTTATCAATAAAAACAGCAACTATCAAAACCTCCCCAAACCGAATCAAAAAAAAATTCGACAACGATCGAATCTCCGTAAAAACTCGCAGAGCCAAATTATTTTCCAGTTCAAGGTCGACGGAATCTTAACCCGTCTTCGTTGAACGCGATCGAGTCGACGGACCGAAATAAAGTTGTTTAAAAAATAGAGAAAAAAATAAGAAACATTGCGAAGAGTACGAAAAAAAATTGTCCCGGTGACCGCAATAGCAAATAAATTGAATGACAGTTGGTTGGCGGTGAACTCTTCCGCAGAATTCCGGCGTGAATGTATTGATTTCTCAAGCTCGCCCGGTTAAAGAGCTTTCGCTGTTGCGCTTCCAGAGGGAGGTAGAAATCGTCGAGGGCAATCCAGCAGCTTCAAGTAGAAAGATACGACGGAAATAGGCGCATCGCACATACGTACCAAACGCTTATCGTCGTCAATGTGCTTCGGATTTTTCCATCGTGCTTCGTTCTAACGACACGTGGTTCAATATTATCCGATCTAACGTTTTTTAATTCCCTTAATTCGCACGGGCGTCTCGTTTGTTCGATTGGCAAATTTTTGTTGTTGTATTTTTGAATAATAAATAATGAACGAACGGTGCTGTGGCGACAGGGCGATGCGGCTTCCGGTCCCGATCATATCTCATTGAAATGAGATAATCGTCCATCGCTGTACGACGGTTGGTATTTAATTTGATTGATATTGACAAGAATATCGATTTCGAGAGTGAATTATTGTCGCTGCGTTATTCGGTTGCGGGTTTGTATTTTTAATCGTCTCGAAGGAGAGGAGAATATTCATTTTCGTTTTTACGTAGTTTTAGTGTTGTAACGTTGGGTGCCTCATCGTTGCAATGGTAATCATCTGAAGAACGCATTGCAGTATCAGATATGCTCGAGTGGTGGAATTTGGAGGAGCATAGAGCGACGATAAAGTTTAATAAAATTACTCAAAGAGATCTTTTAGCAATATCTTGAAAAAATATTTTTTTTTTCGTTCGCCCAACTCGAAAAACTAAATGAAAAATTGATAATAATAAAAGAAAATTAAAGGAAAAATAATTAGGAAGAGAAGAAAAGAGGAAAAATAAAAGACAAGAAAAAAAGGTGGAACATCATTTTTAAAAACGTATTTTTGTACTTCAAATTAAAGGGAGTCGAAAATTTTGCGCGTTTCAAATGCAGCGACGATTACGCATCTATTCGTGAATTATCGGAAATACAGACTGAACGATATTTTCAGGGCTATTTTCAGCTAGCCACGCATAATTGCTAGATAAAAATGGCAATCGACATACTCGACGAGGATCATCTGGCCGTGAGCGCTATAGTTACGGTGGGGATGCAATTAATTTTCTTCACCGTAGCGGCGACCTTTCAAATGGACAAACTCACGGATTTCGCTGGTGGAACCAATTTCATTATACTCGCGTTGCTCACCTTCTTCCTCGGGCAAAGTGGCAAGGTTCGCAATTATATATTTCACATAATCTTTAATATTTTTTCTTGCTTTTTTTCTTGTGAACCGCTAGATTTCGGTTGGAGAGCGAAGAAGCGAGTGAGAGAGAGAGAGAGAGGGTGAGAAAGACAGAGAGGGGTGGAGGGGGGAGACCGTGTTAAAAGTTCACCTCTACATTTTTTTCAACGGTAAAAAATGCCAGCGTTGTATCTCGCAGCCTTTGAATAATAATAATAATAATATAAATAATAATAATAATAATAATAATAATAATAATAATAATAATAATAATAATAATAATAATAATAATAATAATAATAATAATAATAATAATAATAATAATAATAATAATAATAATAATAATAATAATAATAATAATAATAATAATAATAATAATAATAATAATAATAATAATAATAATAATAATAATAATAATAATAATAATAATAATAATAATAATAATAATAATAATAATAATAATAATAATAATAATAATAATAATAATAATAATAATAATAATAATAATAATAATAATAATAATACCGGATATATACACGAAAAAGAAACTATTGTATTCCAGACATACGATAGTCGACAACTTATGGTCACCGTATACGTCTGTATCTGGGGTGCCCGATTATCGTGCTACCTTCTATACAGAATCGTCAAAATCGGCCGTGACAAAAGATTCGACGATCGTCGAAGCAACGTTATTCGATTCGCTGTATTTTGGACGTTTCAAGTGAGTCCACCCACTCCCAGCAGATCCCTCAGTTATTGGTTATATACAGGGCGATCGACGAAACTTGCATGCCCGTAAATCATCTCTAAAAATACATACTTTGCATACTTAAAAAATTATACAGGTATGCAAGTTGCGTGGACCACCCGGTATATAATGATTTTTTTAAACGGCTTGACTTTACTCCAAATACGTGCGTGCTGCAGGCTGTGTGGGTTTACGTGGTCAGTCTACCCGTGATAATAATCAATTCGCCACGACACAAGATACCGCCGGCACCAAAAACCATGACTTCCCTCGACAGCGCTGGCACGGGGATGTTCATCGTCGGTATTCTTTTCGAAACCTACGCCGATCTTCAAAAGTTCTCGTTCCGCGAGGATCCCGTTAATAACGGAAAGTGGTGCAATGACGGTGAGACTCAACGTTAAGAGAGTACATATTAATTTTGATACTTGTTCATACGTGTATCAACGCCTGATCCGTCTTTTTTTTTTTAATTTTATCATTATCGCCCATGGAATGATTTTCTTCGCGCTTCCAGCGGCTCCGCCATTCCAGCGTATCTTCTTAATGCTTCGAAGAATAATATAAAATGTTGGATCTGTGGTTTGATGGTTTATGATTCGTTTTAGGTTTGTGGAGGCTTTCGAGGCATCCAAACTATTTTGGCGAAATTGTCGTTTGGTGGGGAATATTCGTCATATCGTTGAACGTCATCGAAGGACCCGAATGGGTTGCAATTGCTTCCCCAATATTCACTACAATCATCATACTGTTTCTCTCCGGTATGCCGTTACTCGAGAAAGCATCAGATGAGAGATATCGAGAGTGAGTTTGTTGAATCTTTATTGAAATTTTAGAATATTGAAATTTTTGTGTTTTAAAATTTTAGAATTTTTGGGATAAGCAGTAATATTGATTTTGAAATCATCAATTTGCCAAAAAAAAATATATTTCAATTTTTAAAACTCAGATTTTTATATTAAAAATTTCTATTTTATTTGATTTTTATATCTTTCAATAGAAATGTTTATGTTTCCAAGTTCTAAAATTGCTCATTTTTGTTTTTTTGTATTTTTAATATAAATTTTTTTATTGTAAATATTACTAAATAATAATATTATTATTATTACGACTACTATTATTACTATTATTATTATTATTATTATTATTATTTACTATTAATAATAATATTATTAAATTTGTATACTTATATCACAAAGTTCGAAACTTTCAAGAGTGCTTTCATCCCCTAAACATAAACTTTCTCACGTATATAAAATGCTAGTAACTTCATTTTTTATGCCCGAAATCGTACTTCAAATGAATGAAGTCCGAAACGTTAATTCAAATTGCATTCCTCGTCAGATGTCGCAATCGAAATACTTCTAACTACTCTGCATAACTAATCGCACCAACACGCCTTAAATTCGAGGTTTCGATAATTTCAGCAATGCGGAGTATCGCAAATACAAACAAACGACGTCTCCATTGATTCCCATACCACCAGCGGTGTACGGAGAGGTACCGTGGTTTTTAAAATTCATCTTGTGCTGCGAATTTCCACTTTACGATTCGTTGAACGCCAAACCACGATCAGCCGTCACCGAGTCAACATCGATAAGTCTGGCAGCGTCCACGTAGCTATAATCATCCGTCGGGTAACCCGTATCCGGCGCTTAATCAATTTTCGACTTTCACACATTTTTTCTTTTTTTTTCAAAATTATTCTCATCATCGACATTATCCCGATTTTTCCAAACTTCCACGGGATTTTTTTCATCGCGATTTATTATATTTTTTCACCGTTGATTATTAAATTTTAAACGAGGGTGGGATTTGGAAAAATTTAATTTCAATGGTGACCGCGATTATTTTGAACTTATCGTTTCATTTACGTTGTTGTTGAGGGATCATTTTGGTGTGACGGTTGTCGAAATTGTTGACTTTTATGTTTTTTTTTAAATAACATATAGGATTAATGTTAAATGTTATATAATCGGCATGATCTTTTTTTTCTCGTTTGAGTTGAGTTGTGCCCCACAAGAACAAAATGGTTGTTGTTTTGTCAAACAATTTTTCCAACTGATTCAGGATGAACGAAACTAAAATTTGTATTACGAGATTTTGACAAAATATTCGTACGGGCGATAAATCAGCAATGCCAAGTCCATAAAATACACATTTAGCTTCAAATAATTGTTAATTTTCAGCCGAAATTCCATTTGACACCAGAATGGTCCCTTAAGATGTAAATAAACTTTTTGAAAAAATTATTTCTCTCTTTCATCGTACTTGCAACGAGGCTTAACACGTTTTTCCACAGTCTTCGAGCCTCTACGAATATTGTTCGAGATATTTTACGTTAATTTGAACAGCCTTAAGGCGTTACGGTACGCCCCCGGGATTTAAGGGCCTTTTCTTGCGGAGGGACTTCTTTTTTATGCCCTCGGACTATCGACGGCTCCAATTACTCGTGACATCTTCGAATTCCAATTGTCGTATATTGATTATGATACGATTTCGTACATCGTCTTTTTACAGTCTACGACATGTTCGATTATTTTGCCGAAGGACGTTTCGGTACCTTCCAATCGAGCGCAATATGCGGTAAATAAAATAATGGGGAATAATGTTTGTTTAAAACATCAGTGTGCAGAACACGAGTCCTCACTGAGCATGTTTGAATAGCTCTTGAATCAAATTTCATCGAATGTTGGAGAAATGAAAATAATGAAAAACGGAAAAATAATTGAACGTTTGAAAAGTTCAAAGAGTTCGTAAATAATTCGGAAAATTGTTGATTAATTTATGAATCAATTTAAGTACGTGATTGATGAATCATCCGAAAAATCTACGCAATTCGTGGATAATTCGAGACATTGCAATTAATTACGGATCAATGAAAACAATTAATAAATTATTCGGAAAATCTCGATAATTCGTAAATAATCCGAAATAATTTATAGATTGACGAATTATTTGGGAAATCTAAATAATTCGTAGATAATTCGAAAGATTGTAATTATTTATGAATTCGTGCAAAATAATTATTAAATCATTTGAAAAATTTGAATAATTCGCAAATCTTTAAAAATTATCCAAAAACTTTTGAACTTATTTCGAAGCCAAATATTCTGTCATATTCGATAATATTCAACCGTTAGTCACACATTACTCATTACCAGTCTGAAATAACAAAGCCGAAGCTATTGTCTTGAAGAATTAATGCGACTGAAGGTAACATAATTTTTTTTCGAATTACATCAAAATTATTGGCTGATCTATGATTCTCGAGCTGAGTAACCATCTTCAATCAGTGTTACTACAAAATTGCAAAGCACATGTGGACGGACCGTATCGGTCTGTGCAATGTTTCATGATTATCGACAAAACTTCCGTAACAATTTATTGATTGTGATAATTCCAACGTAAGACGGCTTGGCACGAGACCAAGAATACCAAAATACCGCAATCGGCGCGACTCGAAGGAAAAAATGTGCAATTTGTGCATGACGGAATGATGACAGTGGAAAACAAAGGTGCGACTGTAGATTTTAGATTCGGATCCAATTATATACGCGCTAACCGTGTGACAATGATATAAAGGCAGAGAAATAACCTAAACACGAATTTGTAAAAAAAAAAAAAATAATAATTAGGAATGTCCTCAAGTCCAACATTGAAAATAACTTATGAACGAATTAAATCAGAATTATCGGACGTAATAATTAAAGTACGTAAATTGAAAATTCGAAAAACGCGAACATTACAAATTTTCAAAGCCAATTTACCTCTCACGTATTTCCTCGTTTCGTCCAATAAACGAAAGAAAGAGTGACGATTTTCTGGCTCACTCTCAAAGTCGCGATCCACATTTCTAATTTTTATTTACACGATTGCGGCGATAGCAAATTAATTATACATAAAAATCTCCATAAATTTTTTTTTCATCATCACATGGCTTCCTCTGTGAGAAAGCAAAACGAAATAATTTCTCATATTATTTCGATAATTATTACATTTCGTAGTCGACTATAATTTCTAATTCGATAAATGACCATATAATAATATATAATGGACGAAACATAAAAAAAATTTTAGTTACTTGCATCCGTTTGAAATTATTATTGAATTCGATCGACGCAATAATTTTCCGCAATAATTATGCATTATGGCTCGATTAAAAAAAATACGAAAAGAAAAAAATTATTTTGCCGAAAATTCTCATCGTCGCGAAAATATTTGTCTCGGTAGCAGATGTAAATACGATTATTTCAAACATCGACTATCATATCACTGTGAAATTGAAATCCGTGATGCCACAGTACGAACTCGTTTGTACCGCGAATACCACAATATTTTCTAGATCATTGATAATCATTGAATTCGATGTGTAATCGATAGAACGCTTCGTTGGGTCCAAACGTTTGAGACATATATATCTGCTCGTTCTATCGCGGGAATTTCGTATCGTTAGACGATTCGTAGCATTGTCGAGCAGGCAGTCGATGCAATTTTAAGGGCGAGAGCAATTTGGAACAGACGTTCCAATCAAAATACAGTCTCTTAGTCCCTCTCTTACTCACATTTGGAACATTAAACTGATCGTCGCGGGGTCTTTGGCGATTATTCTGGTGTAAATTCCCTATAAATTGCTGATTTCCATTAATTTTACACTCTTCGATCAATGAAAAAAATTAGCCAATCTCTTGTTTTTTTATTTTTATTTTTGAAAAAATACGTTTTGACTAATTAAAGATGATAATTAAGAGGATTTAATTATCGGAGGACCTGAAGGATCTGGTAATGACCGAAGGTCTTATCCTTTCTTTCAATAAAAATTAACAAATCGTTCGTCATTTAAAAATTAACCGTCGAATTTGATGTCTCAATCAAGCCGGATTTGGTTTGGAAGAATATTAAATTTTCCAAATGAAAATAAAGCTTCCACGCTCTTTCAAGCAACGACGTTATTGAATTTAAGCCTAAATGCTCGAAAGATCCTACATTGAAAGTTTCTGTATTTATCAAAAATATTTTTCGAAAAAACTTAATTAAAACTTCAGCCAAATTTTTGATGAGTACAAATTTACAGAATTTTCCTTCGCCGAAATTTCATGATTCATTAAAATTCTAACACCAGAATGATCTCCCAAAGACCGAATTCATGAAGGAAACTTGCCAGGGAAAAGCGTAGTACTCAAAAAAAAAAAAAAAATGGACTTGGGCTTAATACGAGCGTTTGACTTAAACAAGCACGAAGATGTAAATAATATGTAAGTATATTCAAACGATAGGCTGTTTTATCTTGTTCGCCCGTGAATATTTTTGTTACGGCCAATACGCAGTGCAAAAATATAATAGGATGGATCATTATACAGAATAGGCTAAACAAATAATCAATACATACATATATATATATTAAAAAATGCGCCACAATATCGAGCCAAGTCGCTTCACTTTAGTTCAATAATAAATGCACGCTCTCTGTAATTGCCGTTTCGATAAATCAACGGTCGTTGACGAAAAAAAAAAAAACAGCAAAAATTACTTCAACCTCTAACGAATCACAAATAAATGTAACAAAAAAAATTTTGATGAGAAAATCAGTAGAAGCTTAATTCGTAATACTGTAAAACGGTGTTTTTCCGTAGCGTGTGCGAAATCGCGTTCTATTTAGCAAAAAATTGAGAGACGCCCGATCGATTGTCGAAACATGAAAAAATTTTGAGAAAAAAATAAATTGCAATGGATTTTATTATTTTAATTTGCCGATACAGTATTAGTTACGTGTAGCGAGTATATATTCCGTATTTGTTTAGGCGAACAACAGCGAATGAAGTAATAACGATTTATGGTTCCCCGACATTTCAATCGACGAAAAAATAACCAAATCATAAAACAACCGAATGACGAAGCAACCGAAGCATAAAACAACCCACAGGAAAAATAACCTCAGCAAACCCAAAAAAAATAACCGAGTACCCAAATAACTGAATAACCTAAAAAATGACCTAAAAAAAAATAAATAACAAATAACCCTGAATCCCCGAGTACCCAAATAACCTAAATAAATAAAAAATAATAAAATACAAAAAATTCAAACACGAAAAAATGGAAAATTCGAAATATTAATCGTTATTTAGTTGCGGTTATTTTATCGGGAGGTTATGTCTTCCCCGGGTATCTTGTCCGCAGTATTTTGTCTTTTGGTTATTTTATCGTTTGGTTATTTTGTCCTGGGTTTTAATGTCGGGGTTATTTCATCGTTCGGTTATTTTGTCGTTCGGACAATTCGGTTATTATGTCCGCGGTTGAAAAGTCGTGTCACCCGATTTATCTTGGCGTTATGTTCTATTCGGTCTGTGAATAGTCAACTCGCAAATTAGAAGAAATAAAAAAAAAAAAAATCCGCGCGTCGTGGCTGTGAAGTCGGGAAAACGATAGCGTTGAACGCTTATCGTGTTAACGGAGGAAGGTTCGACTGTGATTGTATTATAAAAAAAAAAAAAAAAAAAAATTGAAAAAAAATAACGAAGAAAAAGCAGCAGATCTGTTTGTAATTATAATGGATTAACCGTCTGGCACGGAATATTTATCTTACGATTACGCTGTGCGAATAAATATCGAACGAACGATTATCGTAAAAATTATTCCGATGAGCAAATATATCGATTCGGATTGTAAAACTTTGTGTCGAGGGATTGTGCGGAAAAAAAAAAAAAAAATATCTCGAATGTAATTGAATCGAATAATTTATGGTGATATGAAATTTGATTGAAATAAAATATATCAATTGAGTGTTGTCGAATAATTCGTGAATTTGATTTTTTGACAATTTCGATCGCTTCGATTTGCTTTTGTCGTTTCGATTATTTTATTTTTATACGTTTAATTTCTCTTTTTGCGAAATGATATTGAAAAAATGGTGAAGCAGCTTTTTTAAAATAAATATCAGGTTTTTAATAATAATAATTGAATGAATCAGTTAAAAATAATTCATTCAATTTAATGATTACAGAATGATCTTTTTTTTTTTTTTTTTTTTTTTTTTCACGTGTGTTTATTCGAAAAATCCGTACAATTACTTCTTCGCGGGTTTCGCGGGTTTCGCGGGTTTCGCGGGCTTGGCCGATTTCGCGACCTTCGTCGGTTTTGCGGCGGGCTTGCCGTCCTTGCCGCCAGTCGATTTCGATTTTTTGGACGAACTTTTCAGCCGGTAGAACGCCGCGGTCCTCAGTTTGTTGCGCATTTGTCGTGCTTTTCGCAACTTGAAACGGTCAAAGTCGCTGAGAGCCGCCCGCTGAAATAACCAAATCATTTACGTTGATATAACAAATTCATGATTTAGGCATTTGGAAAAAATATGATTTATTTAACAAACTAAATCGCACCACAACGAAGAAAATATTAAAACGTCAAATATATATATTTTTTTGTCTGACGTCCAAAATAAGATTAAAAAAAGGCGACGATTAAATTTAAATTCGTCGAGAAATATATGAATAAAAATGATGTCGACCTTGTTTTTAAATTTTCTTCAATAAAATTCAAACAATGGCGGGAAATTGAACGATATTTGTTGGTTAAAGATATGAAAATAAATAAATAAATAAATTTATTAATTAATAAGTTGAATTTTCCGCGTTTTCGTTCCATCCTGACAAATTAATCAGATTAAATAAATCTCAACGAAATGTTTTTAGAATGAAATAAATAATGATGAGCATTTTTTGTTTACCTTCTTCTTTGCCTCGACTTTTCGAGCCCACATCGTCTGGCTCCACAGTTCGTCAACCTTAGCTGCTTGCCAAGCTTTGCGCACAACTCGAGTGGATCCCGTATGTGGGAACCGGAGACGGAACTTTGTCAGATGAAGCTCGCTCAGCCTCATTTGTCCCCTAGGTATGTTCGATGCCGGACCATCGACCAAAACCTTTTTTGGACATTTTCAAACTCGTTAATAGACAGTTTTGGATTATGCGCAATGTCAGATTTTTTGTTGAAACAATTCAGAATAAATATGCTAGCATCAGTTATGTATCAGCCGGCAATTCCTATCAAGAATAAAGGTTCATCATTGGATTTCAAGTGGGTCGATTACTTTATAAAAAAAATGTTTCAAATAAAAATACGTTACTCAACAAAAATTTTATAAAATAACGATTTTAATGTTTTTTATGATTCGTCATAAGTTTATAGCGTTTATACCAAGGAAAAAATTTTTTGTTGCAAATTCAGATGATTGAATTTGATTTATCTAAAGAATTGAAAATTTATTGGGTAATCATTAATATTAAATATTCATTATTATTTATTTATGGAGTAATCATTAAATAATTGAAGATTTAGTACATGCGTTGTTCAATGATAATGTGAAATTATTGAGACAGTGACTAAAACAATGTCCGCTGTCACGAATGATTTTGAACAAAGTTTGCGACCGACAAAGTAGTAGCGAGTGAAAGAATAATGGAGTTACTTACTCTGTTTTGGTCGATGATGTCGACGATTGTAACAAGTTTGCCTCGGTTGAGGCCATCGCTGATGTAGGCGACGCGCCCGGTTTCCACAAACCTTTCGAACGGCTAAAATAAAGTCCCAAATTTTATACAATGCACAATGATGAAAACAATAATGTAAAACGTGTATGCAAAAATGATAAAGCCAGCCAAAAAACACCTGGGAAGTCGGAGATTCGTGCCGACGCGCAAACCGACGCTATATAGGGTGTGTATTCAGCGGATGAATTACAAATACAAAGCTCTAAGGTAGTTATAATAGCCAACATCGAAGTGCGCAAGGTCATAAGTATTGAAAAAAAAAATGTGGGAAGGCGTCGATGCTGCATCGCCGACTAAACGTTCGAAGCAAAGTTTTAGAAATCACAAAAATTATCCACATCTACTGATTGATTTTTGTCTACATCTGTAATTTGGAGTATAAACGTGGTTTTCAAGACTCGACGAACCGTCATTTAGGAAAATCATACGAAAGAAAAAAAAAATAGATATATAAAATCCTGAGAATTATTCGAAAACGATAAAAGACTAGAAAACGAAACTCAACCAGAAGTAATGAAAAAATATTAGACAGATATTAACAAATCTTAATATATTCCGCCAAAGCGTGCCATGTGGTCGTGGGACGAACGAAAAATCAAAAAGGTTATATTTAATAAATTTTCGATTACTCATCGTCGAGAAGTATATTAATTCAATCATGGATAATTAAATAAAAGTTATTATACGATATTCAACGATTCTTACTTATATTGTTGTTGCTAAAGATTATTTTGTGTGGCCAAGTCGAGACGGAGTGAAAATCAGAATGCACTTACCATGGTTCGACCGGAAAGAAAAGATCAAACGACGTGAAGCTATTCAGAAACTGTCGGGATCCGAAAACGGCACGACGCGAGTCAAATCACTTGCTCCAACGGCTTCGTACCATAAAACTTGTAAATTACAACAGACGCGACTTGATCCAGCGACGTTCGAATTACGCATCAAATGTCCGCGAGAGAGCGCTATTTGGCATATTCTGTCTCACTCCCGCGCTTTTTTCGTTTTAATAGCCCTCACACCGTCTCACTTCCGGAATTTCCTTCTGAAAACTTACTCGGAACCTGATCCTTTAAAATCCAGCTTCCATAATTACACTTATTCGTCTATTTAAATGCACCATAAAAATTATCTAATCAATATTCTACGTTTGTGTTTATAACTGCGTCGCCTTAAAAATAGCAGAAGACAGAGGCGTCGTCTTATCGTGATGTGATGAATCAGCCCTATCCGACTCCGCCGAAATCGCGTTCAGCTTTCAAGCCTTCCAAAACCCACCTCAAAAATCTTGACTGGTAGATGGCGTCTAATACGTAACCCCCGCTCACCCCGCTGGCTGGGGCCGAGGGGCACGCGGAGTGAGGAAGGTTTGGTGTCCGATAGGCGAGGGGCATGCGAGGTGAGGTAGGACTGGTGGGCACTGTGGCACCAAATGTTTCAAGCGCCGCAGTAGCGACAGTTTCTGTCCCTAACACGATTTTCGGCGGAGTCGGATAGGGCTGTGATGAATATTTCTCTCGTTTTCTCTTGCTTTACCGCAATGGCGCTATCTCACTCGCACTCATGGCGAATCAGTCGATCTATCACATCACCTTAAGGCTTATTCAACCGCGCGCAAAATTAATAACTAAATTTCTGGCAATACACAGGAAAAATTATCAATATCGAATCGTTAAAGTTCTCGTCAACATTTTTTACAATCAAGGCTATTTAATAAGTGTTCGATAATAATATTTCAATACAACCAATTTTTCATTTCCATTTTTATTTATTATCTCGATAGATCATTCGATCTTTCGATCATGCGCATCAGGCCTGGTCTCATTCGATTTATAATCGACAATCTACCATACAATTTTTTCTAAACCTACACAACTCTCATAAAAAATATTTCCGAGCATCATAGATGATAATTTAGCTCTTACGCTTGGTTACTTCCCGCTAGGGGAATCCGACTAGTGTAATGATAAATGATATCTTGAAGAATTTTCAAATTAACAATGAAAAACAAAATGCTAGCCATCCAAATACGATAAAACGAATTAACGGCTTTGAATTCCAGCAAATAAGCATTGTACAGCCAAATACTTTGGCTAAAAACCCACAGAAACAACAAAACGAGCCATCGTCTCAAAGACATGACAATATTCGGCAGACACAACGGTAATAACGATAAAAACCAAAAAAAGTATTGCGACGTCATAACCGGATTGTAAGTCACCATCACAATAGCTTGACTCAACATCGCGAACGGTAATTCGTTTTTCGTGGAATAACGCAATGACAAAATTATCAAAACCAGCATTTGCGGCATCACCGCAACGAGACTTTTAACGATATTCGCCGTCTGACCGGTAGATAAATACGTCATATAAAAAAAAAGTGAAAAATTGTGCCTCGCGTCTTTTCGTATCAAATGATAAATCAGACTCTCGTAGAGATACTTGTAACCGTAGAAATAATAACTCATGCCTGTGAAAAAAGCCAACGAAATTGCGCAGCTGATGACGATTTTTAGTTGATCGATCGTTGGGACAAAATAATTTTTACCTCGCAGCGAGAGATACATCGACAAACTGAATGCGACGGGATATAATCTAAAGTGTATGGACAATCCGTGTACGAGACCCGAAGCGATGGGATTATCGTTTTGCAAGAAATGCAACATGGACAGAACTAACAAAACAGCTAACGCGTCTGCATTTCCTCGGGTTGATATAACGATCGTCAAGGGATTGTAAAGCCACAAAAGGGCGTAATTCTCAGCGGATCTTTCCGTACAACCTCTCGTTTTCAATATCTTCTTTATCAATACCGTGACGATTACGTCAACGGCGGAGAAAAATATTTTTCCAAAATTTATGTGCAAAAAAATGTTGGGTGTCAAGATAAGGGCTAAGAGCGGCGTGTAACGATAAGTGTGACGTTCGAAGGGTGAAATACCTTCGGTGAGCAAACGAGAAGCGTCTGTGTAAACTTTGTAGTCGACATCTGTGTAAGGCACGGAAAAATTAAGATCGTGAAAGTTCGAATAGGCGATCAATGCGCATCGAAGGAAAAAAGCGAAGACGCAGTGAGTGGAAAATGGTAACGAGATCATTTTTGGATGACTAAAGTTACGATCGGGGTTTTGGAGAACTACGAATATTTTTTATTCGACCTAAGAGTGTTTGTGTTAAATTGGCATAACGATGCGGTTGGAATTGGTTGGATCGAAGTGATGTTGCGTAAACTGTGTCATAACTTTGTTTTGTTAGCTCTAGCGGCTTCTACCAAACACGCTTTGAATTTCATGAATTCTTGGTGGCAATCGTCCTTTCCGATATTGGGTTTACGTACTACGCATTTGGCATATTCTCGACCGGAATCGCGACATTGCGCTATTAGTATTGGATATTTTCTCAAACGTTCCTTCGCCTTGTTTACCGAATTCATCACCGTATCGCGATTGAGAGGATTCGCTCATTCAGGGTTTATGCGGTTTGGTGGTTTTTCGGAATAGTTAGGAATACGAGGTTCGTCGCGGTTCATCCAACGATCGTATATAGGACGACTGAACAAGACGAGGGCTGTACAGACAACGCCGATGGCGACGGTTATTCGAGGATTACGATCCACCCATGATCTGTCTTTGAGTAGTCGTCGGTCGACTTTCATTGTTTTTTCTGAGTTGTCATCTGAAAATGATGTGTATTCTTACAAATTTTAACCGTAGATACTTTGGAGTCGTAATGCGTCAATGATGGCACTTACGTAATCCACGGTATTGTGCTGATACCGTTCAGCTGTGTTTATTCCTTCGCAAACCAGCGATACGGCGGAATGTTTTATGCAGCACTGACGGAGTTCTTCGATTACAGCTTCGCACCGTGCCGGTTGGTAAACGTTGTCTGAAATGAAAACGCTATTGGAAATCTAGAAATCAAGGGACGTTTTTACACTGATGCAAAATAAAAAATGTGCAGATTTCTTTTCTGTCATTAATTTATCATTTTTTTTCACTGTTGTGCTGCTACATAATTCGATCACCGTAATTTGTGTTTATCTCACAGATGTATAACCCAGATCTGAGTAATTACGATTACAGTTTCTATCAGTCTTCCGACGCAACTGCAGCACAATTAAAAGACTGCATGGGTCATTAGTTTCGTAGATGTGTTTAATATAGATTCGCTTCGCTGCTAGATTGCCTCTCGTTTCATATCCTTCATGGGCGAGTGCCGTGTTAACTCGCAATACTAATTATGTTCATTGACGGGGTATGCTAACTGAAGAATCATTCTTACTGTACCCTTAAGAAAAACGAAAAAAAACTGGTGCTACAGAAACCAACTGGCATCGGTTAATGAATAAATTGTCCAACTCTGACCGAAACTATGACAACAACCGGATCGTTCGTGGCGACGTACATTTTGTTAAGTCACAATAGACTCAGATCGTAGATCGGATCTACAAACCCCACTCCGCTTAGATCCGCCGGGTTTTCCGGGTTATGTACAGAGCGAGCTACCCTAACCTCACATTTACGTAACTCAATAACGTCTTAATAACTCAGCAGCTCCATTCTGATTGTCGACAACGATTGGACAAACCTTTTAAGCACGTTTGCAGCATGCAAGCGAATTTCTTACAAGGATCAATTTTCTTCATGCAACGGCTGTTTTATTTTAATCCAAAATAAAATAACCCGCGATTATCAAAACTGATTAGAACCGATTAGGACCGATCAAAACCACGGCTTTGTCAGAAGAGAGCCGGGAAGACAGGAAGAAGACTCGATTACGATTCCAGAATGTGGGACAGAAATTAATCGTACAGGAAGTTCCGAGAGACGCCGATAAGAGCGCTACGGGGTCAAATGGACAATTAGAAATACAGCGTTGTTGCCGGCCTGATAAAATCCTAGAAAACTGGCGTCTCTTCCTGATCCTGCGTCCTAGGCAAAATCCTGGCTGATAGCTGATCCTGGAAATCTGGCAGCTCCGCACCGGGGCTGGATGGGTTGTTGCTTGTTCAAACATAACCTAATTCTCTACTGTTCGACGCGTATTTTTGTTTCGATTGACAATATTTATGTTGTGAAAAACGGATAAGAAGACACGAATTTTGTTCGAACGATGGATCCTCGATTGAGCAAGAGATCCGAACCGGTAGTACCGGAGATAGCAGACGTTGCGATGCCGGATAGCGACGATTCGACGACGGACCAGTCTCAGGTAAATTCTTTACGAATTATGATACTAAAACATTTTTTTTACCGTTTTTCAAACGTCTTTTATCGCATTGGAATCACGATGGAATTCCATTTTTGCACGTTTTTTTTTAAATATTTTGTCATTACAGATCGTCGAGTGGTTGAACGAGGCCGCCGTCACTTCCAAAGATGCCGTAAAAGTCACCAACCTGTCGAAGGTTCAGGAAATTTTGATAAACAAGCAGCCGCATTTGTTGGAATCTTATTTGGATGAAGTTTTGCAATTTTCGTTGGACAGAAATGCGGAACTTAGGAAAATAATAGCAGGATTTATCGAAGAAGCTGGGTAAAGTCAACGGCGATTTTAGCAAGATTATCCGTTGTTTTTTATTTCGCATGGATCTTATTTTCCAATGATATTTCAACGTTGATTGTATTCTTCAGAGTCAAACAGCCGGAAACCATACCGCGTTTCGTTCAAACTCTATCGAGATTGGTAGCCGACGACGCTCCCGTGGTAGCCAAACGTGCGCTGAGAGCAAGCGGCAGGGTTCTCAGATGTACTTTGAAATGGGTGGCCAGCGCTCCGGTCGTTACCCCTGAGATGGAAACTGCCTGGGGGCACTTGAGTAGCCTTAAAATACAAATCATCAATATGATTGACAGCGACAACGATGGGTAAATACAAATTATTCAATTACCTAATTTTCAAATGTTCAAAACATTGGTCATCAAGAAGTCGCGCTACAGATACAAATTATTACGATAAACTAAGTGAAAGACATCAACTTTCACCGATTTAATAATATTAATAATAAATGCCGAACTCGTATTGGGAAATTGTCATATTTTTCCATTTTTTAATTTATCTCGGAAGCCACTTTTATATCGATTGACTGTTCGGGAATCGAATGAGCGCAAGAGCCTATTCGAAGTATTACGATGGCATTGCTTTATTGTTCACTACACGAATATGTCACCAGAATTCGGACTCAAGCGGTCAAGTTTCTGGAAGGCGTGGTTTTGATTCAAACCTATCCCGATTCCGACACGCCGAAGAAACTCGACGACTTTTCACTCGAAGACGTTCCTCTGACACTGAAAATCGCGCGACGACGCAAGCTCGAGGAAGAAGCCAGCCACGTTATGGACCTCTTGATCAAATTTCATGGATCTCCTCACGTCAGTAGCGTCAATCTCATGACCTGCATGGGTTCTCTCGCGCTCATAGCCAAAATGAGGCCACAATTCATGCCCGGTGTTATACAAGGTAAACAGCGATCTTTAAAATCCTTGAAGTCCTCGAACTGTACCTGAAACTTTCGCTTGCCCTTGAAAAAGTTCCAAAATGTCCTCCAATTTCATTCAATACCCTTCAATTTTTCATTTCCCCTCAATTTTAGTTTCTTTGAAAACGTAAATTATTATAAATAATCCTACGAGAACGCGCATCTCAGTTTTACTAAGAATTACATACATACATTTGTGCATACTGAGTAGGTTTTTTATTAAAACTAATCACAAGAAAAGGAAAAATGATTATTCGCACAATAGTTTGTTACTATGAGTACGATTTAACATTTTTTGATGAATTTCGTCTACTTTTATTTTTGATAAATGCCCTAACAGCCTGCAAATGTCCTGGAAACATCCTGGAAATTGTTCTTGAATATCCTTAAATTTCGTACAAACTATTTACTCGACGCCATGCATAAAATCTTCGATTCTCGTTGCCGAACCGATCTTCATCGTCGATCGTTCATTCCAGCTCTGCAAAAACTGCAAAACGATTTACCCCCGACGTTATCGGATTCGCAAGTGACGAGCGTTCAGAAGCAACTCAAACTCACGCTTTTGGGATTGATGAAACATCCGGCGAGCATAGAATTCGCGTCGACCATAGCCAAACAATTGACCCAATTGGGAGCGAAGGAGCAAGAAATTCACAAGGCTTATCCCAAACCCGAAGACATTCGGCGTTTGAAGAAACGTCAGCAAGAAATGGCCGCGGCATCGGCGGCAAAACGAGCGAAACTCGAGACTATCGTGCCGCCCGAGGATCCGGAACGAGTTCCGACTCCGGTACCGCCGCCGAATCCTCCGGAGTTGATCGAACTCTCGGAAACCTTCATCGCCGAACGACTGAGCGTTGAGATCGCTACGGAACTCGTTATGGACAGTATGGTGAGTGTCGAACTACGAAATATAATATATATTACAATCACAACGTATCGAAATTAAAATTTAAAAAATTTTTTCTGAAAAAAATAAAATTGTTGAAATTTTATTATTACATAATAATAATTATTATTATTATTATTGTTATTGTCATTATTATATAATAATAATTATTATTATTGTTATTATCATTGTTATTATAATTATAATATAATTATTATGATAATTATTATTATTGTTATTATCATTACTATATAATAATAATAATTATTATTATTATTACTATTATTATTATTATCATTATTATTATTATTATTATTATTAATATTATTATTATTATTATTATTATTATTATTATTATTATTATCATTATTATTATTATTATTATTATTATTATTATTATTATTATTATTATTATTGCTATTATTATTATTATTATTATTATTATTATTAATATGATTATTATCATTATTATCATTATTATTATTGCTATTATTATTATTATTAACATGATTATTATCATTATTATTATTATTATTATTATTATTATTATTATTATTATTACTATTATTATTATTATTATTATTATTATTATTATTATTATTGTTATTATTATTATTATTGTTATTATTATTATTATTAATATAATCATGATTGTTATCATTGAAATACTATCATTACATTAATAAATTATAATAGTAATTGTTTAATAATTCATTTTATTTATCTTTGATTTTAATTAATTTTTCAATTAATCTCGCAACAGGCTTGGGTCCCCGACATCATGACATCGATATTCCAACGTGAATATCAGCCTAACGCAACGGCCGACATCGAACTTCAACGTCAAGTTATCGGCAAACTCTTGGCAGCTCAGATAAAACAAGCAAAAGCCAAAAGAACGAAGAAAGATTCGAAGGAAGAGGACTCGATAATGGACGATTTGATACAAAATCCGACGATAACCGTGGCCGAGGCGAAGAGAGAACGTAAACGTGAGAAAGATCGGGAAAAGGAGAAAGAAGCCAAAGCGTCGATCGAGGCTCACGAAAAATCTCTCGTAAAAGCGCGAAATCGTTTGAAAGCTTTGAAACTTTCGGAAATCACGAAACCTTTGCCGAGAGAAATGAAGGAAAAAATGTTACTCATGGCGGTCAATAGAATTTTGAGGTCGGAAAAAAGCGCCGTTTACGGTGGTGTTGCCAACGTTAGATCGAAGATCTTGACGACTCTCGCGGCGACATTTAATCCGTACATCAAGGAAGCGGTTTTGCGATATATCACGGACGACATGAGAAGCAGGTTGGATCTCGCGTTGGGATGGCTTTACGAGGAATACGCATTGCTCCAAGGATTTCAGAGAAGAACGACGCTGTCGAAACCGAAGGAAGCACCGCACCAGCCTTACAATTTTTTGCTCTGCACTCTCGTGTCTGCGATAGATTTGATTCAAGGAAAAGATCGTGATCCTCTTTTATCGCGGTGAGTGAATTAAGGTCTTACCGGGTGAATATTTAAAAACGCCGAAATTCTTGAAAATTTGAGGAATGATGGTTCTTGATGGAATAATGATAAGCGAATTATTTCAGAATTTTTCACTGCATAATTTAGTGGTTATAGATTTATGAATTTAGAACGGTTGCTTATGGGAAAAGAGGTTCTGCAGACGTTGATGGTTGCAAAACGAAAAAATTATATCATGAAGATTGAGGATCGACAGATTGATTATGCTTAGTTTCAAATAAATCGACTGAGTAATTGTCGAGAAATTAATTGAAGTAATGAGGAGTAGCGACTGAAAGAGTTGGAACAGTTGTACAGTAACTGACAAAACGTCAGTCAATCACTCGTCAATATCGTCGAATTTGACTTTAATTATTATTAAAAATCCGTAAATTAACATTTTTCAGTGTTGAATTATTATTAATTTAGCTATTTGTAAGGCTAAACACGTACGACATGATCTAAATGCACGATTGTCCGATTTTTCACCGACTTATTCTCCGAATCTCCATGAAAATCGACGCTTTATGCTGAAGAATAAAACAAAAAATTGCACAAATAATCTTAACACTTCGATGGTAAATTTTTTGTTTATCGAATTTTTATTCTTCAGGCTCTATCTGGAAGCCCCGCTTATCACGGAAGATGCCGTGGAGGCTTTGAAAATGGTGTCTTCCGAAGAAACGCGAGGTCTCGCGCCTCTGCAGCTCCTCAAAGAAATGGTCATCAGGCGGCCGACGAAGCAATTGATTTTCCTCAACGTTCTACTCTGCCACACCGGGCATGAAAAAGGAATTGTACGAGCATCGATATGATGCATCCAATAAATCTCATTACGATTAATCTTACAATTATTATTATTGTTATTTATAGATAAGAGAAGCGGCTATAGAATTGGTTGTCCAACTCTACGCGCGGTCGGACCTCAACAAACTCATCGAGGAATACGCTGTCCTTTATTTGGGATTCTTGAGACTACAAAATCCTCCGGAAATCGTGTTCGGATTGGACCGAGGAAGACCGACGATCGAGGATCAGTGGTCGGAATCTACAACGAGAGCTTGCTTGGGACTTTATCTGGCTCTTCTCACCGAACATCAAGATCTTATTCATGAGTAAGTTTTACCATTCTTTCCTACGACTTTGAAACAATATTTATTAATCACAATAAATCGTTGAATTAATCGTCTTATATGAATAATTAATTCATTATTGTCATGTTTCCATGTATTTTTTTTTTCAGCTAACGAGACACTTTTTTTGTTTGTGACAATTTTGTTTTTAATTTCAGGCTGGCTCGTGTTTACACGTCAATGGGCGCCGACGTGAAGAGGATAGTTCTGAGACTCGTGGAGGGCCCAGTGAGATCGTTGGGTATGGCGAGTCCGCAGCTTCTCGCGCTCGTTGAAAATTGTCCTAAAGGTGCTGAAACTCTGATAACGAGGATAATTCACATTCTCACCGAAAAATGTAAGTTTTATCGCAAATCTGAAGAACTAATAATTTTTTTATGTACTTGGAAATCTGCGGTCAAATTATTATTATTATTATTATTATTATTATTATTATTATTATTATTATTATTATTATTATTATTATTATTATTATTATTATTATTATTATTATTATTATTATTATTATTATTATTATTATTATTATTATTATTATTATTGTTATTATTATTATTATTATTATTATTATTATTATTATTATTATTATTATTATTATTATTATTATTATTATTATTATTATTATTATTATTATTATTATTATTATTATTATTATTATTATTATTATTATTATTATTATTATTATTATTTCTTAAATATCTTTTTATTTTCTTATACTATTATTCCAGAAAAAAATTATTATACAGTAATAATAATAATTAAATGCCGATAAATTATATCATTGACTATCACTCATTCTCATAAGTCTCTCTTTCTTTTCTTATATCAGTATTCCAGGAAAAAATTAATACACGATAGTAATACAGAGAAATAATACTAATAATTATTACTATACAATAATTTCTTTCTACCATACTAATATTCACAATAAAAATTAAATGTGAAGAAATTGCGTCATCAAGAGTTATGAATATAATAATAATTCTTATTATTACCATTATTATTATTTCAGCTGCGCCGAGCGTCGAATTGGTAGCGAGAGTTCGGGAACTCTATCAAACGAGAGTATCGGACGTTAGATTTTTAATTCCCGTACTAAACGGCTTGCCAAAGAAGGAAGTCATTGCCGCGCTTCCTAAACTGATTAAATTAAATCCGATCGTCGTGAAGGAAGTGTTCAACAGGTTACTCGGTACACACAACAACGAAGGCGGATTGCCGCATACCTCGCCACTCACGCCCGCTGAATTGCTTATTGCTCTTCACACCATTGACTCCACCAAAGCTGAACTGAAGACCGTGATAAAAGGTAACATTCGCCTCGTAAAAAAACATAAGTATTCATTAAAATTAATAAATCAATCGCATTAATCTTTCAAATTTATTTATTTGTTTATTCATTCATTCATTTATTTTTAATCGTAGAGTTTAAAAAAATATATTGTATCTAATTTTTATTTACTAGTTGTGCGATGAATTTTCGACGCTTCTATCGTTCTAATGATTAATTGTTGATGAGAAAACGTCGGTATATCTATTCAAAATTTATTTATTTATTTATTTATTTATTCATTTATTTTTTAAATCGTAGAGTTTTTAGATATATATTTTTTTTATTTTTCATTTACTGGTTGTGCGATGAATTTTCGACGCTTCTATCGTTTTACTAACTAATTGTTGACGATAAAACGTTGTGATTTCTATTTGAAATTATTCAATTAATTAATTTTTTTAAATCGTAGTTTTTGAAAATATATTTTATCTATTATTTATTTACTGCATGTCCGATAATTTTTTGACGCTTCTTTCTCGTTCGAATAATCAATTATCGACGATAAATCGTTGAAATTTCTGCAGCAACGTCTTTGTGCTTCGCCGAGAAGCAAGCGTTTACGCAGGAAACGCTCGCGGTCGTGATGCAAAATTTGATGGATTTGAGCCCTCTGCCGACGTTGCTAATGCGCACGGTCATACAAAGCTTGGCTCTCTATCCCCGATTGAGCGGATTCGTCATGAACATCCTTCAGCGTTTGATACTGAAGCAAGTGTGGAAACAGCCTAAAGTCTGGGAAGGTTTCGTAAAATGCTGCGAACGCACGCAGCCACAAAGTTTTCAAGTAATTCTTCAGCTGCCTCCTGGACAATTGGTCGAAGCTTTGAAAATGTCACCGGGCTTGAAAGCTCCCCTATTGTCACACGTTGATGCATTCGCAGATAATCAAGTAATTGTTATTTATTTATTTTTTTTTAAATAAAAATAGATAGAAAAAAAATCGACAAGATTGGAAGGCTCGAATGAATTACGATAAAAAAAAAACGATTTAATTATTTTTACAGAAGGCTCACATTCCGCAATCGATAATGGATGTTATACAGGGAAAACCTGCGACGATAGACATGCACGACGACTTTGATATCGTGAGTTGAAGATTGATTCTCAGATTGTAGAATTAAAATCTTGTGAATGTGAGAAGTTAATGTTAATAAGATGTATCATTGATATATTGTTATTTAGGCACCAGCTGGTGATTTCGTTACGGAATTGAAGCAAGAAATCATGGAAGTCGATCCCTCGGAACCGGCACCGCCTGGTTTAGATTAATCGATCGATAATTATTAATCTTTAGAATTTATAATTAATAAAAATTCTTTATTTATCTTATCTCTATTTTTACCAACATCCTTGTGTTTTATCGATAAAAAATATGTATATATTACGTTAAATTTGCGTAAACACGGAAACATTACATATTCGAAATTTTGCGACGTCCGAATTTCGAAATTCATGAAATTTGTTTACAAGTCGGGTCGCGATTGACCAGAATTTTTGGAAAGTTTGTTTTCATTGAAGTCGATGGCGTTCCAAAATTGTTTCTCTCCGAGATTTGCGTTGACCTCAACGTTTAGTCGACCCGGACCTGCGATGTGGAGATACTCGAGCTCTTTTTTGCTGGGGTCAATCTTTGGCCATTCGACACCGACGTCGGGGATCCTGAAAATAATCGATATGAGACTAATTTTCTCTGAAAATCAATCAAATCAAACGAGAAATATGAAATTTTTTGTCACCCCGTAGTTGCGTAAGTCGCCCATAGTTTCACCATCTCTTCGCTCATCTTCAAATCTTGCTCGTCGGTAATTTCGCCGGCCCAATCGCTGAACACGTAAGAAATGTCATCGGCGTGAGAAACACCTGATAACGGACACAGAAATATTTTAAAAATATTTTATAACAATGTTTCCTTAATTTTATTATTTTCATTTGCTTGCAAATTGAATAAATATTGAATTATGCATAATCTAGGACGAAAAGTTTTATCTCAATAAATTTCAATCACGTTTTTCTCTTAGAATCAGTCGTCAATAATTTGCCGAAACTTTCAGCTTAATTCCTTCAAAAATTATTTTTAAATCAAAATATCATCATTATATCACTGACAATTGGCGCCATTCGGTGAACTTCTGAATAAAATTGATTCATATTCACACGGAATTTATTCGAAAGCTACAACTTCTTGTATTGTGATCGAGTTTCTTGAAGCAGAAGAATTCTACGACAGGATTTAATTTTCCTTGATCAAAAATTCAAATCATATTTGCTTGACTCGAATTAAATTCCGTCGATCACGAAATAAGATAAATTGTGTAATACTTCAAGAACTTACCGAAGTATTCTTTGGTGTGAGTAAACCCATTAGTCGAGCTGTGTTCGCCTTGGTAGCTAAAAACGTAAAACCTGACCGGAGCCTCGTTCACGCTAGCCTGACTTCTCGCGGCTTTTTCAGCATCGACGACGAACAAACGATCTCCGATCATGTGCACCAGAGCTCTCTCGGTCGATCTGTCGATAAGCTCATCGCCCAGATAATACTTTCTTATCTCCCGCGCGATTTTCGCGTGTCTCGCTTTTGGAATCGTATAATTATAATCAAGAAGATGCGGTGCTATCAGATCCCACTTTTCGTCCAATTCTCTTACGAGCTTTCTGTCGGCAATAAATTCCGCAGCGGGATAAAGACCTTCTTCGGTGACTATACTCGTTATCCAAGGAACGTCGGCGACTTCCCCACTCGTGATTATTTCCATTGGCGATTTATCGATAAAGGGCGCGATGGAATCTTTCTCCACGACTGGTCCAAAGGGCGTGTAAGGATTGTACAACCAGCGCTGAGAAAATTAACAAAGTTCGAAGAACTGAACAAGAACTGGAAGAGGAATCGTTCGAGTAAAAACAGAGGAAATAAAAAAAAAATAACGAAGAAATATCGAATTAAGATTATTATGATAAAAATGAGATGTTGACGACAGCATCTCACCATAAATTTAGGTGCAGCCTCGACTATGCTCCTGGCAGGACGAGTCTTGAGACAATCGACCATCTCTTTATTGCTACTCGTTGGACAACCCATTATAGCCCCGAGCTTCTGAGCCTTCTCCAGGGATGCTTCCGCCTGGGTCCAAGAGTCTAGGGCAGTTCCACTTACCGACATTCCACCTAAGTGTACGTAAAAGTATTGCCAGTAGATCTAGGGATTCTATTACTCTTTGGGACAAGAGAACAGGAAGAGCGCGAGGGACTTACGATGGAAGAGTCCACGACTCATCGGTGAAAGATAGTGATAGTGGACGCTCGCTCCACCTGCGCTGAGACCTGTCAGAGTCACCTTTTTCGGATCACCACCGAACGACTCGATGTTCTTCGAAACCCACGCGAGAGCCAGGGACTGATCTTTCAGACCCATGTTGCCAGGTACGATGGCGTCTTCGGTACTTAGGAAACCTTTACAATTGTTCGATAAGTAATGAATATATTACGAATATTATTTAATTTAGGTTTTGGAAGGAATTTTCTGACTTACAGACTCATTAACGCCCAGCTCGGAAATATTTTTTTTTCTAAATCTCTAAACTAGTTGTAAATAAACGAGCAATCGTATAATCAATACTTGATAATTCAATTGAAATAATGAATAATAATATAATCGATAGCCAATAATCGAATCAGAATAATGAACAGGGAAATAACAATCATTTCTATTGAGCTCTGGATATTTTTTACAATTTTCCATCTCGTACTTATTTTGAACTGGAAATAAAACCTAGATCCATGAAAAAAAATTGTTACAATATGTCGAATTCATCCCAATAACGAAATTCTTGTTGGCTGAATCAATTTATCAGTGACCTTCGGCTCTTACACCGAATCTAGTTCAATGATGAAATATTTCTTCCTAAATTCATAAAAACCGGTCTTAAGAGTTGCCTAAAGCCGAAAATGATGTCAAGGTCGATTGCGAAGAAGTCGCGGAGCTGCCAGGAAATATGAAGAATGCATTTTTGAAATGGTATGTTTGATGAAGTACGCATATGAGGTCAGATGTTAAATTCGAGAAATTACCGAGAGCTCCCAGACGATAATTGAAGGTGACGAGAACAACGTCCTTGTTCATCAGGAAACGGGGTTGGTACAAAACACCGCCGCCGAATTGGAAGGCTCCTCCGTGAATGTTAAAAACAACCGGAAGCAGAGTTTTATTTTTCGCGGAGAATTTTTCATTCCGCGGCGTATAGACGTTCAGGTAGAGACAATCCTCGGCTCCTACTATGCGTTCTTCGGGATCTTTGTAAATATGCAGGTACTGCAGACACGTCGAACCGGGTTTCATCGCCGGAAGCTCTCCGGTCCAGGCGCGAACAGGCTGCGGAGGCTGCGAAGACAATTTTGTCGTTGCTCTTCATTGCTTGGAAATTTTTCGTCGTGAATATTTCTATTTCCCAGAGAAATAGCGATGATATTCTATTGACTGGGATTGCGTTTAATTTATTTAGCATCAGTTATCGCACTTTTGGGCACAAATTTTTCGTTATCTCAATGTGATCTGCTACTCGCCCAATTTTAAGAGATTTACCGACGATCACGTAAATATATTTACGTGATATATTTACTCTATAAAGCTAAGCACATTGCAATACTTTTGTCGAAAAGGGCTTGAAGGACTTCGACAAGACTTTGGGAATCGATGTAGAATACATCAACGACCAGCGCCTATTTTTGTTTATCAAATATCCAATTTTTTCCAAATTTTCGAAGATACAGAAAAAAAATTAAAGCTCGATTTTTGATACTCCGGTGATAAAAATTAGTGATAGAAAAAAGATCAGGCAATCTCGGTCGCCGAATTACCTGGAATCGCAGCTCACCGACCGGAGGCTGAGCGTAGGGAATTCCCTCGAAAGATTCGAACTTTCTGCCATGTTGAGACAATTGCCAAAAACCTTTGATCGATCCAAGATGAGTCTTCACTCGCGGTGCATCTTTGTGCGAAAATGCGAAGCATATCAGCGCAAAACCAAATGCTGTTGCAATTTTCATGATTGACTGAATTCGGGGTTCCTGCGATCTGATATTTATCGCATTTTATTCAGCCCCCACCACTGTATTTATCGAGTACTGTACATATCGCTGTGCTCTTATTATCTTACGGCAGAGGCCATCAGGGCTATCGATGAATTTGTTTATACAGATTGTACGAATCTTTGGGAATAATACGAGATCAACGGTTCTGTGACCATCGGAATAAAATAATCGAAAGCAAGAGAGTTTAAATTATTCGACCTACGGATTTGGTGAATGAATAATTGCGAAAGAAATCCATTATGTCAATTTGCTGTTTTAAGTGTGATCTCGTTTGTGCCGTAATTAGACTAACAGGAAGAGGGGGGTCGCGTTACCTTTTACCGATCAATAATGTTTTAGCTCGTGACCAATAAAGATTTTATCCTTTGACCGTTGCAGTTATCGTGGATCAACTGATGTAAATGTTTCCCTTTTTTAGTGTGATTTCAGTGAGATCGTTGGGTATGGCGAGTCCGCAGCTTTTCGCGCTCGTTGAAGATTGTCCGAAAGGTGCTGAAACTCTGATAACGAGGATAATCCACATTCTCACGGAAAAATGTAAGTTTCATCGAAAATCTGAAGAACTAATCATTTTTTTACGTACTTGGAAATCTGTGGCCAAATTATTATTATTATTATTATTATTATTTCTCCAATATCTCTTAATTTTCTTATATTATTATTTCGGAAAGAAATTATTATACAGTAATAATAATAATCATCATTATTGTATAATTTCCGTCTGATATAATATTAATAATAATAATAATTGAATGCGGATAAATTATATCATTGAGCATCACTCTTCCTCATAAATCTCTCTTTCTTCTCTTATATTAGTATTCCAGGAAAAAATTGATACATGATAGTAATACAGAGAAATAATACTAATAATTATTACTATATAATAATTTCTTTCTAGTATACTAAATATTCACAATAAAAATTAAATGTGAAGAAATTGCGTCATCAAGAGTTATGAATATAATAATAATTCTTATTATTACTATTGTTATTATTTCAGCTGCGCCGAGCGTCGAATTGGTAACGAGAGTTCGCGAACTTTATCAAACGAGAGTATCGGACGTTAGATTTTTAATTCCCGTACTAAACGGCTTGCCAAAGAAGGAAGTCATTGCCGCGCTTCCTAAACTGATTAAATTTAATCCGATCGTCGTGAAGGAGGTGTTCAACAGATTACTCGGTACACACAACAACGAAGGCGGATTGCCGCATACCTCGCCGCTCACGCCCGCTGAATTGCTTATTGCTCTACACACCATTGACTCCACCAAAGATGAACTGAAGACCGTGATAAAAGGTAACATTCGCCTCGTAAAAAAACATAAGTATTCATTAAAATAAATAAATCAATCGCAATAATCTTTCAAATTTATTTATTTGTTTATTCATTTATTTTATTTTTATCGTAGAGTTTTTAAAAATATATTTTATCTAATTTTTATTTTCTAGTTGTGCGATAAATTTTCGACGCTACTATCGTTTTAATGATTAATTGTTGATGGGAAAACGTTGGGATGTCTATTTGAAATTATTTAATTAATTAATTTCTTTAAATCGTAAAGTTTTTGAAAATATATTTTATCTATATTTTATTTACTGCATGTCCGATAATTTTTTGACGCTTCTTTCTCGTTCGAATAATCAATTATCGACGATAAATCGTTGAAATTTCTGCAGCAACGTCTTTGTGCTTCGCCGAGAAGCAAGCGTTTACGCAGGAAACGCTCGCGGTCGTGATGCAAAATTTGATGGATTTGAGCCCTCTGCCGACGTTGCTCATGCGCACGGTCATACAAAGCTTGGCTCTCTATCCCCGATTGAGCGGATTCGTCATGAACATCCTTCAGCGTTTGATACTGAAGCAAGTGTGGAAACAGCCTAAAGTCTGGGAAGGTTTCGTAAAATGCTGCGAACGCACGCAGCCACAAAGTTTTCAAGTAATTCTTCAGCTGCCTCCTGGACAATTGGTCGAAGCTTTGAAAATGTCACCGGGCTTGAAATCTCCCCTATTGTCACACGTTGATGCATTCGCAGATAATCAAGTAATTGTTATTTATTTATTTTTTTTGAATAAAAATAGATAGAAAAAAAATCGACAAGATTGGAAGGCTCGAATGAATTACGATAAAAAAAAACGATTTAATTATTTTTACAGAAGGCTCACATTCCGCAATCGATAATGGATGTTATACAGGGAAAACCTGCGACGATAGACATGCACGACGACTTTGATATCGTGAGTTGAAGATTGATTCTCAGATTGTAGAATTAAAATCTTGTGAATGTGAGAAGTTAATGTTAATAAGATGTATCATTGATATCTCGTCATTTAGTCACCAGCTGGAGATTTCGTTACGGAATTGAAGCGAGAAATCATGGAAGTCGATCCCTCGGAACCGGCACCGCCTGGTTTAGATTAATCGATCGATAATTATTACTCTTTAAACTTTATAATTAATAAATATTGTTTATTTATCTTATCTCTATTTCTTCCAACATCCTTGTGTTTTATCGATAAAAATATATATTTTTTTCATTCTTCCATTGTTCCTCGTATAAGCTTTCGGGTTTTTACGTTTTATCCCTTACCAGTTCCCCTTCCTATCACTTTCCTATCCGCGCTCCGTTAAGCTAACCTAACTTCCGGTGCGTCCGCAGCCGACTTAGCTAAACTGTACCGCATTCGCCGAGGGCACGGGGAAACTGCGGAAAACCCGTGCCGGTCCAGACGGCCCTTTTTTTTACTCCGATTTCCCGATGCATTAACGGAAATAATTTTATTACTTCCGTTCATACACCGAGGCCTCAGAGAATCTGGCCTCCCGCTCACCGAGGGCGCACCTATCGGTGTCGGTGATAAAAAAAATATATATATATCTTACGTTTAATTTGCGTAAACACGGAAAAGTTAAATTTTCGAAATTTTGCGACGTCGGAATATCGAAATTCATGAAGTTTTTTTACAAATTGGGTGGCGATTGACCGGAATTTTCAGGAAGTTTGTTCTCATTGAAGTCGATGGAGCTCCAAAATTGCTTCTCTCCGAGATTGGCGTTGACCTCAACGCTCAGTCGACCCGGACCTGCGATGTGGAGATACTCGAGCTCCTCCTTGGTGGGGTCAATCTTTGGCCATTCGACACCGACGTCGGGGATCCTGAAAATAATCGATATGAGACTAATTTTCTCTGAAAATCAATCAAATCAAACGAGAAATATGAAATTTCTTGTCACCCCGTAGTTGCGTAAGTCGCCCATAGTTTCACCATCTCTTCGCTCATCTTCAAATCTTGCTCGTCGGTAATTTCGCCGGCCCAATCGCTGAACACGTAAGAAATGTCATCGGCGTGCGAAACACCTGATAACAGACACAGAAATATTTTAAAAATATTTTATAACAATGTTTCCTTAATTTTATTATTTTCATTTGCTTGCAAATTGAATAAATATTGAATTATGCATAATCTAGGACGAAAAGTTTTATCTCAATAAATTTCAATCACGTTTTTTCTCTTAGAATCAGTCCTCAATAATTTGCTGACACTTTCAGCTTAATTCCTTCAAAAATTATTTTAAAATCGAAATATCATAATTATATCGCTGACAATTGGCGACATTCGGTGAAATTTTGAAAAAAACTGTTTCCTATTCACGCGGAATTTATTCGAAAGCTGCAACTTCTTGGATTCTAATCAAGTTTCTTGCAGCAGAAGAAGAATTCTACGACAGGATTTAATTTTCTTCGATCAAAAATTCCAATCACATCGGCTTAACACAAATTAAATTCCGTCGATCACGAAATAAGATAAATTGTGTAATACTTCAAGAACTTACCGAAGTATTCTCTGCTATGAGTAAACGCATTCGACGAGCTGTATTCGCCTTGGTAGCTAAAAACGTAAAACCTGACCGGAGCCTCGTTCACGCTAGCCTGACTTCTCGCGGCTTTTTCAGCATCGACGACGAACAAACGATCTCCGATCATGTGCACCAAAGCTCTCTCGGTCGATCTGTCGATAAGCTCATCGCCCAGATAAAACTTTCTTATCTCCCGTGCGATTTCTGCGTGTCTCGCTTTTGGAATCGTATAATTATAATCAAGAAGATGCGGTGCTATCAGATCCCAATTTTCGTCCAATTGTCTCACAAGTTTCATGTCGGCAATAAATTCCGCGGCGGGATAAAGACCTTCTTCGGTGACTACACTCGTTATCCAAGGAACGTCGGCGACTTCTCCGCTCGTGATTATTTCCATCGGCGATTTATCGATAAAGGGCGCGGTGGAATTTTTCTCCACGACTGGTCCAAAGGGCGTGTAAGGATTGTACAACCAGCGCTGAGAAAATTAACAAAGTTCGAAGAACTGAACAAGAACTGGAAGAGGAATCGTTCGAGTAAAAACAGAGGAAATAAAAAAAAAATAACGAAGAAATATCGAATTAATATTATTATGATAAAAATGAGATGTTGACGACAGCATCTCACCATAAATTTAGGTGCAGCCTCGACTATGCTCCTGGCAGGACGAGTCTTGAGACAATCGACCATCTCTTTATTGCTACTCGTTGGACAACCCATTATAGCCCCGAGCTTCTGAGCCTTCTCCAGGGATGCTTCCGCCTGGGTCCAAGAGTCTAGGGCAGTTCCACTTACCGACATTCCACCTAAGTGTACGTAAAAGTATTGCCAGTAGATCGAGGGATTCTATTATTCTTTGGGACACGAGAACAGGAAGAGCGCGAGGGACTTACGATGGAAGAGTCCACGACTCATCGGTGAAAGATAGTGATAGTGGACGCTCGCTCCACCTGCGCTGAGACCTGTCAGAGTCACCTTTTTCGGATCACCACCGAACGACTCGATGTTCTTCGTCACCCACGCGAGAGCCAGGGACTGATCTTTCAGACCCATGTTGCCAGGTACGATGGCGTCTTCGGTACTTAGGAAACCTTTACAATTGTTCGATAAGTAATGAATATATTACGAATATTATTTAATTTAGGTTTTGGAAGGAATTTTCTGACTTACAGACTCATTAACGCCCAGCTCGGAAATAATTTTTTTTCTAAATCTCTAAACTAGTTGTAAATAAATAAGCGATCGTGTAATCAATACTTGATAATTCAATTAAAATAATGAATAATAATATAATCGATAGCCAATAATCGAATCAAAATGATTAACAGAGGAATAACAATGACTTCCCTCTAAAATAGAGAAGTTAATCATATACTAAATAATAATCAATACTATAATATATATTTTTTCTATTGAGCTCTGGATTTATTTTACTATTTTTCAGCTTTTTTACAATTTACTTATTTTGGACTGGAAATAAAACCTAGATTCATGAAACAAATTGTTACAATATGTCGAATTCATCCGAATAACAAAATTCTTGTTGGCTGAATCGATTTGTCAGTGACCTTCGGCTCTTACACCGAATCTAGTTCAATGATGAAATATTTCTTTCTAAATTCATAAAAACCGGCCTTAAGAGTCGCCTAAAGCCGAAAATGATGTCAAGGTCGATTGCGAAGAAGTCGCGGAGTTGCCAAAAAATATGGAGAATACATTTTTGAATTGGTATATTTGATGAAGTACGCATATGAGGTTGGATGTTAAATTCGAGAAATTACCGAGAGCTCCCAGACGATAATTAAAGGTGACGAGGACAACGTCCTTGTTCATCAGAAAACGCGGTTGGTACGAGACTCCGACGCCCCATTGAAACCCTCCTTCGTGAATAGCGAAAATAACCGGAAGCAGAGTTTTATTTTTCGCGGAGCATTTTCCATTCCACGGCGTATATACGTTCAGATAAAGACAATCCTCGGTTCCTACTATCCGCTCTTCGGGATCTTTGTATATGTGCAGGTACTGCAGACACGTCGAACCGGGTTTCATCGCCGGAAGCTCTCCGGTCCAGGCGCGAACAGGCTGCGGAGGCTGCGAAGACAATTTTGTCGTTGCTCTTCATTGCTTGGAAATTTTTCGTCGTGAATATTTCTATTTCCCAGAGAAATAGCGATGATATTCTATTGACTGGGATTGCGTTTAATTTATTTAGCATCAGTTATCGCACTTTTAGGCACAAACTTTTCGTTATCTCAATGTGATCTGCTACTCGCCCGATTTTAAGAGATTTACCGACGATCACGTAAATATATTTACGTGATATATTTACTCTATAAAGCTAAGCACATTGCAATACTTTTGTCGAAAAGGGCTTGAAGGACTTCGACGAGACTTTGGGAATCGATGTAGAATACATCAACGACCAGCGCCTATTTTTGTTTATCAAATATCCAATTTTTTCCAAATTTTCGAAGATACAGAAAAAAAATTAAAGCTCGATTTTTGATATTCCGGTGATAAAAATTAGTGATAGAAAAAAGATCAGGCAATCTCGGTCACCGAATTACCTGGAATCGCAGCTCACCGACCGGAGGCTGAGCGTAGGGAATTCCCTCGAAAGATTCGAACTTTCTGCCATGTTGAGACAATTGCCAAAAACCTTTGATCGATCCAAGATGAGTCTTCACTCGCGGTGCATCTTTGTGCGAAAATGTGAAGCATATCAGCGCAAAACCAAATGCTGTTGCAATTTTCATGATTGACTGAATTCGGGGATCCTGCGATCTGATATTTATCGCATTTTATTCAGCCCCCACCACTGTATTTATCGAGTACTGTACATATCGCTGTGCTCTTATTATCTCACGGCAGAGGCCATCAGGACTCTCGATGAATTTGTTTATACAGATTGTACGAATCTTTGGGAATAAAACGAGATCAACGGTTCTGTGACCATCGGAATAAAATAATCGAAAGCAAGAGAGTTTAAATTATTCGATCTAAGGATTTGGTCAATAAATAATTGCAAAAAAAATCCATTATGTCAATTTGCTGTTTTAACTGTGATCTCGTTTGTGGAGTAATTAGACTAACAGGAGGAGGGGGGTCGCGTTACCTTTTACCGATCAATAATGTTTTAGCTCGTGACCAATAAAGATTTTATCCTTTGACCGTTGCAGTTATCTTGAATCAACTGATTTAAACGTTTCCCTTTTTTAGTGTTTTTACCCTCGCTCTCCTCCCTTCCGCGTCATCTTTTTCTACGTCATTTCCACAAGCCGCAATGTCGTCTTTCTAATCATAATTTATTGAACTTTGCTTGGCGCTAAATATCATGTTATTGTACTATCATGGAAATAATAATAATGTAGTATATATAATAATGATAATTTATTATATTGTATGTTTCATATTATTATGGTTCCCTGACTTTTTAAACGCGGACAAAATAACCGCGATAAAATAACCACTGACAAAACAACCGCGACAAAATAATCGGGACACAATAACCAAAACATACAATAACCGCAAGACAAAATAACCGAGCGATAAAGCAACCGACGGACAAAATCACCAAAAGACAAAATAACCGCAGAAACTAAAATGAAAATTAATGATTACAATGAAATATCGTAAAAATTCATTTATTTTCATATACCATTACGAATTAATAATGAATAACACCGATTAAGTTCATTATCATTCATCAAATTAATGATGAATAACAATGATAAATAATTCAATTTCAAATTATAAAACACTTTATATAAGATATTGCAATATCGAGTGGATAATAAATAACGATATCACGTTAACATCGATAAATGATATTCGACAATTTTAAAACGCAATTCATAATACAGTGCAACATCGAATAAATACAACTATCAATAATAATAATTTACAATTTCAAAACGGCACTTCATGAGATATTGCAATATCAAACTAATAATTACTAACAATAAGGCGTTAACATCGATAAATGATAATTTATAATTTTAAAACGCAGGCAATATTTCTTAAATAACACAAAATGTGCGAAACACACGAAATAATCGAACACAAAATAATCGAAAATCAAAAATCAAATATATTTTACGATATTTCATGTATTTTCGATTATTTTGTCTTTCGATTATTTTGTCGTCGGATATTTAGTCGCGGTTATTGGGCAAAAGCTACTTCCGCGGATATTTTGTCAACCGGTTGTTTTGACGTCGGATGTTTTTCCCGCGGTTATTTGGTCGTGATTATTTTGTCGCGGTTATCTTATCGCCCGGTTATTTTGTCATCCGGTTATTTTGTCGTTCGGAGATTCGGATGTTTTGTCGCGGTTATTTTGTCCGCGGTTAAACAGTCGTGTCACCACCCGAGATACCGCTAATCTAAGGTTAATCCGTGAATCCGATAAGTTTGTTGGTATCAAACGAAACGGTCAAATAACATACGATTGCTAAATTTATTTTATAGATCTTCCGAAAATCATTAACGTGATGTTAATACGTAAAGTATTTCTAATGTTCTGTCTTGCTCCGCCGCAATCGCCCATGGCGATATGTTACTCGCCCTCGTGGCGTCTAAGTCGATGGATTACATCACCTTAATCCCGGTTTCGGACGTTGGAGCCGCTGTATTCGAGTTGGAAGACTCGGCTTCAGGTTCGAAAAAAAAAATACCAGTGAAAAAACGCTCTTTATTCTCAATTTCGGAAGAGCATGGCGGAAAAATTTCCACGTAGAATGTCGCGAAGGTAGATACACCAGCTGTTGAGGAAAATGTTGCGCTGATAACCACGGGGTTATAGCATGATAATAGTGTCACCATAATGAGGCACCCGAAAAATCACACAAAAGTAGGTCATCTTTACGCCTAGATTTTTTTTTTGTGTGTTTCGTTTATGAATATAGCACTTGAATATAGACGAGCTGTTCATCACGAAGTCCTTGTCACGAGCATATGACGAATGTGTGGATAGAGCGCCGTTATGGGAATGTCAATGATGTTTATATTGCATCAATATACATTTCAATAACGCTACATTTTCATGTTAGAATTTCAAAATAAATTTGAATTCTTTCGACGGAAAATTGTGACGAAAAATGTCGTGCCATAACGAAAAAAAATTAAAAAAATAAACGATAAATCAGGTATTGCGTAAATAATTTATTGACAATATTCAATCTTGCATACAGTAGCTTAATATTTTATTAATAGTTATTTAAAACATGGATCAAATACGTTGAATCGGCGATGCTGCGAATAACATTTTTCAGTTCTAGCTGCAATCTTTTTTTTTCCATTCGCACTGAGTTCGTTTAATGAACATATCTATGTCAATCCATATACCCGTGATTACTCGTCATATGATAACGATCATTCCCTGAGAGCCCTTCGAAACTCCCCGAGACGCATTCATTCGTATCTTGCATGCATAAATATGCGGTTTGTGCGAAACGCTTGGAAACGCAGGGGAACAAATTCGATTTAAACTTTCCTTCCTTCGATTTCAACCTCTTTTCAACCCGGTGCCGTCTATCGTCCATATTTTGCGATCGCAGAAATTATCGGAGCCCTCAACAAGCCGAGCCCGACAGTCGAATCTGCACTTGCAATCGTTGCAATATTTTTTGTACGATGTTCCGGAAATGCAACGTCCTTTAAGGTAAAATTTTTTTTTTTTTTTAATATCGGCTAGATTATATTCTTGGTCGGACAGTTCCACGGTTTGGTATGTTTACCAATGCACCGTACCGTTGCACAAAACTTTGGTGCAAGCGGCGCGGGAAACCAGACCGCTGGTGCCACAAATGCAAATCCTGCAATCTTTTTTGAACCATTTTCCAGGCTGGCATTTTCCTTCGAAATTGTACTTCTTCTTTATCCACGTCGGTGCATTTAAGTCGTGAATATTCAAGAAGCCATCTTTGTTCCAAATTCCCGCAATGCACACGTTTGTCGTGCAATGAGCGTAAGTCCCCGCACAATCGCGATAGCACTTGCATTCGTTGCAGTAATTTCGGAACGTTGTTCCAGGCTCGCAACGTTGATCTTGAAATTCGATTATTTTATATTCCTTTGGAATTATGTTTCTGTGCTCCAACGTTTCGTGATCGCATATATTCAACGCTGCAACAATTACCGAAATTTCAACAACGGACGTAGAACGAATTACGTTCGGCCGAATGATTTTTTATTCGTTGAAGCAGGAATATCGTTCGTTCGAATTTGATTTGATAACGGTATAGTTAATTCTTATATCGTACTTACCACAAGCGGAAGCAATAATCAACAACAAACTACCAGCGAGAAAACCCATTTTCGAAAGGTTCGATTATTATTAGTTTTTTTATTTTTTATCTCGTCGACTTCTTCACACCGATCGCGAGGATTTGGAATGATTTTTGAATGATCGTCGCAAGAATTAAATAGCAACGCGGTTTGCGTTCGATGCCGAGCCTCGACCAATTGCTGAGCTTAGAAATTAGTGCGATCGTTAGTGATATACATCGATGAATTATCTCTTTTCTTATCTATATATTTATTCGTTGTATTATTATTCCACGCCTCGAGGCTGCATTAATATTTCGAGCCAGATTCACGTTTGTTTGACATTGCATGTGTTGTAATTGAAGCTAAAGCGTTATCATTCGGCTGCCTCCTCCGCCTTGGCCGTCTGAGCTAACGGATTGGGTAGGCTTCGGTAAATACCATTTGGAAATGAATGGCTTATCGAAGCGACAGGCCGAATGCCGTGAATATTTTAGGCATTCATAATCATTTTGTTAGGCATTCTGGTTCAAATATCGACGGCAGGCATTCGAAGGACATTTTTTCGTGTCCCCGTTTGGTCATTAATCGGCCCTCACCGACATTTTTTCGTCTGAAATGTTTACCAAGATGCCTTGGGCATTCTTGTGTTAACTTATTAGGTACAGAGATTAGATGGCTGTGCGGCGTATGAATGGCGTGTATGACGAGCGGAAACGCCCGAGTGTAGATGAGAAATTTCGATCTACTCAACAAAAATGAAACGAAACGCTTCAACGGCCGTCCGGCCGGGCATCGCGCGCGCGTTTCTCTATGTGCATGTGTATGCGTGTCTGTGCGTACGTATGGGTCTGTGTGTGTGTGTGCGTGTGCGAATGGACGAATCGACTATCCAAAATTCAAACGCTTATAACTCGACAACGGTGTAAGCTACAGCCCCCAAGTTTTCCACACATTCTGAGCCTTATGCATATGTAATTTTTGCAACAGTCGCGATTTTTCAGCTAAATCCATCGAGAAATCTGGGTTTTATGATATTTTTAATTTTTCGACGAATCAACTTTGTCACTGAAACTAGGGATAAATTCAACGAATCGTACATCGATCGAATTTAATTGAATTCGCCACTTGTATAAAATATCAATGAGCCGCCAATAATTTAATGGGGGGGTATAACAAAATTCTGTACAATAATACTGTGTTTTGATATTGATAACCGATACCCACCATTTTTTTGAGGAAAAGATGGATCATTGATCGAAGATATAAATGTTATCCTCAAATAATGAATAAAAATTAGTTTTCGATAAGAAAATGTATTCTTTCAAAATAATAAAAATTCTTTCACTTTATTTTTGTTCGCAATAATCAACATTTTCCGTCGGAATAAACATATAGATTATTGACAACAAAAATGTTATCCTCGAAAAATTAATTTAAAAAAAAATTGATCCTCTCATTGACTTTCAGCGAAAGCGACAATGTCAATCATTCGGATCACAACGAAAAAAAATTGCAGCGATTTGGAATGCTGTCTCTGATACATTGTTATTACAATTCTCCCACAATTACACACCAACGTACTCAATTTTGCTGACTGTTTAGCCGAGTGCACTGACCTGTACGGGATACCACGAATTGTGATAGTTGTATAAGTTTACAACGGATTACGCGTAAAGCGTACAAAATAATAATGACGATGTATTAGGATGGTTCTCAATTGGGTGCGATGTCGAAATTTTTTTGGTATCACCCTTTAGAAGTAATCGACATAAATTGAAAAAAGATTGATCGCAATCGGGAATTTGTCCGATAAGTCTAACCCAGGGCGACAAGCAATCGAATTTTACAGGGGAAAATGCATGCATTTGGAATTTTGTTGGGGACGTTTTTTATTACTTTAAAACTATGCATGATACAAAAATTTCCAATAACAATTTTGTAGGCAATTTGATGTTCTACAAAAAAGGTCTCCAGTAAAATTTCCGTGAATCTAATATTTATTACGTAAAAATGGCTGCTCATGGTTGGCTCAAAAAAGCAATTTTTTGCGAATTACGCAATAAACATTAATCACGGAAATTTTACTGCAGACGACCTCGCTGGCGATCTCTCTTCTCATCTCTGATAGCTCCATGAAGCTGCCCCCCCCCTCCCTCTACTTTAGATTTTGAAAGTTATTTTAACTCAAAAAGTTAAAGGTTCATTACTGGGCATTTTTTAAATCAAAACAAACATTACTGGGTCTATCCATTTATTGTAATTAACGAAAAAAAACATTTTGTGTAAAATTTTACCCAAAACATGTGCAACATTTTGTGTGCCCCAAATTTTTTATTTCAATTCCAGTTATGTTTTTCAGATGATCAATCAATGGGTAATCGTAGCTGGGTCACGATTCATCGATCAAATCGTTTTTGGGTCGATTATTTTCTTATATAAGTGCAATATATAAATGCAGAAAAACGGAATTAACGGCAATGGTGTGTGAGGGAGACGGAATATGGCTAGCAGCGCCACGCGTAGTCGGTTCCAGCATTTTTTAAATTTCCCTGGTTCTTTTCCAATTCTACAACGGTTGGTCTGAGTCTGGTTAGCGTGGCGTTCATGACAGCAACTGGCAGCAACGCCAAGAATAGGGAAATACCGGACACGTGTTTATGTTGACTGTCTCTAATATTTTCTTCTGATATAAATCAAAGCAAAGTAAGTTAACGAATATCACCCGATCATGTGAGAATTCAAAATTAGCTCTTAGTTATTCGTGTTTCAAATTACGTTGCGAAAGAGGATAAAAAGAAGTAATTTTTTTGGTTGTTGCAACATAATGCGTAGATAACCTACATCAACTGCGACGTATCTGACGCATACTTTTCGACTTGGGTTTATTTATTTACAAAATTCATCATTTAAAATCAATTATTATTATTATTACTATTCAACAGCAATATGGCTAAATCTCTTAGAAGCAAGTGGAGAAGAAAATGCAGAGCTGTTAAGCGCGAGCGTTATGGAGTGAAGGAACTGGCGAGGCTCAAGGCAACTCTTGGGATTGACGATAATGCTCAAGGTCACGTTGAAATGCCAGAAATATCGGAAATTGCCACAGGTAAACCATGAAGCAACAATGATGCACTTATCCATTGGTCAATTAACCCTTTACCGTCACACTGGGTGTAATCCACCCGTCGATCAACCGCCGAATGGGCATTTTTTGTTTTTGTTTTCATTTGTTTATGAATTTTTTTTAACACGTTGCCATTTTATTTCTTATGTATAAACTTTTCGTACATCATCTACAATGTTCAAAGCATGTTCTGTAGTTTTTCCAACCACTTTGGTCGGATAGTTTGCGGACAATCGTTTTGTGGAAACTGACTTGGAAGAATCCAACCAATGTGACGGCAGTGATACTATTCGGTAGTGTGACAATGAAGAGTTATTGGAATTTTTTTATACAAATTTGCACTTCGTTACAGTCACGGATGCTAAAGCGATCAAAGAAAAATCTAAAAACGAGTCGGAATCTGGGAAAATACAGCCAGAGCCGATGGACGATGACCAAAAGCGAGTCTACAACAAGAAAACTCTGCTCGATCAGTTCGGCAATTATCCCGTTTGGATGAGCAACAGAAAAATATCGAAGCACAAGAAAGGCCGAGCCAAGACGAAGAAAGCTACGTTCAAGCAGAATCGTAGACTCACCAGAAAACAGAAGAAGAATGTCAAGGCTTAGTTACAAAAATCCCAGAAAAATAACGGCGACTAATATTTTGTTTAATTCAAAGTTCTTTGAATTTTTTTTTTTTTTGCATCCCAAGTGCGAATAACTTGGAGACATGATTCTGAGACGCGATGTTACACTTAAAGATACTTATGTAATAAAAAGTTACAAGTTAAAACCTTGATCAATGTTAATTTATTATTTCTGCAACCCGTCTGCGCAGCCAGCCTCTGTTGAAGAGTTTAAAAACATAGGACTTTGCAATTCGGCGAGCGAACGGCACTGTAGTAGAAATAAAAAGCAAATTTAGCGGTACATGTTGAATTTTGTATCGATTGTTACCTAATTCCGTACAAAATATGTATTATAACCATTCGGTACAAAAATTAAAGTTGTTTGTTGCAACGTTTGAAACTGAAGGATACAAAATTCCCCTTAAATATTCCTCAATAAATAGTCTTCGTTGATGAAATATTAAATAGTCTTATGTTAGTGTAACAAATTCTAGACTTGTTGGCTGCGCTGAGCTTCAGCTGCCGTAAAACGTTCGAGGCCGAGCCAACACGGCTGAGATCTAGCGGAGGTGATGCATAGCTACAATAATATTGAAAGTTTGTAGAGGCAAGAAAACTGGAGAGCAGGAGTACAAATTCGAGTAGCAGGGATAGAAACATCCGTCGCAGCTGCTTGGAGTCGCTGCTAACCCACGAATAGGATTCACAAGTGAAGATTCACCATCGGAATATCTACGTCGAGAGTTAATGATGCAACAAACTTTTGACGTTTATTTCCCTCTTTTTTTTTCACAAAAACATGAATATTATGTTATTGTATACAATTATTAATAATTTTTAGGGGTTACTTTCACGTACCGTAGATCTGGTCGGGTAACCAGTGTTGTCAGCTCAGAATGTCACAATTTCGCTAGGGACTTTCTCAAATCTCGCTAAAAGCCAGCAGATCCTTTAAAATCAGTATTCACCAACAATCACCTAAATCCTGTGCGTTTTCCAAAAAAAAAAACACTAAACTTGTAAAATCAAACCTAAAAAATCCCAAAAAATGTAGTTATAAAATACAAATAATGAAAACAAAAATCGAAGTCTTCAGAATTTGAGATCCGACGAGATACAAGAAGAAAAATGTCTATCATCAAGCATTCGCTGCTGTACTTACTCCTTGTGCGTACAAAAAAATTCTTGAAGCGAATCGAAACAACCCAATTACCCACTAAAAAACGCCAAATTGCCTTTAAAATAAAAAAAAATTAGGGCGAACCGCTTATGACATAATATTCCCACTAGGAACCTTTCAAACCCACCAAATTCAGCGGAAATCGGACGATGAACAATGAAGTACACAATAAAAAATTCAAAAATGTATTCTTTGTCAGCTATCTTCAAGGTGGACATTTCAATTACTAGTTCCATTTCTCTTCCCTCAGTTTTCAAAACCATAACTGTTTGTCCGGTTATTTACTACGCTATACACGCGGATGCATCACGGCTCACATTACCTCACGTAGATAATCATAATTCCCGAACAAGACTTCATGCGACTTCTGCATTCCCGACGAAATAAGGATTTTCGATAAGGGCTTTAAGCTAAAAGCTAAGGTCATTTCCGCAGTCAAGGTTATTATAGAGGTTTGACCGTTTGATCCGTCGACGATCAAAACCCCGCGAACGATTTAACAATGCGATATGCAACATTATTTCTCCGCAATATCCACTCCACAAAAAAATCCCCATAGGTCACCCCTCAATATCCATTTCACGTCACTCCCAAACGTGAATACAACGAAGTCGTAGCAATCAAGGCCATCAAAATCCATTAGCATGCTAATATCAAGTTTCCAAAGATCAAGCGCCGATAATTACCGCCCAATATCTCATCCAGTCGTGCCAATCTACATTTTTCCCCCACGTCGGGACATTCCCTATTCTCCGCGTTCTTCCGACACATATACATATATACACACACACGTATATCCGTACGTGATTTCATCGACCCATTGGAATGGTTCTAGGCTCACTTCACCCAACATGTGGCGGTCCGCCGGCTGCCATCTTGGATTCTATTGGTCTCAGAAGCCGGGCGCCTCCAAAATATTCGTGTAACACGCGTTCCTGAGGCCCAAAGTGATTTCCTGAGTTCTCCGGCGTTCGTTCGTAAACGTCCATTTGTTATCGGCAAATTATCCAGTCGAGATTCTCGCCCGGAATGCTTTAGGTGAGCCTAACGTTAAGTCTACATCGGAGTGCACAATGTTGGCGTGTGACTTCTTCTCTCTCTTTTTTTTTTTTTTTTTTGCTTTCCTCACGCTCCCATCACTTGTGTGTTTCGTGCGTTTGAGCCAACATACGCGCTCGTTATTTCGTTGATATTTCGACGAACGATGAGGTCGTGAAAGGTTTCGTTTCGTGACTCTCGTGCGAATCGGAAAATCCGGCCAAAGTGGCTCTCTCGGGTAATAAAGGAAGAAGAAAAAATGCTGAGTTGAAAAAAAAAAAAAAATCGGATTAGTTGTACGAATCCGATTTAGACAGTTCTCTTCTACCCTCCATTTGTACTGCGATCTTGAATTTACATGAACGTTGTTGGTTGCTACTTTTTCGGGGGAACTTTTTTTTATTTACGGTTATTGAGATGCAACAATTTTCGTTGAGGAATAATTTGCACGCACGAGTTTGGCGCTTTCGTATTATCGTTGGGTTGGATCGAATTAGGTTAAACATGGTTGGATAGTTGTTTACGTTTTTGGCATCGATTATTTGGATTTGAAATGTTCGAAGCGAGGTTCGGTGTTGTACGGTTGTGTATTCGAGGCATGGCGATTCATTGACACAGATACCTTTTTTTTTTGTGACGTTTTGGCTGATTCGGGCTTTTGACTTCCGAGCTAACGTAAATAGCGATTTGGCGATGGTGATGACTTTATTTTTCATGAGCTTTTGACTGATTACAACTTTTGATTGTTAAGCGGACATTAATGGCGATTTGCAGATACTGAGATCTTTGTTTATCATGAGCTTTCGACTGTTTTGGATTTTTGACCACCAAGCCAACGTGACATAGGCCAAAATTGTTCACGATGTCAATATGAAGTTTATACTGGACATTCTATCCCAACTGAACGCAATTTCTGAAAACACGCATCAACCCGTATGTAAAGAATATGTTCTCGGCTTTCAACAGCGTACCATGCAGAGTGTCCGTGCCGTTGTTCTCACCATGTCGTATTGCAACTAGCCACAATCTCGTACTAGTAATTTGAAACGAAATAAGAGAAAAATTTCAATTGTCAAATCAGTTGCCTCAGAAATTAAGAAAAAATGTCTGATAGGTGATTACTGCTGTACGGGTCGTGTTGGGTCATTATGAACATCGGTTGCTTGGAAATATTACTAGACAACGACTAATTGAAATGCAGACAGAAATCTGTTTCGATACGAAAGAAATTGGTGATAGGTCAGCTCCTGTATCAGAGACATTATTGATTCTTTGTTTGTATGCCATTTTTTTCTGATAACTATCACGAAATGCTCGGATATTTTCTACCCTCTTCTGTCACAGGGTAAAGAAAAACGGCTTTTCATGTGTAAGCTATTTATAGGGAAATTTCTCTGCCAAGTATTCCACAAGTTTGGCTCAATAAAAAAACGTTATTCGAATAATTGCAATATTACAGAGAGTTCCAGGATTTTCACCTCCAAAAATCTTACAATGAATGAGAAATGGAATTTTTTTATACGTCCCAATTCTTTTTGTTTATTTTATCGGTATTTTTATTTTTGATTTATTTTCGATGATAAAAAAAAATACCCAAATGACGACTGACAAACTCAGTGCAAAACAGACAAATAGTCCTAGCTATACATCATAGAAATTTTTCTGTACCCATTTTTTCTATGTGGACAGTTGAAACATTATTTCAAAACCTTGTCTAATATTGAAATTTTTGTTTTCAATTTCTCCAGGGTTGTTACGCCATTCCTGTATTATAAGCGTCGCGAAGGGTTCCCGAGGTTTTCACCGTCGTATGTTTCCACTACGTAACCGAGATAGTACAACAGTTAATAGTGTAAACGATACAAATAACGTCACCGGCGAAGTATTCGAGAGAATGGCATTACCGAGTAGAGCAAGGGTATATGCTGATGTCAACTCGCACAAACCTCGGGATTACTGGGACTACGAATCGTATGTCGTTAACTGGGGGTGAGTTCAAACATTTTTTAAATTATCTAATTATCCATAGGAGTCATTAAAACCCATCATTATTACTCAGAAGCAAATGTTATCCTGCGTTAAGGTGATGTCGCTATATTGACTGATTCGCCATGAGTGCGAGTGAGATAGACCAACGTTAGAGCGTGGCACATCACCTTAAGGCGAACAACCATGCAAAGTAGAGAACATTGAAAAATACATTTGTCTTTTATTCGGCTTGTCTTGTCCGTATTTAAAGCCTTAATAAAAACGTTCGTACGTTGTTTGGTTTCGGCTTCCTCATAGAGAAAGTTTTCGTGGGCTCGTTGCTTACATATATCCGTTGTTTGAAAGCAAATGTGATTGAGAGAAACTGATTTTTTGGTACTATTTAAGGCAGCATTGAAATTAAAATAGTCTAACTTACGTTAAAAAAAAAATGGTTGAACCTTATCAGTTTTGCCTACAAATCATGGAATTATCTAGTTTAAAAAGAATGAAATTTTTCGATTTTGTCTCCAAACCACAGATATATGATTATCCATATTCGACGGGTCCAGAAATTGATATATATATGATTCGAATACTATTGTTGTTGCAACAATAATCACAATACTGTGAATTGAATATCGGAATGTTTTCCAATGAATTCAATTCCACCAATTTAACTCCTCAAATTATTGAGACGCCCTTAGACTCCAACTATTTATCCTTTCGAACAGATACAAAATTATTCAAAAGTTTTTAGATTTAATTAAATACTTTCTCTGTGTCTCATCTCTTTTTTTGCCTTCCGAAGCCTGAATCCAATGAAAAATCTAAGCTGTTTCATTTTCCTGTCCTGCGTGGTCGACACAAGACAATAATAAAGATGCAACAAGAACGTCATTTACGCAAAGCTGCATCTGTCAGCATTGGACCACGCGTAGGACGATGTAACATGTCTGTGTTTCTTTTTTTTTTTGTCAGGCTTCGAAAGATGCTCATGCCACTCACGAAGTCACCACTTCTCGGCATAGTTTCCGCATTTCTTTGCGTACATTAACAATTATTTTTAGACACTAACAAAAACGACTTACTCTCGAAAACCTTAATTCCATGAAACCGGAAAAGGCACTATTTGTTAACAGTATATTCAATTTTTTAAATAATTAATTTGTTCATTATTGCTACGCATTTAGACCAATTTTTAATTTTGTGCAACCTACGGCGTAGCCAATTAGCCATCCAACGTCCCTTTAATATATTTTGTCGTATCTTTCGCTCGTTTTTCGAAACGTTTCTGTCCCTATTCCCAATCCCGTGTCTACAAAGCAGTGGCTGCAGTCATAAAATTCGGAAAATTACGTGCCTGACTCATTGACATTATTTTACAGCCAGCAAGATGATTATCAGCTGGTAAGGAAACTAGGCCGAGGAAAATATAGCGAGGTATTCGAAGCCATTAACGTTACGAATAACGAAAAATGTGTCGTCAAAATATTAAAGGTACAATATACGAACCATTTAAAAACAATTTACTTCAATCCGAAGCATTTTTACGATGAACTGACGAATCGATGATTATTATTTTCAGCCTGTTAAGAAAAAGAAGATAAAGAGAGAGATTAAAATCTTAGAAAATCTTCGAGGTGGGACCAATATAATCACGCTTCAAGCCGTCGTTAAAGATCCAGTTTCGAGGACTCCGGCGTTGATTTTCGAACACGTCAACAATACAGATTTCAAGCAGCTTTATCAAACACTGACAGACTACGACATTCGATATTATCTCTATGAACTCTTGAAAGTACGTGAATTTGTTACATTTTATTTTACATTCGTGCAGTGAATTAATATCGTAATTTCTCCGTATTTTTATCGACGTTTATTTTCAGGCTTTGGACTACTGTCACAGCATGGGTATAATGCATAGAGACGTGAAGCCGCACAATGTGATGATCGATCATGAAAATCGTAAGCTTCGGTTAATTGATTGGGGATTGGCAGAATTTTACCATCCAGGACAAGAATATAACGTGCGCGTAGCTTCGAGGTACTTCAAAGGCCCGGAACTGCTCGTTGATTATCAGGTACGAAATTTAAGGTATTGAGTATTGCAATAGAGTAAATTCCGTTGGAGTAATTTCTCGGGTACAATGTTTGAACCTAGAAAATCATGTTATCCGTGCAGCAGCATATTTTTCACATATTTTTAGACATCATTTTTCCAAAATTTAATGGAAATTTATTAAAATAATTTTAATACATATATGATAATAAGTTGAGAAT